>JAEQBH010001687.1:0-616732 GCA_016808115.1 Tetrastigma voinierianum
TTTTAAGGTTTCCATCTATTCTCTATTGATAAAAAAAGGTTTCATCTATTCTCTTCACTCCATTCTTTCCTAATTTTGTTATTTATTCTTCTCCATCATAAAATCAAATATCATTCCACTCCTTAAAGTACTCTAAATAATAAAAACCCTAGCCCACCTTTCATGTAGGCAACCTTCCTAGGGTTGTCCTACATCAAAACCATCCTCCATATGAAACTAAACCCAATCCTAAAAAAGACACCTGAAAGAACCTATATTAAAGATACATGAAAGAATTTTATTTTTTTATTTTTTATTTTTGGACAGCTTGAAAACGAAGCAAATGATAATAGAAATAATTTTTACTGTTTCGCCCATCCTTTCAATGCTATCAAGGTCTTCCTATTCCTCTTTTGCTATATTATCCTAAAAGACACAACAGAGAACTTCAAGCCTTTTCCCCCATTTAAAAAAAGGACCTCAGGCTAACTCAAGAGGACTTTCAACTAAGGAGCATACTCTATTATACTGATAGCGTAAATATTAATGGACATAGAAGACAAGCTTTTGAACAATGAATGAAGACATAGTCACTTATTTCTTCAAATTCTTTGCACAAAGCAACATTTATTAGGAATCCTCCAACCCCTATTTTTTTATAAGTAAAAGCAAAGTGTATTAGAAAAGAGACGCTGAATAGGGGACTCAAAATAACAAAAAGATACACCCACCCCCTAACAAAAAACCCAAAAGCATGTATAAAAACTCCCCCACCTCAACTTGAACCCACCCAATCATTGAAATTCATGAAGGTCATAGGACCATCCACAAAAAACAATTTGGTCTCCGACCAAAGAAGGTGTTCAAAAAAAGGCATAACCTTTTTGTAAGGACAACCTTCATCCCCAAAAACAACATCATTCCTAGCCTTCTAAAGTGCCCAACAAAATACACAAAAGGCTCGTTTTCCAAACTCTTCTCCGCCCCTTTGTATTGAAAGAATAACTCCAACCCAAAAGGGTGCCCCGAATTGACAAGGGGATAACCTAAGACACCCAAAAAGAGAGGAGCAGCACCTCTCAACTTGCACACAATTACCCATTTCCAAAGAAGGTTCCTGTCATTAGAAAATCTACAAAACCATTTCCCTAAAAAAAACATAATAAGGATGGAAAATTCTCCTATTCCCAAACCCTCATTATGCTTCTCCAAGAAAACAATAGACCAATTCACCACGTGCAACTTTTGTTCCAAAGACTCCCCACAAAAAGTCTCTTTGTATATTCTCCAATCAAAGAAGCAACTTTTGTTCCAAAGACTCCCCAAAAAGTCTCTTTGTATATTCTCCAATCAAAGAACCAACCTTTTTGAGATGACAAGATATACATGAAGTAAATCAATAAGTTGGATAAAGTGCACTCCATCAAAGTTAACCTTCCACCTTTTGAAAGATCCTATCCCTTCCACATTACTGAGCTTTTCTGAAATCCTTTTTCCACCATATCCCAAATCCCTAGAAGACATAAAAGGGGCTCCCGAGAGAAGCCCTAAATAAGTAGTTAGAAAAGCACCCACCTCACAACCTAAAGCTCCAACAAGATCCTCTAAGTTTAAGACTTCCTCGATAAGGATAAGCTCACATTTCTCCGAGTTAATATTTTTTACCAGACAAAGCCTCAAACCACATAAGAATCCAAATCAAGTACTAAAGGTTTTCCTTCCTAGTATCCCAAAAATTAAGGCGGTCATTCCCAAATGACAAATAAAAAATCTCAACCCACTCACTAACCCTTATCCATATTTGGTTGCTGATGAAACAATTTTAGCTACCCAAAATAGAAGAGGCACAATAGGAATTCTAGGTTAGAACCACAAAGCCAAAATTTAAAATCTAAAAAGGATTTAAGTAAAGCAAGGCTAAGAATATAAAGTGTAATTCTAGTAAAACTAGCTTATAGAAACAAAGGACTGGTGAAAGCAAATCATTAAAAGCTACATTTTTTTTTATGAGTAAAAGCAGATACATATATTCATCATCAAAAAAAATCATTAAAAGATGCTTAAAAGCTATGTTACATAGGTTCTGATACGGATGTTGGATGTGGGGTTTTTTTTTTTTTATAAATAAGCACAGCATATATTACCAAAAAAAACAAAGTATACAGGGAGTATACAAAGCAGCCCAGAAAATACACAAAAAAGGGGCCTAAAACCTGCAATCTCACCAGCCCTGGAGGCCAACTACTCCTAAAACCTATAATAGAAGAAGCCTCTTCTCCTATATACATCCTATTCCAACTCCACGGATTAAAAATAAAAGAACATTTTAATCTCAATACAGCTAAAGTCCCATCTTTAAAAGCTATACGGTCGTCTATCAACTGTACATTTATAAATCTATCAACTGAACAGAAACTGTACATTTAATCTATCAACTGAAATTTATAAATCTTGAGAAGGACTGATTTGATGTCGCATAATTTTCCAATTGCAAACTGCTATTTACCGATAAAAAAAAAAAAAAAAAATTTCCAATTGCAAACATTTATAGCAAAATATTGAATGCCTATAAGGGTTGGAAAGCTGAACAGTGAACATATATTACTAATATTAAGTAAATTTAAACTTAAATTGAGTTATTGATAATTGATTTTACATTTTTGATATCATCCAACTTAATAAAGTTGACTACTTTCTTAGTTCCCCATTAAGCATTGGCTAAGGTAATCCCCCACACCCACACCCACCCCCAACCCCACATCCAATCCCACCCACTAAAAAATACCCAAAAAAACAGGTCATGAATCAAAAGTCAAAACACAAATTCTTACCTCATTGACTGATACATGGAGAAATGCATCCTCTCATATGAGACAAATATTTAAGTAGTTTTATTTTGTAACATTCATGAAATTCAATCTTTGTGATGCTTTGGATATGATAACAACGACCAAACTTTTGACTAACCAATCCTACAATTGTTACCTGAAAATTTTAAAGAATATTCCAGAAAAAAAGTCATTATGTGTTTTGAGATGCAATTGATGAGTATCTATGCAACCAATGCACTAAAAAACGAGATTAAAATACGGTTTCACTTTTACACAAAAAGTTTGCACAGCGTGAAAATGGTCTAAATGAAGACCAAGACCATAGTCCCAGCTGTGCCTCAAAGAAATTTAAGAATGAAGCACGTGCAAAAGAGCAACTCCAAATGACAAACAATACAAAAATCAGAAGGAAAGCCTGTGGAACTTGGAATTTTAATAGAATAAAACAAATGTAAGAACCTATAAAAAAACAATGTAAGAGAAGTTACAATTATTACAACAAAGCTACCTGATATCTTCGTTTATTTTGGGAGACCGCATGACGAGCCTTGACCTGCACAGCCTTCACTGCATTCTTAGATGAGTCAACTATTCCTTTTGTCAATGTTCCAAATAAGCTAGGTTGTGCTGATGTTGAAGATCCATCAGGACTATCTTCAGATGTGGGAGCTTTTGGAGACAAGCGCAATCCAATCCCACTAGTGAAACGTGCAAAGGTTGATTTTGCAGTATTTCCAGTTGGAGATTCATCTTGTCCCCCAGCCAATGACTGAGGAATTTTCAAGTTTTTGGCCCATGATGATAGCCTAGATGGTGCATCACCTGCAGCTTTATCAGGTCCAGAACCTGTAGAAACAGAAGTTTGGACTTCTGGCACTTTAGGAAGAGGCAAATTCGATGACTCAGTAGATTCTGACTCCATTCCACCAACCAAGAGATCTCAATAGAGGTTAAAGACAGAAGTTGAACCCAGCGTGAATGTTCACACTAAATCATATTGGAATCAGAACTGCAAGAAAAAAAAAAGAAAAAATTTTGATAGGTCAGAACAGCAAGAAAATGAAGAAAAGAAAAATGATACAAAAGACTTAAAAATAAGAGATGTTATAGATGGCAATGATGGTCACCCTATCCTATTCCCGCTCCTAATTGTATTGTCGTGATCCCATTCCTGCCAACCTGCCTCGGTCGGAGTCACCGTTCTATCCCCGCTTTAACAACAAGATTGATAAACCCGTCCCTACCCGCCCCGCCTACTAAGCCTCTTATGGGAAAAAGGAGAAAAAGAAGAAGAAGAAGAAGAAGAAGAAGAAGATGATGATGATGATGCATGTCTTCAGAGCGATTTTGGTTGTTCAACAAAATTTGACTCCCTTCACTCAAACTTGCATTAATGAAATATCAACAAAATTCCATTTGGAAGCTTTGCGGTAAAAGTTTCACCTAAAATTGCTCTATTTTGATGTTCTTGACAAAATTAGAACCCGTGGTGGCCACCAAAATCGCCACACTTATAGACAATATTTTTTTTTGTTCTTTCGTAGAGGAGATCTTGTCGGAACACCTGTCAAACCAAAATCAGGCTTTCCGCATGCTTTAATCTTTAAGTATCATCAAAGGTGGAAAGAGCAATGAGGAAAGAGAGATCCAATGAAGACCACGATTTCGTGAGGAAGGAAGATCTTGATAACCAAGGGTTTCAGTCGATGCGATTAGGGAAGAAATCTCTTGCACCCTCACAATCCTTTCAACAGACGCGCATCTTCTATGTCTTGGGTAGAGAAACTTGAAGAAGAAGAATGAAGAAGAAGAGAAGGAAGAAGTGGAGGTGGAGAAGGAGGAGATCGTCATTACCGCTAGGGTAAATTTTTAAGGTGCTTAAATATATGGGCATTTTTGGAATTGAACGGGTAATTGAAGGATGACTTTGTAAATGTGTACTTGTGGCAAGGTGGGGGAACAAATTGAAGGAAATACACACCTGACTCAGGTTTTAAACAAAATTCTCAAACTCGACTGTCGACTTAGGCCCGATTAAGAAAGTCTCATACCCATCCCAATAGGAACGAGGCAGGTCAGGTTAGTCAAGCACGGGTATAAATTGTCATTCTATACGGTAGAGACATTGCTACGCAACTCAAAGGGCTGGGTCAAGTTATGAGTCAACTCAAGCTAAACCCGAACATGAAATATAGGAACCCGAATATAACCCAACCTGACTTCCAACCCGATGAGCTCAACCCAAACTGAAATTATGAAACTCGAGTTAAGCTCAAGTTGATTTTATGTCGGGCTCTGCCACTGCTGATCACTACATTAGGGGTTGGAGCGAAAATTTTAATAATTACGTAACTATTTGACACCTCTATATTTATTACAAAATTATTAATTATTGAAATACAAAAAGTGGAAAATATTTTTTAAAACATTAGCTTGAAGAGCAATCCCATGCTGGATCACTTAAATAAAGTAGGAAATGTCGAAAATGGTAAAAATGGTTTTTATAGGTCCTCCGTTCCCGTGGATATTATATTTACGTCCCCTCGTTTCTGCAAAATGGGGTTTTGCCATCTACGAGATGCTACTTTAAATAAACTTGGCTGACATAGATTGGTTTTAGCTTTTACGTATCATCTCTTCAATCTTATTCTTATTACTTCTAACTTCGTGGTTCTCCATAGAGGAAGGTCTCTGCATTGTCTAAGTTACTATTTTTATTATGTGAGTGTGTATACTTGCCCGAGTTGGTTAGGTTATTTCCAAGCCATCGGGCTCTGTTTCTCCCAACCAGAATTTTTAATTAGGCCGATAAATTGAACTCAATCCCAACCTTAATTATAAAAAATTAGTGCCTAATCTTTACCAAACATCGGTTGGATTGCTAATCTCATTCAAGTTGCAACCCCTAAGAAACATCACAAAGAACAAGAGCTTTAAGTTTCCAAAGATTCAGAAAAACATATGTTTGCAAATAAGAGCATGTCATCCACAATGCATGCATCATTGTTGGAGATAATTACACTTAACCTTCATTTTCCTTCCCTTACATTTCATGCACCTCCTGCCTTCTTTCTTCATAGTTCCTTTTTGTTGTAATCAAGAACGGGTGATGGAGGGCTTCTGGGGAAAGTAGGCTTGGAGGTTTGCAGTGGAGGAAAACTCAACCTAGAAATCTTGAATAAGTGCTAAGTATGGCTACGGAGATGGGGATTGGTTCACTCCTTTACCCAGAGGCAACCATGGTATAGGACTCTGGAAATATATTGCTAAAGAATCTGAAGAAGCAAAGGAAAAGATTGCATTTTTAAGATGGGGATGGTAGAAAATCAAAATTTGGGAAGACACCCGTGTGTGGTAGTGAGACTTTATGTGAAGCTTTCCTGCTTCTTACACCATTGCAAGCACTAAAGAAGCTATAGATGTGTGGGTGGTTCCTGGGGGTTTAGGTGCTTGGGACCCAAAGTTTTTGAGGCCATTCAATGATTGGGAGATGGATGCTATTTAGGCTTTTATTGTTTTAACAAGCAACAAGCTATTGCTCCTTTGATAAAGAATAAACTAATTTGGATGGGGAATGTTTCTAGTTGCTTCACAGTTAAGGCTTACTTTAATCACTTGGAAGGTGTCTCCCCATTTCAGTCCCTACCAAAATGCTTTGGAATCCCCTATGTCCCCTCAAAAATTGGTTTTTTTGCTTGGGAGGCTTGGTGGGGCAAGGTCCTCACTGCATCCTACTTAAAGAGAAGGGGTTTTCACCTAGCAAGCAAATGCCCGTTCTGTGGGAGGAAGGAAGAAGAGCTGGAGCATATTCTTTTTTTTTTATCAGTAAGAGCTGGAGCATATTCTAATCCATCGCCCTTCACTCGGGGTCTGGATTTGACCTTCTTCGCTGTGTTTATTGGGCCAGTCCCTACCTAGTCAAATACCTACTTAACTGGTTACACTTTCCGATAAGGAAAAAAGCCAAGGTTATTTCAAGGGCAGCACCTCTGATTATTTTTTGGGCCATCTGGAAGGAAAGGAATCATCTTTGAAGATGTCACCTTTCAAATACTCGATTGGAAGATCTCTTTATTCGGGTCACTTTATACTGGGCTGGTTATTCCAACCGCGGATATCTTTATGAGGATACTTTATTCAAATACTATGGCTATGCCTAGGTTGTTGGCTTGTTGGGCTGGTTTGTTTTGCTTTTCCTCAACCTTCTCGCTTGGCTCTAGGGCCTTTTCTGTATGTTCCCGTATACACTTTTTTTATCAATATATTTTGCTCTTTATTGATCAAAAAAAAGAAAAAAAGAATGGGTGATGGATTTTCTTCTTTTCATCAAGCTAAAACACTTTCCATTCTTTCAAGTGTTGTGCTATACATGATGTTTTCTAGCATATCCTGGTGCGCTAGACAACTAATGAAATTTTCTTCTTTTTAATTCTACCAAGGTACTTGTGACCCAAAACACAGCCAGAACCCTACTAGGTGCATAGTGCTTTGGACAATAGTGACTCCTAAACTTGTATTTGGTAAGAAAAACAATGGAAAACTTTGTATGGTTATCATCTTATTAATAAATATTTAGACTTTGTTTAGTGGCTTATACCCGAATTTTCATCAGCAAAGTTTAGAACCAATTTTAAATTAGATACGCCTCATGTCTGCAGGATGTGTTCAACCTTCATTTTCCATCAACACTGTTAATAGACTAACCACAACTAAAAATCTTTCTTAAATTCATTGCAGGTAATAATCAATTATGTTCTGCATTCCATATCTGACACATGATGGACTTGGTTAAAAATTTTGGAGCCCATTTTTTTGTAAGTAAGCAAATTCATTAAAACAAAAAGAGCCACCGAAGTGGCAACTCAGGGGGATACAAGAAGACAAACCACCCCTCACAAAAGCAACCAGCAGTCACTACAACTAAACACAGCCAGACCAAGCAAAAACAAACAGTCTACATAGGAAACAGAGAAACCGACCCAACCCTCCACCCAACTAAAAAACTGGCCAAAAAATAAAAAAACTGACCAACAGCAGAAAATCATCTTGAACCCAACCAATCTATGAATCCTGCTAAAGAGAGGGGGAGCTTTATTGATGTGAGATTTGATCTCTGCCCAAAGGAAATGCAGAAAATAATTTTTTAACTTCTGGATGGGCAGCTCAACATCATCAAAAACAAACCTATTCCTTGTTTTTCAAATTATCTAAAGGAGGAATAAAGGTGCAGCTTTCCACACCTCCTTCCTTTTCTTCCCCACAAAGGACCCCTTCCATCCCTCCAAAGATTGTCTAGTTGATGCAGGAAAAACCCAAACCACTGCGAAGATGGCAAAGAGCAAACCCCACAACACCCGTGTCTTGACACAATGAAGGATATGATCTACGGACGCTTCATCTTCTTGGCACAAGAAACACCTATTTGCAAGGTTTTTTCCTCTTCTTTGAAGCTGATCAAGGGTTAAGACCTTTCCCCAAGTTGCCTCCCATGCAAAAAAACAAACTCTAGGTTGTATTTTGGAGTTCCAAATGAGCTTTGTTGAAATGAGAGAGATTACCTGGTTCCAACACCCAAAGAGAGACTTTTGAGAAATTAGTCCATTTCTTTCCTTGACCAAGACATCTTGTCCTCCAAACCCTCTTGTACTTGCTTCCGGCTTAGGCAAGACAAAAACCTATCCACTTCTTCCAATTCTCAATCATTGAAGAGTCCTGAGAAGAGTGGGTTCCAACAACCTCCACTCTCCCCCGGGCTCCAAACATCTGAAATCCAAAAGATCTGTGAAGTGGCAATAGCAAAAGCTAGATAATTAACAAAGGGTGTAGGCCTGCACCACTTGTCTTTCCAAAAAAGCACCCTCCTGTTTCCCACTACACTAGAAATATTGCTAGTAACAACATGCCAATTTTTCCTAATCGCTTTCCACACTCAAACCTCATAACCAGCCCTCACCTCCTTGGTGCACCAGCCCCCTTGTTCCTCCCCACACTTCCCCCTTGTTGGTTTCTTATGTGGTTTGAGGCTATATCGGGATTAAAAGATTAACTTGAACAAAAGTGAAAAATTTTTGGTAGGCTCGAGGGGTGATGTTGAAGATATGGCTGCTGAGATTGGCATAAGGCTGGTTGTTTGCCTTCCATTTATTTGGGGTTACCTTTGGGTTTGTCGTTTACATCGGTGGCGGCTTAGGATGGAGTGGAGGAGAGACTTCGAAAGAGGCTAGCCAAGTGGAAGAGACTTATCTCAAAGGGAGAAGAATTTTACGATACACACAATGGCCAACTTACGCATCTACTTCATGTCTTTTGTCTTTATCCCTAGGTTGGTTAGACAACAATTGAACAAATTCAAAGGGACTTTTATAAGTAAGGTGGAGCTTGAAAAACGCCCTCATTTAGTGAAGTGGATGAGATTTTTGCTTGGGAAAGAGAAAGGAGGGTTGGGGGTTATGAAGCTCTCTATTTCAAATTTGGAGCCCATTATGAACAAATATCAAGTCAAATCCTCCAGTTGAATTTCATGGGTATAACATTCTTTGGCCATGTAAAAAAATCCATCTTTGTAATTGGAGTCGAAATCCTGTGTTGTATATCCCAAGATTTCAAATTGAAATCATCCCGCCCAAGAAAAATATCCACCTGGAATCTGGTGACTACAGAATGAATTATTCATATCATTCCATCCCCAGTTTCATTCGTCCAGAAAAGGCATCCAACTGCAAACCCTTTTGAGCTGCAAAATGAAATTTATTCAAATCATTCACTTCCCCAGTTTGAATAGTAATGATAATGAAGCAAACATTCCACGGCAAAAGCCCTCCTAATTACATGGTCTCTACATTTCAATGTCTGATCTCTAAATTGCACCAAAAGGAAAGAAAATTCTACAGTATGATAAATTGTATCAATCTGTAATCCAACAAAAACAGAAACAAATTCAAGATTTAACAACGCACAATATGAATTCAGTCATCTACGAATAATCACCCAATGAACGCCACTGCAAACAAATCTCCAACTGAAAAAAAAATGTACGAAATTCAGATCGATCTGAGAAAGATCAGCAATTTAATTGTGAATGAAATCTGAGGTGTAAAGGTGAAATCCAAGGCTATCTAAGCAGAATGGTTTGTAGATTTTGTAGGGTTTCAGAGATTGAATATGGAGTAGAAGGGTGTCTTGGAAATGACCCACTTCTCAGCTTCCTAGTAACGTGATTCCTGGTCAACGGATTTAGCGGCGTGACAGCTTGATGAGTAGAGAGAGATCTTGTATTTCTATTCCGAGGGATGATTTATTTTTCGATATTTACATTTTTTTCTAGATAAAATTTTAATTTTATAGATTATAATCAAACTGATGTAAAATTTATTTTTGATATAAAAATAATTATTTTTGATAAAAATAATAATAAAATTATTATTTATCTATAGTAATTTTATCATTTTCATTTTTTGTAAATATAAATAATATGTTATATATATATATATATATATATATATATATATATATATATATATATATATATATATTAAAATAAGTCTTTTTATTTTATAATAATAATAATGGTGATTTGATTAAAAACTTTTGAAACTATATTTCAAAAAATATAACTATTTATTAATTTTTTATCTCATTTTGGAAAAATTATCTCATTATTTTCGTAAAATAGCCTCTTTTTTAAATATATAAATACATGAAATGAAAATTATATTTTTTTCTATTATGAGTCATTCTTAAAGAAAAACATAAAAATAATTTCCTCTACAAAGTTTTAGTTATTTGAGGTCTTTAACCAAATATTTATATTATTTGAAAAAATCAAATATTTTCCTCTACTAATAAATTTATATCATTGTTGCTCAAGTACTTACCTAAATTATTGTAATATGAATATATAATGAAATAAAACAAATCATAATTTTTTGCAATTTATAAATAATTGAATACAACCCTTTTAAAATGTTTTTAGTTTAATTGAATATAATGAAATAAATTATTTGTAATTCTTTTTTTACAACTAAACACTTTAGTTACAACCCCGTTAGGACCTGAACCCGGGGGTTGGGACCCCTCCCATTTCTATATCCTGCATTTTTTGAAACATTGAGTTTTCTACCACATGAGTTTGATATTACAGAAGCACTACGCTTTAAACTCCACTCACTCACCCAAGCCTAAGGTCCCGCTCGACCTGGGTCCATATTCGCTCGACCCACGACGCTAAGCTCACTTCAAACCCACCTTCCATATTAAAACTGATAGGCACTACTTAGACGGGAAATCCGAAGGCCCGTCTAGGAAAGTCGGGGTGTCTCCCAAGAGGCCAGCCTTAGGGCAGCCCATCTAGAGTTCCAAGTCCCCCAACCAGCCATCCTCATACTTATGGCAAGTTCACTATGGACGAATGGATAAAGACGAGAAATATGCAAAATGTATTTATCCACGAATTTCCTAGTTTCCAAATCTCTTATTTCTTGAAAGATTAATCATTAATAAGGAAGTATTAGTCTTTGATAAGAAAAAAGAGATTTTGTTTCTAAGAAAGGGAGATTCTTTCTCGAATAGCGTAGTGGATTTAAGAACTACTTTCTATAAACTGCCATGACTCTACGATGCAAAGGTAGGTAACTACAATTGTAAACTTCATTCTACTCGTATTCTTTGTCGACTTAATCATCTATAGACATTGCACATCGTCAGAAGATCGCCCATTTTATGTAAGTTCAACAAGCAATGAACCCGCAAAAAGGCGCGATCCAAGTGACGACGGGTTCAAAGCAAGTGGGAAATGCACGCTCTGCACATATACGACGATCTTGTTTTGGACGGTTATTTAATGTGTTTGTCGACGCCTTTACCTCTACAAATAGGGTATAGGCTAAGTATAGCGCTGATTAATATTCCCGAGTTTTATGATTTATACGATTTCTTCCTTTCCTAGCTCGAATCCTTCTTTCAAAGGAGCACTGAGACTTCGAATTTTCGACGACTGTCGATTTTCTGGTGGGTGTTCGCATCTCAAATCTTCTTTTTATCGTTGGTTTGTTTTAGTGTTTTTGTGGTTGGGGGTGTCCTACTAAGTTCTCGCGGCTGCTTAGTTCGTGGCTTTCCTAGGTTTTGTCACCGTGGATGTAAACTCCGGGGGTTCTTTATCTTATGGCTCGTTTCCTCCTTCGCTTTCATGGACCTTGCTTCTAATTCCTCTTCATATATATATATATATATATATATATATATATATATATATATATATATATATTTTTTTTTTTTTTTTTTTTTTTTGCTCAGAGAA
The DNA here is from genome assembly GCA_016808115.1 of Tetrastigma voinierianum. Classification (NCBI taxonomy): domain Eukaryota; kingdom Viridiplantae; phylum Streptophyta; class Magnoliopsida; order Vitales; family Vitaceae; genus Tetrastigma; species Tetrastigma voinierianum. Next base: position 12,106 of record JAEQBH010001687.1, read on the forward strand.
TGACAAGAGGTTATGAAGAGGTTTCATAGTCAGCCCGGGCATCTGAGGGACTTCAGAAAACACCTGACATGCAGCCTAGTTGTTGTCAGGTTCAGAGGAACTAAGGTTGTACAAACAAAGTTCCTACCGAATCTAAGCCCGAGGATGTCGACGGCCCGACTACCTCAACCGTAGGGAGATAGATAACGCCATCTACTTCACCCAATAAAGAGTCAGAGACTTCGCTTCCTCGTCCCATTGTCAGCGGCGCCGCACTTTTACTGGCACCTTATGCACCCGTACACCCAAATGTTTTTTCGGATTCTAACGGGCTGCAGTGTGTTGAACTCTCTCTACCATATGGAAATCTCGTTGGTGGAGATTTGTTTTATTTACACTTTGAAGCTTGGGACTGGGGTCGCTATGTAACGCCGTCCCTCGCTCTAAGCTGACGACAAACACCCGAGACTAGGACTCCTTTACCTCGATTTCTGATATTGGTACCACCGCTCATATAAATCATAATATCATATCGGGCATAACTTAAATCCATAAATTCTTCCATAATAACATAACCGTAATACTACCACCGTAGTGGTGTGTAAATTGTTTTTATATATTCTCGAGTCTCATTTACTTCAGACTTACAATAAAATGTACTATCTCCTAAAATACATTTACAGCCATACAAAAATGTAATCGAACCTACATATGGTGGACTCCTTATCATTGTGGTTGCCCCATGTAATTATGAATGCCTCGATGTCCTTTTCGCACTCTACACTGATAAAACACTGCACTAAGCTTATAGTTTAAATGGAAATGTATAAGGATATATGACTGTCAAAGTGTCCATACATATAACAACATGGATTTATTAGAGTTTACGTATAATAGAGTTTTCATATAACATAATTTTATAATCTGTATTTACATCTCCCGTAGGGAGTTCATAACAAAGATCTTATACAGAAGGTACCCGTAGGTACATTACAGAACAAAATCGATTCCTTATGCTTTCTTATTGTTCGTTATTCAGATTCTTATCATATAAATGTTTGTCTGTATAAACAAGAAATAATGAATGAGAGGGCCACAACACTATAGGTACCGAAGGTACTAAGATGGTTGAATCGTAGAGACGTGTCTCGCCATCGCAATGTATGTCGTGAGCACTAAGCAAAGAGTGTCATAGCACTAATAAGAGGTGCCTATTCATTCGCTATTCGGTCTTCAGCAAACATATAATTATATATATTATTGGGCTTGTTATATTGTTCTTAATCACATTAGCAAATAAGGGGTAAGACATAATGTTTGTCAATAAATGTGGACGCCAAGGTTAATACATATAATGGACCCCCTTTCATTCACTTATTAGGGTCCCACAACCTGTGGTACTACTTACGATCAAGCACTAACTAAGAGTATAAAAACAAACAAGATTCATGTGCACGCCTAGGTGAAGCAATGCTACGCCTGGGGCAGAGGTCTCCCCGCCTCAAGCCGGCACCACACGCCAGGCACGAAAGTTCAAAAAATTCAGGATTTGGGTTCGCTAGCGACCGACTCTAGACGAGCACTCCTTCGCCTAGGTGAAAAGGTGTAGAGTAGAAATGGAAATGGCCAGTTTTGGCCATTTTCATCGGAACTCTTTTAACCAAAACCAAACCAACCATAAAACTGACTTAAACTCAACAAAATGCACATGTATTGAAGAGTTAGGGTTTTCCTAACCCAAACATAGACAAAGAAAGAGTTAGACAGCTTCCAAACTCCAATCTTGCAATCTCTCCATTCCTTCCTTTTCTTCCTCTTCACTGGGACCAAACACCAAGAAACAGAACTCCAACCCCTAAACTTCTCGCCTCTCCAAATCGTGAGCCCCAGCCAAAGCTAACAAAAATCAACATGAGAACTCGTCTCCCATTCCAAGACAAGTTCGTCTTATCCCACTCGCTTTTAAGGCCATGTTCGCTTTATCACATTTTAGACTCCTAAGTTTTAGCCTTGCATTTAGTCCTTTATCTTTCTTTCATTTGCAAATCAACTTTATCACAATTCCTACTTTAACATACTCTTCTTACATAATGACCTTTCAGTCCTTAATGCATTTGACCATCTTAATTCTTCACTCTTTAATATTTTCAGCTATATCATTTTTCACTTTTAGCATTTAAATTCCAAAAAATTTAAATTTGACTTTTATTATACCTCAAACATGTAATAAAACTACTAGGGTATAATTTGGGGTGTTACAACCTATCTATGTCGGTCCACAATTCGCTTCACTCAGAATCTATGCCTCGTCTGTCACCAGCCTATATACTTTGCCATACGCTGGTTTCGTGTTTCGTATTCACAGATTACCTATTCTACTACCAATTGAGAGTCGTTGCATATGAGGGGTTTCTCTGATGATAATGATTGAGCGAGATCGATCCTAGCTAGGATTGATTCATACTCCATCTCATTATTGGACACGGGGGAAGTCTAGTTGTATGACATGCTCTATTTATTTCCCCAGTTGGGGATTTTAGTTGCAAGCCGACACCAACTCCCGTTTGGCGAGAGGCTCCGTCCACATTAAGGATCCACTGACCATTATTATCCTAGACCACATTCGGTTGGGGTAGTTATGTTACAAAATCTGTCAATACCTGCCCTTTTAGTGCCAAGTGAGGTTTATACTGAATACCGAACACACTTAGCTCGATCGCCCACCGGGCCATCCTCCTTGACAGTTCAGGCTGGTGTATAGTGTTTCGTAGAGGGAGATTGAAAGACGATGATAAAGGTGCCCGAAAGTAGGGGCAAGCTTCGTCACACATGTAAAATGTCGCTTGCTCAAGATGGGTATATCCAGCTCAACTTATGCCAGTGGATTTTCTTATGAAGAATATCGGCCCTCGTTTTCGGTTTTCATCTTCTTTGAACAATGCTGTGCTTATCGAGACTTCCGACACGTTTGTGGTAAAGATAAAGTGTATCTCCCCGCCCCGGCTAGCTAGATCGTGGTTCGGTAAGATATCGCTTGATAGCCATAAGGGCTTGGTCACACTCTCATTCCAAAGAGGGCCCCTTTGCCCCTTTAGGTGGTGAAAATGCTTTAACTCCGTCCGTGAAGCGATATAAACCGCCCGAGAGCCGCTAGCCTACGGTTAGTCATTGAACCCCTTTAAGTAGAGTCTGAGCCCACAGTTGTTTTGATTTGAAGGGGATTGGCCTCAATCCCTCTTTGGGTCACCGTGAAGCCTAAGAACTGGCATGCACTGACTTTGAACGCACATTTCAAAGGGTTGAGTTTCATGACATACCTTCGTAGTAGCTCAAAGGCTTCAGAAAATGGTGTGGCTTCGGGCGTCTTTGAATTTTGCTAGTATGTCACCATATAGGCTTCCATGGTGTTGCCCACCGCCAGCTTGGAATATCTTAGTCACCAACCTGCAAGTCTCCGATAGTCTTTAGACTAAAGCGGCATCACATTATAGCAAAGACAACCCGCAAGGTGATGGAAGGCCGTTTCTTCGAGTTAAAGTGGCATGGCAATCTGATGATATCCAGAGAAGGCATCCAGACACGACAGTATTCCGTGTTCGGCTGCGACGTCAACAATCTGATCTATACGTGGCAAGGGGAAGCTGTGACGCCCCAAAACCTGGGGGTCTGTTGACCAACTGTCAACCCGTGGAAGACTTGTAGGATATACAATAACATGACCCATCCGGAGCCCAATATAACATAATGACCCGATACCACACTGTTATGTCTCCTTTACCGAGACCCATAATTTAACAAAAAGTAGACAGAGTCTCCTTTGCACAGAGCCCACCAAAATACAACTCAGGATATACACAATACGACCCATCCTGTTTCAATGAGGAAGACAAATGACCCACATCAGGTCCATTTATGAGTAAAAGTGGCCCAACCGGGCCCATTTATCCTTACTAAAAAATATACTAGGCTATATTACCATAGTCCTTAAGAGTTTAATTACAACACTTTATACAAAATACATGCTAAAACTAGTTCGCTCCAAAACATCTTTACAAAATGATTACAAAGCCACAACCTCGACTTTCTTCACACAAATTGCGCCTCGAGTGAGCGGTCATTCACCTGTACCCTTCGTCCCGTGCTGGGATCCCATAAAGGTGAGTTATGCTCAAAGATAAGAATCTTTGCCAAAGGCATTCCCACCTAAGTCAGATACGCACCGGTCATGCTCACACTCACATTCACATTCCAAGTAAAACATGCAATTTCTACTATGGAATCCTACATGTCATGAAATGAGATGAGACCTAATCATGTACCATTCACCCGAAGTTCTTACGACTCTTACCACACCATACGATGTCAAAGTGTGATAAAAACCTATCATTTGTGGATTACATCCAATGATCATTTTACAACAAAATTCATTTGTTTTTCAAAACCAATACTTTTGGATGTTACACCTCAATGAGATCATTTATATTCAAAATCAGGTGTCTTTATGGGTAGCGACTTCCTGGTCTCACCGTTGTGCTTCAAGCCTCCTACACTCTCACTCTGCCACTATCGGGACACATGTATAACAAAAATAATGGGTTTCTCTACCCGATGTGGGCATCTATCCCTACTTGCTATTACCCGACACATTTTTATTTCTTCATGTATGCAATTGTGCAACCCCCGTTGGGCAAGCATTCCAATCGCACGAGCCCACCCAATTAAACACCAAACACAGGGTTGATTACAACCATGCACTCACACCCATTTCATGCGATGTCCCCGTGCATATGCAATGCAATGTACATTTCACGCCCATACCATGTCAAGATATATGATTTAATGCTATATGGACAATTCTACTCATGTATATCACCCATACATCATGGACAATTATATCAATCAACATAAAATTTCCAAACGATCACACATTTCATATCAACATATTTGCACACACATATATCAACATCAACAAGTCACTGGTGATGAATCTCTAACCCTTACAATCTTGTGTTAGGAAAAGGGTGTTTAAATCAGAGACTTAAACCCGATTAATCGAGCAGTTATAAAACATTCCTTGAAATATAATTATATAATTTAACATATATTACAAAACCATACTATCATACCCCACTGTTTGAGGCATTCAAAATATCACTTACATATTATTTACAAATTCTTTTCATTGCACCCAAAAGTTTATATACAAATATATCGCTAGAATAAACGTTAAACAGAACGCCGCAGGAGCACCTATCGCTAAGGTTGCCTCTGATGTTGATGTGGAATGTCCTATTCTCTAGCTGCCTTCTCGGTACCTACACAGATAAATACTTGTGCTAAGCATAAAGCTTAGTGGGAATCTTTATGCATGGATAACCACTAACCATAATCATCACATTCTAATACTCATGCAACTTGTTATGCATATATATATATATATATATATATATATATATATATATATATATATATATATATATATATATATATACTGTGAAGTTACAATAATCCATGAACTTACCACGCATTAAATAATTGTATTCCTATGTTAATCTCATGTGCTATGTTAACTTCGTGCTTTATCTATCGAATTCCATATCATTTCAATCATAGCTTAGTGATCATTCGTGTTTTGTATCATTATATTTTACAAATTACTTCCGATGTTTATGATTCATGTTTTATTTATCAATATCACTTTATCTCTTTTTACATTTTTCATGCCTACATATTTCAAAGAAGTGGATAATAGAAAGAATCAGAGTGTAAATTGAGGGGGTACTATCACCTATCGGCATGTTGATCTCTATCTGTGCTTTACTATATGACTCAAATGGGGTCCATGTCATCAACCCAAACATGACCAACTATATCTATGTGCTTTAGCAACTGTATCCCTAATAGGCATATCCATTTATCCATCTACCGGGCTGCAAGTAAGCAATCGCTTTATTATCGCTTTCAATACATCCCATATACATGAATAACTATTGTTATCATGTATGCATATGAGATATTCACTATCCATTATTCTCATCTTCATAAAGAGTACTTTCACATATCTCTTGTCATCATATGAATATAGTCTATGCTTCTTTATATACCAACTATACATGTAATATATTTTCTTCACATGGCTAGAATTCATGTCCTTTATTATTCCATTCTATTTATTCCATATTATTTAGCATTAAATCATATAACTTTTAGTCAAATTCTTTATCTCACTTAGTTAAGTTATACTGACTTGTTTTCATAAACCATTCCACTAATACTTGGGAGGTATATAAGAGACATTTGGATGTCTCAAAAATCCCAGGAAAGGGCATGAAAATTACTTCCCAAACAAAGGTCCCATTTCACCTTAATTTTTTAGGTACAATGAGTCTCAAAATCTCAACATGCTTCCTTCCATACACACATTGTTCCTCTATGAATCTATTTTACTCATTAATTGGAATCACCTGAAGTTGAATCATCCAAACTCGCTATGACATTTAATGCCAATCTGGTATGTTTGCCCAATTTACACTAGTAACCGACTGTGAGACCCAATTTCAGGGGTCTTAACTCCATAATTTGATACTAGTTCCTTCTACTCATTTGAAAGCTACGGTGCTAAGGGTTCTTCTCAAATTGGAATAATCCAATTTGGAGCACCAAAACTTGGTGAGGCGTCCCTAAAACAACCATAACTACATGTTTTCAAAATGTAATTAGTAATCGGTCTTGCACTAAATTAGAGGGTCTTAAAGTCATAGTAATACTTTAGGCTCTTCTTGGAAAATGTAGTCACAGGTCTTAGGTTTCCTCTCCAACTGAAATTTCCTAAATTGGGTCACTTAGGGTTTTGGAGAAATTTTGATAGCATCTCCCCTAAAACCCCAACATTTCCTTTATACTAAAACTCCTTGATGAGTATAGTTTATACTCATTTTATCCCTATGTTTTACTTATATTTTTAGTAGTTTTATTATATGAATAAGTGATCTAATGCTCTAATGTTCAATTTTGTGATTAGGTCATCCATGAGCCAATATGGAGCAAAACAAGAGATAAAAACCCAAAATCAAAGAAACAACACATGCAAAGAAGATACTGTGTTTTGATGTTTTTAGCTGTATAATGATACCCAATTGCTACAATATTGATATGAATAAATAGGAAACTTCTCAGGCTTTCCAAAGAGACCTTATTCACTCCATTTGGACTTCAAATGACAAAGTTATGACTCTTGGTATTTGAAGGAAGAAGAGAAGAGAGCTCAAAAGTGACAAGTTGGAGAATTTTGTATATTCAATCTTTATAATGATTTCCAAAGTGCTTTTCATGGACATATCTAGATTCTACACTTCCAATATCTTTCCAACGTACCAAGAACACTCAAATCGGAGTTCGATGACAGTTATGGCCCCACAAGTTGGAGCAAAACAGAAAGCAGCAAAGAACGTCGCGACGTTGCAGAGAGCCGCAGAACGCAAATATCCCGACGCTGCGACGCCAAACGACGCTGCGTTAGGTGGATTTTGAACATTTTGAGCCCATAATTGTGGGTTTTAATGCTCAAACCCGAAAGAGACAAGAATAGAGGCGGCTAAGGCTCAGAGAAGGGGACTTGGTCCACACTTTGGGACCAAGGAGAAGGTTTGGAGTCGTTTTTTGAAGATTCTCGAGTAAGATCATGAGACTGCAAGAAAATTCAAGCACTCGCCATCATTTGATCATTATAGTTTCTTCTTCATCTTTTCATGTTTTATCCTAAGTTTATGATGTATCAAACCTCTATCATGATTTAAATTCTTGTAGATCTAGGGTTTTGCTTATATATTGAATGATGAGTTTTATATATTTGTCAATGTTCCGCTTATTGTTTCGTGGAATGCATTCCTCATTGGACCATACTTGGTTCTATTTACATATTGATTTCTGGCTAATCTCAATGTGGTGAGTGGTTCTTTGCATTTTCATGAAACAATAGAGTAGAATTTTGACTTAGATCTAAGAGGATTGTCCGATTGCACCAAGTACCCTAGGAATTTATCATATCTTGGTATCCCTTAGTTGCGAACTTCATTAGTTAGATTTAGAAATTTCATTAGTTTAGTTTAAATTATGTTTTACTATCACAATTGTTAGTTTGGATATTAGAGAAGTATTATAATTTTGGTACTTAGCATCCCTATTTTCCTTGTGGATCGATATCCGTACTTAGGTACACTTTATTACTTGACAAATGTATACTTGCGCGGAATAAACTCTCTTTTTATATTTTTCTACATAATTTTATAGACACATCACAAAATATGCCTATCACTCCTCAATTGAGGATCACAAACCAAATAACAATTATCAACAACACAAACCATAATGAATTGATTTTCAAGGGAGTCTCGCACCTATTTCTTGGTCACCTCAAGCTTTAACTCTCCTTTCCTTCTTCACTTCTCCTCTTGCTCATTTTTTACAAACCTTGGAATCTTAGAAGCAAAATGGTGGAGAACCAACCCTAGCAAGGATCGGTTTTTTTTTCTCTCCCTTTTCTTCATCTTTCTCTTTTCCCTTTTCTCCTTTTCCTCCTCACCAACTGGTCATACATAAGAGAATAAGACTTAAGCCTTTCTCTCCAATTCTTTTGATGTTTCTAAAGTGTTCTAGAATGGGGCATGTGTCCCATTCCCATTGGTTCAAATTCCTTGATATCGGGTCCTCTTATAACATATAATTCATTTCTCTATCTCAAACATTAACCCACCTTCTTCATCATTTATTCCCACTATGTCCTCACTTGTCAAAATTACCATTCTACCTTGGTCTTTAAAATTAATTCTATTTATGTCTGTCTTTTTTTTTTTTTTTTAATAATCCTTTAATCATGCATCAAACTACTAGGGTTAACTTCGGGGTGTTACAATTTATCCCCTTAAAATAATTTTTTGTCTCGAAATTCATAATTCGAATAAAAAAAGTTATGATACCGAGCTTTCATTGTTGCCTCTGTCTCATGTCGCCTCCTCACCGTGATAAGCAAGGCTAACTTTGTTTTAATCCACGTTTCGGTATAGTTTTTGGCCAGCTTTCGATATATATTTTATACAAATTATGGAAAATTCACTAACTTTGTGTTTTGCGGTGTGTTAATTAAAAAACGAGATAATTATATGTAAAAATGTGAAGCAAACAAGGAAATTACGTAGTCTGGCGTTGCGACTCAGTTTTTATATGCTCGACAAAATTTCCGTAGGGACGTAGAACTATGTCGTAACCAACAGCTATATGTTACAACAAAGCCTAGGCAGAACTCAAGGCTGAAAGAACATTTCTGTTGCGACAAAGAGTTTTCTGTCGCGACATTGAAGAAGAAGATTGTGAAGATGACTGTCGTGACACCCTTAACTCTGTCGCGACAATGATCAAGGCAAATGGCAAAGGAACTTTGTCACGACAAATCCTTTCTTTGTCGCAACATAAAAGGCTGAAGATTGAAAGATGAACTCTGTCGCGACAAAACACAACTATATCGCGACAGAAAATGGTAAGAATACAACACAAGTCAGTTGAGACAAGTGTTTTTATGTTGCGACAAAGTTTTCAGCATGAAACCAGCTCAAGGAAGAAAAGTTTGTTGCGACAAAGAAAATCTTGTCGCGACAAAGAAAATCTTGTTGCGACATAATATTCAAAGTTCACAACCAAGAGCAACATAATCTCTCGGCTGGCGATATAAAAATTTGCGTCGTGGACATAAAAATTTATGTCGTGACAAACAAACATGAGGTTGAGGTGAATTCCTCATATACAAGGAATTCCTTTGTCATGACTTAGAAGCAAAGAACAATACAAGAGGAATGACGAGAAGAAATCCATGCTGCGACATGGTGAAATATTGAAGGAAATCTCTATCGCAACAGCGCTTTCTATCGAAGCACAAAAGCTGCAAGTTGATAGAATTTTGTCATGACGTAAGAAAACTCGATCAGAATCTGAGATTGAAAAAGAACTCGAATTAGCTAAGTCAAGTTTGTCGTGAATAAAGATCTTTATGCAGAATGTAAACATTTCACCAAAGGACAAGTACTATAAAAGAAACTCGTCAAGAACATAGACAACTTAGTCGCGATAGAGATTATTAAAGAACTGAAGAAATCTTGTTGCGACATGGAAACTCTGTCGTGACAGAGTAGATATGTTGAATAGAAAAAGCTTGTCACGACAAGGAAAATTATGTTCACGATTCGAAAGTAGAAGGAAATGAGGAAAATTTGGTTGCGAACCAGATTTGGTGTCGCGACCGCAGAACATCTATGTCGCGATAAAACGAGGCTGGCGAATAAAACTACATTTGTGTGACGTTATCAAAGTGCGTCGTGAAGCGGAATCAGAACAACTGAAGGCAGTCCTGACGAGGAAGATTGCATGCTACGATCGAGCCGACAAAGATTGAAAATACGTCGTGAGGGCGCCTTCTTATGTCGCGGCCAATTGTGATTGGGCTAGGAATTTTGGGATCCTAGCCTTGATTATTGAAGTGTGGCCTAACATTGGAAAGTCTATAAATAAGGCGTATCTAGGGCCGTATGCCGCGACTTTAGAGGAATTCCGAGGTTTCTTGGTAGTTGAAGACTCTTTGTATATTTTTATTTTTTTATTTTATTTTTATTTTATTTTTATTTCGTTTTAGTAGATTTTGATTTAAGCGTAGTTTTTAGTTAGTTTTCTTTTATTTTGGGAGTTGAGTAATGGTGTAGTGCAGCTGCGAGCAGGAATTTCTTGTTAAATTTTCTCTTTCATTACTGTTCTTGAATAAAATGGCGTTTGAAAATTTTTTGGATTTCATTTATTTCAGTTTGTTTGCACTTTCAATGAATTTTCCTGATCAGTTAGTTATTGGTATGAGTGAACAAGTTTTGAAGAGTTGAGCTCCGTAGGAATGGATAGATGATGATCATCATTTTTTTTTGCACAAAATGGAATAATGCCTTAGTTGGAATTCTTGGATATATTTTATTAGTATTATTTCTGAACTTACTTATTTCTAGTACTAGTACCGTGTACCCAAGAAAAGTATTGTATCTTGCTCTGATTTCTAAGAAGCCCTCTGCATAACACAAAGATGGAGAATCCTGAGAGTATAAAATAGTTCTTTGTGGGTATGGTAGACTAATACTGTGGAACTAATGAACTTTGATGAGTTACTTCGATAGATCACCAACTTACTCATGGTGTGAGGATAGTTGAATGAAGTATCGGTTTAATCACTCGAAGGTTCCTCATCTTTTACGATGTGACCCGATCGATCCGTGTTAACAGATGTCGAGGAGATGGAAATTTACACATCGGAAAAGGAAGTAGGATGGGGTATCGATCAAATTGGAGAGGCTTGCGATGTCTGTGCATGAGGCGAGAATTCTCTAGTCCTAAGATTTGGGTATGAAGTACTGAAAAGGAAAAATACTTAAAACTTAGAAAGAGAGTTATATCTTACAAGTAGCTAATTAAATTCATGAATCCGAAATGAACATGAATTTCTAATTAGTGAAAGGTATGGTTAAAGGAGAAATCCAAACTATACCACATTGCATATTTGACAAATTTAGCTTTCCAACTTATAGTTGAACTAAGATTCAAATGATAGGAAATTGACAAATTATTCATTGATCTATGTTTAGTGTTGTCTCACTGTGAACTCTCAACTCTATTCTTATTAATAGTTATGTACACTAGTGGATTAATTTAGCATTATTTTTTTGTTTTTCTTAATCATCTTAATATTGAAGTTCAAATAGTAAGGATCTTGAGTAGTCGGGGTAGTTGATTTTATGATTCATACTCAATCCCCGTGGGAACGATATCTGGACTTAATGGAAATCCACTTTTATTGCTTGTACGATCTATGCACTTGTAGTGATTATGACCAAACCCAAATTTTAATGAATCCAGTTTACAAAAAAAAAGGGACAAACATATATTTTTCATCACAGATTTGGTCAACAAGTTTTTGGCGCCGTTGGTAACAGTGCTAATCACTTGGAAAATTTTTTGGTTTTATCTGAATCGGTCGACAAGTTTTTGGCGGATTCTTATGAGGAAAGATGATTGATGAATTTAAAGTCCCGATATTTTAACCAAAAAGGGAATTACTAATTTAGACATTTTTTCTTTATTTTACAAATAAATTTTAGAAAATCACAAAAAACAATTTTAATGGCGTGGCGAAGAAACTGCGGGAATTTTCTATGAGCTTAAATGGAGATAACTATCTCACATATTTCATTTAATCTCGGTGTGTTTATTTAAGGAAAATAGTAAATACCACGAGAAAATCGACGAGATCCTACTACCTCTGACATTGAATTTATGAAACGGCCCGAAATGCAGGAAGATCACAAGTGTAGAATCCATAAATATGGCAAATCGAGAGAAAGGCACCAAAAAGCTATTCGGAAGAAGAGAAGAAGTAGAGAGACCTCGAGGAATTACAATACTATGGAGGGGACTTTTGGGCCTTTATTATTCAAGAGTACTCTGCGTGAACTGACGCCATAGAAGCCAGCAATTTCAAGCGGAAGCCCCGACCTTGATTCTTGTAGTGCAGCGACACCGGTTACTTGTCATCCCTCTGAAGATCCCAATGAGCATATGGGAAGATTCATGAGGATGGCCAATGCAGTCAAATTAAATGGGGTGAGGCCAGAAGTGATTAAGCTGCAGCTCTTTCCCTTTTCACTGAGAGACGTGGCATCAACTTGGTTTGAGTCATTGCCAGTTGGATCGGTGAACACTTGGGAAGAGTCAGTGGAGGCTTATATGGGCATATTCTTCCCTTAAGCCCTGACGTTTGAAAGAGAGGGAAGTATAGTCTTGAAACGGGGGGGAGGATGAAAGTCTCGACACATGGGAAGATTTAAGAGACTACTTAAAGATGTCCACATGCATGGGATAGACTTGACCCTCCTTATGGATATTTTTATCATGCTATGAATTTTGCCTCGAGGGTATAATTGATGCATCTGCTTTGTGGGAGCTTTTAAGAGAAGAACGAAGAGGCAAGATAGCTTATTAAAGACCTTGCGAATGCAACTCTGAGGCTCCATACGAAGCTTGAAGTATGATAGTAAGGGAAATGGTTTAATTGAGCTTAATCATTATGGTACCATAGAAGCGAAAATTTGGATGCGATGATGAACAAACTAGGAAGCGATAGGAGAAGAAAGCATAATGCACTTGAAGTGGTAGCAATAGATAAAGAAGAGAGAAGAAAGAAAAGTGATGATGAAGAGGACTAAACCATGAGGGTACCACCAGGAGGAGGCCTGATACAGATACTAACATGAGCTACACTTTTAAAGCCTGACCTCAACCTGCCCTTTCAGTACACACCGGCACTTTCGGGAACCATGAGAATTTCTCATATGGTGGAGGAGCCTGTGGCATTGAGGCTTTGGATAGAGTAGGAAGCAATATCATGCCTCACACGGAGTTCCAGCAAGAGCAACAAGCAAAGCGGGACCGAAGAACAAAAATCGGGGGTAGAGGAGATCAATTCCTTTAAGGACCCGGATGTACCTTCATGGGGGAAAGCGGTACGCTAAACATGCATGAGCAGTTTCTTCGAGCTGCGACGATCAGGCAAATCTGGTGTGTTCCCAAGATTGTAGCCCGATGCCTCTTTGAAGAATCTGAGGACTCGGCGAGCGGCTTAGGCTATGCGAAATTAACTGGGACTCATTTCAGTGACCACGAGAAAGAATCGAAAATTTGCATGGGTGTAACTACAGAAGTGACGAGAGGGGTGGAAGAATTGAGAGTTAGAGAAGGATGCGAAAAGAAACTTGGAGAATAATTTAAGCGGCGTAAGCTCGGAAACTCTGAAGGAAGAGAAAATAGTAAAAATCTGACAGCGGGTGGAAAAGAAAATCTAGGGAAAAAGTAAGAGGTTGAAGCTTACAACCTTAAGTTCCACATTCCCTCGAATTTCATGTGGCTTGATGAGCAATTCTCTAAATTCTTGAACATGTTGAAGATAGAAATCAATAGCCCTTTCTCAGCGTTGACTCGAATGCCCCATTATGCAAAATTCATAAGGAGATATTGAAGCGAGAAAGAAGGATTATTTGAAGAAGGAATAGTGAACTGCTTGACAACTGCGGTCGCAGTGATTGAGAAGTCTTTACGGAAAATCACGAGATCGGCGGCTTCCTATACCTTGTAAAATTAGGCGATATGGAAGCGAGTATGAGATTTTGGAGCCCGACATCGACTTGAGTGCGCTTTATACGTTGCTAAAGACTAAGCAGGAGCGCCTCCCATGACCATGACCTTGCGAATGGCAAAATGAGCGTTGGCCCATCACGAGGGCATTTAGAAGATGTCTTGATCAAAGTGGGAAAATTCATTTTCACAGTGGACGTGTAGTCATTGATATAGAAGACAAATAAGTCCTTGTTGTTAGGAAGACCTTTCTTAGCATGAGAAGCTTTGATCGATGTGAAGAAAGAGGAATTAACTCGGGGTTGGAGATGAGGTGGTGCACTTGATCGATCCGCGGTTTGAAAACGACGGAAGCCCAAGTAATGCGGTTGTGAGATCTTGGTGTGAGATTGTGAAACAAAAATTCCCATCGATTATGCCAGCGATCAATGATTGCTGTAATTTTGAGTTATTGAATGAGAATGAGATGAATTTCCGATTATCTTGAGCATCTTAAAGTTGAATTTTTTGGACTCCCGATTTTAAATTGAAAAAGGAAATGCCGTGTTGAAGAAAATAATATAGAAAAAGCCAGCCCGATTATGAAGAGGAAGTTCTTGAAGTAAACAAAGATTATGAGGTTTAATTCTAAAAGAATTACCTAGACATTTGAAGTATGCTTTCTTGCAACTAGAAAAAGGAAAACTAGTCATCATTTCAGCTGGATTGACTAAGCTTGAAGAACAAAAACTGCTGGAAATTCTCAGAAAATATAAGGAAGTAATAGCTTGGTCCATAGAAGATTTGAAAGGAATCAGTCCTTCTATGCATGCACGAATCTTGTTGGAGGAGAATGCTAAAACCTCATAGAACATCGAGGAGAAGGCTAAATCCAATAATGAAAGAAGTAGTTAGAAAAGAAGTACTGAAATGGCTAAATGCAGGCTTCATATATGCAATCTCAAACAGCCCTTGGGTGAGCCTCGTTCATGTGGTTCCAAAGAAGGGAGGATTTACTGTGATAAAAAATGAGAAGAATGAATTGAGTCTTACAAGAATTGTGACATGATGGAGAGTGTGTATAGACTACAGAAAACTAAACATGGCTACCAGAAAGGCCCATTATCCTTTACCTTTCATTGACCAAATGCTGGACAGGTTAGCAGGGCACTCCCATTACTGTTTTCTTGATGGATATTTTGGTTATAACTAGATTGCTATAGCCTTAGAGGATCAAGAGAAAACTACATTTACATGTCCTTATGACACCTTTTTGCTTTTAGAAAGATGCCTTTTGGATTATGTAATGCTCCTGCCACCTTTCAAAGATGTATAATGTCTATGTTTTCTGATTTGGTGGAATAGGTTATGGAAATCTTTATGGATGACTTCTTAGTATATGGATCTAGTTTTGAGAATTGTTTGGAAATTTTTGCAGAGCTTGATGCCCGGAGGTGTCGAGACAAAATCTAGCTTTAAATTGGAATGTCATTTTATTGTTAGAGAAGGTATTGTCTTAGGACCGCAAGATTTCTCTTCTTGGATTGAGTAGACCAGCGAAAGATTCTTGATGCATAAAACTTTCTCATGCCACTTACAGCGGTCGAGGGGGGATAAGAAACTTCCTTGAACATGCTGGTTTTTATAGAAGATTCATAAAGGACTTCTCAAAAATCTCGGACCATTATGAAGCTATGGCACGGAAAGATCACGAAATTTGATTTTGATGAATCATGCGGATGCGCATTTGTTAGTAAATCCAGTTAACAGTGATGTCGAATCATGCGATGCCAATTTGGAACAATGATTTTGAAATTATGTGTGATGCTAGTGATTATGCAATGGGGCTAGCGTGGAACAAAGAATTGAAAGATATTCAAGGGCCATATACTATGCCGAAATAAAACCTTTAATGAGGCCTGAAGATAACTTCTCCGCCTGAGAGAAAGGAGATACTAGCAATGGTGTTTGCTTATGAAAAATTCGAGGCCTTACATATTGGGGTCCATTGTTATAATACCTGCTTGATTAGCTATGATTAAATATCTAATGGCAAGAAGGCCAGGCAAGATTGATCGGATGGGTACTCTTGCTATAGGAGTTTTATCTTGAGATGAAGATAAGAAGGGTAGTAATGATGTGATAGCAAATCCCTTGTCCTAGATTGAAATATTTGTTGGAAAGAAAAGGCTGAAATAACGAAAATTTTCTGATGGCTTGCATTTGTTTTTTGTTGTTGGATTGAAACACCTTGGTATGCTAATATTGTCATATAAAGCGTAAGGTTATTCCACAGATTATTCTGAAGCAAAGAAAATTGAGGAAGCCCAGTGCAGTTTTATATTTGGGATGACCAGCTAATTTATAGAAGAGGAAGCGGATATGATCATAAGGAGATGTGTTCTAGAAGCGAGCAAGGTGGTATTATGGGATGCATCACCATATGAAGGACACTTTACGAAGGCAAACAGCTTAGAAATTCTCCAATTAGGTTTTATTGGCTCTCTATTCAAAGACTATTTTGAATGGGTAAAACATTGTGATGCTTGTCAAAGAATGAGTAACATTGGCAGAAGAAATGAAATGCCCCTGCAAGGAATTCTGGTGGTGCAGATTTTTGATGTATAGGGGATAGACTTCATGGGACCTTTCCCATCATCATTTGGGAATATATATATATTCTCCTAGCGGTGGATTATGTATCCAAATGGGTGGAAGCAACAGCTTGTCCCAGAAATGATGCCATCACAGTGGTTGGGTTTATACATAGAAATATTTTGAGTAGATTTGGAGCACCCAAAGCAATCATTAGTGATGAGGGTAGCCATTTTGCAAATAAAATTTTTGTAAACTCATGAGCAGATATGGAATCAAACATATGATGAGATTGACTTATCACCCTCAAATAAATGGGCAAGCTGAAATTTCCAATAGGGAGATAAAGAAAATTATGGAAAGCGAGTGAATACAAGCGAAAGTTGAGTGCATAAAAATTTAGATGATGCATTGTGGGCTTATAGAACTCTTACAAAACTCCCATTAGAATGTCCCCCTACATAATTGTATTTGGAAAACCTTGTCATCTCCCTTTGGAACTGGAATACAAGGCTATGTGGGCCATCAAGAAATTGAATTGTGACTTTGAGGAAAAAGAGACTCGCCGAATGGGCCAAAAGCTGGAAGAGTGAGAAATTAAACTTATAATGATGCGAGATCTAAAAAGAAAAATGAAAATTGGCATGATCGAAAGATTATGAGGAGGAATTGAGGCGGGAGAAGCGAATATCTTGCAAAGCTCCGGGCTCGAAACTCTTTCGAGGGAAATTGAAGTCGAAGATGGAGTGGTTCTTACATAGTGGTAACAAGTACACCCAGCCGGGCGGTAACAACTAAAGATGAATCACGGAAGTGAATTTAAAGTAAATGGTCGGGCGAAGCATTATCTTGGAGGAAACATAAATGAAGTAGATCCAGTTTGAAAAGGAAAAAGAGTTTTTCTTTGAAATGAAGACATTCTACTTGACGAGTGTCTGTAGGACATTAAGCGAAGCGGCTTCTTGGGAAGCTGACCAGTAGAATTTGATTACGATAGTTGTTAAGATGTTTATCAGTTAAGATTCGTTCATTAATTGAAATTTATAATAGCAGATTGATAGTTTTGCTGATTTTCGAGGATAGGAAATTTAGTTGGAAATGGAAGTTATTAGAAAGCACACTTTCTCAAACTGAAATATGTGGAAAATTGCTACAACGGGGAGTACTATCTTTTACCTCACTTTGTTTCTTAATAATGCATAGTTGAAGTTTGGGGGAATGAGGAAAATTTATTGTGTAAATTTCCTGTATGCATTGTTGAATACCTTGATGAATGATATTGAGTGTTGAATGAGAATTGTTGTTTATACTTGAATTGAGATTGTCTGTCGTAAAATGTGTTTAACAAGTATGAGCTAAGTGGAAAAACTTTAGTGCATAATGTCATATGGGTTGAATGGCTGAAGGTATGAAAATATGCAAATTTTTTTAAAGTAGGACAGAATCATGTCGCGATAGAGAAAGTTATGTCGCGACAAAAGTTTGAACTTTTGTTGCGACGGTGATTAACTTTGTCGCTGACGAGAAAATCAAACCATCGAGCATATCGCGGGGAAACTAAGTTCGCATTTACTTCTTGTTATCGCGACAAAGACAGTGCTAACAATTGATTTACAATGAAAGAGTTTGTCGAGACATATTTTCTTTGCGCGACAAAGCGACAAACAGGCCTCGGGGAATCATGTTGTGACAAAATTTCTCTATCTTAAGCGGCGTAAATCAGCGAAGCAAGAAGCATGAGTTTTGCTCATCGCGACAAAGAAATTGTCTTGATTAATTTGGAAAAAATCGATCGCGATAATAATTCTACATGTTCTGAAAAAAAAAAAAAAAAAAGGGGGCACTTAACTTTGGGTCGAGTCGTCGCGATAATTAATGAAGCCTGACAAATTTTGGCTATAAATAAAATGTTTGAAGGCGAAGAGTCACCTACCTCATAAACCTTCAGTGATCAGCCCTCGCTGAAATCTCTCACTCGTTCGAACCACTAGATCCACTAGCGGCTCTCTCACGATGTACGAGCCATAAGCACAGTTTCCCGAACCTTAACGAAATAATGGAAAATATCTTGAGTTGGAGAATGAAACAGGTTAAACCACTTTCGAGCATTAAGCGAGGCGAAGTGAAGAAAGGAAATTTAAGAGTTAACGAAGAACTTGAGCGGACGAGTGGAAGAATCTAGAAAGAGGAAAAAGAGGAAATGAAAAGCGAGTAGCGAGCAAAAGCTAGTAGTGGGTCTACGATATGAAAGCCCACATTTCTGGAGAGATAAGCCACAACAAGAGACTCCATAGGGGAGAGAGGAAGAGCCCCGACAAGTGGGTTTCTCCGTTCGAGGCTGGTGTGAGGGATGGCATACGTTGCGTGAGCCTGGCTCAGGATTTGTAGATGTGGTGAAGGAGTTTTACGCAAATATGGTGGGGATGAAGGATAAAACAGTCTACGTTAGAGGGAGATGGATATCCTTCGGTAGAGCAAATAGATCACACTATAATCTTGAGAAAGGAATAATGGGTCGAAATTCAAAGGCGGGTGGAAGCACGTGGCCCAGGAAGATTGTAGACTGTGACTAATGACGAGGAAAGTGAAATGCCTCGAAAAACCCACGTGAATCAGTAGCGGAGAGCATAACTGAACTAGCAAGGTGTGGTTTTTATTACGCCTTCAAGCACCTTTGCTGTCGGGGAGAAAGATGCGGTATTGTTATATGCATCCTTAAAGGGTATAAATTCGATTTATGGATAAGATAATAGAAAACTGGTCGAGTTATTAGGAGAGGATACAAGGGGTTGATTCCCCACCCGGGGGCTGATCCTCGGGGACCTGCTGTATCTTGGGTGGTAATCGAGGAGGCTGGGGAAGAAGAAGAGAACTTCCCAAGAGACATCTCCCCAGCAATAGGAATCACCCGGGGGCTAAAGCAAAGGTAGGGGAAGATAGGTGGAAGCTTTAAGGAAGAGAAGAGCAGAAATACGCGGCCACGGCCTGAAAGTGAAGCTCAAGCTCCCGATAGGCGAGAAGTGTGAGCCCTGATGCGGCCTTCTCCCTGGGTGAGACAAGAGTCTGCTAAAGCATGTTTAAAGCTCCGGAACCTCGAGGTAACAATCTTTGCGGTCTAGAAATTCTTAAAACCGTAGAGACGAAATGGAGAAAGACCCGACAATTTGAAACTCAATTTTGCTTCCAGGGATGAGTATATGGATGTTGAGTTGAAGAAGAGGGACCATAATTTGGAAGAAGCCCTAAAGCAGAGAGATGAGGAGTGGAAGAGTAGATGGGAACTAAGAGAACAAGAGTTGAGTGAAGAAAAGATGATTTTCTCTTAGATCAGCTTAGGAGAGATAGTGAGCTACTCAAGATCATGAAAGAAAGGGAGGATGCCATGGAGAAGAACTTGCTGCAGAAGGCAGATGCTTTCGGGTATCTGTACAAGGAAAATCAGAAGGAAATAAGAACTCTGATAGAAAAAAGGGATAAGGAAATCGAGGGCACCCTAAACTATAGGGAAAAATACTGGACTAAAAGCTTGGTCATGATCAACAAAAATTTGGTGAAAATGTACTCTGCCCAAGGTGAGTTTGAGGGAACCTTAAATTCTATTGGGCAAAGACAAAATGAATTGATCAGCCCGATTATCCACAACCGTGGGTGAGTGCATTGCTAAACGAGTGGAGAAGGCGGGTGGAGTCGAGGCGGCCGTAGAGTCAGGATCCTTGAGTTCTCACCTTCTACAGTTGGGTACATATTAGATCCAGTTAACCTACCTTCCTTTCATAGGCATGAAAGAAAAAGAAAATAGCTCACCCTGCTCTTCCATCTCATTTCCCTTTCTGTACCCAATATCCAGTCCTTGACACTTTGAATGAAATAGAAAATTCTTTGCAAGCTTGGTGTTCACTTTTATTTTATTCATTTTTTCATTTTTAGTTTGTTTTGTTTAAATTCTCTTTCCTTTATGTTTAATGATTTGAAATTGTTGACTTGTGGTAAATAGCTTAGTTGAATAAATGAGAAACCAGTTACCTGGATCTAATGGTTAAATTCTTTGCAACATGTTGGTTGAATGATTGATGAAAGAATGTAAATTGTGGTTGTGTTGGATTGTTTTGAGAATTGAAGATGCTTGATTTAATTGAACTTCTTGACGTTAACAACCTGACTAACCGTTGGAAACCAAACGAACATTTGATAGATGCCCTTGGGGTAGGATGAGATGAATTGAAAAGGAAAGTTGTAAAGATATTAATAAATGTGTTGAACTTCAAGAATAAGAAAGGTTTTAATAAATTGATGGAACAGATAAGCCCTATAATTATGTTTTTGTAAACAGTTTGGTTATAAAAAAAAATCCTGATAAACTTTGCACATGGTCAAAAGTAACTTTGAAACAAATTGTGCCAAGATTATGGACATCTTTTGGGATCCATCACAGTAATCTCTCCAACGTCTTAGAACTTGTTGGATTATTAGTCAAGACGAAATCCTAGGCAATATCACTAATAGGAAATGATTTAGAGCCATCGCCTTAGGTTTGAGCCTTTGAGCTGCCCTTATGATAATATGCATAAGCATACACACTAGTTCCTTATTTGAGCCTATAGCCAATCTCATCATCAACCAGCAAATGAGAAGCCAAATTTCTTCCTTACACATAATTCTATAGTAAAGAGCCCTTATTTGCCTAAATTACAAGACAAAATACATCAATGACATAAAGGGACAAGTTTAGGGGAATATTATTTTAAGTTGTAGAGAAGGATAGAAAAGGGTTCTTGAAAAGAAAAATGCATAGAGATAAGAAAAGATGAAGAGAATTATGAGAGAAGAAGGCATTTGTGAAAAGAAAAAAAAACATCAAAGGAAGACTAAGTTTGAATCTTATAAGCCTTCCTCCACCCTTTAACAATTAAAAGTTTTTAAGAATTGTTGACACACAGTACCTTGAATGCCAGGCGGTACTTGAGTTACTAACCCAAAGTTAGATTAAGGAGTGGTACTTAAAAAGAACCAACATTGACTCACATTCCATAAAACTTGGTGGGAATGAGTGAAAATCTTTACAAAATAAGGTAGAAAAGATTATCTTACATTGTGTGGACAATGAAAGAGAAAAGATACCCACAATGAGAATATGCGAGAAAGATGCACTAAACACGATGGGGAGGTCCAGCAACTTAAAATCAAGAAATCAAGGATGCATGATGAAGACAAGAGTGTAAGTTCTCTGTGAAATTTGGGTAAAATTGAGCCTAAAGTGTTCAATTATCTACCTAATTACCCAAGCCATTTACAGACTAATAGACCTGTTGATATTTGAAGGTAGCGTTAATAATGAGTGGAATTAATATAATAAACAAGCATATCAAAGACTTTTAAAATGAAAGAAGAAGTAATACCCAGGCGAGTATTATCCGAGAGAATTTAATTAATCGCCAAGGAGAAAGAGGAAAAGACGGCACACACACAAAATCGGGATTGAATGATTAAATTTGTTTACACCATATGAATTATTTGTTGGTTCAGTAGACAATTGAAAATCTTCCCTTATTCTAGATTGGAAACATGTTTACGAAATAATTTTACAGCTTTAACTTATATTTCTTGCTCGAATTGAGCTTTAAACGAGAAAAAATGTCCTTAAAAATAAAAGCTAAATGTTTGAGACCAAGCAAGAATTTCTTTCCCTTTGCTTGAGGACAACAAAACTTTAAGTTTGAGGGGGTGATGAGTCTTAAGCTCATCTATTTTTAATCCATTTTTTGGCATGTTTTTTAACAATTTAGATATATTTTTATGCAAATTATGAAATATTACTGGCTTTTTGTGTTTGCAGTGTTAAATTAAAATGAGATAATTCAAGCGGAAAAGAGCAAAAGTGGAAATTACAGCATTCTGTCGCGACACATAGTTTTGTATGCCGTGACAAAATTTCGATGGTCGGTCGTATGTCGTAACCCGGCAACTATGTATAGCAAAGCCGGGGCGAACTCAAGGTTGAAAGAAACATTTTGTAGCCATGACAAAAGAGAGTTTTCTATCGCGACATTCTTTGAAGATTATGAGAGCCCATTGTGACACCCATAACTCATTCGTAGTAGTCGAGAGAAAATGGCAAAGGAACTTTGTCTCGACAAATCCTTCCTGCATCCTGACATAAAGGCTAAGATTGAAATATGAACTCGCCACGATAGAAGAAGCTCTATCGCCATAGAAAATGGCAGATTATAACATGTGTCGGGCCGAGACAGGTGTTTTTATGTTGCGACAAAGTTTTCAACATGAAACTAGCTTAAGGAAGAAAAGCCTGTCGCGATAAAGAAAATCCTATCGCGACATAACATTCAGAGTTCACAACCAGGAGTAACAGAATCTCTGTCGCGACATAAATTATTTATGTCGCGACAAACAAAACATGAGGTTGAGGTGAATTCTGTCGCGACAAGGAATTCTTTGTTGCGACATAGAAGTTAAAGAGCAATACAAGAGGAAATATCACAAAGAAATTCCTATTGCGACATAATGAAATATTGAAGGCACTGCCGCGACAAAGAGTTTTCGTCAGCGACAATAAAAGCTGCAAGTTGATAGAATTCTGTCGCAATAGAAGAAAACTTGGTCACGACAAAGATTGAAAAAGAACTGAAATTAGCCAAGTCAAGTTTGTCGCAACAAAGATCTTTATGTCGCAACAAAAAGCTCAGCCATGGACAAGGACTAGAAAAGAAATCCTATCGCAACATAGACAACTCGGTCGGGACACAGATTATTAAAGAACTGAAGAAATCCTGTGGCGACATGGAAACTTTGTCATGACAGAGTGGATATGCTGAAGAGAAAAAGCTTGTCGCGACAAGGAAAATTATGTCGCGACAGATTCTAGAATTAGAAGGAAATGAGAAGCTGGTTGCAAACAAATTTGGTGTCGCGACACAAGACATCTATGTCGCGACAAGAACAAGACTGCTGAATAAAAACTCTATCACGACATTATCAAAGTCTATCGTGACATAATCTATGATAGAAGCCAACGACAAAGACTGAAAACTCTATCATCGCGACGCAGCAAATCCACCTGGGCTAGAATTCGGGGAATCCAACTCACTATCGGGGCGCCCAATATTGGAAAGTCTATAAATAGACGCATCTAGGGCACTAGCGCGCAAATTCTCCGCAATTCCGTAGATTTCGTAGTTGAAGACTCTTGTATTTTTTTTTATTTTTCTTTTATTATTATTTCTTTATTATTTTTTATTTTCTTTTATTTCATTTTAGTAGATTTTGATTTAGCTGTACTTTTTAGTTAGTTTTCTTTTATTTTTCTGAGTTGAGTAATGCAAAACTATAGTGCGCTTGTGAGCTGGAATTTTATTAAATTTTCTTATTACCTTCTTGAATAAATGGAGTTTGGAAAATTCTTGGATTTCTTACTTATTTTAGTTCCTCATTTACACTTTTAGTGAATTTTCCTAATCGCTACCACGGTACGAGTGAACTAGTTTCAAGAGTCGAGCCCTGCTGGGAAATGGATCGATGATGCATTGTCATTTTTTCAAGACAAAATGGAAGAATGCCTTAGTTAGAATTCTTGAATTTATTTGATTGATATTATTTTTGAACTTACTTGTTTCCAATACTAGTACCATGTACCCAAGCAAAGTATTGTATCTTGCTCTGATTTCTAGGAGGCCCTATGCGTGACACAGAGATGGAGAATCCTCGAGAGCAGTAGAGCGCTCTCAGGGTATGGTAGACTAAGGACTATGGAACTAATGAACTTTGATGGGTTACTCCCATAGATCCTAACTTACTCATGGTGTGAGGATATTGAATGAAGTATCGCCTTAATCACTGGTTGTTCCTCATCTTCTCGATGAACCGATCCTAATCCCGTGTTAGCAAAGATCTAATCAAGGAGATGGAAATTTCATATACAGTGTGAAATGTAGGATGGTGTCAATCAATTGGAGAGAAGGCTTACACTCATCTCGTTTATGGGGGCAAGAATTCTCCGGGCCCTGGTAAGAGATCCGGGTGTATGATAACGAAAAGGAAAATACTTAAATCTTAGAAAGATGGTTATATCTTACAAGTAGCTGATTAAATTCATGAATCATAAATGAACATGAATATCTAATTAGTGAAAGGTATGGTTAAGGGAGAAATCCAAACTATACCACATTGCATCTTTGACAAATTTAGCTTTCCAACTTATGGCTGAGCTAAGATTCAAAATGATGCAGATTTTGACAAATTATTCATTAATCTATGTTCTAATGTTGTCTCACTCAACGAACTCTCAACTCTATTCTTATTAATAACATATGCACACTAGTGAATTACTTTAGCATTATTTTATTTTTGTTTTTCTTAATCATCTTAATATTGAAGTTCAAATAGTAAAGATTCCTTTGAGTAAATGGGTAGTCGATTTTATGGATTCATACTTAATCCCCATGGGAACGATATCCGACTGATGGAAATCCATTTTTATTGAGTCATATTTCCATCTATGCACTTGCAAAGGATTATGACCAAACCTAAATTTTAATGAATCTTAGTTTTATAAACGAAAAGGGACAAACATATATTTTTTCATCCTAGATTTGGTCATCACCAAGGGGCCGTCAGTAGCAATGCTAATCACTGAAAAATTCCGTTTATACAAAAATCGGTCAACAAGTTTTTGTCTCATCATATGATAACCAAATGTAGTGGCACTCAGACAGTAGACATGAGATTCATCTGATCTGTATCTTCTCAGCATAGACACGTGAAAAACATCATGTAGCTTGGCCAACTCCAGAGGAAGAGCTAACCGATAGGCTACAGGTCCAACTCTTTCTAAAATTTCATATGGACAGATGAATCTTAGACTCGGCTTTCCTTTCTTCCCAAATCTAAGCACCTTCCTCCATGGAGATACCTTTAGGAATACTTTATCACCCACTTCATATTCAATGTCCTTCCTTTTCAAATCGGCATATGATTTCTATCGATCACTAGCAAATTTTCTTTTAACCTTTGTCGTAAATTATCCGACTTTCTCTTCTATGTCCTTCTACAATATCGTGCCAAATCACTTTATAATTAATTTCTAACTTATCCAACATATGTAGCCCCACATTTTCGGCCATACAACGCTTCCTATGGTGCCATACCAATACTAGCCTGATAGCTATTGTTATAGACAAATTTCATCAATGGAATATACCTATCCCAACTTCTAGGAAAATTTATAACATGACCCCTCAGCATATCTTCTAATATTTGAATAAACGCTCCGATCATTCATCCATTCAGTGTGAAAAGTCGTGACCGGGCTGAGACGACACCTAATGCTGACTATAACTCTTTCCAGAATCTTGACGTAAATCGCGGATCTCTATCCGACACTATCGACAAAGGCACAATTTGCAATATTACAATCTCATCCACATATACTTAGCTACGATCCATAGAATATCCATCCTGACCGGGTACAAAATTCCAGCTGACTTCGCGGAGTCTCTCAATTATCACCCAAATAGCATCATGCTTCCTCAAGGTAAGGGGGGAGGCCATTTAAATCCATGTTTATATTATTCCATTTCCATTGTGGAATTGAATGTGGGATTCAACAAACCTTGATGACACCGTGTTCAACTTTACTACATCGATTAATCTCAAACACTTAGACACATAATCCTTTTACATCTCTTTTTCATACCTTTCCACCAATAGTTATGTGTTTCAAATCCCAAGATATCTTTGTCGCTCTCCGAAGGCATGGTAAACACTAAGTTATGAGCTTCATGTAACAACTCTTTCTTCAGCTCATTGTCAGCTGGCACACATAATCTATCTCTGAAATACAAGCTCCCGTCCTCTTTTACCGAAAACTCACTCTCGACTCCATCTTTGATCAGCGGAATCTTTTCCTGCAACTCTTTATCATTCTTTTGAGCATCTATAATCATCCGCTTAAGAGCGTGCTGAGCTCTACTGAGCTAGTAAAGCTCCATCAACTCGGCTATTCTCCAATCATTGTGTCAAGTAACAAAGTCGCCACCGGCTCTTCTCGCTTAAGCAAGCATCAGCCACCACATTCTGATTTCCGTGATGATAATCAACTATGCAAATATAGTCTTTAAAAACTCTTAACCACTTCCGCTACCTCTAAATTCAACTCTTCTCGAGTCAACAGTACTGAGACTTGTGGTCTGTGCAAACTCTACACTTTTCCCCATATAAGTAGTGTCGCCATATTTTCAAAGAAAACACTACCACAACCAACTCTAGGTCATGAGTAGATAATTATGCTCATGTGGCTTCAACTTCCTAGATGCATAGGCCACAACTTTACCATCTTGCATTAGCACACATCCCAGATCATCCTCGCTACTACCAGATACAGTGGTATACTTTACTGGCTCACCCATGCATTAACATTGAGCTTCAATCAGCAATTGCTTTAACTGCTCAAAGCTAGCTTGGCATTTGTCATTTCACTCAAACTTCACATGATATTTTCTCTCGAAAGCAGCTTGGTGAGTTTGAGATGCGACAAAAATCCGTTCACAAATCTTCTATAATATCCGGCTAAATCACACAAAACTCCCTCACTTCATCACATTTAAAAGTGGCTTCTAAGTTCACACAGCTCAATCTTAGCTGGATCAACTTTAATTCCTTCAGCAGAGACAATGTGGCCTAGGATGAAAACTCCTTTAGCCAAAAATCACGTTTACTCAGCCTTTATATAACCCGCTTCTCCTCGAGTTTGTAGAACTATCTTCGTGATGTTGTTCATGCTCTCGCCTCATTCTCGAATACACCAATATATCATCAATAAACACCACCACAAATTGATTCAAGTAGGCCTAAACACCCTATTCATCAACCATAAATATCGCAGGCCCGGTCAACCCAAAAGGCATTACTAAAAACTCGTAATGACCATATCGGGTTCTGAATGCTGTCTTCGGCTCATCAGCATCTTTTACTCTCAACTGGCTGTATCTAGATCGCAGATATATCTTAGAAAAGATACCTGCTCCCTTCAACTGATCAAATAAATCATCTATTCTAAGCAATGGGTACTTGTTCTTCACTGTTACTTTATTGATATGCTTATAATCAATGCACATTCGCAATGTGCCATCCTTTTTCTTCACAAATAAAATAGGTGCACCCCAAGGAGAAACACTAGGTCTAATAAACCCTTTATCCAACATCTCCTGTAACTGTAGCCTCAACTCTTTTAATTCAGGAGGAGCCATCATGTAAGGTGCCCTAGAAATCGGGGCTGTTCCTGGTACAATCTTTATGGACAAGTCCACTCCCCTCTCAGGTGGAATGCTAGGTAATTTTTCAAGGAATACATCTGGAAATTCCCTTACTACTGGAATCTTTTCCACATCTACTGGCTAATCTCCTTGTTTCAAGTATCAAGGCCAAAACAAAGCCACACCCCTTTCCTTAGAAATTTCCTAGCCTGTATAGCTGAGATCACATTGGACATTGCACTAGATCTAATGCCCTATACTATCACCTCTGACAGTATTGTCTTCCTTTCACAATCTAGTATAGCTTTATGCTTAGACAGTCAGTCCATACCCATAATCAAATCAAATTCTTGGAAAGGCAGAGCAATTAAATCAGTTGAAAATTCTCTATCCTGGATAACTATGGGGCAATTTCTGTACACCCTATTCAGATTGACATTGTGCCCCAAAGGACTGGTTACATGCATATCATATGATAGCTGCTCCACTACTATCACCTTATCGAACACATGCTCAATGCATACATATGAATGGAAAGAGATCCTGGTTTGCTGTCGCGCGCATTTCAATACCATAAAGATAAATTATACTTAGCAATAACTCCCGGTGCCTTCTGGTCCCCACGAGCCTTCACATAGCATATGCTCTGCTAGCATTGGAAGCTCATAGGACATCTACCATTTTAAATTCACTGCGGCCTCCTGCTCCAGGCTTTCAGTCCCCACCCTCTACTTTTATCTTGAGTTGACGGTGGTGTCGCGGACCTCCCTCTACCTGTTATTTGCTGAGATCTCTACGGTCCTTGACTCTGGGACACTTTCCCATAAAATGTTCCGATTCCACATCCGCAACCCTCCTGGCTTCCTAACAATCTGCAAACTCCCAAATTCCGTAGATTGTAATGAGGCCACTCTAGAGTTTCTCCTGGTCCCGCTGAAGCACCTCTACCAGTATTAGGTGCTATACTAGGCCCTTGCCTTCTTCCTCTAGTAGTAGAGTCAGAACCGATTCCCTCGCTTTGTGATTCTTGAATCCCTTCCCAGAAGGAAGAAGCTCCCAGAAAACCTCTTCTCCAAAGAATCTCCCGCTGCCTCAAATCTCTCTACTTTCATTGCAGCTTTCACAAACTGATAGAAATTCACCTATTGAAGAGATGTCACAGGTCCTAAGTACCCCTTTATGGACTCATTCAATCCATCTTCAAATTGCCTACACCGAAATGCTTCGGTGAGGACTGACTCAGATGCATATTTGCCGAGATGACTGAAAGCCTTCTCATACTTAGCCACTGATAGGTTCCTTTGCTTCAAAGTCAAAAACTGCTTCCACTTGGTCTCCATATACATTCCCATAATGTACTTGTCTCTGAAACCCGACAAAGAACTCCCAAGGCATGGTTTAACTCTGACTTTTAGCACCAACTTCCACCAATCATATGCCTCACTCTACAGTAGTGAGATTGCACATGATACACTCTGATCGGGAGGGCATCTAACTTCCTCCAATACTCTTTGTAGCTTTTCTAACCAGTATTTAGCTTTATTAGACTCTTCCATACTTGTCCCATTGAATTCCTCAGCTCCATGTCTTCTTACTATGTCTATCGGAGCTTTAGGAGTAGTTAGTCTGCCCAATACCCAAGCCATGTCTTGAGATATCCTCAGCAAGACTTCCGTTGGCTCAGCTGGAGCATTGTTTTCACTTTTGAAAGATTCAAAACGATCCAAAGCAGATAGTGTCACGCCCCGATTTCCCGGTTCGACCCGATTATGACCAACCGAGTTCGGGCGTGAGATTATAAACCGGACTCTTACCCGCTTTATCGCACGGTCGGCATATCCAAGTCTTATAACTATATCAACATATCATATACAAAAGTCCAAAAATAAAACTACCACCGTAGTGGTGTTTACGTAAAGGTCACATATACGCATCGAAGTCCCATTTACATATTCAAAGCTATACATTTACATTATCGATCAGAGCGTTGTAACTCCATGTAAAGTGATGAACCCCTACTGCAGGCCGTCCACGCGGAAAATCACTGCCTCCTTCTTTCCGTACCGGCCACGCATTAAAAACCCGTGCTAAGCTTTACGCTTAGTGGAAACATATGTGTATGGCATACACATTTATATTTCTAGTACATAACAATAATCTAGATATTAGAATTTCCATGCATTCATATAATGGACTTATACAAGTGCTTAAGTTACAATGCAGTTTCTTTATGCTTATTCGATCTCCCATAGGGAGTTACGTGAGCTTATTCTTATTCGTAACTTATGCTTATAATGTACTTATGCTTATTCCTGTGGATCTCCTCAGAGGAGTTGGCGAGCGCTTATTCTTATCTCGTAAATACCCGTAGGTATTTTCATGCATCACGATACACACGTTTGTTTACCTTTACCATCATTCGTGTTATTTTCATATAACTACTGAATACCTGTATCAAAGATTAATGTAAATGAGTAACATACAACATAAATGGCATCATCCAAGATATCAAGCATAAGATCGGCGTTGCAGCACAAAGAAGGAGTGTCGGGCACTTAACAGAGTGCCGGAAGTACTAATCATGAGTACCAAGTACCGAATGTGGAGTGCCGGTACTCGAACAAGTGCCGTAGTACTAATTAGAGTACCGGCACGAACAGGAGTGCCGTGACACTAATCAGAGGCCTGGCATTCATACATGCCCCGCCCACGAATGTAGGTGTCGCGGTCATTTAATACTTGCCCCCTGCATTCCTTACTTAATATATGTGGTCTAAACTTCCTATCTTATTATTAGGGCATGAACTTTGTTCTTCGCCGAAGGCAGGTACGGTACATTTTTCACTTAATTTCATCATTTTCTATACTTCTGGTATGCGAATTTTAGCTTAAATACGCAAAAATAGCAAAAACAGGGGCTGTAGGAACCATCGGTACCGGTACCGCTCTGACCGGTACCGGTACCGATTCAGTTCTTCGAGGGCGGCAATTTCCAGATCCGATTTGAGCCGTACCGGGCACCGCTTTGTTATCGCATCACGGCATCGCACTGGCCCAAAGGGGTAAATCGGGTAATGCTCCCGACCGCTTCTTCCAAAAATGGTAGATTTCACCAATTTTCATGTGCACTTTCATGCACTTTTCTTCCATAATTCTCTTATATTCCATTCTTCATCCAAAAACTAACATCAGAATCCCTCGAACAACTCCTGAAACACTTTTAATTGGCCAAAAGATCCAAGGATTCATACGAGTTCATGACTCTCACGAACCTTAGATTGTGAAGGATTCCATATCTAATTATTATCGACTGAGTTTTCAACTGACTTCCCTTAAATCTAGAGTTAGGAGGTATTCCTAACAAAACCTAAGAAAAGGAACCAAATTAATCGAAAACCCTAGCAATCCATACCCAGTAGTTTTAGACGAAAATCTTACTATTTCATACTTAAATTCCATACGAACTCAAAGATCCATCTGAAAGTCATGTATCCATACCTTGGCAGTCTCTCTCTATCTTCTCTTCTTCTCTCCTTTCAGTAAGCCCCTTGTTTGGAGACCAAAAATAACTCATTTTTTGGTCTCCTCTTCTATTATAATTAAACTTGCCATTATTTGCTTTTTAATTACATCATTTTGCCGTTTATTATTCGATTTCCTTTTATTTTATTTTGGCCTCTAATTTTATTAATTCATGTCTTTGATGCCCTTTTTTGACAAATTACACTTTTGTCCTTGAATATTGTACAATTTTCGGGTTTCTAAGTTTCCATGTTTAACATTTAAATTTACTAAAAATTCATCTTAATACTGCAAAATACTAAACATGGTAGAAAACAACTAGGGTATATTTCAGGGTGTTATAGATAGCCCTTGATCTTCTAGTTTAACACTCTCAGCCGCTTCTTCTACTGGATTGGGAGGGCGATCCATCCTATTCATAAAACAAAGACATCCACATAAGGCTAACACATTACTTTAAATAAGCCTACATCTTATACTCTATCTCAGTCACTAAACCTAGGCTTTAATACCTGTGATACTAGCTTTGGCGGCATACGTATTTAGGAAGGTGTCATGGCTTTATAGACTCTAAACCTGATTAATTGAGCAGTGCTAAAACATTCCTTGAAATATAATCATATAATATAACATATATTACAAAACCATACTATCATACCCTACTATTTGAGGCATTCAAAATATCACTTACATATTAGTTACAAATCCTTTTCATTGTACCCAAAAGTTTATATACAACATATTGCTTAGAATAAAGCGTTAAATAGAAACGCTGCAGGTGAGCACCTATAGCTAAGGTGACCTTTGATGTTGATGTAGAATGTCCTATTCTCTAGCCGCCTTCTCGGTACCTACACGGATAAACACCCTTGCTAAACATAAAGCTTAGTGGGGATCTTTATGCATGGATAACCACTAACCATATTCCATCATTCTAATACTCATGCAACTTGTTATGCATATATACATATATAATCATATAAACATAAGTTACAATATTCCATGAACTTACGATTAAATAATTGTATTGTATGTTAATCATGTGTTATCTTAAGCTTCGCATGCTTTTATCTTATTGAATTCCATATCATTTCAGTCATAGTATTAGTGACTATTCAAGTTTTGTATTTCCATTATATTTTACAAATTACTTCCTATGTTTATGATTCATGTTTCATTTATCAATATCACTTTATCTCTTTTTACATTTTTCATGCTTGCATATTCCAAAGAAGTGGATACGGGAAAGAACTGTATATACCCGAGGGTACTATCACTGTATGAGACAATGATCTCTATCTGTGCTTTACTGTATGACCCAAACGGGACTACTGTAATGACCCAAACGGGGTCCATGTCATCTACCTAAACAGGGCTAACTATATCTGTATGCTGCAGCAACTGTATCCCTAATAGACATGTCCATCTATCCATCTAGTCATAAGTAGGTAATCAGTTTTATTACTTTTTCAGTACATATCCCATATACATGAATAACTATTGTTATCATGTATGCATATGAGATATTCACTATATATTATTCTCATCTTCATAAAGAGTACTTTCACATATCTCTTGTCATCATATGAATATAGTCTATGCTTCTTTATATAGCAACTATACATGTATTATCTTTTCTTCACATGGCTAGAATTCATGTCTTTTATTATTCCATTCTATTTATTCCCTATTATTTAGCATTAAATCATATAACTTTTAGTCAAATTATTTATCTCACTTAGCTAAGTTATATTGATTTATTTTCATACAAAACCATCTCCACTAGTACTTTGAGAGTTGATTAGTGCCCAAAAAGTGCTATTTTGAGCCCTATTCAAGATAGGTTTTGGAGTGCTTTTCTTGGCACAGCTAATCATATCAATTAAACCAATTGATGGTAATGCGAGTCTACTTAGTTTCACTAATTATTTCGAGTTTGTTTTGGTAATTTCGAGGTTTTGCGTGCACTCAGCCAATTAGTTCGAAGTTTGATGTCAAGATATGTGCTTAGAATCTTTGAGGATTCACGGTGTTTTCAACGGAAATGTGAAATAAGTGAAGAATAAGAAGTGCGAGAGAGGATACGGTGAGCAAAGCGAGGCTTAAAGAGAAATCCCGGGATTTTGCTATGATTGCGAAAATTTATTTGGGATGCGAAATTTAGCAATCATAGCGAAAATTTAGCAATCCTAACGAGTAGAATTTAAGCTAGCTAGCGGGAATTTCTTTGTACTATGATTTTCCAATTTAGCTGTAAAATTTTTCGCTGAAATTTAAAATGAAATTTCGCTATTCTTGAGTCACTTTATTGTCATGAAATTTCTCATTTCGTTATCTCTGTAGAATTTCGCTAAAATTTGCGAATTTAAGCTATCACTAAGCAATCCACATATGAGAATTCCTCCCCTGTGTTTAAATTCTTGATGCCAAACGACCACGTTTTGATATATTACCACCTTGTCCCTTATGTAGGCCAATATTTTAGGCATTTTTGTATTTTCACACTTTGGGTTGGACTATATAAACCCCCACATCTTTGTAACCCTAAGCAACTTTTCATTTTTATAAAGTTTCCCGCAGCTTTCATTTTAGGGTTTCATTTGCTCTCTTCTCTCTCTTCTTTCTTTCATTTTCTCGGTACGCGAACCTCCGCCCAGGGATGACCTTCGAGGATGCTTGGCTAAGCCTCATAATATGAAGGAGGGTTGCTAACTTGGTTTGGGACTCTTTTGCGGAGTTGTCCTCTTGTTTTAAATGTCACAGTCTTGCATTTATGGTTCCATACCTTCCAAACTAGGGTTTAATGCCATTTAATGTTGTTCCTTTGAAATTGTCACTTGCCATGCTTTAGGGTTCGATGCATGCTTAATCTTTAGATGCTGCCCGATATCCTTTAGATACCATTCTGAGCCATTGAAATGAGGTTGAGTGCTAGGTTTTTAAATTTAATGGGACTTTGAATGCATAATACTTGCCTTGACTTAAATAGGAGTGGTTAGGTTTTATAGCTAAACAAAGATCGATTTTAGCTTATTTATATGTCATTTACTTACAATGCGAGATATAACTTGAGAAGGACACTTTAATAGCCCCATGTTATCAAGCTAGTGACCCAAGCCTTGAGTTACCATTTCACACTTCACTTTAAGCCATTACGGTTAGTGGTGAATAAACAACCTCCCACCATTTTAACCGTCAGAAATCGAATAAAGCCTCACGATTTTCAAACACTGATGCGAGTCATTCGTAGGATGAAAACCCATCCCCGTGTTCGACCCTAGACCACTATCTTTGCTTGATGGCTTGACTATGCTTGATGAGGAGGAACCAAGGAATATAAATTTTGTTGATTCTGCTCACCCCTCTTAGTGGCCGCAGATCAAATGGCGCAGATCTTGGGATCGGACCGGTCGCGCGTGAGGGCGGGAATGCCACTATGCTCTGACTGACAGACGAGGGAACGACAGTTGGGGCTCAGGCCCTCCCGAGTTGGGTTAGTATGCATTTGGAAGAAAATGGCGATATCCGATTGTGATTTCATCAACTGTTGACCACTTCCATGAGAATAACTTGCACCTTCTCAAAGGAACAAGCAAGCATTGGGGTCTGGAAAATTTCTGATTTAAGGCATAAACCCCGGTAATCTGCACCGTCATATTTACTTAGAAGAGGAGTCTAAATTGGCGACCCGGTAGTTGAACCCCACTTGCGGGAAGTAGTTCGTGAAGTCACGAAATTGCTCAGCCGGTATCATTTACCCCATTCGATAGCGCGGGTGAGCCCGACTCAGTGGTGCCTAAAGTCGGGGTGACATTGTGAAAAATGAAAGGGTGGTGTCACCACGAGTCTTACTAGGTTGGAGGTGTGCGCCAGATTATAGGAGGCTCGATGAGGTGAAAGATCACTTCAGTTGCCATTCATCGATCGACTCCTTGAGAGGTTTCGGATACCGTCTATTGCTTTTGGATGGGTATTGAGTGTTCAGGATAGAGATTGCCCCAGGAGGATCGGGGAAAAGACCAACTTTCTTGTCCATTTGGTACATATGTATAGGATGCCTTTTGGTCTTTTAGCGCCCGACCGCACCGAGGAGATGTATGCTTAGCATGTTCGGTGATATGGTGGGCGCATAATGGAAGTATACATGGATGACATCCTTTGTATATGGAGCGATTTTGAAGAATGTCGACTAATCGGAGGCCATCCTGAGTGCGTAGAAGAACACAGTGTAAGCGGGAGAAGTGCCGTTTATAGTTAACGAGGAATTGTATTAGGGCACATTATTTCGACGGGAATGAAGTTGACAAAGCAAAAATTGAACTTATCTCAAGCTGAGTCCCAGATGAAAAAACGATTAGGTAATTCCTTGGTCATGCGAGGCTTCTATAGAAGATTCGCAAATACTTCTCGAAGATTGCTAAACCCCTCTGAAGCTCTAGAAAAAGATGCTAAATTTATTTGGGAGAAAGAATGCGGGGAGAGTTTGAAGAGCTAAAGTCCCATTTGACTCACGCAATGATGCGACCACTAATTGGCGGTTGCCTTTTGAGGTGATGTGTGATCGCAGTGATCTTCTTATCGGAGGCGATTACTCGACCCGAAGAGAGGATGGGAAACCTCATGTAGTCTATTATGCCAACAAAACCTTGAATGAAGCACAAAGGAATTATACTACTACAGAGAAGGAATTGTTGGCAATGGTCTATGCTTTAGACAAATTTCGAGCATACTTGGTCGGGTCTGATATAGTCATTTTTACGGACCATTCCACTTTGAAATATCTCCTGACCAAGCAAAATCACGAAAGCGAAGCTCATCAGGTAAGGTTCTTTTACTTCGGAGTTTAACTTGCAAATTAAAGACAAGAAGGGGGTAGAGAATGTAGTGGCGAGATCATCTTTCAAAGGTTAACAATGGCCCACTGACCTCTATCCCACCCATCAATGATGAATTTCACGAAGAATCACAGTCACGGCTAGAAAAAAGCTCCTGTAGTATGCTCACATAGCCAATTTCCTCGCCACGGAAATCCCATCAGTCAAACGGGGATAGAAAGTATTTCTTTGCGAAGATCCATTCTTTTTATTAGGAAGAATATTGCTTATTCAAAATCTTGTGCGAGATAAGATATTCGGGAAGTGTGTGCACGAGGAGGAGCAATGGTCCCGAGCCTTTACCCGAGAAGTGCTGTGGTGGTCACTTTTCTTCCCAAAGCGATAATGAAGGTCTTTGTGTTCTGGTTTCATCACGGCGCCTTGTTTAAGGAAGCCCACACCAAATGTCTTGGGAGTGTGTGATAGGTGCGGGCTAAAGGGAAGTTGTCTCGTAGATCATATGATGCCCACCCCAGACCCGATTTTAGTGGTTGAGCTATTTGATGTTTGGGGCATCAGATTTCCTCGGACCTTTCCCGGCATCTTATGGTCATACATACATTTTGGTAGGGAGTGGACTATGTCCAGTGGGTTAAACAATCCACAATAAAACAAATGACCACGAGTGGTACTTAAATTCTTGAAAGCGAACATCTTTTCTAGGTTCGGGGTGCGAAGCCATTATTAGCGATGGAGGTTCACATTTAGCAACAAACCTTTTGAAAACCTCATGGCTAAATATGGTGTAAACACGGAGTGGCCACCCCTTACCATCCTCGAAACAAGTTAGCGGACCCCTTCTAGTATTGAAATACGTCAGCCCGACTCCTGATAACCTCATTGACTCGCTCGTGACAAGTTACCATGAAGCTGGCTGATTCATGCTGAGTGTATTTGGAAAGCGTGGGTTATAAAATTTTCACTTTTCTATCAAAATCACACCTTTAGATTTAACGAAAATTCGGTAACATAACAGCTGCACGGTGGTCAAGCCCGAAATACAAAATCACTGTATAAAACAATATACACTTGATGTTTTCCAAATGTCCAACTATAGCAATAAAGGACCTCTGGTCCTCATGAGAAAATATAAGATAAGGATCGATCAGTATAAGTTTATCATGACTGTTTTCTCAAAATCTAATGCATGCATATTTTACAAAAGATATTTACATATACAAAATGCCACATTTTTTAACTTTTACTATTTTTTTAATTTACCTTATCTTATATATAATCACAACACGACGTCTAGAATGGAGGATCTGGGAAGGTCTTTCGGCCGGCTTTGCTGAAAATTATTTAAAAACGGCTTGTGAGCCAGCGAACGATGGATCTTATAAGTTCTAAATCTTTCTTTGTCTGGCATTTGTACCTCGATATGAAAATAAATACGAGAAATGGTTGTAAATGTTTGTAAGCCCGAGTTTTCTTTATAAAGAAAACCATTTAAAGCGTTAAAGCCCATTTATAACTGTTTAGCCTTGTTTATCTTCTTGTGTTAAACTATTTACCAACTGGCTGGCTGATACGAAAACTATTTACATTCTTGGCTTTGTTTCGAGTGGTGGTTAATATCACGAAAGTGCTATCTTGTAAATCAAGTACCAACCCTTTGTGGCCCCATTTCACGAAATACTGAGCGTGATACCGGAACCTCGGAACTGGCATGTTGATGAACCTCCGGAACACTACGGCTAAGATAATTCGGTGAACACGGCGGGATCTATATAATATAATGGAACCTCGGGACCCAGAAATGCTGGTGATGGAACCTCGGAACCAACACCTCATCGCTATGTATAAGTCGGCGCTAACTATATACCTCGAATGTGCGAGGAGGGCGACTCACTATATAAATATATACTAGATCTAACCCCGATTAGGCCGGGCAATATAGTTAATCATAATATCCCATAACCTTGCCATGCACAATCCAGAAATACATCGTAGGAAGCTGAGTGTGCCATCCCAGGGGTTTGCTAAACCAGGCCAAATTGTTTCCTAAATACTGAAATCAAACTTTTTTGCCGAGTATAACAACTGGGAGGTAAAAAAAATGCTTTATAAATCTATATTTTCAAAGCACTTTACAAACTTGTAATTTAAACACTTTCGTTTTAGAAAATGATTTTGATTACTCACCTTTTTCTCGACTAATTTCTTTCAAATCTTGTCAAGCACTCTAGATTCTCGTCGGATGCTCAAATCGCCTACACAATTCATTCCAAATTACGAAAATGCCCTCGGTTTAACGTTTTAACCATAAAACATACGGGGCTTTCAAAATGACTTCGTCGAACGAACTTCGATTCCTATAAAAACTTCGTGCTAGTCCCAAATTCGATATGGGCTATCGATAATATGATGTAGGAAATTGACCAAAATGTCCATACCCATTAAAATGTCCTATAAAAACTATGCATTTGATCGACTTTTGACGGAAAAAATAATATATGTCCCCAAAATACCCAAACATTTCGAAAATTATGTCAGAGCTTATCGGCTACAATCCATTTCAATCATTGTCCCATAAACAGGTCCCAAAATTTAGCCACATTTGTCGAACAGGTCCGAAGTCTAAAAATTCTATTTCGGTCACAAATTTTGGGATGAGTTCTGACTTTTCTGAGTCTCTAGAAAATTTCAAGCCATTATATAACGCCTTTAGGCTTGAAATAACACAAATGAGCAAATTTTCTACCTTTTAAGTTTGACAAAAATTTAAGATATTGATCTGCACTTATCGTAGCTCTCTTGGCGTATCTGGGATTTTGCTATACTGTTTCAGATGAGCGTCTACGATTAGATTTTATTAGATCGAAATAAACTAAGAGAGAAAAAAATTAAAATCTCTCTCACAGGCGCTCTCTCCCCAGACGTGATCCATCTCCCGGGTTGATTTTATTCTCTTTTTTTCGTTTTTAATTATTATTGTTTTTCTTTAATTATTATTATTATTATTATTTAGATAAATAATTTCTATTCACCTCATTAGTCCATTTTTGTCAGAAAAATTTTATTTATCCTAATTGAATATTCTAAATATTTACCATTTTTGAGATTTTCTAAAATCAAGTTTTAGGTTCCAACTCTGGCTTGAGTCGCTTAGAAATTCGTAAAATATTAGATTGTCTCGAATTTAGCAGCTTTCTGGGTTCTTAGATTTCGTGAGGCGAAACACTTGGCACAATCGTTTCGTCATCCTAGATCTGAAGAATTTTCGAGGACTTCCACTGAACTATTTGGTAATTTGTATTATTTTACTATTTAAACTTCCGTGGTATACTTTCACCCCCTCTACTTTTTCCTTAATTGTAAAAAAATTGCCACAATTATTTAGAAAACTTTATAATTTCACCCTTAAACCAATTTTAAATTCTATTAGCCTTTAAAATAATTAAGGAAGTCCTTGGTGCACTTACGGTTACACATACCGTACACCCTCTGGATGGTGTTTTACAAGTGAGTGATGGAACGCTTCTTGAGAGATTAAGACCATTACGTGAAGGTGGTAAATGCGAAAAATTTGGTCAAATGGTTGATTCATTTGTGGAGCTCTGAGCGAGCTTTGAGTGATCCTTAGAATGTCCCTTGTCGGTTGGTCTATAGTGGCGTGTCACCTTCCGGTGGAATCGAATATAAGGCATGGTGGGCAATCAAAAGGCTGAACATGGATCTAAGCGGGTAGGGTCGAGAGATTCCTCGATCTCGATAATTTTGGAAGAAATAAAAATGATGCCTACTTGAATTCGAAGGTACCAAAGGAAAGATAAAAAAATGGCATGACGGATGATATATGGAAAGAAGAATTTATTGAGGACGAGTCCTCTGTATGACTCAAACTCCGTATTTAAGGCTGACTCGAGTCGCGATGGACGGGTCCGTTCATTTGTTCGTAGGCATACCCGATGGACCAGTGGACCTACCGATCAAATGATAAGGTGATCAGTCGATGGACAAAGGTGAAACCATGTTGTCTGTTTGTCGGGAGAATTCGCCTGGACCCTCCACGAGTCCTCTGATCCACCGCGTCTAAGGGTGACTCTTGCCCCAGTTCGACCCACTTTGTTCTCATCGTTTAGTTTCGATTAAATTTCCTTTTGTTTAAAATTTGTGGTTGCAATCAGAGTTTGACATTTGATTTCCTTTTGTTGACAGCTGCAGTAACACCAACAAATGGAAATGCCCCTTCTCCAGCTATCATGTTTTGAGGGTAGTGCAGTCCGTCCATTAGTTTTTGCATTCATGTAAGCCGATTAAAATTAATTTTCATATTGAAATTTCGCTTTGCGGCTATCTGAGATCTAGGTGGCCAACTTCATTTTTCTTTAACTTTTTAAATCATTTTTTGTGTCTCCATTTTGTGTATATTCTCTTGCCTTTAGTTGAAAAATTGAAATACAGATATTTAGTAATGTTAGAACATTTCCATGCATGATTTAGTTTTGGTCAATTGTGGTTTGACATGTCAACCTTGAACATTCCCCCTTTAGTTAGTCGCTGCTGCTCAGGTTGTGCCTTTAGGTTCTTGAAGCTATACCTCTTTCCCACTTTACCATGGGCCTTAAATTTGTTGGCGACCCATAATAGGTTTTGTGTTACCCAAGTATGAACCAATGAAGTCTTCCAAAAAGGAAAAGAAAAAGCAAAAAGAAAAAGAGAAGAAGAAAAAGAAAAATAAAAGTAGTGATGCTTTGCCTTGAAACCGAACATGGTCAGGGGTATATGGCGAAAGCCTTTAAA
Source organism: Tetrastigma voinierianum (assembly GCA_016808115.1). Taxonomy (NCBI): domain Eukaryota; kingdom Viridiplantae; phylum Streptophyta; class Magnoliopsida; order Vitales; family Vitaceae; genus Tetrastigma; species Tetrastigma voinierianum. Next base: position 53,273 of record JAEQBH010001687.1, read on the forward strand.
ACCGGTGCCACTGAAGCCTTCATTGGTGGGGAGTCATCGACTTAGTGTTAGTTACGGGTGGATGGGGTAGAGTTTAAGCGTGTTGTAGGTGCTTAATTCTCGAAGTCATTCGGTCGAGGTGAAAAACTGCGAGTTTGTGGTCAAGTGATCCTTTTGGCTTGATGCCCTAAACCTTAATTGGTTGGGAGTCATCGGTGGACCCCCGTTACACGGACTTTGGTGAAGTCAAGTTTTTAGCATTGCACCCTACATAGCAATCAAGGAAGAAATAAGAGCGTCGCTAGCCCTATTTAGGTTGGTCAACAGTTTAAGGCCATGGCAGTAGCTAGGTTGGGGGGAGGGAATAGCTTTGCATTTATTAGCTGAAATTTGGTTATACTAGGAACAATTAGATTTTGGTGGAAATTCAGGTTGATTTCCTTGAAATTGGCATTGCCCTAAAACTTGTTCTTATATGGTTTTTGTTTTCTCATGTCGGTTTTCGAACAGGGTGTAAATTGTTCATTTTAAAGGTAAAGCTTACCTGTATATACGCTTTTTGCCCCAAATACACTTTTTGTAAAAGCACAGCATGCATCCCATTTTTGTTTTAACATTGCTAAGGGACTAGCAACGTGTCGGTTGGGGGGTGTGATTAGTGCCCAAACAGTGCTATTTTGAGCCCTATTCAAGATAGGTTTAGTGCTTTTTGCGCACTAATCATATCAATTAAGCGATTGATGTGTGCGAGTCTACTTAGTTTCACTAATTCCATTTCGAGTTTGTTTTGGTAATTTTACGGTTTTTCGTGCCTCGGCCAATTAGTTCGAGTTTGATGTCAAGATATGTGCGAATCTTTTTGAGAGATTCACAGTGTTTCAACTAAATGTGAAGACAAAGTGAAGAATAAGAATGCGAAGGATACGTGTAAAAGCAGGCAGAGAGAAATCGAGATTTTAAGCTATGATTGCGAAAATTCCATTTGGGATTGCGAAAATTGCAATCATAGCGAATTGTAATCTAATGAAGAAGTAGTACAGCTAGCTAGTGAGGAAATTTGCGTGCCTAACGGTACCGATTTCGCTATCTCTAAAATTTTAAGCTAGGCTAAGCGAAATTTCGGTAAGCCCAGCGAAATTACATTGATAAATGAAATTTCTCATTACCCCGCTATCTACGTAGAATTTCGCTAGGCTAGCGAAATTTTTCGCCTATCTGTGAAATCCCACGCACATAATGAAATTCCTCCCATGTGTTTTAGAATTCTTGATGCCAAACAACCACGTTTTTATATATTACCACCTTGTCCCTTATGTAGGCGATATTTAGAGGCATTTTTGTATTTTTCACACTTTGGGTTGGACTATATAAACCCCACATCTTTAGTAACCTAAACAACTTTTCATTTTATAAAGTTTCCATGACTTTCATTTAGGGTTTCATTTGCTCTCTTCTCTCTCTTAACTTTCTTTCATTTTCTCATTTGCCAAGACACTCCCTTGAGGATAATGACTCAAGGGATGCTTGGCGCTAAACCTCATAGCCTGAAGAGGAGGGTTGCTAACTTAGTTTTGGGGCTCTTTGCGGAGTTGTCCTCTTGTTTTAAATGATCACAGTCTTTGCATTTTATGGTTCCATGCCTTCCAAGCGGGTTTAATGCCATTTTAATGTTGTTCCTTTGGTGATGCTGCCATGCTTTAGGGTTCAGTGCATGCTTAATGCTAGATGCCTTGATATCGCTAGATACCATTCTGAGCCATTGAAATGAGGTTGAGTGCTAGGTTTTTAAATTTAATGGGACTTTGAATGCATAATACTTGCCTTGACTTAAATAGGAGTGGTTAGGTTTTATAGCTAAACAAAGATCCGGTTTTGGCTTTGACTATATGTCATTTGCCCTAATGCGAGGATATAACCCGAGGACACTTTAATAGCCCCATGTTATCAAGCTAGTGACCCAAGCCTTCAAGGTTACCATTTCACACTTCACTTTAAGCCATTACAGTTAGTCGAGTGAACAAAAGCAAGCCTCCCACACATTTTTAACGAATCAGAAAATCGAACTAAAAAGCCTCACCCGATTTTCAAACACTAATGCAAATCATTCGTAGGATGAAAACCCATCCGTGTTCGACCCTAGACCACTATCTGCGCGGTAGCTTGACTACGACGGTAAGAACAGGAATATAAATTTTGTTGATTAAGCTCACCCTACGATGTACCAGTCGAGTATATAAGAGACATTTGGATGTCTCAAAATCCTATAGGAAAGGGCATGAAAGTCATTTCCCAAAATAGGGTCCCACTGCACCTATTTTTTTTAGGTATAATGAGATCGAAATCTTAACAAGCTTCCTTCATACACATTGTTCATCTATGAATCTATTTTACTCAAAAATTGTAATCACTCCAGTTGAATCATCGAGCCTTCGAGTTATGGCATTTTAATGCCAAATCTGGTTTGTTTACTTGATTTACAACGTAGCAGGCTCTAATTTCGGGGGTCTTAACTCCATAATTTGACAACTGGTTCCTTCTCTCTGTTTGAAACTACGATTGCTCGAGGTTATTCTCAAATTAGAATAATCCAATTTGGAGCACAAAACTTAAGATATGTCTAGCGACCAGGGATTGCTTTGTTTTCAAAATAGAACCAGTATCTGGTCTTTAGACCCAAATTCTAGAGTCTTAAAGTCATATTAATACTTTAGGATTTTCTTGGAAAATGTAGTCATAGGTCTTAGGTTTCCTCTCCAACTAGAATTTCCTAAATCAGACACTCTAGGCCAAGTTAGCCCGAATAAGTCACCCAGGGTTATGGAAAATTTTGTGACATCTCATAAACCCCGACATTTCCTTTATCTTAAAATTCTCGATTAGGAATGGCAAATCAAATAACAATTATCGACAACACAAACCATAATGAATTAATTTTCAAGGGAGCCCCGTACCTATTTCTTGGTCACCTCAAGCTCTAACTCTCATTTCCTTCTTCACTTCTCCTCTTCTCATTTCTTCCTGAGCACGAATATTAGAAGCAAAATGGTGGAGAACCCGACCCCAACAGGGTAGTTTTTTTCTCTCCATTTTCTTCCTCTTTCTTTTTTCTTTTTTGTCATTTTCCTCCTCACCAACCGGTCATACACAAGAGAATAAGACTTAAGCCTTTCTCTCCAATTCTTTTAATGTTTCTAAAGTGTTCTAGAATGGGGCATGTGTCTCATTCCCATTGGTTCACTCCTCTTTGATTATTTGGTCCTTCTATAACATATAATTCATTTCTCTATCTCAAACATTAACCCACATTCTTCATCATTTATTCCCACTATGTCCTCACTTGACAAAATTACCATTCTACCTTGGTCTTTAAAATTAATTCTATTTATGTCTGTCTTTTTTTTTTTTTTTTAATAATCCTTTAATTATGCATTAAACTACTAGGGTTAACTTTAGGGTATTACAATCACCAATCAAGCAATGACATACTTTATCCTCTGGAGCTGGAATTGGCATGACATGTCCTGAATAGCCTACAAACAAGCCATGCAATGGCCTTATCCATACACAAACTCATCACACATCAATACATTAGGACACACATATTAACCTCCAATCAATTACCATTGAGCATGTCACTCAAACTCAAGCAAGGACAACTTGATCCTCAAGACTAGTTGTGGCATAGAGATGCCCACAAAAAATTCCACACAACAAATATAATAGACCCGCAGGCGGATTCCGAACTTAGTTGAAACTAGTCCCTAACGATCCCAATGCGGACATGGCAGATTCGACAACCTAGTACATGTGGATCGGGAAATGGACCATAACCCAGGTATGCAGGTCCCATTTGGGTGATTCAAAGCCTACATTTATTTTATAGATGCAGCTGTAATTTACATTGAGAACACTAGTCCAAATTCCCTCTTTTTCCCAATTGGAAATCCGTCCCAAAATCTGGTAGTTTAGTAAATTGAAAGCAGGCGACTACAGCCAAGCGATCCCGAGAGAAAATGGACCATAGCTTGAGCTATAGAGGTCCAATTTGGGTGATTCAAGAACTTAAAATCAAGTTCAAATTGCAGCTACAATGTCCATAAATGACACTAGTCCAAATTCCCTCTTTTTCCCAACCGAAAATCAGTTCCAAAACCCGGACACAAACAGTCAACAGCCTAAGCTGTGACAATTTCGGAAACAAAATGGACCATAACTTGAGCTATAAAGGTCCAATTTGGGTGATTCAAAAACTTAAATTCAAGTTAAAAATTTCAGCTACAATTTCCATGAAGGGCACTAGTCCAAATTTCCTCTTTTTTCCAACCGAAAAGCAGTCCCAAAACCTAGACACAAATAGTCAACAACCTAAGCTATGACAATTTCGGAAATGAAATGGACCGTAACTTGAGCTATAGAGGTCCAATTTGAGTGATTCAAAATCCTAACATCAAGTTCACAACTTCATCTATAATTTCCATGAACAACACTAGCCCAAATTCCATATTTTTCTAATCAAAAATCAGCTCAAAAAACTTGACATCATATAGGGTCAAAACAGGGAACTATTCCCACATCTCCAAACTTTGCCAAACAGCCCCTTAGGGAAAAAACGGCCAAACAACCGCTTATGGCATAAAACACAACCAAAAAACCCTTAAAGTGGAAAATAAACCAAAGTAGGAAGAATCCCTACCTCTTGGAGCGTGGAAGAACCAAAGGAGGTCTCGAGAACACCCCCTAATCCCGAAAAATTCGATTTCCCAAAACCTCTTAATTTGGATATTTGGTGAAATCCTGCTTTTCTGGTACCGCCGTGTATTCTCGTTGAGTAGATGAGCTTTCATTTCTTGGGCAGCGGAATTGAATGAGGCGAACTCTAAGGATCCCGGAGAAAGAAGAGTTGGAATGCTCTCTTTCTTCTCTCCTCTTTGCTCTTTCTTTCTCCCTCTTTCTTTCTCTTTCACATTTCTTTTTTCCCCAGCAAGAACTATCATCTCCCTTTTGTCCCCAAGTCCTCACTTAACTTAAGTGAGTAGCTCATATCACGCCCGATGTCTGGCCTATTTGGGTCCGTTTTTCTTTGTAATTTATTTGTACCGATTGAGTTGATTAATTTTAAATGAACTTTGTAATTATTTTCCACTTTAGAGATTTTTTCTTAAAATCCCGTTTTGAAGTCATCGAACACCTTACACACGAAAATTGTGAATCAGACATACCGAATTGATAAAAATTTGTCAGGAAGTAAATGTTAGATTTATGAGACGAATCGATAGTGAAATCCGTTTTATCATCCAAGATCAATAAAAATTACAGTTTTGCAACTTACACTATAGTGGCAATTAACAGTTTTGCCATTTTTTTGGAAAAATTCAAATTTACCTGGGTTTTACATAAGCTATCATTTGGGCATGCTTCGTTGAGGTCAATGTAATCCACACATACTCGCCACTTTCCTCATTTCTTTGGAACTACCACCATGTTGGCTAATCATTCGGGGTACTTCACTTCCCTAATGAAGTCTGCTTTCAATAAGTTGTCTACCTCTGTTTGGATGATTTGATGGTGATTTGGGTGAAAACACCTCAGCTTTTGTTTGACCAGCTTGGTCGTGTGGATGATATTTAGCTTGTGAGAGGCCACCGTCGGGCTAATTCCTACCACATCTGAGTGGCTCCAGGCGAACACATGCATTTATGACACTAGTCGTAGTGTATTTTCGGCATTGAATGAGAGGAATGGCATAAGTGAACTAACCCGGCCCGGCATCCCAATTACTATTTACAGGGATCCATGTGACGGACCCCTTTCTTTCCCCCTAATATGGGTGGCGAACTATGATTGCTACGCGGGGGTCTAATCTTCACGAGGAGGATTTTTTAGGATTCTTTTCCCCGCTGCGATTTCTGTGTTGATGGCGATGGCACTTCCTCTCCGGCCCGGTGGTATCTGGAGAATTGACACCTTGACGTTATAGGTAGCCAGGTTTGGTGTTGAGTTGAAGGGATAACTTTCATCGAGTGCAGCTAGGCTCACCCCCATTATGGCGTTGTAAGGCCTCAAGTCTTCGACGATTGATAATATAACCCGCTGAGTCACTAGCGAGATCTTCACAAGGAGAGAGACATCTCCTAGTGTTGTGGTAGTCACACCGTTGATGCCGAAGAGGATCCGCCTTACTGAGTTAAGCATTCCTAAAGAGAATTTCATCTGCTCGAATGCCGGTATTTGCAACAAGTCTGCCTCGCTTCCAGGATATATTAGTACCCTATGCACATCAAAACCGCTAATACAGAGGGTGAGTACCAGAGCATCATAGTGAGGCACAATTATCATGTTTGGGTTGACAAAAGGAAAGGATATGGGACCATTTATTGGCTTGGTTTCTACATGTCCCTTTTAAGTGGATATATTCACTAACTTTATTTGTGGCGGCTCTTAAGGCTAATACGGTGGAGATTCATTAAATCACGGTTGTCGAGACGGGCCCACCCAATATATAGTTTATAGCAAGTCTGGATTTTGTCAGAGTTGTCACGCCGGCTGTGATTTTGTCCGTGGCTTGCCCTGACTCCACCCCGTGGTCAGGTTCCTTGACATATCTCCTGAGATGTCCCACCTTGATAAGCTTTTCCACCATAAATTTTAGGCTTTGGCACCTATTGGTCTCATGCCATGGTCTCTATGGTAATTGCACCGCAAGAATTGGTTCCTTTGGAAGGGATCCGTCTGGATCGGAGCAGGCCATTTAAACTCTGGAAAATTGCGAATGATGGGTAATAGCCTTTCATAAGAGACGTTCAGGGGAGTAAACTGAGGGGGCTCTCTTTTCTTTTGTGATTGGTCATGGGATCGGTTTCGGTCTCTGTTTTGACCTTCCTTGGATTTGGAGGGTCGTTTCCTAGGCGACTTATTTTCTTTGGCTGGTAACAAGTAATCATGGCCAGTCTAGATCATTTGCATGGATATTGTCCTCAAACACATTGAGTACATATCGACTTAGTCTATATAATTCTTCCATCGTTCTTTGGCGGAGTGCAAAGATAGTGGCCCGAAAAAGGAGTAGATGGCCCAAAGCTTCTCCTAAAGCTTTGGAGGACGCGTCCATGCCATATGACTTTATTAGTTGGACAGCTTGCCTGAACCTCCTTGTGAAGTCACAAATGGTCTCTTCTTCCTGTTTGAGAATGGTTTATAAGGAGGCGTGTTTCTCTTTGTTGCAGGCGGAGATCTTGTGATATGAATCACGGCCCATAGTTCGTCAAATGAATTTATTGAGTAACGCGGGAGCTTGTGAAACCAAGCTGGGATTGACCCTCAGTGGCGGGAATACTTTGCATAACAGCCAGTCATTACCGGCATTTAGTGTCATTGCCTGATTATAATGGAGCATATTGTCGTAGAAATTAATTTGAACATCGACGTGGTGAAAAATGGAATGGCTTGAGTGGGGTGGCTCATAGTCAGGATGTGTTCCTAAGGGTGAAGAAAGTATGTCTTCGGATCTACGGGTGAATGCTGTGGCGGTATGTAAAGCGTTAGGTGGGCGGGATGTGAGGGGGGAGTCTTGGTGGCAACACCGGCGGGTTCCTCGGGGCTTGATCTGACCGGTAGTGTCTTCTTCTTACCTCTTTCCTTACCTTGCAAGATGCACCGCTCTTAAGCGTCCGCGGCGAGGTAGGCGAAGGCCTCTTCTTGCGATCCGGTCCTTGTGTATCTCGAGTACTCTTTCTTGGCGAGAGATTCAGGATGAGGAAGCGCAAGGATAGTTCATGGAATCCGCTGGGGTATCGATGTAGATTAGGAACAACGAGGCCCTTCCCTTTATCCGCGGCGTCGGTACGCTATCGCGACCGTTGTGCATCGCGTTTTTCCAAGATCGCGACTTTTTTTTACTTAGGCTCGCAACTAGTCATTCTTGCATCGTAAGCGCTTGGCCTGACCTTGCAACTACTTCATTTATCTTGCATATTCCTCTTGCTTTCTCTCCATGTCCTGACACAGTGGAAGAAATGATCTTCTGGCTATTGGTTCATCGGAATGCTCGTCATCACGATTGCCTTGGGTGAATTAGACGTGGAATGGGGGATCGATAGAGCTCCAGGTGATGAAGGGTTGCTTGAAAATCGTTGAAGCCACGCTCTTACAGCCTGTAAACGAGGCTTTTTGTTCAATTCCCACAAACTACGCCAATTGTTGTTACCTTGATCGTCTAACTTTTGAGGCATTAACGACACAATGTGAACCTGCAAAAAGGGCGATCCGGCGATGGTAAAATTTGGCCACCTCTCAGATGATTAAGTCAACAAAGAATATGAAAGTAGAATGAGGTTCGCACAATTAAGATTGACTACCTTCGCATCATGGGAGTCCTCCTCATTTATAGAGAGCGATTCACGAATCCCTCCCCCCTTTCTTCGAAAAGAATATTCTTTTCTTAGGAACAAAATCTGTGCTTCCTTTCTCGGCCTGAGCCCTTTTGGCGAGTCCCAAAGCCGTCCGGGTGCTCTAATGTCCTTTCAAATCACCTTATCAAAATCATTTATCAAAAAACATGCGTAGCGTACACTTAGTTAGCATAAAATCATTTTGAATATGCGGAGCGTTTTTAAAGGGAGTAAGCCCATTACATTTCATTCGTACAAAGTCTGATTCTTATAAGGCATATCGAAGCCTTTTCAAATGATTTACAAAATAGATATTGATTCAAAATGTTTTGCAAAATATCAAAGTTAAAAAGAAACATGACAGCAGATACACAGTCGGAGCATACTCCGCGAATTCCTTCTTTATGACTCGACCTCCTCGATCTTGGTCCGCTTTCGATCACTATCTATCACTCGTACTGCGCGTGAAGTAAAGCAAATACACTAAGCATTTTCATGCTTAAGCGGTTCTCTAAATCCATTAACGATTTGATTTAATTCAAATCATGCAATTTAACAATTCAAAACTTTCAAATCTTTTTGGATGATCAATGTCAATACAATACATATACTTGTTTTATATACAATCTTTTATAGTTCATTAATCATCCCAAATATACACTTTCATATTCAATAAATCATGCATCAATCAAAACATGCATTTCACAATGCTCATTTCATTTCATTTGGCAAACATGCTTTTCGATTCCAATATTTCACAATCTCGAATCAATTGATTTTGCTCACAAATTCAGTCACTTCACAATTCAATTCGAGTTCTGCCTTATACTTGAGATTTAACCTATGTTTTCGGTATACAGGATATTAGAATCATCGACATGGTCTCGTGTTTGGGCGGTATAAAAGCAGTTTTATAACCTGATGCGGTCCAGAGCGCTGGTAGTTATTAAAATCAATTAGTGAACACTATCGATCACAGTCCGTGGGTTCTTGATCGGAGTGACATATCAATACAATAATTCGTAGTACTTCTATTTCGACCCCTATTGGTATACCAATCTATCTTTAATGCGAAATAAACGGTTAACATTCTATTAAGGGCGTTTAAATCCTTTATAGCAAAATATAGTAAAATACGTACATTTGTATAAACAGTTCTTTTTCAATAATCATGCAATTGTCATATGCAAACATTTCACAATCACTTTTCTCAAATCAATTAAATCAATTCAATATGCTTTTCTTATGCATTTAGAACAAATAGTTCAAATATTGAAACGAGAATAGGCGAAGATAGAACAAACCAAAATCGTCTCTTTGATTCCAATCTTCGGAATCTCGACTTCAATGCAGGCTTTCCTCCTCGTCAGCCCATATTCAAATACAATAACAATCATATATTAGTAGGTTATTCTAGGAGTTTTTGGTTAGGGTTTATATCTACCCAATACCCCTTCACTTGAAAAATTTTCTGGGGACACATGAGCCATATTTTGCTCATGCTTCGTTCAAGAAAATTATAGCACTATGAGTCTATTTTTAGTAGGGTGGAATAATCTCACATTTGGATCACCCGAACTCAAGTTACGGCATTTAATGCCAAGCTGATCAGTATCTTGAGAGCTCGCTCAGGTTATCTCTTTATTATTCCCAATTTAAAGTCTTAACTCCATAATTTGGTAATGGTTCCTTCACTCATTTGAAGTTATGGTTATAAGGTTTCTTTTTCAACTGGAATCATCCAATTTGGATCACCAAAACTCAAGTTATTGCATTTTACATCAATCTCCAATTTACCAAATGACTCAATTGTTCTTACACATAGCTACTTTGTGATTTTGGGCACTTTGGGGTCTTACAATTGCTTCAATTAAATTATTCCCCTAGAAGTATATTTTACCCAGAATTTTGAATCACTCAATTTGGATGAGTGAAACTCAACTTATGGCCAAAACACTATAACAATACCCAAAACAAAGCATAACTAGTAAGCTACCAGAGCTCACATTTAAGCGCATATTTGGGAGCTTTAGAGCTACAATTTGCTCCTAGTCCCTTCTATACATTTTTAGCCCTATCTCTTATGGTTATTTACCAATTGGAATCACTTCATTTGGATGATTATAACTTAATCTATAATAAAGAAACAAAAACATGGATTTACAAAATTTTGTGACATTCCTTTGAAAGCTAACATTTTTCCTTTTACCGATACTACACAAAACCAATCAAAACCAATCCCAACCAACAATACAAAACAATCTCAACACAATCCCAAAACTCATTTACAACCAAAACAAAACTTTTTTTATCCACATTTGGGGTTTTCCCGACTCGAACACAAAACGAAAGGGGTTTGGGTTTATTTCTTACAACCTTAGCCTTTTCAAATCTTCACTTCTTAGTTTGCAGTCTCTTAGAAGCATGAAATGGGAAGCAAACCCAACCAAACCTTGATCTCACTTTTTGCCCTATCTCTTCTCCCTTTTCTCCTTTCTCTTTCTCCCCAGCCCAGAGTTACTCAAATAGGCTCCCCTTAGACCACCTTTTGGTCTTTCGTACTCATTTAAGTGTAAGGCCATGTTTGGCCTTCCACACTTAGTCTCACTTCTCATTTTTTCTACTTTTGGTTTTAAATATCTCATTTCCTCAAGGCCTTGTTTGGCTACAAAATGCATTTTTTTTACTTAAGTTCTCATAAATGCTAGCTTGCCCTATATTTTCTCTATTTTCATTTAAATTCTCCATATTCACTCTTAGACCTTTATTCTTTATCACAAATGACCCTTAGGTCCTCATTTTACAAATTTCAAATTTTCCCTATACACTTGGGGTAAAATTTACGAGGTCCAATCAATGCTCATTTAGCATATAATATTTGCATTTGGCTCTTAGCCATATAATCATTTATTCAATATTCATTTAACAATTCCCTATAAATACCCAAGTTGACTCAATTTATACCCGGAATATATAATAAAATTATAAAAAAAATTATAGGGTATTTTTAGGGCGTTACAAAATCTCTATTTCCTTATCAAAGACTAATTTTTCCTTATCAAGGATTAATCTTTCGAGAAGTAAGAGATTTGGAAACGAGGAAATTCATGGATAAATACCTTTTGCGTATTTCCTGCCTTTATCCATCCATCCATAGCGAACTTGCCATAAGCAGGAGATCGACCGGTTGGGAGACTTGGAACTCTAGACGGGCTGCCTTGAGGCTGGCATCTAGGAGGACACCCCGACTTTGATAGACGGGCATTCGGATTTCCAGTCTAGGTAGTGCCAATCAGTTTTAATATGAAAGGTGGGCTTGGGTCGCTTTACATCATGGGCCAGGCGAAGCATGGACCGAACGGGTTGGGCCCTGGGCCCATCGAGTAGTGGGTTTAAAACCCATGGTACTCCAGGTATGGGTATTAATACTTAAGTGGTTAAGAGCTCATGCGAGAGCATAGGGAGGAAATGGGTCCAAGGTTTGAGTCTTATTGAGAACGTATATGTGATGAACATAATACCATGTTATAATACAAAGTGAATAGATGTCATAAAAAATATTTATCTTTTAGGAAAAATATTTATATAAATAAGTTCTCCCAAAATAATATTTTTCAAAAAAATTTCTAAATTAACACATGTTTCAAAATAATGCTCAATCTAGGTTTTGGTGATATGGTAATAAAAACTAGTTTTGACATTATTTTGAAACATAATATATTTCAGGAATTTTTTTCTTAAAAGATTATGTCGTTTCTTAAAAGATTATGGCGGGATATCACCATATAAACACCACTTTGAGTAAAAAAGCTTTAAAACACAATCTTTATTTGGAGTTTTTGACGTGAATAGTCCTTCTGAAATTAAAAATCCGAATTTTAATGGTGGTTTGAAAAATATGACCAAACTAATGCGCATTGGAACAGAATTGGCAATGGTAGATTATTTAGTAACGGCGACCTTTAAAGGAAAATTCAAGTAGCATTCTGGCGCCCGGCAATGAACTAAAATTTTTTGATGTCGGCGTTACGGCGGCGGTTATTGAGTTTAACTAAAGGCCGGCGTTTCCAACGCCGGCTATTGAATCTTATAATCCCGCATTCTTTTCTCCCTTCCCCCGCTTTTCTTCTCCACCTTCCATTCTTTTCTCCCTTCCCCCGCTTTTCTTCTCCACCAGACCCCACCTCCATTCTCCACCAGACCCCACCTCCCTTCTCCACCATACCCCACCTCGGCGGCAGGGTCCATGCACAACCATTGAGCGGATATCCTTAGGGTTTGTTCTTGTCCCATTTTCTTGTGATTTAGGGGCGTTAGGGTTTCATTTAGGATTTGATTTAGGATGTGGTTTTGTGTTTGCGTTTTTGGGGTATAGTGATTAGATTCATGGGGGACATCAAACTAGGTCGCCCATTATTTTTCTGTTTGGGATTGGGTTGTTGATTTAGGGTTCCTTTGTTTTTTTTTTCCTGTTTCTCAGTGGACGATAAATTGTTATTAGAATTTGGTTATGAATAATACTATATTTTGCAATGTTTCTGTTTCTTTTCGATTATTGAATTGTAGTGATGAATTTCGATATTAATATTAATAAATGGACGAGAAAAATAAGCGGTGTGACGGGCGTTAGTTTGGTTGTTTTATATGTTGTTTAGTTTGAGAAAGTGAGTAGAGGAATAAATATTCTTTTAACGAATCTGTGATTTAATTCCCCTACGTGAAAATGCGCTCATGTACAAAATATATCCTTTGTATTATTAGATTACGATATCATTTCATTTTATGACCTTTGAAAAAAAAAAAAAAAAGCGAGTTCTTACGGATGAAATGACTTTGTTATTTTATTGTTATTATTATTATTTTGTCTTTTAGAACAACTTTGTGCTTGAAAAGGCTTTTGTTGAACTCCATTTCATTTCTTCGTTTTGTCGATTTTTAAACTTATTTTCTTCTTTGCCCCGAGACAAATGGAATTTAATTTAAGTTGCGATGGGCCTTTCCTACTTTCTGAACATGCAAATTAATTTCCCCACATTCTCCCTTTTACTCTTTTATTTTGATATGCTAGTGTTTTTATATTAAATAATGTCATCATCATATCATATGCTTTCTACTTTGGATTCATAAAATAAAAAGAAGCCCATGACTTCTACTTCATTTTGGTCACACCTTAACCAACTCACTCGCGGGATCCATTTTTTGAACTCATTGTTTGAATTCCCAAGAGCCACTTATGTTAAACCTTGACACAAATTCAGGGTTCCACTTTGTTTGCCTTTTTTCTTTTCCCTCTCTTTCTTTCTTTTTTGTATAAGATATTTATGACCTATTTGATTCATTTTTTGAAAATGTTTATGAACAGTTTTTGAAAACAAAAGATTAGTATTTTATGGGTTTTTTCGTGTTTTTCTAAACAGGCAAAAAACTGGAAACTAATTGTGTTCTTTATGTTTTTCTTGTTCTTTTTCTTTGTAAAAAATCTATATATATAGTTTTAAAAATTGTAAACAAATTGTCCCCTTAGTTTCAATAAAACATCATTGCATATATAATGATAATTGAAACCTCAATAATGTAAAAACCTTGTGTGATTCCATCTTAAGAATAATAATAGGAAATGAGTTCTTGATCAGCGTTTAAGATATATTGGAAGTGACATATAATATAAATGGCGTGCCGCTCATAATATCATAAAAGGAAGTACTTGAAGGAAGAATTTTACACCTATTACAAAGATAAACAAATAAGGAATTAGTTACATAAATAAACATGGTCGAAGAATTAAGGTATAGTGGTAATTAAGTTTTAGCTAAACATAGAAAGGGAGAGATAGGGAGTAGGAAGACTATATGTTGTTGTGTGATTATAGAAGAATGGGCCCGATTAGGCCACTTTGACTCAACTTTGGACAGAGTCATTGTATGATATTAAGCCATGTTATTTGTGTTTTTAGTATAAATTGTATTTTTGGGTAGAGCTCAAAATCCTGAAAGGAGACTCTGCCGGTCTGATTAAATAACGAGTCTCGGAAAGGGGGACGATTGGGGCCATTTAATTCTGAAGGTACTAAAGATAATCATCTCTCATATTATTTAATTTTGTTTACTTCATTTGAAGCAGTCAATTATATGCTGTTTCCTCTGTTATTCTGTAATGTGTTACTATTGGGCATATAGTGAGGTGATAATGATGTGAAATACGATGGAAACAAAGCTTAGTTGTGCCTTTGGAAATCTGGAGTTGGCGCACGTTTGAACAATTGGGTGATATCATATTTTCAAAGCACACTGTTAATGACGGAAGTTCAACAGTCTCAGTGTAAGTATCCTCTTAAATGTGGAAATCGGTTCCCGACCTTTTTACAATATGGAATGGCGGTCTGTGCCGTGTGTTGAACATGGTTAACACAGAAAAAAATCATTGAGGAAATTGAATTGTTTGTTGAAGTCGTTTAGAATACATCGACAAGCGAATCAATCTATTGGCGTGCAGTGACTATGGTTATGGGCTGTAGTAAGCGGTCGAGTACTAGATCACGAGACATATGGAGATATTGATGCTTGCGGCGCTTATGAAGAAGGTAATGATGAATCTGATGAAGATGTTGATGATGAATGTGATGATGACTTACATGTTCAAGCCGATGGACATGTATCAACATTCCAGACTACAAATCAGGTTTTGGAGAATGAGCGAGGGATATTTGTCTCTACGCATGCATTATCTTGTGATGTATCGAATATCGCAGATGATGATGAGGGACCGGACCAGGTAAGCCTGTCGATATCACCTACGACACCTTGTTTTGAACATGTGAAAACATAGATATTGCTATTTCAAGTGGTTGGACTCCATGGGGGCGAAATGACCCGGGTTATGCGATGGTGAATTTGTTGTTGGGCAAGTTTTTAATTCTAAATCCAGAATTCTGAGAAATTTTGCAAAGATTTACTCAGTCGAGCACATCGGGAGTTTGTTTATGGTGCCTCCTCAAAAAATTGCTAGTCTTAAGATGTAAGGAAAGGAAATGAAGAGATGTCAATGTCAATGGAAGTTCGTGCCATGGTTGTGAAAGATACTAGCTTGTTGCGATCGACAAATATAAGACCGCATACATGTAAATAGTGTTTGAGCGAGACCATCATCAAGCGGACTCAAAGTTGGTTCTTTGCTCACATACATGCAATAACTAAGGCCTGATTTATGTTATCCTGTTTTGCTATTCAAGCAATCGTTATGGAAATGGGGATATGAAATTTCATATAAAAAGCCTTGGATGGGAAGCATAAGGCATTTAGACCTTATTTTGGTGATTTTCCCGATCCTTATCTGAGATCTCCGCGTTTGTTATTGGCCGTAAAACAAGCCCGATCCACGGATGTGTTGTCATTTGGAAAACCACCTCTCGCAATGTGCCAAACAATGAGACATTCAGTAGCGTGTTTTGGGCATTGAAGCCGTATTGAAGGGTTTGCAAATTGTCATCCGATCTTGAGTGATGATGGTACACATTGTATGGGAAGTATAAAGGGACATTGTTGATTGCTATGGGATGTGTGAAATAATCGATTGTTCCATTTGGCATTTGCTATTATGGAAGCGAGAATATTGATAGTTGGGGATGGTTCTTGGCATGTATCGAAATAGAGTAACTTTCAGCGGACGAGGATTTGTGTTATATCTACATTAGACATCAGGTATTATGGCGGTATGGCGATCCTCATCTTCGTTGGGATGCACCATATGCACATCATAGAATCTCCATCGCGTCTTGCAAGCAATTTTATGACCCGCTTCAAGATAAGCTGAAAAATTTGGTGAGCGGCTATTACGATAACACCGCAGCGGAAGATGAATAGGCATATGGCTACAATTGGGAGAATTAATCCTGAAGCACTACAATGGTTAGAGGCGATCCCTCTTCCGTTATGGGCACTTTCATGATGGAGGTCGAAGATATGGGATAATGACAACCAATATGTCAGAGGTATTTAACAGTGTTCTTAAAGGGCTCGTGACACCAATCCTTTGCATTAGTTCGAGTTGACATTTTCTGTATACTTGATTACTTCGTCGCGGAGAGACAAGGTCTTTGCTAGATTGGCATCGATGAAGAGTTCTCCATATGTTGATGCACCAGTTAGAATTAGATAATGGTTAAGGCTAGGTCGATGGAAATTGTTCTTTTCACGATCACTTACACGAAGGTGATTTCACGTAAAGTCGGGAGTGGTCGCATTCGTCGCAGACCGTAATGAGAAATGCACATGTGGTAAGACAGCGATATATGGATTTCCATGTAGTCATATCATAGCGACATGTCGACGTCGATGTGTTGATTTTTCGGTCATTGTTAGGCTACTACACTCTGGCGATCTTATTATGACATAGGCGAAGCTTGTTTTATCCATATTCAATGAAGATGAGTGGCCTCTTTATGATGGTCAACGATCCTTAGCTCTGAGTGATGAAGCGACAAGTAAGTGGTCGTCTTAAATGTTGGATTTGCATAATGAAAGGGACGTTAGGGAGGGGAAAACCAAGATAAAATGTGGGTTGTAAACTGACATGGTCCTGATCAGGTCTTGTAAGAGTAGAAATCAAGTTTAGTAATAGATGTGAAGCAAGGCAATTAGTTGTTTGTTTCTGAATGAGGCTTGTGTGTTATTTTGTGGTTGTTCTGTATAAGACTTATGTACTAGCTTATATTTCTTGTAAACGAGGCCCCGAATATTTTGTAGTTGTCTTGTATCGGACTTATTCTATTGAATGACACAATCTTAATGTACGTGTTTATTGTAGCTTTAATTAATATTGATAACCGTATTTGACAATTACTACGTTTGTTATATATTATAAGCGTAGGCGTTCGGGGGATTCATGATGCGGATCCAGTCGGATACATACGTCTTGCTACTCTGAAGACGATTACCCGATCACACTTAGTAGATCTGAGCGGTCGTGAATTTGTTAATTAGCAATTACTATTAGTAGTTATAACATGTAATTTATATATAACCACTTTTAAATTTAGATGTTTCGTATACGACGGGAGATCCCTCGCCCTCGGCAATGAGATGAGGCTTTCATGTCTATGTGGAGGATGGATATTCAGATCCAGCCATATGTGATTAGGTCTGGATTTTACGGTATATACCGTTTGGGCCACATCGCGATCGATTGGCCACTTATCACCTCACTCGTCGAGAGATGGTGACTCGAGACACACACGTTCCATGTGCCCGATAGAATGGCGATTACCTTACGGAATCGCCATCCTCCTTGGCGCCGTATCCATGGCCCGTGATCAGCGGCACATGTGTGTGTTCGATGTGGCGGCGTTGTCTTGTGGAGTTGCCGGTGTCATCCCACGCCGGTCTTCTCCAGGAGCCACTATCTCGCTGCGGTGGTTATGTTTCTGCGATTATCCACCAGCCACCCCGATGCGGATGATGTCACATTATGGCGTTGTCTTGGCGTGGGTTCATCTTAGCGCTTATTGGATCCTTCTTGTTTGTGGACAAGAAGAGTGATGATTTCCAGTAATGGTATCTCACCGCGCATTCGCTGCGGTTGGCGCTTCTTTGCGACATATGGTTGGGAGTGGTGCGGTGCTAAGCACATACATGCAGCCAGTTATCTTAGGAGCGGCTTGGATCGTGGCCGTGGTATTAGCGATTGTATTACACTCATGCGGGTGTGTAATGGCCGGGAATGTGTGATGTTGTGTATGGATGAATTGGGATGCTTATGCCCATGTACTCATAATTCGGCCTATTGAGTCATTGAGACTTATTGGTATGTATTTTGTACATGTTGTATTTTAGGTAGACCTCCTCATTACAAAGGCTACGCCCGATTTCGTTAAATTATGAGTCCGGAAGGGAAGCGATTTATAATTTTCCTTCACGCAATATAAAAACTTCATTATTTACCCACTTTCTCATTATTTTGTATTACGGCTATAGTCATGGGAGGGCGCACGTCGGGCGACCCGATTTGGCGACCACCGCGATCTAGCACGCCGCGCTCATTGCCTTGCATGATGCAGATGTCGATGTTGGTGATGGTGGCCTACGGCTGTCGATGGATTACCGGCATCCTCCCGGTGATCGGAGGTGAAATTGCGCTCTTCGGCTCAGTGTAGGTGGAAGTACCTTTGACTGCAGTGCGTAACCCGGTGGTGTGCTCCTCTATCTGAGATCGGCTAGATGCAGGACTCTGATCGGGTAATGTTTATGTAAAACTTTATGGTTCTATATTAATTATTCATATTCACCTTGAAATTTATTGACATAAAGTGTTCATGTAGGTCTCATGGCGGCCGTCGTGGGAGAGTTACTTGACCGACTCGTATATGCCTTGGGTGGGAGGCGTCTGAGACGATGTCACCGCTCATATGTTTGAGATTGTTGGTGGCATCGTCGGAGGAATCTGCCTTGACGGTTTGGGATAAGCGGAGATACCTCCCGGCTTATGCTTACGAGCAACGGAGTTGCATGCGAGTGGATGCACGTGGACGACACCGGTAGATTGGGCGGCGTATCATACCGTACATAGCATTATGGGAGGCTTGCGGCTGGGATCATCTTCACCCCCTTTATCTCTTTGGGTTTGATGGACTTTCATGATTCCTACATGCGAATTAGTATCGTCGTATTCTGCTGGCGTTTTAGCAATGTAGCATTTGCGTAGGGATGACATGAGGTTCCATCACTACCGGTAGGTAGTATGGATCTTTTGAGTAAGTTAGTCGTGTTTCCTAAAATATTTTACCTAATTTTTAGTGTAGATTATGTAATTATAGTGCTTTCTTTGGTTCCTCGGATCGCCCAGCCCGTGGGTGACCATATCATTCGCTCCTTCCCGATACCCCAGTGCTTTATCGACATACATCATATTGCCCCGTCGATTATTACACCAGCTCGGTAAAGACCATCGCATCATAAGGGTACACTTTTCGGGAGGGCTTCGACATCACATGAGCCATTTATTGGACCTCGTTAATCGTCCACACCATCACGTATGCGGCCCGTTCGAGTGGGGAGAGGGAGAGGGAGAGGGAGTTGATGTCGCGGATGGTGGGTCAGTCGTAGTCCCGAATGATGAGAGCGGTCTAGGACACTGGCCAGGCTAGCACTGCCCGATACCCTCTATGCCACCACTCCCAGAGCCGTTTTATGCCCCACACACCTGCATCACCTTCCCTGCCACTTTACACATCACCTTCCCTACCCGCATTACACATCACCTTCCATACTCCCACCCAGGACTTACACGTGTACACTGTATCCGGTGTCGTGAGCCGACCTCCGTAGCATTAGATATCCCATTCGTCACGCCATTTACCATCGGCATTACATTGCATCCGCGGATGATCTGTCGTTGACGCTTTTACGAGTGGGGTAGACTTCGGGTAGGCAACCTCATTGCTTTCGGCGTGTACATCGACTACTCCATCCATTAGATACCTCGGCTCCATCGGCTCCTCGACTCAGTCTCGGACTCCGCAGGACCTACGGTAATTGTGGTACATTTTATGTGCGCGCGATCTGAGAAATATAAAGGCGCCATCTTGTGGGACACATTGATACATATTATTTTTATATATGAAAATTTGTATAAAATGTTTTAATATATTTAAATGTTTTGGTATATGCATGATTTGGTACATACATGTCTTTTGCATGTCTTTAGGTACATACATGTCTAATACTTCCTCGATTTTTTATCATAGTTCCAAAATAATACACTCAATATTATTTTCTAAAAGATAATCATTTTTATAAAACACATGTAAATACATAAAATAATAAATTATATATTTTTATTTAAAATGGATTATTTTTCAATAAAATACATAATACAAGTTCATTTATAAACCTTGAAAAGTTTTTAAAAGCATTTTTGATGAGTAGAAGCGTAGATGAAAGTTTTTAAAAACATTACAAATGAATATTGAATTAATATGATCAACTTAATCAATCAAGCGAAAAATGAGTCGTAGAACTTAAATTTAGAGAATTTGAATTTAGTTTAACTTGGGTTGATTATTTTGCCAATGTAAAATTATTTGGGCCGTATTTTCTCAATTAAGTATTAGTTTGAGGTTACCTTCATTGTCTTCAACATGTTTTTATAGTTAAATTAAATTTGTTGAGTCAACTATAATATCGGTGTTGACTTCAGCATGTTATTTACATGTTATTCAAGACTAATTAAGGCCAGACTTCACCAAACATAAAAATAGTCAATAGTCGGTGTTGTGAGCATGACCTTTAGAAAAAATCAATAGCAGTAGATTCTGGATGCGGGACATTGAAAATTTGTTTAATAGTAGGCGTTGTGAGCGTGAAGCCTTCTAAAATCAATAACACGTCGTTACGAATGGGACGTGAAAATTTGGTTAATAGCGGCGTTATGAGCCAGGCTATTATATTGTTTCCAAGCACTACTTTAGTTATATTTTGAAACCGACATTTGAATTGAGTTTTTATTTTTAAGCATTACTTAAGTACAAAACTCCTTTATTTGTGGCTTGTTTTCTAGTAAAAGTACTTTTTATTACTATTTTTAGTATAATTATTTATTAAATGTTTTAATTATATATAATAATAATAAAAAGTACTTTTCTTCTTCACTACAAATAAGATTGTATTCAGCTTTTTTAACCAAAGTGGTGTTTATATAGATTAATGTCCGGACATAATCTTTTAAGAAAAAAAAAATCCCAAAATATATCATGTTTCAAAATAATGTATAGATTAGTCTTTTATTGCAACTTCACTATAAATACAAGTTTTCTTGACATTATTTTGAAACATGATATATGTTGGAAATTTGTTTTTCTTAAAAGATTATGTCTGGGACATCACTCTATTATAAACACAACTTTGAGTAAAAAAGCTTTAAAACAGTCTTTATTTGTAACCGTTTTGTAGTAAAAGTAATTTTTTATTACTATTTTAATATACTTATTTATTAAATGTTTAATTATATATATAAATCAAGATTGATTTTTTACATCAATTTTTTTTTACTTTTAAAAATTGATTTAAATTTTTTATTAGATCTTTAATAGCTATTTTAGAAAACAATTAAAGAATATTTCCTCAAAATTTTTGTAAAATTATTATTTTTTTTTTGAAAATCTAAAGGTATTTTTAACTAATCTTTAATATTTTTAAGTATCTTTAAAAAATAATTTTATACCTAGTATTTTATTTTTTAATCTCTTTGCATATTTATACAATTATTTTTAAAAACAGTAAAATAGAAGAAAAAAAATTTAAGTTAAAAGTATTCCTAGATAGGGGTGACAATTTGTATTAATAGGTCATGTTCGTACCATGTCAAACAATTGGTATTAGTGAATATCGATCAATCTGAACATGACACGAATAATAATCGTGTTAAAAATACATATTCAAATATGACCCACTTAGTAATTGGGAACCTAACCACATTACGTATAACGTTATGAACATTGAAGATCATATTTGGGTTTAACCTATTAGCTTTAACATGGATAACTTGTGAAACTTTGATGGGTTGAGTTGTATAATCAAATGGTCGATTTGGGTCAAAATTGGATTATGCGGTAGACACGAAAATAACCCATTTATTAAATGTGTTACATAGGTTGACACAAATTCAATCCAAACCCACAAATTTTGTGTTGATTTCCAATCGTGTCAAATTTTGCCAACTCTACCTAGAATTAGTGACAAGGTGATTCAACATATCCAAAAGCACATGGCACAAGCACGGCCTTGACACGAAGCCTAAGGGCTAAGGCCAGGTCTAGGCCTTTTTTTTGGAAGGATAAGGTCACGGCCTTCATTTTATGCTTGGCCCATAGGTTTGAAGAAATTTACTGCATGGCCGCCCTTACCATATATATATATATATATATATATATATATATATATATATATATATATACTAGCATTTTTGTTAGAATGTTTAATATTTATGCATGTGCAGGATTGTCCTAGGACCCATTGCCCATGCGCTAAGCCATGAACTTGAAAATATGGGAAGCTCGGTTCAGCCTATTGTCGTCCGATAGACTCATTGGTTGACCTTAGGTTGGGCCATGGGCCTCATTCTCTAGGTCGGATATTGACTAGATTGCTTGTTAGAGACCCTTAATGAATCTTAATGATTGAATTGTCATTTCTAACCTTATTAAAGGGTATGATGGGGACTGAGAGAGAGAGGGGACGGGCCTCATCTAGTTGCTGGTAAGACTAGGATATGCGTGCATCTTCTGTTGTATATATATTTATATATATGTATGTGTGTGTGTGTGTGTGAAGCCTGGTTTAACCTGTTGTCTGACGAACGGACTCATTGGCTCGAGCTTGGGCTAGGCCATGGGCTTCATTTCTCTAGGTCAAATGGCCTGATTGAGCCTGTTGGAGACCTTAGTGAATCTTCATGATTGAATAATCATTGTTAACCTTACTAAAGGTTATGATGGGAACAAAGAGAGCGCATTGGAGAACCTTAGTGAACTTTCATGATTGAATAGTCATTGTTAATTTTACTAAAGTTTATAATAGACGGAGAAAGAGAGGAGAAGGAAGAGAGATAGAGGAGAGGGAGAGAGAGAGTTCATTGATTCTATGATGAAAGTTTTTGAGGTGAGGCTATTCATATTGATTTGGAAATTGGAAGGCCTTAATTTCAACTCGAGCCTTCTAATCCCATCAACTCGAGGTGAGGCTATATATATATATATATTTATGCATTTTTGTTAGAAGGATTATGCATGTTTGGCTCGTCTAAGACCCATTGCCCATGAGCTAGGTTGTGAACTTGAAAATATGGGAAGCTTGGAGTTCAACTTTGTTCTATCCACGAGACTCACATTAGGCACGTGGGCCTCATTTCTCTAGGTCGGATAGATTGCCCACCCTTAATGAATCTTAATGATTGAATAGTCACTGTTAACCTTATTAAAGGGTATGATGGGGACTAAGAGAGAGAGGGGAGGGGCCTCATCTAGTTACTGGTAAGACTGGGAAATGTGTGCGTCTTCTGCTATACACACCTGCCTTGTTTGTGACCTGTATCCAGGGGTCTAGTAATGGCCGTCGGCCTGCGAAACACATGAAATATCCCCGGTGTCCCAATATCACATTCATTTGTCTCATATATTGAGACTCATTCTTGCATATTCAATTCACAAATATACCAACAGTCCATTTAACAGTTCTTTTATAAAACAAAAAGCCCGAAACATCTCGGAACTCAGTTTGTATTACAAAATACATTATTTACATGTAAGAACTGGATATTTTATCCAAAACATTTTAAAATAACTGAATAGGCCACAAACTAGCCTAAGTCATCACTAAGCTCAAAACCGATTTCACTCCTACCTTTTCGAGAAAAATAATTCCCCACATGGGGTGCGATCTAGTAAGTTTTCTCTGAGGGTTTCATACTAAAATGCACATGCAATGGCGTGCATAAAACATCAATCACATTTCATACAATTTATGCGACCTTATATGAGTAATTACGTGTCATCACGTAGGATGCACCTCATGCTCTGACACAGTCCCGATCGACTCCCCTTTTTGCGATTAAGTGGAAGCCCAGGTTATTAGTATTCTTGATAGGCTTATAGTTGAATGACCTCCACGATTTTAATTTATCATTTCATGATTTTCTTTTTCTTTTGTAGACCACAGTTTTAGTTTTCCTGCGGGTGTGCACTTCTTTCCAACATTTTCGTGAACTTGTCATTGGATTCATACGGCCGTGAATAACATTTAAGTCTTTCACCACGGGGATCACACTTTGCTTGCTCCATGAAATACGTAATTTATCATTTTGATCATTTTACACCTCGTGAGTCTCTACCTTGGACTTTGTCCCATTTAAACTCCGCGACCCATTCCTGACACCGGTGAATAAACAAGATCATGCACCCGCTTTCGACTCGGCGCGATGTGAATGTGCATATGAAATCGTGATCTTACGTCATTTTCGCCCGTATTAATATATATGAGTGCTACATGAAACATTAATACAACATAAATAATTATAATTTTTACATATAATTTACATCCATGCAATCCATATTAATACATCAACAAATAGCATATACTAACATGATACTTTTCACATAGCATATTTATTCGCCAAACTTGATAACACACCTGTGAGGTCACAATCTTGGGATCCATCAGCGAGGTACCTCACGGTCCCTCCACAAACAAGAATCGGTTTGGTTTCATTCATCCATAAACCATGATTATATCACAAGGCAAATATCAAACCGAGACATTCGGTCTTGTAGCGCCCCCGAATCCGAGGTCCGTTGACAACGTCGGCCGTGGAAAACCTGTGTCTCATGTCGCGAGACTCATACATCGAGTAAAAATGGCCGCCAGGGCTCATACATCAATACTCACCAGGAAATCCTTGACTATATTACCATGGATTCAAGAGTTAATACATCACTCTTAGTACAAACATATATTAAAATTTAAGAATTCTAATACATCTTTTACAAATAATCAATCAAACCACATATTGACTTTCTTCTCAGCGACTAATGGTGGCAAATCTTCGACAGTCCACATACTTGAAATAATATTCCTCCTTGAGGTGAAGCGATGCCCGGTAGTGGAATTATCAACATGGATTACTCCACCTAAGTGCACATGCAATGATTCATGAAACGCATTCGATGAGTGATCCTCTTGAATACTCTACGTGATATGGATGGAATGCGACTCGCTACTTTCGAGCTTCTCGAGCCCTCTTTGGCTCCTCATGCCTAAGCCAAATGTAGGAAAATCACTTTCAAAACAAAAGGTTTTTGTTGTTCTCGAACATCAGTAGGGTTTCGGTGGAAATATATTGGACAACCCTCCCCGTCTGAATTTGTTGGATAACTCTGAAATGGTCATGGAGGCTCCTCCGACACGTGAATTGTTGGACAATCTCTCATTGGTCTTCGGAAAATCTTCCCATTGAAATTCCTTTCCACAACCATTTCCTTTCTATTTTCTTTCATATGCATTACCATGCTTGCACTGTATCGTTAGAGATCTTGGTCGTATAAATCGTTATATCATTCAAACGATTCATGCTAATATATCTACGATCATGCATATGTTAACAAATTCACATACTAATCACATGCTATTTGGTTATATAAATAACGTGAAATTAATTATGAAATTTGTCAATGATCAACAATCGATGGCTCTCATGATTATGTTTTATATAGCTCAGCGCTCGTGATAACACTGGTACACAAATTTTCGTAAATTTAGCATTTTTTCTTTGCACAATTAGTGGATTTCATTTGGCTTGATTTAAATACGAATACGCATGGGCGTTTTTGGTGAATCGTACAAACCCGGGGCCTTTTGCGCGTTGGTATGATGGGGTATGCATGGGCGACCTCTCCCTCCTAACATCAGTTCCACTTTGTGGAATTAGAAATCCATTAATTCCGACTATGGCGCACTGCCAATTTATTGCATAAATTATAACACATGGACCAATAACGATCATGTCGATCCGGGAGGCGCGAAAGCGATTCAAATTTCCCGACACTTGATGAATTTGGAGCGTCAGCGATAACATTTCATGGCGCCGAATCAGTAAACCGTTATGAGGCTCTTAAAGTCGAAATAAGCAAGGTAGGAGGCCACTAACTCCGGGAGTTGTGAAACTCCCCCAGAGCCGGATTGACGTAGCCCTTGCCGCGATGAATAACTTCATGCTTGCTTGTGACAGACGGTCAGCTGGGAAATCTCAGAAAAGTTGAATCTTATATATAAAATTGATTTTCCTCCTTCTTGCGTACATTTCAAAATAGAGATGTCTATTTTCTTTTTCATTTATTAAGTTTGTCGCATTATACGGTAATGTCATTGGCTCATTTGGATTCTTATCCGCCAATCCACATTTGAATTTTACCGTTAGGAGATGCCACGTATCCATGGGCCCCATATGAGCTCAAGTGGTAGTTCTTGCACGATGTAGTGCGAACATGTGCATTTCAATCTTGGCAAAATTATCTTCATTATCTTCGTTACGCCAAAGCGTGAATTAAAATTTATCTGAGAGATTAGTGAAATTAAATGGTAATTTAGATTTGTGACGGTTCCAGCGGTGAAGTCCGTTCGTCAGTGAGATCTAAAAAAATTAGCATTTTGACCAAATTACCATTTTGTTTTTGAAGAATTAGGTTTTCTCGGGGTTTCACGGTCGGGGCCATGAAATTATGTTGAGTGGAGTGTCTTTGTGCCTGAAGGCAGCTAGAATAAATCATAATCTTCGGTAGTCATTTAGTGGGATGGACCGCGATGTGGTGAAGATCTCTGTGTGTAGTGGATTCACCAAGGCAAAGCTGGGACGTCGATTAAGGTATGAGATCATCGTAGTTTAAATCTAAATGTTTGATGATGATTTGGAAGTGGAAGGCCTTAATTTCAAATGCCGAGCCATCTAATCCATATTTTGGACATGATGGAATAATTTTATTGAAAAAAAAAAAAGTCTCTGATATTGCTTCTTTTGGAAAAAATCATCTTTTAGCTTCTACCAAAAGAAATTTTATTATATTTCCATCAGTTTTTTTATCATCTACCAAAAATATAGTTATCTAATAATGATTTTGATTAGGCTTTTAACTAACATCCTTGAAAAAAAATAGTCATCTGAAATGACACCAGGAAATCATCAAGCCTTACAATCCATATGTCCATTCTCAATTTCCCACGTCAAATTAGGCCCAAAAATAATCAATAATCAAATAATTATAAGCGACAACCCAATCAAATCATGGAATTCGTAATCAAACCTTACAAGACATTGCATGCTTTTAGTAGTATACTGTGGAAAACAAAGAGATAGGTAATTTACTATTAAATTGCCAAGTGGCTTTGCACCAAAGATTTTATGAAGCCTATAATTTTTATTGAACCTTTGTAGATAGTAATAATAAAGCAAATTGAAACTAAACTGAATCTAGAAGCAATAAAAGGGGATCATAAAATGACCCTTTTTGATTGTTAATAGAGCAAATCGAAACTAAATAACTTCAAATTAGTCCACCCTCTAGGGTTGGAGATACGAGATATTACAGAGCAATCAGTATGAACCTCAGCACAATCAATCATTCCGTCAGAAGTATGTTCTGTAATTATTGAATGAGGCTGAGCTCAGGAGAGTTGATGGAAATCTGTTCACTTGTTGCTGCCTCCTCTTTTACTTTTCATCATCCACCCACACTAAATTATATGACCTCCTTCAAGGATTTTCAGGCACTCCAAACCTTCATGGGAGCAGCAAGACCAGATCTAGCAGGGGTTCGCCTCCATGATTTTACCGACATTGGGTTCTCCTTGCTCTGTTCCAATGAAAAATATCAGCAAACAAAAACATAATGAAAAAGGAAAAAAAGAAAAAGTAAAGGATTTTTATTTATAAGAGTAGAATAGTAATTACCATTTGGCAGGTTCCAGCATTAACATCGCGAGATGGGATACTCGTGAGGAGCAGCAGCTGTATTGATCATCACAGCGAATTGGCCCCCTCAAGAGCAACATCCCATTCAAGCGAAGCCCAGAATACTCATAGATACAACTTGTGCTTTCTTGAGGGCATGAGTAGTATTCGTCGCAGACTACATCCGGCTTTGAAGGAGAAGGAGGCAATGGGCCCGGGTTTGGAGGGTTCTGCCCGTTCTTGATTGGGTAAGAGGGTTCTATTGCAATCCCACACTTGCCAGTTTCGCTGATGACTATGTTTCTCTCCAACTTGATATATCCACTCTCTCCCCAGTTATGGCCCCATGAGTTCCTAACAATCCAGTAGTCCACACCATTTTCTGTACCATATCCTACAGCAACTACACCGTGATCAATTGTCCCACATTGTCAGTAAATACACCCTACACAGATTAAAAGCCTTTAAATTTTTATTGTTCATATACAGCAATCACAAAGAATGTGCTAATCTGTGCTGAAATTATCATTCTCAAAACATATAATGCCAAGCTTTTCAGAAGGGTAGTGTGAGGATATGATCCTTACTGGCTAGTACAGTTAGAGAGAAAGCCCTGCGCAAAACTAGTAGCGACACTAACTGGTTGACTTGCCACAGCTTTCTTCAAGGACCGCTCATCATTTTGTGGAACATCTTCATATCCTTCAATGGATACAACACGAGCATTTTTCTGAGAAAAATAGATTAAAATGTGAATTAGGATTCTTCTACAACATCGCAGCGTTATGCCCTTTTCCAGGCAGCATGTATATGAAATGAAGATTCCGCCCAGCGGACAAGCCGGTTAGGATCACAGGTTGCCTCAGATGCCCGGTAAGGGTAATCTTCTTCGGTGTCAATACCACCATTGTTGATGATGAATTCAAAGGCGTAGTCCATTAGGCCTCCATTGCATCCTTGGTTGTATGATTTGTCACAATCCACCAGCTCCTGCTCTGATAGAGAGATTAGATCGCCTGACACTATTTGGTTTATACCTTCCACAGCAGCAACAGTAGAGAATGCCCAGCAACTCCCTTCATGAATTACATTTAGGAAGCAAGATCAATTACTAATCAGTACATGTAGCAAGGATAGTAGCCTAATAAAGCAATCTTTCAACTTGAAGACGCAATCAACAGCTAAAAATTTCAAAATTAATAAACAAAGGAAACAATCCCTCAACTCCATCTGTCCTATCAGAAGTCTAAACAAAATGGATATTTCCTAGTATACATAACAACAATATGAAATTAAAGATCAATAAAGGGAAAACCTTATGAACCCCAATAAAGATTTCCAGGAAAACACTAGAAATTTGCCTTTTTCTTGACTTTTTAGAGTACAATACAATACTTATTTATACCCTTTCTGCTCCAATTCTATAGAAAGAAGATGGATTCTTTAAATCCGCAGTTGAATACCAGAATAGACCATGTTAATGGATTATTAAGTAATTTCAGTACACAACTAAAAGTTACTTAAGGAAAAAAAAATTCTGACAAAACAAACAGAATCCAAAACTACTTGCAGAAGAACATCATGCAACACAAGTCAGCACATACTCCGGAAACCGATTGCAAGAAAATAAAAGCAAAAGGCATAAAGAAAAGGCAGCAGAAAGGAAAGAGAAGGAAAATTGCTCACCGCGATTACGCCGATCCTTCACAGGAACAACAGCGCTTCTCCTCAGTCAACCGACTCCGGCGAGTCCTCCGCCGGCCCGATAGGAATACCGATCACTAACCTACTCGCCCTCAGAGCCCCGCGGGGTCTCATCGCGCCGACCTAAATAGGTCAACCGGTATTCCTCGTTGGTCAGATCGGCGAACCTATTCAACGCAACCTTGTAACTCCGGTTGACGGCGTTATGCTCCTCGATAAACCTGAGATTATCCTTAAAAATCTCAAAACGCCTCTCTCTTTCTCACTTAAATGCATTTATAAGCCTTGCCATGCTTCACAAGCCAGGCCTCGTACACCGCCTTCAACTCCGCGTCCGTCCTCCGATGGCCGTAACTAATGATCGACATGTCGGCGGCGGAGGATAGGGCGGCGAAAAGGAGGAAGAAAGAGAAGAGGAAATAAACCATGATGGGAGATGAGGAAACAGCCATGGATGAAGAGGAATGGTGATTATTGACAGATTGGCTGTGGGGCTGAGGTGGTAATTTATAGGGAGGAAGGAGGGGTGAAACCGTAAATGCAGTAAGTAAAATGTGATTGGTCAGTGAGAGGCAAGAATGGTGACGAGTTGGGCCATGGATATAGGAGGTGCCGGGTCGCGGTCCTCGGTTGGAGGACCCGTTTACCAGCTGCGTGTCTTTGGGAATTACATTTTTTTTATGAAAATATTTTTAAAAATTGTTTGATAACGTTTGCAAAAATTGTTTTTGATAATGCTTTTAAAATTGTTCCACAACAAAAATCTTAACAGTAGTTTTACAAAACAGATTTAAAAATAAAATAAAATTAAGAAAACATGTATTTAAAAAAGTTTGACACTTAATTTTTAATTATTAATTGTTTTATGTTATTTCTTAATTTTTAAAACCGTAGAAACAATATATTATATTGACACTAAAGTATTTAACTATTAACAAAAAAAAAAAAACCCGTCATAAAAGGGAGAATTTACTACATTGAAACTGAAATATTTATTAGAAAAAAAAAATGGTCACAAATGAAAATTTTATATTACTAAAATCCGTCATATGACATTCTACAACTAGCTCATAATCTATCATGATAATGAAGGTCACGGGAACGGAATGTGTGATGGGCTTCTTAACTAAGTCTTTATCCTCGGTACAATCGGTCCTTAAAGCTCTACCTACTTTGATCGATTATTGGGTTTGTCGGTCTTTGGTCCTCGAGCTCTAGGAATGACATGATCGGGGTAATGTGAGGGGTATGACGAACTAGTGCTCCTACATAGTTGTCCTCAATAAGAGTGCTAGGGGTTGGACTTGACACCTTGAGCTCGGGTCTCCTCGCATTGGCCTTAACTCATCCCAACATAATCTTAGAAAAATAGTCATAAAAAATAAATAAAAATAATTAAATAAATGTTGAAAATATTTTATTCTTTATTTTCAAATTATCCCATTTTCAAAATAAATTTAACATCATAATAGTTAAAGACATATCTTAATTTTCTTATTTAAAATATTTTTATCTACTTTTTCTTGATTTATTTACTTAAGTTTCAAAAGTTGCCGTTTAAAAAAAAGTTGAAAAACAAAGTAAGATGTAAAAAAAAAAACAAAAACAAAGTAAAATATAACATACTAAATTTATATTGCATTTGGCATTTAAAATGTTTTTATTTTTATAATGCTTCTAAAAATATTAAGAGAGATTAATGAAAAAGTTTTTTTTAAATACAAATAATCTTCAAAATTTTCGGAAATGAAAAGAGTATTTTCTAAATCATTATCAAAATAAGACTATTTATTTTAGTTTCCACATGATGTATATCTTTTGATGGATAATTTTACTTAATTATGCACATGCCATAACCTTTCAACTTTCTCGTTTCTTAATATTAAACGATAAATATCAATCATACACCAATTTTAAATTTAAGATTACTAGAAACGTGTCCCGGGGAAAATAATAAAGAAAAAATTGTAAAACATAATGAAACAGTGTTGAAAATAATGATAATAATCAGTTTACTTTGAAAAATTCATGAAATACAATTGATTTGATTTATACATTTAAAAATGATGAATTTGAGATATTTTAAGATTTTTTTTGGTTCTCTTTTCTTTAATATTACTAAAAGCAGAGATGAGCTGTACGTAACATGTGTGTGGGGCCCACTTTAGGCGGTTCAGATTTATGGATCTCGTGAATTTTAAAGAACATGGGACGTGGCCCATTACTACCTTGTCATATTGTAAATAATGACCCAATTCAATTTCATAATTATTTGATTTCTATACAACATAATTTTTTTTTTATTCGTGTTTGTTGTAAACGAGAATAAAAAAAATGGAAGTGTTGGATATTGAGTTTTGGTATGATGAATCCAACTAAAAATGAACAAATAAATAAGTATAGCAAAGAAGGAAAGAAAGAAGAACTATAGTCCGACGAATTTAAGAGAAATTGTAAGGTAAAGAAAATAAAAAGAAAAAATTAAAAATATGTAACTTTTTAAGTATTTCTATTTCTATTATATATTATATATATTTTTTCATATTTTCTAGAACAACTAAATATAAAAAAAGTTATTTTCCTTTATTTTTTTATTTAATACTTTTGAATTCATAACATAGTACGTATAAACTAGATATGACCCTTGAGTCGAAGTGATGATAGTTTATTACCTTGAAATTAAAGTTTCTTAAAAAAACCTGGAGATGACAATATGGACAAAATCCGATGGAATAAACCATTGTGGCTCGATTTTTTTTGGATGATTAGATTGTAAAATTAATAACTCGAATATAATAGGTTGGTCCAACCTAGCTTGGCTTATAGCCTATTTGAGCTTGGTCAAGGTTAGCTCTGACCAATTAATGCTGAAGTCTTTCTGTTAATTTTTAAAATAATTAACTTTTTAACATACAGCTAAATTATAACGTTGTAGTATTTTGTTCTTATGGAGACTCGAACCTCATTATTTCTTATGCCTCGCCTAATCTTTACCTATATTTATATGGTAATTAAATATTTTAAAAAATATATTGTATATTAAATTACAAATTCATTTGAGATGAATAAGTATAGTTTTAATATTAAATATATTTTATTTATCTCATTAATCATATTTTAAATATTTACCATTTCATTTTTTCTATCTTTTAAATTTATTCAATAATCATATATGTTTTAATGCAAATTAAAGATATGAAAATCTGAAAAATAAAATGATAGATTGAGAACACCTAGAAGAGTTCTTCTTTATACATTCATGAGACAGCATCACGACACTTCCCTCTATTTCTTTTGTCATTTGTCTCATGCTCTGTTTACTTGCATCTACTACACATCACCTCATACCTCTTTCCTTTAGGTCCTTTAATCCTCTGTCAGAAGTACAGAGAGAACCACAGGGACACTTTTCTTCTTCCTCCCAATTTCCCTTCACCCCTGCCCAGAGACAAAGTGTGGTTATAGTGGTAGGGTGAGGGATCGATCCTCTTATTACTATGGTAGTATCCCTTTGATGGATTAACTTCCAGATTAGAATGCCTATATTCATTTTGTATCCTTTGAAAAGGCATGCAAAGGATGGCTTCTTGCTCTCTGACTAAGCAAAGGTGTTTAGTAGGCACTATTACAGAACATATGAAGTAAAACCAAACCTTGGCTTCTTCAGTCAAAGCTCCTCTTTTGATGGCATGATGGGGGTTCTTCTTTGTATGCCTCATTTCCCTTTTCCTCCGATCCAGCCCAGATTCACTATCTTTTCATAATTTGGGTTCTCCAATGACTTCTTATATTTGACCCATGTCTAAAATCTCTCGATTTAAACACTTCATTTGTTCTTCATCATGAAGAGCACCCGAACACCTTTCATAATGATCATCTTTCATTTCCCACCATGTTGCATAGAGTCTGGCAAAGGCAAGGAATCCTGGTGCTTTGTGCTCATGAAAAGAATCCCCTGACCTCTTTTCTCTATTACTTCCGAAAATGGGGAAATTGGTTGCCAAAACCTCTTTCTGAGCAAACTCCTTGTCAAACATCACCTTGTTCCACAATTCTTTAGCTTCGTTTGAAATGAAGTCTTGTTCTTCTTCTATTGCTTCTTTGTCGGGTTGCTCATCCTTCTCCGGCTGGTCTCCTTTTTCAACATTTATCTCTTCTTCAGGTTGAGTTTCGATCTGTACCTCCTCTACTGCCTCGACACTTTCACGCATGATTTCATCGATCAATCTATTAAGATTTGCGATGTCTTCTTGATTTGTTTCCATTAGTGAAGTGCGAGGGTATTCTTGTAGGCTCTGCGGATTCTAGGGTTTCAAGATTTCAGAAAGATGGATGTAGAAGTGGAAGGGTTGGGATGAATTGCAGTTTAATGGACTTGAAGTGGAATAGACGCTGGGTTCAATGTCATGATTGCGATATGGGAGTCGCGACATTAAATATTGAGCCTCTTAATTAATGATTTTCAATGAATCCTACTTTTGTCTTTGGGAAACCCAAAATAGGAGGTTTAAAATCCCTTTTGTGAATTTTGGATTATCTGATGTAATTCAAGATTTTGTTGAGGCACAGAGTAGCAGTCCGCGGCCAGTGGGTGATGTTGCAACATAAAGATTTTCCTTCCTTTCTTTATTTTAGTCGTGACTTCAGTTTCACTGTTTCGACTTTCTTTTCTCTTTTGTTGTTCCATATCCCGACGATGCTTGGTTCGCAAACTTTTTGGATTAATGCTAGCGACGAGAGAATTTTTGAGTCTCCATGAGCAATCACATTCTGGTAAAAATTTCAATTTATTCAAATCAATCAGAACAACTCTGACTCAATTCATCTTCGTCATACAAATATTCAACAAAGTCATCACTTTATTGCATCACATTCAAAATTTAAGCACCCAGAAACAAATCAAAATTCCCCGAACTTTCCAATCATGCCATATGACGAAATTTAAAATCAAGAAAGTATACGCCCCTTTTGTCTCGTCTGATTTCAGAAACATTATGGAATGCTCCCTTTTGCACATCTTTCATTGTGCAAGAATTAACAATGTTACCTACTTTTGATTAAATGTGAATCAAATTACCACAAGCTATTAGAAATTTAAAAATCAAAGAAAATTTTATGAGAAAACTTAAAATAAGCGATGTGGATTGCCTTCCACAAAACGCCGATTTTAGTCACTTTATTTGGACTTAACTGTTGCCATTGACATTTCTTTAATTTCCCTCATTCGAACTAAGGTTATTCTTCCAATTTAACTCTCCCAAGGTAGTGCTAATCTCTGACCATTAATACTGAATTCCTCATGATTCTTTGGTTTTAAGTGTCAGCGCCCCCAATTGTGAGCGATGCGTGTATATGGTCCTCCATTTGGATTTAAACTCCGGAAAGAGTCTTGAGTGCAGGTTGAATAACGAGGTTTGATCCTCACTTGCCAATTCCCTCCTCGAAATTGTTGATCATGCCATTTCTTTGTTTTTATCTTTGTGTGGTCTGGCACTATCATATGCTTCATTCCTCGACTCTTCCGAATTCATTTAGCTGGGTAGCCTCTCTTCTTTACTTGCCTTGAAATCAAAATTTAGCTTCTTGATGGCCCACATAGCTTTATATTCTAGCTCGAGGTAGATGACATGATTTTCTAAAGACAAACTGTATGGGGACATTCCATTAGGAGTTTTAAAAGCGATCCTGTGTACCCAAGTGCATCATCAAGCAGGAACCGATCTTTTTATCTTTGGAACTTACAGTCTTTTCAGGAATTTTCTTTATCTCCTTATTTGAATTTTGACGCCCATTGTTTGAGGATGATAATCCGAGCTCGTAGTAATGTTTGATGCCGTTCGCCATGAGTTTGTCAAACACACTTATTTGCAAATGGCTCCCTCCATCCCAGTTATAGTTTCGTCTCAATCACAGCGAAATATTTCTTTGCCAAAAATCCATTTGTATTGACATCATTCTTAGAACTGTTTCTTTGCCTCGGCCCATTTGATACATAATCCATAGCTAGGAGTATGTATATATTTCCAAATAAAAGCTAGAAAAGGGGCCCATAAAATCCATTCCCCCATACATGAACAATTGCACCACAAGGATACCTTGCAGGGGAATTTCATGCCTTTTACTGATATTTCCCATTCTCTGGCATTGATCACGCCTTCACCCATTCAAAGCAGGTTCTCAAAAATAGTAAGTCGATCAAAATCACGGTAGAGATTTTATTAAAACATTTTATCTCTACCAAAAATGTCACTCCATGTGGTGATGCATGGCATTCTTGTAAAATCTTGCTTTGCTCACCTTACGGTACCGCGTCATATAATCGGATCAACTCCTCTTTTAATGATAATGGTGTCCTAGATGTAGTGCTGCTGTGATTCTGTATTCTCTGCGTAATGAATTAAAGTGCATAATTTGAAACTAAAAGTTCTGATATTATATAAAGTGATTGGGTATCTTAATTGGAATAGCGCAAATACGGAAAATTTTACGCTATTTCTTTTTCTTCTTCTTATACGGTAGGTTTTACGTACTCTTAATGATGATCGGCTATCACATTGTCACAACCTTTCTTAATCTTTTATTTCTAAATCAAATTTACTTACTTAATGTGTATTACCCACATTCGATCTTGCTTTGCTTCTTTCTTTGCCATTAGATGTAGTGCTTTGCATGATCGGTGTGTATAATAACATGGGACCCCCGAAATGTATGACCTAAATTTTCGCATACAAATGTTATTACCATCTCATTACCGGTAGTAAGTAGTTTTCTCAGCTTCATTAAAGGTTTCTTTGGCATAGTATATAACCTTGAATACCTTTTTAGCTTCTGTCGATACAGCTCCCATTGCCAAAATCTTTGGCATCACACATGATTTCAAATTCTGTTCGATATGGTTTGCCATGATGGGAGCCGATAATGCAGTTGATTTCTTCAAAGAATTGGCGGGATTCATCAAAATGGAACAGTATCTTTTTTCCGACCAATCACATAGTGGTTTAAGCAATTTTTGAGAAATCTCTGATAAATCTTGTAAAATCCGGCCATGTCCTAAAAACTTCTAATTCCCTTAGTATAGTAGGTGGCATTAAATTTCTTATAATTGAAACTTTGGCTTAGTTACCTCAAGCCTTTACCAAATCATGTGCCCGAGGCAATTTCTTCTGTAACCATAAAATGACATTTTCCCGATTGAGCTAGATTTTTGTCAGCCGAACCTTTGTCTGTCCCTAGTTATGCGAGCCTTTATTATTTGAATCCATACTTTATCAAAATCATCTATGAATATCTCCATAACACTACGCTGTCAGAGAAAAAATAGACATCATGCATCTTTGGAAAGTTCAGAGCATTACACAAACCAAATGGCGATGCGCTAAAAGCAAAAGTACCAAATGGGCATGTAAAGTAGTTTCTCGGGATCCTCGAGTGCGTGGCAATTTAGTTATATCGATATCCATTAAGAAAACA
The DNA here is from genome assembly GCA_016808115.1 of Tetrastigma voinierianum. Taxonomy (NCBI): domain Eukaryota; kingdom Viridiplantae; phylum Streptophyta; class Magnoliopsida; order Vitales; family Vitaceae; genus Tetrastigma; species Tetrastigma voinierianum. Next base: position 90,298 of record JAEQBH010001687.1, read on the forward strand.
AAGTAGGGTATCGCGATCTATCTAACATCGATCAATGAAAGCGGGGAAAATAGTAATTTCTTATTTACGATGTTTAATTTTAATAGTCAATACACACCCTCCGTCCACATCACGATTCTTGTAAAGGAATCGAGTTCATTCTTCTCATTTAAATCCATGGTGAATCCTCCTTTCTTGGGAACCACATGCCTTGAACACCAGGAGCTATATGATATAACATATATAAAGCACGCATTTTAACCATTTCGGAACTTCTTTTCTAGCAACTTCTTTCATCAGGTTGTCCTTTGATGCTCGATAGAAAGAGTTTTTGCATTATCATTCGACAATATTTTTGTGCATGCAAATGGAGGGACTGATGCCCCTTGAGGATCCTCGATTAATGAAATATGACCAAGCTTCCATATATTTTCTCGAATTTCCAGCAACTTACGTTTCTTCAACCAGTCAGTATTACAATCCATGATGATTGATTTTAACTTACGGTTCTAAGAACTCATATTTCAAATGGCTAGGTAATTCTTTCAGTATTAACCCTCTGCACTAGTTTCACGCTCCTTGAGTTTCTTTGTTCCCTAGTTGCCTTCATCTTGAGTATTTTCATTTATGCTCGAGATTGTTTCTTTGTTAAACAAATTTGAAGGCAGTATTTCACGATCAAGACTCTCAAGATACTGAAAATTCATCTCAATTTCATTGATATAATGTTGAAGAATATAGTTAGAATTCAATTCAACATTGAGAAGGCTATTGTTTTCTACAGCCATACAACTTTCTGCATCTACATGGATCTTTCCAAATATATTAATATTAAAGTGCATTACTTCATTCCCACCCTTAATTATCGATTCACCTTTTTGTATCTATCGAGGCGGCTCCGATTGCTAGAAAGGTCTCCTTAGCGTAGGAACGCAGGTATCTTCCTCAAATCTTCATGATAACAAAATCCACTTTAGGAAAATGGAATTTCCATTATCAGCAAAGTACATCCTCAAGATTGCCTTACGGATTGTGCCCCATTGATCTATCAACCATTTGCAATGTAATTCTTTGTTAGGAGTAAGTTACGAGAGCTAAGTCTCTGCCTGGTGATAGGACATCAGATTTATACTAGCTACAGAATCACATAAAGAAGCCTTCTTGATTCATATTTCCCACATGGAGTAGGGAATGGGTAAACTACGGGTCCTTCATTACAGGATCTTTTCTTTGGATAGCTCTACCTTTGCGGGTAAGCGATCGAGTTCACTATACCTCCTCGGCTATCTTCCTTTTCTTGCTCATTATCTCGCCCGGAAATTTTGCATAAATAGGCATTTAGTTGATTTACCTCTGCAAATGGCATATTGATTTCTATTTCTATTTTCTTGAATATGTCGAGAATCTAGAAATGATTCTTACCCATTTGCCTTAAAAGCCTCTGTGGAAATGGCATTGTAGGTATATAAGCTGGTACTCCTTTCTTCTGTTTATGCTCCTTACCTCCTTGATCATTCGAAGAATTTGTGATCTCTGTGTGCTCTTTTCTCCTTCCTTTTCAGTCTCTTCTTGTGCGCCTCGACCTCCTTACTTTCCTTTCTTCCTTTGTTGTTGCTCACATCGCCCACTTCTTAGCCCGAATTGCCATACGGTCTTTTTGAGATTCTTTTAGTGTATTTGGGAATGTACCCTTGCTATACGATTTATGTCGAGACGATTTACTTGACTTGTGTCTCAAGTTTTTCCAGCGAGACACTTGTATTCTTACGAAACTTTCATGAGTATCGGCTTGAAGCTTCGAGTCGGACGAGTTCCTGTTCATGGAATTATAATAGCCTCTTTGTTGTCAGCCAGGCTGCGACATTTGTTCTTGAGCGATTGAGTCCTCAGCGACCACTGATATTCATTTAACCTTCACCCGCCAATCTTCTTGTGGAACGGTAGTTCTTTGATATCACATTGAGGATCTGTCCATGCCTTGGGCCTTGCTAATGCCCCTCCACCGTATAGAAATTCTGTGGTTTCTCGATCTTTAATTTATGTGTGACGAGGTTAGGATTTGGCTTGAAATGGTAATTTCTTGGCTCATTCACGTACTTAACCTCCTCAGCACCATAAGGATCTTCTTTTGTTGGTACATCAACACTTATTCTCGTCAATTCTCTTTCCATTGCTCCTATTTCATGGCGATTATGCATTTTTCTTATTTGTATTCCATCCTGTGCATTATAGCATCTAACTTTGCCTCCGCCGTTTGTCATTTGCTCAGCTCAAGCCATTTTCTCTGCTATACCTTGGCTTTGGATGGGCTTTCCCTTATTTGCATTTAGCAGTCTTGCAGATCTTCTCTAGCCTCTTCAACACTTTTATTTGAATGCTCCACGGCCTTGAAGCATCGATAATGCCTTTAGAGTATGTTTAGGCGATACCTATATCCATATCAGGTTTTTAAATCAATTCCATGCACTTAGGGCACCTTCAGCAACCTCTTGAATCTCTCCCCCGACACATATGGGCTCTCATCTTCCCTTGTTGGAATACTATTATCTCTCTTCTTCTCTCTGAGGTGAGAGATGGGGGAAAGAACCATAACCCAGAGTAACTACCAAAACTCTTCCCACGTATCAGCTGGACATATATGGTAATGATTCATACCATGCTGGTACATATATCTCTTAAAGAAAATGGGAAGATACGGCTTTATCACCCTCTGGCCTCACCATTGACTTCTTTGTATTTGCCATCTGAGAAATCTACCAGTGCTCGTTTGAGTCTTGATTATTGACAGTTGAACTAATCTTTGCTACACCATTGTTATCGAAAGTGGCTTTAGTTGAGTTATTTGCTTCCTGGTAATTTGTCGATTACGAATATTCACGAATAATAGGCCTCCGAAATCCTCCATTGTGTCGATATTAGGAATATGTTGCCTCATCCTCTGTTCCTCTGTGCAGTTATGTCTCTCATGCCGTGAATTGCGTTTTACGCTCTTTTAGTCTTTCTTAAGCAGTGTTCTTTCCGATTCGAGTGTCTGCTTTGGAAAGCAGGTGAGAATCGGTTTCCCTGTGCATTAAGGATTTCATGAAATCAAAACACACTGAGATTAATAGGATTAGTCAAACTAAACAAATTTTTTTCAACATGGCTTATTAAAGATCGGTGGTTGATGTATGCTAGCGAAAGCTATTTTTATTTCTTTTTCTTTTATAAAATGTCCAAATTAGCATTTCCTCTTTTGTTAGAATATTGATCTATTAATTCTTTCCAATCCCATTATGGCGCCATAAAAACATTTTGCCTTTTTCTATATAGACTAAAAAAACCCCTCAAATTAACATGAATTGCAAGAGCCTTACACTTCTCTTATCCATGTCACTTTGGATAAATTTAGTGGTTAATAACTTTTTTCTTAATATTCACGATTTAAAAATAAAGAATTGATCTATGACACTTTGCAAGTGCTACGAGTCCTTACAAGTAGTAAAATGCGAATGTAAGAATCGGTATCATTCCCACGAAGTTAGCGAATTAAAGATCAACTACTGACTACTAAGAATTCCATACTATTTGGACTAAGAATTCACTTAGTGAAAGATTTTATCTAAACATGAAAATTAAGATCCTAGACTGAATATTATGAGACTAAACTAAAACAAAAATAAAATGGTAAAAATAAATTATAACTATAAGAATGGATTGAATGATTTCTGTGAAAGCGAAACTATCGATGAAATACAATGGCAGTCAATTCAGTACTAAAGTACATTGCTGTGTATTATATAAGGAATCTTAGTTTTATCAATTTCCTAATTGTTGAATTAGATTCTCCATATTCGCGGTTGGATACCTTGCTTCTCTCGAAGCAAGATCAAACCGACTACACCTTATTCCAATTCTATTGCAAGATCACGAGTATTTTCTCTCCCGATGCCGCTTACATTTCCTGTGACGGACCTTTTGCATTTCCTTCCTACCAGGATTTTGTGAAGTTCTACCATAATTAGTTGCTCATCCTCCAGATCTATGGTTTTTTCCTTTCCCTTGATTAGATCTAAATTTGTAACCTGCAGGGTTAGGAACTTACCTTTAGATTAAGGTGAACTTCACGATTATTTATATTATTAAATACATCCTCGACTTGATTATGGCGAATGAGGATTTATCAAGATGAACTCTCAAAGCTGTGAATTAAATCGATGGTAGTCTAGCATACCTAGAAAAGAATGCTTTCAGCTCTTAGGAATCTTCATCTCTGTGTCATGTAGAGGGCATCCTGGATATCAGAGCAAGATACATTCCCTCAACTGGTATTCGGTACTACTATTGGGAACTTATCAATTAAAAAATGACACCAAATAAGTAAAACCAAACCCAAATTAGTTCTCCATATTTGTGGGAAGAAGTGTAACTAAATGTAGATCCGTCAGTGACCACACTTTGATTACTACATTCTGAATCGAAATGGAGTACGATCACGCATACACCTTTGTAATTGCAATAAAGCGCAAGGAAGGAATGAATTCAGGAATTTGTCTAGATTCCCTTAAATTTTAAAAGCGATAATTCTAAGAAAAATAACGGAAATAAAATAAATCGACTCTACTCGTCTACGCATGATTATGATTCAAATCGAAAAGAAATAAACTAAAAATAAAGAAAAATAAAAATTTACTCTAAACTATACACTAAGTTCTCTCCTTTCCCACTTTTAGGTAGTGAAGGCCAGTAACTACTAATGCAAGTTGTCTATTTATCTTTATCAAAAGAAATTGGGCGAATCGAAAAGATCTGAGTGGAAATTCCCGAAGAAAAAAGCCCGACTCATCTGTATTTGCGACCTCAAGTTGATGTCGCGACATGGATTTCTCTTGATTGCTCGTGATCAGTCGCGGCCTCTTTGTTTATGTTGCAACCAGTTTTCTTGCAACTGCTTTGATTAATGGTCGCGACATTGTTTGTAGTCGCGACCTCTTTGTTTATGTTGCAACCCGGTTTTCGCGCAGCTGCGCAGTTAATGGTATGACATTGTTTGTAGTCGCGACCTTATTTGCTCAGTGTTACTCCTTTGTTGATGTCGCGACCTCAGTTTCATGTCGCGACATCGTTCACCCTCTCTTCTTCTAACCACGAGTTGCGGCGATTTTGGGATTCGCGACCACCTTTACATTTGTATGATGATTTCATGTTTGTGGCTTTGATTTCTTGATCGCGATTGTGTTGGTGGTCTTGAGCTTCACGGAGTTTCAATTTTATGTCGCGACCTCATGGTGATGTCTGCGACCTCTTTTGCCTGCCCACATTTCTTTTCATACGGTGGCAACCTCGGAGTTCTTTGTTGCAGCCAATTTCCTCTTTCCACCTTTAATCCCGGTCGTGACTTAGCGAGTGGTGCGACGCAGTTCGATCCTTGATTTGTAAATGAGTCGCGGCTGCGATTCTTAGCAAGGACTTGGTTGGCTTAGTGCGACCTCCTTTCAGCCTCTATTTTGGTTGCAACTTAAATACTTCACATTTTATGCCAGCGACATCATAGTGGTGTCGCTGACATGAAATAGGCCTTTCATTAAAAAAACTAGTTTGCAACCTTGTTCTCTTACAAAAGACCTCTCTTGTGGCTTCATTAGCCAGATCCTTGTCTCGACCTCGAGTGAGTAGCCGAGACCTCGATCATATTCTCTTGGCGTATGACATCGAGGAGTGATGTCGCGACATGAATCCTTCTTTTTCTTATTCCTTTAGTCTAAACTACATTTCCCTTTATCGCAACCTCTTTCATTTATTTGCCTTGGTCATCTGATCGCAACCTCTTTCTTTAAGTCACGACTTGACTTATTGGAGTCTTCCATTTCTTCTCAAAGTTGATTTTGGTGATGTCGTGACTTGAAATGACCCGGCAACCTTCATTCTATCATGACTCCGATTTTGATTGCGACCAGTTAACCTTAATTTGGTCTCTCTTGGTTCTCTTGAAGTACAACTCTATTTGTATTTTCTGCTGAAAATTAAATTTGAGTAAAATATCCATTTCTGCATACAATTCTTGATTATCTTATAATGTGCTCAGAAAAATGGATTAAAAATCTTGAGGATTTTGGACTCATCAGCGGTAAGACAATAATCGCCATCCACCATCAGAAAAATAGAGATAGGAAGCTAGACCATCGATCATTTTCGCTCACAGAAGAAGTGACTATTCTTATTATATGGCCTTTCGAGATGTGAGTCTCATCGACAACAGTGGCTTCTTTCTTGACGATAATGCCACCTTCGAGAGAAGAGAATGCACTTGCGCGTAATGAGACCGCCCTTGGCTTATTGTGCCACCATCGCCTACCCTTGGATCTCCTCCTTCCCTCCACATAGGCCTGCAAATTGGCTTAGAGTGCGAGGAAGGCCTAAGATAAAGCCATGAAGGAGCACCAACATATCAGTGTTAATTGCCGAGCCCTCGATTTTGAAACAGAAAATAATTATGGGAAAAGGGGATCGGTCGATGGCCCAAGAAACCCTCGTATTCTAGAGCCGAGATCGACCTACATGTGTTGGATGATATATTAGCTTCTCAATTCGTCCCCTCCATCCTTTATGAGGACACCCTTCCGCACTTCATATTGCCTAAGTTCTAGATATACAATGATTTGGCGGACCCATTCGACCATTTGATACATTTTCGCCATATCATGGTGATGCAAAGAGGCAATGATGCCCTCCTATGCAAGGTGTTCCCCTCAAGTTTAGTCGAACTAGCCCTGTCCTAGTTCCACCGCTTTCGTCTAACTCGGTAACTTCTTTTCATGCTTTATGCGAAGAATTTACATCCTTGATACATGTGTTCAATTGGGAGAAATAAGCGTGGCTAGCTGTTCTATGTAAGGATGGGATAGTCCAGGAATTCGATCGGAGATTTCATGAAGCATTCGAGACTGCGATCCTGTAAGTTGGAAGGCGTCGTAATAACAAATCACGGTGATACATACAGTCAAACAGGCTATATGCTGACCTCAATTCTTACATTTCGCTCTTGCTAAATCGACAACGGTCGTGAATTTATTCTAGAGATAACCAGTATGCCTTGCTGGAGGATGATAAGCTCTTTGTGACCAAGAGAACTATAGCCTCTATGAACGACCTAGGGCGAGACGGTTAAGGATGCGAAAAAAGGGGGTGAGATGGGAGAGATGAAGGAGACAGATATGAGTCCTGTGACTCACAAAGAAATGGATCCCGAGAAGAATCTAGCCGAGGAAGAGATGGAAGTGCTGGGAGACGATTGGGAGGAGGAGGGGACCGGGCGAGGGCTTACGGGGTTATAGTGGCCCCCGACTCGGCTCCTCCTGGCTCGTCTGAGCCATGGAGGGATTTTCCTAGTTGAACCCACAAAAGGCAGCCCAGATTAGAGGGACAAGTTAGATTTTGCGAATACCAAAAGGAGCACGGACACTTAGCAGGTGATGATATCATTATAGAAATTTCTTGAATCCACCAGTCTATAAGGGAACATCTCGGTGGAGTCATTTTCTGAGCTCACGGCTCCTCCGAGCCCCTACCTCGATAAACTTTTTTGACCTATAATTGGCATCTCATTGTAGGCCCGATAAGGCGGTGTACGAGGGTTGACCATTATCGGAGTACGCTGGTAGCGAAATTAAGTATGGATTTACCCCGAATAGCATACGCCCCCATCTGATAGTATTTATAACATTCTCTAAGTGCCCCTTGAGATAACTATTCATGCCACACGAAGATGCCTTAGTCCTCACCTTGGAGGTTGGGAACCACTTGATGTAGCGGATCTTAATCAGCCCACGATGCCGACCCGATCGACCCGGTTGTACCTCCGGTGTTGATCAAGTTAGAATCCTGTCCGATAACCTTGGAACCAATGATCTGGTAAGCTTTAATGCGATTTGAACCACCTCCTCGGAGAAGTCATGTGCAGTTTTGGCGGGACTTGTTCCTCATCCCTTCATAGCTGATAGATGAGCCTTCCTTCAATCTTAATCTTAAGTACTTTGGATCCGTGCCGTGAAACCGTTCCTTCCTCTACCACCAAACTTTGCTGAATTTTTACCTCCATTAGGCGAATAGATGTGGAGACGAAAGACACGAGGCTTGCTTCATGGTCAGAGCCTCCTTAGGCGAATCAACCCACCCAAATAACAGCGACAACTTGAGACCCACGAATGAAGCCAGGGATAACCTTTATGGTAGTAGAGCCTCTAAAAACCTACCCTCTATTTGGGCATGGCTGACCTGAGCATGTTAGTCTCGGATTTTTCCTTTCCCAACAAGAAGTTGATGAGTTATTGTCCTTCATGTAGGGGCACTCTGACATATTCACCTGGTCCCACCATGACATGCTCGACATTTCTCCCAGCATGGCGCAACACCACCTGAACATTCAGATCGGGCATAAGCCCGTGACATAGAAGCTGAGATGCTTCCATCCCTAGTGCCGTGACGTAATCAAAGAAGAAGTCTATAGACTTCTTGCGAAATGCTTCATCCGAGAAGTCTAATACCTAGAGTGGTTGGCCAATGTTGTGGTAGTGCCCAAAAAGAATGGAAAGTGGCGAGTTTGTGTAGACTACTCAGACCTCAATGATGCCTGCCCCAAAGACACATTCCCCCTTCCTTGGATCGACCAAATATTTGACGTGACAATAGGGCACGAGCTCCTATCCTTCATAGACGTCTATTCATGCTACAATCCGATCCCTATGTTTCATCCGAATTTGGCAAAGACAACCTTCATAACCCCAATGTGAATGTATCATATAATGTGATGCCTTTCTACTCAAGAGCAAGGCAACCTATTAGCACATGATGTCCCGTATGTTTGAGCCTCGGGAAAACTATGGAAGTATAAATAAAATGACATGCTAGTGAAATCATAACTACGTGGCTAGCCACCCAGCACACCGCGAGACGCCTTCCGCCTGACGACAACACCTATGACATGCTACGGGTAGAATCGGGAACGTTCTTGGTTTATTTCGTAAGTAAGTGTGGTATCAAAGTGTCACCCCGACTATGCCCAATCCATTCTACAAATGAAACGCCTCGAAACGAAGAAGCAGATATAGGCCATAACCGGAAAACTAGCAGTACTGAATAAGTAGATACCAGTTTACTTTGTTAGTAAGATGCTAACTAACACCGAATCCTGCTACATTGATTTCGAGCGCATCACCTCAAGCCAGAATCACAACAGCTACGCTCTACTTCAAGCCTACACTATCAATGTGTTGTTTAGCTATCTAATCAAATAGAAATGCAAATGGGCCGCCCTAACCCATTTTCAAGTTAACTCCATTTGTGCCACTTCCGCCAAAACGGACAAAATCTTATAAAAATGTTAAAAAAATAATTTCACAAATTTTACAATTCTTCAAATAAAAATAAATAATATATAAAAATATAATAATAATAATAGTAAACAAATTTAAATAAATTAATAGAGCATTGTTATAACCAAAGTATCAAACTAACTAGGTAAATAATACCAAATAATAAAGTAACAACTTAATAACATATTCGAAAAACAAATTAAAGTATCAAACGAAATCTCATACGCCTCTAATCTTTCATCACTATCCCCATCCTCATTATCTCTAACAATAACATGTGACTCTGTACATTAAAGATGTCCATCCTCGATGCTTGCTGAGTCATCATCATCATCATCTATTATCATTAAAATTAGCATAAGTTAATAGGTAATTGTACAAAGGGAAATGCTTCATTATAAATCCTTAATAAAAATCTTAAGCTACCAACAAAACCAAGCAACCAATTACCTGCGGCATATGAGAGCTCGATCGCTTTCATTACATAAAACTTCTATACTTGCTTAAAACACGAGATCCAATACTAAAAATGAATTCCAATGCTACAGTAGTTATTGGAATGCTTAACACATCACAAGCCATCTTTGCAAGACCACCAAATTTATTGCTTCTATTTCTCTAATAACCCAACACATCAAAATTTTATGAGAAGAAAATTTTCGTCTATCTAAATAAAAGATAAAGTTGAGATTTCTAATATTGTTAGCTTCTTGGCAATCAAATTCTTCAAAATCCTATCAAATGACCAAATGGATGATTCACTAAATAAAATATATATGTAATTAAAAAAAAAAACAATGGATTTATTAGAAAGCAACTTACATCATATGTAGGTTAAATCTCTACATTATGTGTAGGCAATCCTCCTTTTCTTCTAATAATACTTGAGGTTGACTTACATTAGAAAAACAAGAAGCCATAAAAGTTGATGAACCTTTATTGCTATACTCCTCAAAAAGTTTATACAAAGCATTCCTTACTCTTTCTATTTTTTCTCCATAGCCATATGGGTCAAGTTTTGTGTGAGACCCCGGAAAATCCAGATTTCCCAAGGAAGGATAAAATGGTAATTTCGGTCAAACTCCGGAATTTTTTCTAAATCTCGAATGATCGTCGACTTCTCCGCTGAAATCGCCTCGCTGAATTTCCGTAACCACGTCAAATTTCGTTGAATTTCGAGGTGGCTCGATTTCACGCTTTTCGAGACGTGTGGTGCCTGATGACACTTGGCGTGCTGTGGGATGCCACATGGCACCTCAAGAGAATGGCACTCCTGGTAATAAAGGAGTGGCTCGCACAATCCATGTGTAGTGTAATGATTCCATGGGCTCATATTAAGCCATGTAAATGATGATGTCATAGAAGGAATCAAAAATAAAAAGAAAAAGGAATGGAAAATGGGTAGCCACTCATTTGGCTTGAGGAAGGAGGGGAGGAAACTTCCTCCTTTTGACCCATACGGTCAATGCTCCAAAAAGGGGAGAGAAAGGCAAAGAGAAAGGAGAAAATGGGGAGAAAATGAAAGAGGATGAGAAGAGAACGACAAGAAAGAAAAGAAAAGCAAAAGGAGCACAAAACAAAGCCAAAAGAAAACGTGGAGATAAGAAAGGAAAGAGATGCGTCATTGTTTCACATTTTTGGGGAGAGAGAGTGTCCTCCTTCTCTCTAGATTTGTGGTGGCGATCCACCAAAGCCGGATTCCTTCGAGACAAGAAGGAAAGTTGTTCTACACGGAGAGGACAACGCGTGGACTCTAGTTTTAGGGAGTTTCTTCAAACTCCTTGAGGTAGGGGTTTTATCCTACTTGTTTTACACTTTATTTAAGTGTTTTGTGATGTTTGTGTTGGATTGAGGTCGTGAGGGGCCGTTTGATCGGTCCCAAATCTTGGAACCGAAGTGTTGGAATTTTTAAGACCCACTTCAGGCAGTCCATATACTTTAGGGGACTATTTTGTAAGCCGTGTGATGATTTATTAAAATAAATCATGTATTGATGCTAGCGGTCGAATACATCGCGGAAATCCAAGCTCAAAGTGGAGCCGAGGTCAGATTACGTGGGTCGCCACGACAGCCCACATACTCAAGCTGGGACCTGTAAAACAATTCCAATATATGAAATGACCATAAATGTCCGGCGTGTTTCGGGCATTTAACTCATGAAATGAATGCGGCTTGGTACGGTGGAAATAGATAGGTTAAGACATGGATTTTAAGGTGTTAATGAAATGACACAATTATATGGAATAAAATCAGGTTGTAAGCCATCGGAGATGAGATTATGATTTGCTCATGAGCTAAATCGCGACATGATCGATGTTAAATTTACATGTGTGTAATTGTAGTTGATTGCAATATGCATATTGACATATTGTAAATGGTTTCATGAAAGCAAGAGACGCAATTTCATATGCACCGGGTAACCTAGAAGTTAGGTGTGAGTGCATTGACATGGCTTCGTAAACGACATGGTTGTTAAAGGAATTTCACGTGATGATTTTTCTGAGAATCGGGTCAGAGATGGGCCAACGTGACATTTCGATGAGGACCATGATTGTTTCGAAATCTCACAAACCAATTCTCCTGAGGGTGTCTCATATTTTTACCGACACGTTTCTAGAGTATATTTTTAAGAACAACGAGTTTTGTTTTGAAAATGATTATTTTCTCATACATGGCTTAGTAAAGTGTGAGTGAGCTCTGAGGACTCGTGGATACAAGTGATCATGTAGACAGACATTCAAGTAGGGATCACGTATTTACTTGGGTGTGTTTAAATTGAGCATCGTGACGCACTTAGGTGGAGAAAGTAACCCATTTAGTGGTGATTCCACCATCGAAGCTTTAGCCTCACCCCCGTCGTAGATTTTACTTTTCGTGCACAGGAGCGTCGAGTAGACAAACGCTAGAGGTCGCATTTTGAAGAAGCCGGTTTGTGACTTTGATGGTTTTTGGACATAACATGTATTAGAGTTGTAGATTTTAATATATGTTTGTATAAAAGTGTAATCAACTATTGAATTATTGGGAGATAATTGGAGAATAGTTGTGATATTTGTTTTTATGAGTATTGGTTTATGAGCCCAAGAGGCATTTTTACTCATGTATGCATCTCAGGATCCGAGATGTATAGATTTTCCGCAGGTTGACGGGTAGTCAATGGACACCCCGGGTTTGGGGCGTCACATTTTGAATAAGTATTGATAGGCGTATTCGTGTTTTGTATTAAGAATATACAGAAAAATATAAAAAGAGCGCCTATTCTACGCAAGTATACGCTTGTCAAGTAATAAAGTGTACCTAAGTACGAATATCGATCCATAGGGAAAATGGGGATGCTAAGTACCAAAATTATAATACTTCTCTAATATCCAAACTAACAATTGTGATTTTAAAACAGAATTTAAACTAAACTAATGAAATTTCTAAATCTAACTAATGAAGTTCTCAATTAAGGGATACCAAGAGATGAATAATTCCTAGGGTACTTGGTGCAATTGGACAATCCTCTTAGATCTAAGTCAAAATTCTACTCTATTGTTTCATGAAAATGCTTTCCAAGGCGACTATTGTCTAATTTAATTAGAAGCCTCTCTCGAATTGAATAACCTAACTATACCCTGAATTCTTTCTTCTTAGCTCGATGGCATTAGAGATGCTTTAAGATCAAAGTCCACTACAGAAAAATGACAACCTTAATATTCTTAACATAAGAGTTATATGTATATGTTATTATAAACTATGAGTAATAAAAACAATGACATAAATTAAATGCAATCAATAATGACATTTTTTAAATTCAAAGGAATATATTGACATATAATGGAAGTCTACCTTTACTAAAAACTATAAAATCAAAATGGGTTATTCTAATTATAATATGTTTATGCAAAGAATAAATATACATTAACATATATTTATAAGTCATTATAGCCCAAGTAATTCTTTGTCACGGTTTCCCAAAAATAAAAACCCTTGGCATTTTGAACCCCACTGTTTCACTACAATGCCTCCTTGAGGCATATCTTCAAAACTTCCCTAAAGCTATCGGTAGAAGGTCAGCAGAATCTATGTGGAGACTCCTTCACGAATTGGGAAAGCTTGAAACCTAGAATGTCCCAAATAGTTGAGCAATGCTGAAGTTTCCATTTTTTCCCAACGAGCTTGAGGCAGTTCCAAACTAATCTTCCTAACTCAAGGTATCAACCCATAATCTCTTCTTATTTCATTAATTTCCAATCTACCTTTATGGTTCATTTTCTTTCCTTGTAACCCTTCACATTTTTAAATTACTAAAACAACATTCTATCTGAGTTAAATATGATTTAACTAATGGGTATTTTCAAATTGGACCCAAGTATGGGGAGATTGAAAGCACATTTTTATCATTTTCAATGGAAGATGTAGTTTCTTTATTATGTTTCTTAATTAATAGAAGAGCTTGGGGAGAGGCATGGCAAAGCAAAGAGAGAGAATGTGACTCCTTCACATGCATCATCTTTCTCTTTCTTTTTCTTTATAGATTTTGTATTTGTAATCAAGGTTAAAGTATCGTTTCTCTTTTTCTCTGTTGCTGATTTGGTTGTTAGATTTATGGATTTTTTCTACTTTCTACATTTTTGCCAGTTTTCATGCTATGGGTTTTGGTTTTTTGCGGTGTGGCGGAGATGCCCCTCGGGATGGCTGTGATCCTCTGAAGGTTTTGTTAATTTGAGTAAGGGTTTCTTATTTAGAGGGAGGTCGTGTTTTGGGGGTCGAAGTTTCTTTAGCTAGGAAAGAGAAAGCTATTATAGGAGGGAGAACAAGGATGGGTGAGCCAAGCAAAGTCTAGGAGGCGGCGTTGCGGGTATGAGAACGTATACTCTCCTTGCTTTGTTTACCTTTTTGTTCTTTTTTTTGTTTTACTCTCTCTTTTATTTCATTTTTTCTTCCACAATGTTTCTTTACTCCTATAGGTAGTTGACTATTATGGCTAGTACTTGAACATTAAAGGTTTCTTGGTTTAGCTAGTAGAGAGCCCTATGAATGGATTACTGCGGTTGCATTTTCATTACTGTTTCATTTAGGCTAAATGACCGTTTGTTTGAGTTTTAATTTAGTGGCTTCTTAGTATCACAGATTTTCTTGTTGCGGTTTGAATTGCAGCGATGTTGTATGAGGTGGTGTCGTGGTGGCAATGATTATGATTTTCATGGAGGGCTATTCACGTCTTTTTCTTTTCCGTTTTCTTTGTGAGCCATTGTTTCTCTTTTCTTTTTTTCTTTCTTTCTTTCTTTCTCTTTTCATTTATGGTTTTCTTTTGGATTTGCTTTGGACCGCTCCTCCGCCGATTTGGGTGGGAGATGTTGCGGGTGTATGTTAGACAAGGATGTTGCGCCGACTACCTGTGGACCTTTGTGTGTGTCTTTATTCCATTTGAGGGGCTACTTTGTGTTAAAGGAGAAATGGTGGTTTGTCGATTCAATTTGTGGCTAGTTTTTTGGAGGATATCTTGGTTTCTTCTATGTTTTCTTACATACTCGTCTCGCTGCTTCATTTTTACTATTATTATAATGCTGCCTTCTAATTTATTATTATTATTATTGGTGACACTTATTAACATCATTTTAAAGTCACATTATTTTCATTTAAATGTTATCATCTCGTACCTTTTTATATCCATTTTATTTAGTTACATTGTGGCCATGATATCTAATGATATTCACTTGAGTTTCCATGCTCTTATTATTATTGTATGTATTCTTTATTCTTTTAGTATTATTAAACTGCAAATTCTTAATTTACATATTTTAAGTCCACTTATTTCTCGTTTTAGGTTTCCAAATATTTAATTCCCTCTTTGAGACTCCCTAAATTAATAATTATTTTCTTATCTTCACAATTATTAATATTATCACTTATTATATTTATTTATTTTTATCTCCACACTTCACTACCACGCATTTTTCTAAATTTAACTCTCACTTTATCTCACCATACACTATATTTCCTTTTTGGTTTAATTAATATTACTTTTAAATAATTTTAGTTCCTTATAATAAATAAATAAATAATCCCCTTTTCCAAAGACTTGACCGACTTGGAGTTTGCTTGTGTTCTTGATGAAGATAGAAATTTAATGGTTAATGATTTTAAATTTTAAAAATTTTAACATATTAAAAATGTTATATATATATATATATATATATATATATATATATATATATATATATATATATATTAGGTGATTGTTTATTTTTTTCTAAGTATAAACTAAGTCATTGGTTAGAAATTTTTGGATCACGAACAACAGATGTGTTCTTTAAATGGATTATGGAGAAGCTAGCCTTATTTTTTATTTATTTATTTATTTGTTTCATATCACTTCCATTGGAATTTAAGATAGAGAGATAAAACTTTTAACTTAATTTTTTTTTCTTCACATGAGACTTTCTCATTATTATGATGATATTAAAAAAATGATAGTGTTTGATGCAATCATTTTTTAGCTTGGACTAGAAATGACAATCTTGAAATACTCTTTCATCTAATCTTCAAAATGAAACCTATTTTTTATTTAAAAAAGAATTAAAACCTTAATAACTTTACTTTTTGTTTTAATCTTACATTAGAGTTTTGAATTGTATTCAAATCAAATTAGGAATTTAATGATTAATGAAAATATGATGCCTTTTATTTCTAAAAATTTCTAGATTTTTAAAAGAGATACTAAGAGTAATGAAATATTGAGGAGAATAGATCTTGTCTAGGCTTAATTTCCTTACTTTATAACATTTGTGAAAAAAAAATTGAACACATATAAAAATATAATATACTTTCTTAAATTCTTCTTAATAATTATGTAAGTAATACATCTTTTTGAAAAAATTATAAACCAAAAAAATTTAACTTGTATAGATATTTTTTATTTTGCTAGATTGTTGAAACTCGGTTGCATGTTTACAACTGTTATCTTTGTTATAATAATTTGGTAATTATTAGTAGGTCCTAATTCATATTGCTTCATTTTATAACTATTAGTAGTATATAATTTATTATGTGCATCAACTCTTAATTTCTTCTTAGATTTCTTGCCCCAAATTATTCTTTGATTCATTACTAATGCTATGTAGACAAACCATTTTCATATCCCGTCGGCAAGAAGTGGATGCAACTGGTGGTGAATCATCAAAAGATTATATCTTTGAAAGCATGTCCATGCAACTATTAGGTTGCCTCTTGCATATTTAACATTGTCTCTCTTAAAATGATGGATTCAAATTACTATGGTAAAAATACCTCTAATACTCCAAAAATGCTTCTGTATAGAAAATGATATTAGTGATCATATTAGTATTCATGAAACAACTAATAACATTATTAGAATATAAGTTTACATAGTTAATTGACTATGACTTTGTCATTCATTTCAACTAATGTAACCATATGTGTAACAATTACGAGTTTGAAAGTAAAAGATTATATATGCAAATTGAGTAGAAGATCCATAGAGTTCTTTTTATTTATTGTATTTGAAAATAATTGTTAAATTTTAGATTTTAGAATTTTTATGGATATAAATGTTTTAATATTTGGATTCAATTTAACATTACTATGAATAAATGATTCATTTGCTATAATAAATTGTTGATGTATTGATATTTAATATGTAATAAATAAATAGCTTTCCTTCATATATACTCAAAAGATTGTCTATTTTTTTATTTTAACTTAATATAAATACTAAGCCTTATATAGATTATTTTTTCAAGGGGTTTGCAACCAGCATTTGTCCTTTCAATATAAGGTGGTGATACCATTGCAACAAGTCTGGCTTACTTATTGAAGGTAATAAATATTGATCATAGTGTTTCTTTGATGATCAATTGTTTTTACTCGATTGATTTAATTATCTAATAAATTTATTTTTATCCTTGTCTAAAGTCTACGATATGAAAAGGTTGTGTACTTTTTTTTTGTTTAAAACAGGCCCCCATAATCAGGAAATTATAAATGCCTCTATACAAATTTAAAGAAATAAAATTAATCATACTTTATAAACCTCTAATTCTTAGCACTATTGCAAATTATGAGAAAAAAATAGAATGAAATTTTGATCATTATTTCTATATTTGTTTTTAAAAATAATTTTGTAAATCGGATTTTGGTCTCCTTGTCTACGAAATGAGTGATATGCACTCAATTTTTAATGGGTGTTTCATTCTACAATATTGGCAACTACAATTATTAAAGAGCTTAGCTTGTCAATAATATTTTGGGAGATTCTTTAAATCTTATTATTGTTCTATTTTTTCTTATAAAATGTTAAATGTAAATATGATTTTCTCTACCTTCTTACCACGCTTGCTGACAGTTAGGTGACATGTAAGAACAACAATTTGGAAGTATAGAAGATGTACCAAGACTTTATTTTATTTTCATAATATACACATATTACCAAATTAGAGATATGTATATCCATGTAACTAAAACACTTTATAATTTAAAAAATGATATGTTCCTTTTTCAACATTAGAAGTTCTTAAATTTGTAATAAATATAAAAATTGATTCTTAGATTTAGTTTGGATTTCATTAGTATTCTTGATGAGGATTAATTTAGGTAGTAGATTAAATTGTATATTGTTACACATTTCATATGTGATTTTGAATAAAAAGAAAAGGGTTTTTTTAACATAAGCCAAACAATCTTAACATATGTTGGATATCATCTTGACAATCATGGAACAAACGTGATACTACTAGATATTCATCTTAAACATATTTATATGTCAAAGTAACATTAAACTTTTCTTGACAGGATAGATTGACCTTTATATAAGCATTCATCTATTTTAACATATATATCTTATCTGTGGTGAAAAGCGTGTTGAGAGACCTTTTTGTTATAGTGGTCTCACCACGCCTCCTAATTACCGTTTCTACATTGCAGGCTAATTAGGTTGATTCATCTAGCTCTGAGTTTCTTTACTCCCTTCGGATCTTGCAAAGAACCACTCACCATATTGAGATTAGCTAGACATCAATATGTAAATAGAACCAAGTATGAATCAATAGAGGTGAATTCATAAGAAACAATAGAAAACGAAACATTAACAAATAGATATAAAACTCATATTTCATGCTCTGACCAAAACCCTAGATCTAAATTTAAAGCATGATAGAGTTTGATGCATCATAAACTTTCGGATAAAACATATGAAACTTGAGAGAAAAACCTATTGATCAAATGATGGCAAGTCTCGGATTTTCTTCCTGACTCTCAAAATCTTCTCTCAAATCTTGAAAACGCTCCCGAACCTCATCTTAGGGTCCCAAAGTGTGGACAAAGTCCCTTTCTTCGAGCCCTAGATGCCTCATTTTGTTTCCTAGTAGGGACCGGAGGCTTTAAAGCCCTCAATTCCTAGACTCAAAATGGGCTGAAAAATGTTAAAACCAACTCCAAACGTCACGACATAGTTGGGAAATGTCGCGACGTCAGGATGCTCTATTTCTGCACTCTCTGCAACGTCATGACGTAGCTGTTGCTCCTCTGTTTTACACCAACTTTGTAAGGCCATAACTTTGTCATCCGAACTTCGATTTGGGAGTTCTTGGTACCGTTGGAAAGCTCTCTAAGTGTAGAATCTAGATATAGCTAGGAAAAACACTTTAGAGATGATTATAAAGACTTAATGTACAAAATTTTCAACTGGTCACTTTTGAGCTCTCTTCTCTTCTTCTTTCAAATACCAAGAGTCATAACTTGATCATTTGAAGTCCAAATGAAGTAAATAAGGTCTCTTTAGGCACTAGAAGTATCCTATCCATCCATATCAATATTCATATCATTGAGGATCATTGTGCATCTTAAAACATCAAAAACGTATTTGCTACTTACATGTTCTTTGATTTTGGGCTTTATCTCTTTGTTTTTGCTTTATATTGGCTCATGATTGACTAATCTGAAGTGATTACTTCAAACATTGATCCTTTATTTATATCTTTAAAACTCTAAAATAAATCTATTCTAGAGGTGAAATGATCACAAAAGTATACTCATCAAGTATATTTCAAGAAGTGCAGCTTCTTCATTGGATCAAGAATAATTGCCATATGCAAGAACCACTATATTCATTTAATATTTACTAAAAAATTTCCTTCATTCTATCTTATACTTTTGAATCAAATAAATCCTCATTTGTCAAATTGGATGTTAATAGAATCTCCCCATCCTCAATTCCCAAAATACAAATTGAAGTAAGGATAAGATGATCCACAAATCAAGTTGGTTATTGTATGAAATGG
The DNA here is from genome assembly GCA_016808115.1 of Tetrastigma voinierianum. Classification (NCBI taxonomy): domain Eukaryota; kingdom Viridiplantae; phylum Streptophyta; class Magnoliopsida; order Vitales; family Vitaceae; genus Tetrastigma; species Tetrastigma voinierianum. The sequence continues at coordinate 109,910 of JAEQBH010001687.1, forward strand.
CTTGAGAATTCACATATTAAACATCCTCTTACCATTCATCATTAGATGGACACCACTTATAATTTTTATCAATTCAACTAAACTATAGAAAAGCCTAACGATACTTGATTTCAATCTCAAGCATTTTATAAAATGAGTTCATATAGTAATACAATCTGATCTCAAACCCGATTGATGTATTAATCCCACCCAGCTTGTTCAACACATTGAGAGAATCGTTTCATCCTACTTCGATGCCTTACACCAATGGACACTTTGCCTAATTTTCCTTTCATCTATCTTTGTAACCTTGAGCCATCTTGAGCAATAGAGTTTAATATATGCCCGGAACATCTAATATGAAAGAACTATCCATTGAGTAACAAACTATTTGATAAGCATAAGTGTTCCTTCAAGATGTTTTGCATGTTATCATTAAAAAATGCATTATCCATAGTAATAGAAAATATTTTTCTTTCTATTTCCCAATCTTTTAAAAATTCAAGTACCTTCAATGAAAAATCATTTCCAGTGTGTGGAGGTTGCATGTGGGCAAATGCTAAAATTTTACTTTTCAACATCCAATCCTTATCAACATAATGTGCAGTCAAAGATGTATAACTAATATTGGTGCATCTTTGATTCCCGACAATCAGTCGACATACTATGAATTTTGGCATAATTGTTGTTTCAACTTTTCTTTTCAATTTTAATATTTCTTGTCACATCATATTTAGCCATTATGTTGAAATATTTCTACAAATCTTCATTCAAATTTTTTAAAATTTTTCTAAACACCCTCTGCTAAATAATATAAAAGGTAAATCATACAACTAAATAATTCGAGACAATATTCTTGATTCTCTGTATAATCAAATTTTCTTTGTAAACTTCACTATATAATTAACATATCTCTACATGAAATCTAGGTATCTTGTAATATAAGAATATTGTGGCTAGTCAGAGAAGTTCCTAATTTATTGCACTAGTATATCTTTTCCACAAGCCTTGCATTTGCATTTTCTTTTTGCCATCTTTATCCATCCCAAATTTCACAAAAATTCCCAACTAGGGTTAAAGCCTTGACCTTTTTGGTTTTGGTTGACAATCTCATTAACATGTGTGTTACTCACAAGTCAGTTACCTTGACATTTGTTGATCATCTTCAACACTCACTCAATATCTGTGTAGTATTTGATCCCTTTCAATACTAAGAGGAAGTCATATTGTTCTTGCATAAATTGCAAAAAATAATAATAATATAAATCTTAATTTGCAAGCCATAACCACATTAAACATATATAGATATGGATATTGAACCTGAATTTTAGAACCATTAGTGGAGAAGGTAGGTCATATATCTCTATTCTCCTCTTCTCATTCTCTGTTTGCAATTTAGGATGTGAAGATTTTAATTTCAAATTAAAATTTATAATCCTGAAAAATATTATAAAAACGAATATTTTGACAAAAATATTGACAGAAGTTAAAATTATCTAAAATTTATGAAGATATTTAAAAATCTTCAAAAATGATTAAATAAGCAATAATGTGCATGTTAAATTGTTTTCAAGTGTAATTAAATTAAGTACTGATTAAGGATAATCTTCAAATATTTTTATAAAAAATGATCTTAGAATTTCTTTGATATATTTAAAATATGTTTTGTTAAATAAAAATCAAATATTCAAATAAAATACTTTATTTGATATTTAATTTTAAAAATTTATTAGTTATTGAACATATTTAATATTTTGTTATTTTATTGAAAAATAGATTATTAGGAAAGAATGTAAACAATACTTTCTATTTTCTTCTTTCCTAACCTGATTACATCTTTCTTTTCTATAATTTACATCTTTTTATTTAAATTATATTAATTCTTTCACAATATTAACACATAATAAATTTAATTTATATTTGGAATAAAATCCATTTATAATAATAAAATATCCCTATTTGGTTTGAAAAATCCATCTTTATAAAATAATCTATGAAAGAAATAAGTGTATAATTTGATAAACAATATTTTATTATTATAATTTCAATAATAAATTTATTAAAAAATATATTAATAATTTAGTTATTAAATTTATTTTAATTCATAAAAGTAGTACAACTTCATTTTATCTAATTTTTAAATTTAATTTTTAAAATTATATCTTTAATTTTAAAATGAAATATGATTAAATAAAAATTTAAGGATAAATACAAAAAAAAAAAAAAAAATGAAATTGTAGATATTTAAAATACTGATTAATCAAATAATTGAAAATAGCTAATATTAAGCTGCAATTTATTTAATTGAAGTAATTAATAATTTTCCAATACAAGATTTTTAAATATACAAATTATCATATAAATTATATTAATAAAATATACATTTAAAAGTAATTCATCATTGAACCTTTAACAAGAGATTAATATATTATAATAATAATTATTTATTAGCGCTCCTATGCTATAAAGACTAATACTATTGAGGCCAAATATAATTACAATAAATAAATCATTGAAAAATCTCAATTACTAAACTAATTCTGTAAGATTAGAAAATAATTTTAGGCAAATTGGACTAACCCGGACTAAACCCACATGGGCCGTGGCCAAAAAGCGAGGTCGAACGAACATTCATTTATTAATTATAAATTTTCATTGACGTACGTCAGACTGAGAATAGTGCGGCCCGTCGGGCTCAACTATATTGCGACTCAATCAAAGCCATCCTTAACAAGCAGTGAAGGAAATTCGCGTGGGCTAATCGAGTTGAGTGAGTTTGATATCGTGTACCACCCCAAGTCGGCCATTAAGGGGCCAGTGCCCCTGAGAGCTACATCATGAGTGCTCGAAGTGGAGGGGGACAACCTCTCAAATTTAGTGCTAATCTCTCTCGAGCATCAACACCTTACTCTGGAAATGTGGCCTCCCAATTCACGAGAATATCTGTTCCATGGCCACGTCTTGTGAATCATGTATCTGCTCGTGAGACCAACATAGTAAAAATAGCCACTTGGGCCCATACACCAATACTCACCAATAATATAACCAATTATATCACAATAGTTCAAGAGTTATTACATTACTCTTAATACAAACACATATTAAAATTAAGAATTCTAATACATGTTATACCAAAAACATCAAAGCCACAACTCGACTTTCTTCTAAAAATCGGCCTCTAAAGAGCGCTGTCTTCTCGAATACTACCTGTACCTGAAATAATGATCCCTTGATAGGGTGAACAATGCCCAGTAGTTGAATTATCCTACATGGGTTACTCCCCACCTAAGTGCACATGCAATGATTCAACACAAACGCATTCAAGCAAATACATGATCCTACTCGAATGTCTACATGCAATCCGTGTCTGTGTCTTTGAGTCCTGAGACTCCCTCACATGCCTAAGCCAAAATGCGAGAAAAACATCATTTCTTTCTTTCATACCATGCACTCACACCTAATTCTCTAGGTTGCCCGATTGCATATGAAATGCATTATGCCATTCGAACTACATATGCTTGATATAATTAACAATATATTAACAAAATTTAAATACATACCACATGTTATTTAATTCACACCAATAACATCAAAATTTATTGTCTTGAGCTAATCAACAATCCATTTTAATTCCAATGACTCTACCACAATTATACTTCATATAATTCAAACACTCATGTTAACACATTTAATTTTCATGCATTAACATATTATTTTTCACACAATTCTGAGCCATTCATCTTAAGCAATATTTTGCTTACAATACATATGGACATTTTGGTCAGCAAGCAATCGGAGTGCATTTAACGATCCCTACACAACAATGGGGTACAATCAAGTGGCGACCCGCACTCAACTCTTTGTCAGTTCCACTTTGTGTATTAAATCCGTGGCCAGATTTCGAGCCCCGAAAACACCCAAATCATAATTTGTTACTAAATTATCACGGCTCACCAAACAGTCCCTACACTTTCCAAAACGGGTTCAAAATATTCCAACAATTTGGTCCCAAGTTTTGGGACCGATCAAACAGCCACTCACGGCCTCAAACCAACTAAACCATTAACAAAACACTTAAAAAGGGATTAAATCAAGTAGGAGAAAACCCCTACCTCTTGGAGTCGTCGAAACTCCCAGCCCAGGCACCTGCGTAACCCTACTTCATTAAGAACAACTTTACTTGCTTCTTGGCATGTGTGATTTGGCGGTCCATGGGATATAAGAGAGAGATGAACTTCTATTTACAGAATTTGAAAATCTACTCCTCAGCTGCATTTTGAAACTCAAAAAATGAGAAGTGTCCTCCTTTTTTTATTCCCCCCTTTTGCCACTTGTCAAGCCATCATTGGCTTAGAGGATTACCTTATCCACTTAATCTACCCACTGTGAGATTTTCCTCTAATGGCATCATGCCATCGTAATACCGCATGTTCACACTGTTCGAGTTGGCTGAGATACACGCCCTGCGTGGCACACTGAATCATAAAATACCTTAAATTATCCCGACCTCACTTCCGTTGTCTTGAAAAACGTGTAAATTCCACTGTCTCGGAATTCGATGTGGAACTAAATTTCACGAGACAATTCCAGCCCAGTGAGAAGAAGATCAGTTCGTCATCGAATCTAGAAAATTTCGGATTTTGGCCAGAGTACCATTTTCATTTAAGAAAATTAGATTTTCTGAGGTTTCACAAAACTAGGTCATGCATTTCTGCCTCGGATCACGAGTTTTATAGAAACGTAAGATTAGTTAACCTATAGACCACGTGGAGAGCTAATGGTATAAACGACCAGCCGTCATCCTTCGATATCCTATTCTCGATCCCATTCTTCTATCTCCTCCCGGTTTCAAATTAAATGTGAAATAATGTGAACAATGGCCAATTGCCCACAAGCATTAAGAATAGAATGAAATACTCATCATATTAACAAAACATGTGCTGAAAGATTAGACTTCAAAACCCTAAAACATTGTTCCAAACTCGAGCTACATCATAGCCTTCGACAAATTAAACTAAAACATAACTAAAGTAAGTACAAGACAATTTCAAAGAAAACATAGAAAGGGAAGAAGTTAGAGTTTTGTTGAACTCCATCTACATATCTTCAAGTCTCTCAGACTTGCCACTGCTCTCTTTTGTCCCTTCTTTTCTAGTCTTATCTTCTTTTATCTCTAGATGCATCTAGGGCCCTCAAGACTCCTAATGTGTCATGACTTTCCATTCCTAAGTCTCCAAGGAATATTCACATTGATTTGCAGAGCTTTAATTCCATTCTTGGTTGTCCCCACAATTTTTGCAATCACTAAGAATGAATACGAAAAATTTATGATTGCCTTAAGTGAAGTAAAAATTATTTATAAATGAAGGATTGCAATGCAAAATTTTATATCTTCTATAGTTACTATGGAATTGTCAGAGAGGAACTACCCATATGCATTAACATATTTAACTGACTGTGAGTCACTCTAATTTGAACAACAAGGTTTGTCTACACTTAAAAAATTTCGCAGTCATTGTAGTGATTGCGATGCTGTTGCGAAATTATTTGAAACTCTCCTTAAGCTTCCAATTTGCTTCTTACTCATCTTTGGATTTGTCAGTACATCTGTCGTCTAGAATCTAAACAGCACCTAAAGGTGCCAAAATCTTATAGTACACCTAATTTGTGCAAAAACATCAACTCCAAATAATCATTAGTTTCTTGTAAGGCCCAACTATTATCAGTGTCAGAGGTTTTTAGTGATAAGTACTTTCGAGAATGGCTCCGAATAACTATGTAAAAATCGTAATTTGAGCACTCATCACCCTACAACGTCCTTTGCTAAATCCTTAGCAATGCAAAAGTGGAAAAATGTGCATATGCAAGTATGAGTGGAATATGTGCAAAAAATAGCAAGCGATCTCATTATTATGCAATTGGAATTATGAGGGGAAGCCATGGCTTTTTTCAGAACATGATGGAGGTAATTTATTTAATCTCTTTAAGATCTCATTAGGTTTAATATCTTTAATGTACGAGGTTCCTCATGAGGGGGCAAACAAGGCATCATTTCTTTCAAGTCTTCACCAAAGGCTTTCCATGTCCAGACTTGCAATTGGTGTATCTGCTTTCGTATACATAGGCAAATGACCAAACTCCCCCGACCGGACTCAGCTCACAACTTGAAGTAATATCTTGATGACCAAGGTAAAAATTTAGAACTCACCCCTTTTTATTTGAAGCTCATATTCTAATAGTAGGCTTCAATTCTCAGGGCATCTAGAAGAGTGCCCATGTAGCAGGGATCCATTGGTGATTCCTCACTAGTTGGTTAAGGGGATTGGGCATTAAGTTCTCCTCGAACTTTACCTCGAATACTCAACTAAAAACCAAAGCACCTACTTATGAAACTAACCCATCTTCTGTCACATGTAGTGAGCAGTGAAGTCAATGACTCCCAGCTAGTTGGCTTAGGGAGTTAGGCTTTGAAAGGCCACTTAATTACATGCACAGGATTCGATTGGATCAACTCTTATTTTTTTAATTTTTATTTCTTATTTTCTTCTTTATATTTTCTCTTTTTTTATATTTTTTTATGAAATATTCAGCCCTCTTTTGAAGGTCTCCCAACCTAGGCCAATAAAAAAATCACCATATATGGACACTATCTAGAAAAGGGGATTGGCACCAAGGATTATGTGTAAGACCTAGAATGTTAGTATTTGGAAAGTTCAATACGGAGGTGTCAAAGTGAAAAGCAAGGGGATTCGGATGGCCAAGCCTCTCACAACACGTGGTTGTCAAGTTTAAGATCACCCAAACTTAACAATATCTTTCGAAAGACTCTATATGAACACATGGTGACTAACAATAGTTCAATTTTTTTTTTTGTATAGCTCTATGGTTTCCATAAGTAATCCTTCCCCCAAATAAGATGTATTCTCTAAATGGACAATAACATGAAAATCTCGAGTAAGAAGTCGAAAAATTTAATGAAGTGGATACCTTGAATTGCATTGATGTGTGCATGTGTGGAAAACATAGACAAGTCATAAAAAATAGCAACAAAAGAAAATACTTTTACATAACGGAAGAGATCATTAGGCACAACCGGTATAGAAAAAGTATGCAATATCATATATATGTGGAGTTCATTACATCAAAGGACATGATACATGTAAGTATAAAGAAAAAAAATTACAAAGGATGCCAGTACAATTAAACATCCCTAAAATTCAATCCACCACTAGGTATCAACTCATGTCTGGAAATGGGTGATGAGTATATTTTATGCTCATCTTATCCCTATTTATAAAACTTAGAAAAAATTATTTTAAAATAACAACAGTAAAATTGCCGAAAATGGTCCGGGGAAGCTGAAATTTTTCTGAATGTCGGATGGCCGAAGAAGCGGACTTTCTGGTTAGTTTGTCTCATGAAATCTAGTTATGAAAAATTTTAATCAGTCACTAACTGATGGATTTTTTGATTTTTGGGGCGTCGGGTGTCCGGTGAACTCTAAAAACGAGATTTTTGAAGAAAATATTGGAAGTTGTAAAATAATTTAAAGAAATTTTATATAAGACAATTTGAACTTGAACTGAGACGAAATAAATTGTTTGGGGGCAAGAACCTGGCGAGGGGGACACGTGGTAAGCGTGAGGCCACGTATCAAAGTATAAGGAAAATATCTCCTTTGGGAGGGGATCTCTCCCATTTTTCCTGATTTTGCAAACTGTAGAGTGAGAGAGGGAGAGAAAAGAAAAAAAAATCAAAACTTCTATTTTCGATCCGCGGAGTTCCATCAGTCGGAATTTGTCGGGCCAAGAATGAAAGTTCATCTACTCAACGAGGGTTACGTGTGGGTATCAAAAACACAAGATTTCGATCAGGATTCAAGCGAGAGTTCTGGAAATCAAAGGTTTCTGGTTTAGAGGTAATCACAGGACTTCCTAGATTTTCTTCTAAGCTCCAGAGGTAGAGTTCTTCTACTATTTGGTTTATTTGCCATTCTGAAGGGCTGTTTGGTTAGATTTCATTACTAAGGAAGCTGTTAAGGCCATTTTGCCTAAGGGGATGTTTGGCAATTAATAGGTTATGGGAATAGTGCCTGTTTGATCTATGAGTGCTCAGATTTTGGGCTGATTTTTGGTTGTGATGGACTATGTCTGCGAGGAGGAAATTCCCATCCTGTAGAAAACAGTGTTAGGCTTTTGAATCACCAATATTGGACCTCTATAACCTAAGTTATGGTCCATTTTCCGGGACTGCCATAAGCTACCCTGTTTTGGCCTAACCTACTGTCCAGATTTTTGGGAGTGATTTTCAACTGGGAAAAAGTGAGAATTTGGACTAGTATCCTTCAAGAAACTTGTAGCTCTATCTGAGAACTTAATTTTAGGCTTTTGAATCACCCAAATCAGACATTTATAACTCAAGTTATGGTCTATTTTTCGGAATTGCTATAAGCAGCATTTTAATGATTGTGTCCAGTTTTGCCCTGATTGGTATATGATTGTAGTATATCATTGCTTGAATTGAGTGATATACTTTGAAAGTATTGTGGAAGTCAAATTGTGTGTTCAATGGTTTGGCTGACGTATTTTGTATGAACAAGGCCATTGCATGAACAGTTTGTAGAGATTTACTTGTGGACATGGTGTCCTGATTAAACTGAAGAGTATAATGTAAGTCATTGCTTGATTGAGCGATGACTTGTAGATCAATATACGATGTGTATAATATGTTGACATGTATTGTGTGGTTTTATTTGGAAATTGTATGACTAGTGATATGATTGTCGAATGATGCATCGGTATTATGCATGTGGTTTAAAATCCCAATATAGCGCACAAATCATATATATGGCATGGTATAGGCATGGAATGGCATAATTGCATTTCATATGCACGAGGACATCGCATTAAATGGGTGCGTGTACATGGTCATAATCATTCATCATTCTTGGTGAGTAGGTGGTGAGCTCGGTACTTTGAATTTATCATCAGCCGAGTCTCACAGTGCGTTTATACTTTGAATAAAAGCTATTATCGAGGCGATCCGATACTTTTAATTCGCGGTTTATCGGAGACTGTCAAATGTTTTTGAATAAAACAGTTTATCGGAGAATGTCCAATGCTTTTGATTAAAGCGGTTTATCGGAGACTATCCAAATGATTTTGAATAAAGGCATTCTGTCAGATGCATCGATGTTTTTGAATAAGCAGTTTATCGGAAGTATCGATACTTTTAATTAAAGTAGTTTATGGGATATAATGCTTTTGAATAAGCTGTTTATGTTGTCAATGCTTTGAATAAAGCGGTTTATCGAACCGTCGATGCTTTTGATAAAGTGGTTTTATCGGAGGATGTCGATGAGTTTAAAAACAAAAAACATTTTTGGATAAAAGTGCATTAGGTGTGACCACCTAATGACAAGTTTTCCTGCCAGCTCGCATGTGAGAAGTCGGTGAGGACTAGTGTTAAAGGCATGGTGAGTGACACTTCTGTTCTGGCATACATGCATTCAGTGGAAGCGCATTTACTTGGAATGTTAAATTTTGTGAACATGACATTGCATCAATAAGCAGGTGGGAGTAGCCACATAAGTTCTATTGGTGTGCTCACCGGTCGTGGGACCCCCTTTAAAGGTACAAGGGGGTATGCAGGTGGATGGCATCTTTCAGTACAGTTATGAAGAAAACCGGGTTGTGGCTTATAATTCATTTTTGTAAAAGCTTAGACAATGGATCCCAACTTGTATTTTGTGTAAAAGAATTGTAAAATATTTGGAACAACCTTGTTCTAAGTTGTAATATTTGTAAGAGTGTTTTAATTAAACTCTTGAGGACTATGGTAATTAGTCTTTGTATATTCTGTAATTATGGATAGTGGAACCCGGTTAGATCACTTTAAACTCATAATTGGACCACAATGAGTCATTATATTATATTGGGCCATGTTACCAGTTTTTTTGTATAGGTTGTATTTTGGGTAGAGTTTCCCGTAAAAAGGAGACTCTTTCCTATTTTCATTAAATTATGGGTATCGGAAAAGGGGACACGGTGGTGTGGTGTCAGGTTACCCGACATTCACGAGTCTTCCGCTAGTTGGCGGGTTGTCAACGAACCCTCTGGTTTTGGAGCGTCACATATTTTCTATATTATTTTATAGTTTTACGATATAAATAAGTGTTCTAATGCTATAAATACTCATATTGTAGTTAAGCCACCGTAACAGAAGCATGAGCAAAATCGGACGAAAGCGAAACAAAAGTAAAAAAATCGACAAACTCGACATCTGACAAACCTTAACTCTTCTGTTTGATCTATATGATGACTTCCTGTAAGTTTGATTCTCTGCATAGATGGATTATGAAATATCTAAGCTTTCCAATGAGACTAAGATTGCTCAATTTGGAGTCCGAATGAGAAAGTTAGGAAGAAAATTAGAAGAATTAGAAAAAACTCTCTAAATGAACATTGATTTATTAAGCTAAGAGCTTCATAGAGGATTGATTTGGTGAAATCTATGCCCTAGGGTTTTTAGATTGTTTTAGACCTTCTTGAGTCTTTGTTTTTGTTAGAGAAGTGCTCACAGAGCAATCACCTTAAATATGTCTCGTCTTAGGTTACTATTAAAGGCATCTTCATTAATTTGATATTCATACATTGTATTGATTTAGATTTTCAATCGGATTACTGAAGTCCATGATATGTAACATAGCATGAAGGAAATCGTGATAAGATTATGATAATAAGATTCATATCACGTGCAATTATGTTAGTATCTAAATTATCCCTAGTCATAGGATCAACGAGACTAGACATTGTTAATCCGAATAGAATAGCATATGTCATACTCCTTGATTGGATCAAGTAGTGGATCTTATAAATTGTGATCATGAGTTGATTAGAGTTGACATGTGGATGCTTGTTAAGAGTAGCTAAGTACATCGGAGATCTACTATGAGACAATCACATGGATTATCTATTCACCATAGCCAGATGATTGCTAATTCTCGCAATGAATGCGAAGTATCCTTAGACTACTGAAGAGGCTTTTTCGGGTTGAGGCTTTTCCACTCTCGATAGGTGATCAGGCCAAACCTTTGGCTAACAAAGTCGACCACAGTTCCATTACCTGGAGCAGTCTAGTCTGAAATTCGACGAGTTCTTCCCTGCCCTCGAAAATTACCTGAGAAGCACGTGCGAGAAGTCCCAGCTGCTTTTGGGCGGCTGGGGGAAAGGCCTGGCAAAGGCATGGGGCCAATTTCCGCATTACAAGAAAATACCGCATCTGACTGGCGGATGGATGCGAGTCATGCTACATATTGGTGGGCGCTGCTAGAGCACGGTGATTCAGTGCCTGGTGGAGGAACGCGTGAAACCCGCGGACCCGAGCTGTGAGATCTGGAAGATCTTGCTGACGGCCGCGAATCGATTGCTTTAGGAAAACGCGCAGTGAAGCCATGGGTGGCGCGAATAATGAGGTTCTCGGCGATTTGGTTAATCATGTTGCCTGGTGACGGCGATTGACTGAGCGACGAGTGCGGCCGTGCCATGCGGACGACCCAGCGAAATTCGCCGCGAATGCCTTCGACAACCAACTCGCCGAGATACTGATAGAAATCTTATTTCAAAGCATTTATTATGTGTCGAGTTGTCGAAATGTCAATCCTGCAACAAGACGGTATAAACAATTATATGAGAATCAAAATCCAAGGCGAGGTAAAAGTAATATTGAATCGAGAATAGTCAGAATAGTGGTATGGATGGAGAATAACGAACAATATGCCATCAGGCAGGCTGTCCGAACACCTCTGAGAAAAAGGTGGACTTAGGAAGACCAGCTCTTACACAGATCTTAACCTCCTGCTTTCATGAATGAAGGCAAAAAAGCGAGAATATGCGACGAGCAACCAGTTAATTGTCAAGCGTACGAGTGAGAAATTTGGAGAATGATCAGGCCAGGTAAAGCGAACTTATTAACGAAGAAGCAATGGATTATTGCAACAGAGAAATAAGCAGAGATGGAATGAACATGTTAAAGCGATCCTGGCGAGAAGTGGGAAGGAATTGGAAATCACGATCTAAACAATTGTAGAAACGATTAGAGGCTGAGAAGGTCATCCAGCCAGAGCAGAATGATGATGCAGATAAAGATCAACCTAATGAGAAGCGATCTGCGAGCAACTCAGCGCTGGCGAACTGACTACCAATTCCATATCCAGCCTAAGAGACGCCTGTAAGCTGGATAAGCGAGTTCACTAAATTCATGGAAGTGTTTAAGTTACACATCAATATCCCATTTGCGATCTGAACTAAATGCCAGTTATGTGAAGTTTATGAAAGACATGCGTCTCGAGAAGAGAAGATTGGCTGACTTTGTAAGCTTGATTAGCAAGCGAGGAATGAGTGCCATACTTGAAGGCTGCCACAAAAGCTTAAAGACCCAGGCAGTTTCACTATCCCATGCACCATTGGAAATCTATCTTTGAAGAGGCTCTTTATGATTTGGGTGCCGACATTAATCTAAATGCCTTGTCCATTTTAAACGGTTGGGATTGATGAGGCTTGTCGACTCTGATCCACTGGCTGCACAATGGATCTTTGAAACATCGAGAGGGTAATAGAAGATGTCCTCGTGAAGGTTGATAAGTTTTATCTTCGGCGATTTCATTGTACTAGATATGGAAGAAGATAAAAGAAATACCATATCTTAGGTAGGCAGATTTCTAACAGCCGGCGAGCGATGATTGATGTTGAGGAGAACTAAAATTGAGAGTACGGAACCCGGCGAAGTGAGTTCCAGCGTGTTTGAAGCGTGAGACATCCGGTAGAGGCGTACTTGCTTCATGTGAAGATAGTAGAGGCTATAGTGTCTAGCCAAAGTGGTCTCGTGACCACTTTGGAGAAATTTGCTTTAGTGGAGAATGATTACGAGAACGAAGAGGCGAGGAATATATTAAATGGTTGGACTCTTTCGGACCTAATAGGAGGAAATACTTGAATCCACACTACTAGGTGAAGAGCCACTTGAGTCTATGATTGGAACGACCACGAGATGGGAGCAAAAACCCTACCTGGCCATTTGGCAGTATGCGTACCTTGAGGGTAGCCTCCCGCTGCAGTGATCATGCCAGCATCCTTCGAGTTAGAGGAGGAGAAGATGTGAGATCATAGGAGACCATGCAAAATCTTGCCCCAGTGGTCTCTGGCCCAGATTCCCGAAAGGATTAGCCCTTCCATGTGCATGCATCGTATTTTGCTCGAAGATGGGCATAAACCTTGATAGGCACGTGGAGGTTGAATCAACCGATGAAAATTGGTCAGAAGGAGGTATTGAAATGGTACGGATATTGAATAATTTAATCTATTTGAGACGATTGCATGGGTTAGTCGTTCAATCAGTGAAAGGAGGAACAATAGTCATGGAAGCCCAAAAACAACTTCTCTTCTTTGCCTTCTCGAGCAGTCCAGGTTGGAGAATTTGCTGTGATTCACCAGGAATGAACAAAGCCACTTTCGAAAGATCACTTCCGTGCCGTTTCTAGATCGGAATCTTTGGATCGATTAGCGGGTCATGAATATTGCTTTGGATGGATATTCCGATATAATCAAATTTCTATAGCTCTTGAAGATCGGGAGAACCCGCATTCACTTGTCGGGTATGGGGCGTTCGCGTCGAGGCGGATCTCCGCTGGGCTGTGTAATGCGCCTGGCACTTTCCAACGGTGTATGATGGCCATTTTCTCCGACATGGTTGAGAAGACAATCGAGATCTTCATGGACGATTTTTCAGTATTGGGCGATTCTTTTGACAACTGTTTAGAAAACTTGAGATCTGTATTAGTAAGGTGCGAGGAGACCAATCTTGTGCTAAATTGGGAAAAGTGCCATTTTATGGTCTGAGAGGAATTATTAATGTACTCGGACATGGATTTATTGAGAGGGATAAATTCAGCCAGGCGAAGGTGAAGCAATTGAAAAGTTACCTCCACCCTACGTGATAAAGTTTTGAAGAGCTTTTAGGGCACGTTAGTTCTGAGGCGACTCGCAAGGATTTCTCTCATATTACCATGGTTATCTAACCTTCGGTCCAAGGATCCATTTGAGGTTGATTCGCAGTATTTTACATACAATTTTTCAGTGTTGAAGGATAAGTTGATCTCAGCTCCTATTGTCGTGGCTCCAGATTGGTCCTTTCCTTTTGAACTTATGTGTGACACAAGCGACTTTGATATTGGGGCAGTGTTAGGGCAAAAACGAGAAAAAATCTTTAAGGTAATCTACTATGCAAGCAGAACTTTGAATGATGCTCAGTTGAATTACGCCACTACAGAGAAAGAACTTTTGGCTATTATCTTTGCCTTTGACAAATTCAGGCCTTATCGATTGGTAGCAGTGGTAGTCCACAACGATCGTGCGCTGTTAAATACTTGATGGTAAGAAGCGCCAAACCTCGATTAATCAGGTGGGTTCTTTGCTTCAGGGAATTTGATGTTGAGATTAGGACAAGAAAGGCCAGCGAACCTAGTGGCAGATCATCTTTCACGATTGGAAGGCAAGTGATGATGTTCAAGTGAATGGCGAATTCCCGGATAAACTCACCAGCTATTGAGAATGAAGAGGCGAGTTCCATGGTTTGCAGTTATGTGAATTATTTGGTACCAAGGTAATCCCTCTTGAACAACATCAATAGAAAAGAGGTTTCGCCCACGAAACACTACTATTGGGAGCCAATCTACTTCTACGAATATCTGGCCGATCATTGATTCGAAGATGTGTGCCCGAGGATGAAATCAATAGTGTTTTACACCACTGCCACACTTTACCACAATGGTGAGACATTTTTGGTAACCGCAGTGCGGCGTCAGTTCTTCAGTCGGGCTTCTCTTGGCCTACCTTATTTAAGATACTCATCCTTGCCTCCACATGTGACAAATGTCAACGAATGGGGAGTATTTCTAAAAAGGATGAACCGCCCATGCACCCCATTCTGGAAGTAGAGCTATTTGACTTATGGGGGTTGGATTTCATGGGACCATTTCCTCCATCTTACAACAACCTGTATATCCTACTGGCAGTAGACTATGTTTCGAAATTAAGTTGAATCATTCAGGCAACCTTGCGATGTCTGGTCGTGGCTCAATTTCTTAGCTGACCGCGTATTCTCTGCGATTACGGAACCCTGACGCGATCCACCGAGATAATGGTACTCATTTACGCAATAAGGTGATTGACAGAGTTTTACTAAAGTATGGGTATATCATCGCATCTCTTGCATATCACCGCGGAGTCCAATGGGCTAGCGAGAAATTGTCAATCAGAAATTAAAGTCGATTCTTGAGAAAACGATCCAACAATTCCGGAAGGATTGGTGTCTAAAAAATTGAAGATGCACCTGGGCATACCGCTGCGTTTAAAATCTTTGGGTATGTCACCGTTCGAACTAGTGTATGGCCAAACATCTTACGTCTTCGATGGGAATTGGAGCATCGAGCTCTTTGAGGCATTCGGTTGAATATGGGCGAGTGCTAGGCGGTGACGATTGCTGCGACTTAGTGGTAGATGGTCGGGAGCGGCTGCCGAAAATCCGCATCTTTGAGAAAAGGCAAAAAGCCTTGCATGATAAACACATCACGGGAAGGAGTTCCGCGGCGGGGCCAATGAGTTCTATTGTTCAATTCCGCCTAAAACTTTTTCCGGAAAAGTGAAGTCGATCGTCAGACCTTTCCACGGGTGCAAGTCTTTTCGCATGGTGGAGCCGAGGTCACACATCACGAGAAAGAACACATTCTGATCCACACTTCAACCAGTTCGAAGCCGTATTTTGGAGGAGAAGTTCCGCGGGGAAGCGAATCCATTCCTTTATTTGCATCAGACGAAGTACCGTCGTGATCATACGGGCTGGGTCGGTACATTGAAATTCAAGGCCGTGACTATGACATTAAACATAAGCTTCTTGAGGAGAAGTGACCCCGAGTACAAGTGACATTTTTATTGTTTGTTTTTAGTGATATTGGTTTATTGGTTTTGTCAGTGTCGGTGTTTCTTCTTGGTTGTTTACTTTCGGGACTTCATGAGCAGTCTTGGGAGGATCGGACATGCAGGCATTACAAGTCCGTGTCCCATTTACAGAGGGAGGTCTCATAAACCCGGGGCTACTTAATGTGGGATTTTAAGCACTATAATCGCCGGCGTTGGTGTAGCGTCGCGATACCAGCGTCAGCGACGTTCTTCCATCCAGCGACGTCAATTTTACCCTTCTCTGAACGTCGTAATGTGGTTTCCAACGTTGCGTGACGTTGATTTTGATATCTGCGGGCGTCATGGCGTGGTTCCCAGCGTCGCGACGTTGATGTTCTACCGGAGCGTCGCGGCGTGAGTTCTGCGTCAGCGGCGTTGAATTTCGCTTATCTCACGGGCGTCGCGGCGTGAGATATCAACGTCCGGCGTTGAATTTTTTATATGTCTCTGGAGCGTCACGCGACTTTGTGCAGCGTCGCGGCGTTGTTTGGTCCCCTGCCATCGCGTCAGCGGCGTTGTCACGAACGTCGCTGGCGTTATCCACGAGCGTAAGCGACACCTCATTAAACCAACATCGTAACCCGCCTTTGCTCTTCCTTTGCACCGCGCCCTTCACGAACCCTAGCCGCTGCCGCCGACCGTTCCTTAGGAGCTACCTGTCCGCACGTTGGAAATATTATCCCCTCGACCAGCATTCCAGTCCCATCCATCTTGGTTCCTGAGACCCGCGGCCTTCACCGCACCTCAGGTTCTGGCACTAGTGTAGCCATTTAGTATATTGTGATCTTGATCGGTCTGCGGTCTTATAGGTTCAAGTTTAGGGTCATATTAGGTCTCTTTTAGTTTTGATTCACATGTCTGGTCGTTAATTTTTGTAGTTTTGTTTTTGTTAAAGAAAGCTTTTGCTGGTGTTGTTGTTCAGTCCAGGTAGTGGTGTCAATTTATTGCCACCACCACTTGACTTCTGGATCTATCATCTGGCAAGGCAAAATTCACTATAAAGTCGTGTGGGATTGGCCACAAATATCACGCGGTTAATGCGAATGAGGGTCGCCCGAAATCGGTTAAACGCCATCACCAGAACCGTCGTTCTATAAGAAGAGTTTCCACCACGATGATTTTTCGAACCATTACGACTGAGGATGGCCGACGCGCTGCGACCACCGCCAATGGCTGGCGATGAGTGTGAATAAGTCGCGATCGCGCCGATCAGAAGAAGAATAAGGTCAGAGTATTGAACAAACCGGTGCGGTGAATCGCGTTCTATAGTCTGACATGTCCGCTAAGACGGTTGACCGACTGCGAACTCAAATACCGAGGTTGTCCGGTCGCTGACTGTAATTGAGGTGAGCGGAAAAATCATGTGATGCGAGCCCGTGGTCGACCTGACCAAACATTGGCGCTGTCCTCATTCTCTTGGCGCATCCGCCTCCGCGTCGGCGTCTTATTCGACGCGAAGCCACGTGCTGGTAACTGCGACAGCATTACCTGCTGATTATGCCATGTCTGGGGCCATACCACTTGATGTTGGGCGGGTTATGAAGATCCTGTCTCCTGGCACCAGACATCAGAATAAGTTGGGGCACTATATACATTTTGGCTTATGCAAGCGAAGGCGGGGTGCCCCTCGGCGACAAGGAGGTGCATGCAAGCCGTATGCCGGAAAGGGACCAACCTTAAGATTGTCGCGTTGAAGAGTCTCGGTCCGGACGTATTGAGACGAGGCGAGCTTCACCAGTCATCGAACCGCTATGGCCTCTGCGGCGATCCCAGAGATGTTATTGGTCTCGTCGCTACCTCGCTCACCGGTATTATCAGGAGCTTCTGAACTAGTAGGCCCTCTGCTGACCAGGGACACATTCTTTCACTGGCGACTGTTATCTGGAATGAACCAGACACGAAAGGTGCCAGTCACGGATATGGGGCCTGTGATCTTGTGTGCGTCTGGCGTCATCGGCGATCAGACCACAAATAACCAATGTGGCGGGTCTTGCCGGGTTGGCTCACTTGAAACTAGCCTACCTTCCACCATACACCCATGTCTGGGGGTTCCGCCGCTATCTTGTTCATTTGTTGCCAGTGCAGGACCAACAGTGTTGCCGCGGAAGGGGGAGTGAGTGTCAGATTCAGTTCGAATCGACAGTTATGATCTTATTAATATTATTGTAATGTTTTGTTCGTTCAGCATATTGGCGTTGTGTTTAAATTTGATTTTCAGTTTATTCTTCATTCATTAATTGATCTCTGTGATGTTTGTTTAGCGTTATATTGATTCATTCTATATGTGATTTGCATGTGTTGGTTGTGTATGTGTCATATATTGGAAGTATAAAGTCACTTTGGAATTTGAATTCACTATTGACATGGAAAGAAATCCAGTTCTCTAATGACTGATGCTAAGTAAACCAGTTTAGACTCAGGTGGAAAGGTTTGATGACTAAATCAGATAGTCAAAACTAACTATAGACTGGAGTCTCTCACTCACCTCTGACCTTGAGACTAACATGATTGCAGATCCTTCTCAAGACAAACAAACTTGGAGATTCTAAACATCTAAGTGATGGGACACCCTATCAAGAGGATTGCCATTGAGCCCCATTTACAAAGAAAAAAAAAAAAGTGAAAAGAAGAAAAATTCAAAAGTCATGAATTAGAAATATAATGGATCATCAATCAGTCAGAGCTGATCAGGGGGCCTTTCAAAGCCTAATGCTAAGCCAGCGGTTGGGGTCATTATTCACTTTGCCTTTACATGGGACCGGAAAGTGGTTTTCCTACTGACCTAGGGCCTTTGAGTTTGGTTGAGTGTTAGGTGGTTGAAGAAAATTTAATCACACAGTGCCCTTAACCAGCCAGTAAATTCACCAATCTGGTCTATCTGGGGAACACTCATCTAAACTTCTGCATAGTTCTTCCATTTCTTTTTCCAGTTTTAAGATTTTAGTGTTTGACATGGATAAAAATGGTGCGTTCTTATCTTCTAATTCTTCTTTAAATAGGTGAGTTCTGAGCTTAAGTTTAGGGGTGTCGGAACTAGGCATACACTGGAGAGTCATTATACTCTACGCACTGAAGCCTCAGGAGAAAGATTCAGCTTGTGGAATATCTTATGGAAATTGACACTAGTCATATATTTCAGCGGGGTTTTGAAAATTCAACCACCTTATACACTCTGAACTTAGGAGCAAAACAGCGAGTGTAGTGATTCAGTCTGGTTCCCCCTCACTGCTCAGCATTACATATACGTCTTGTTTTGAAGGTCTTGGGTGTGGCGTCTGTTTAGAGTTCCATTCTTGCGGAACATGAAGTGCCAGTTTGGGGTGTGATGAGTGCAGAGCACTCATAGTATGCCGCGTCTTTCTTAGGTTTTAACGTCATTTTGAAGAGGTTCAATGTATTTTCCAGCTTGATGTTTAGTGCCATTGTTAGATGAATCCAGTTGCCAGATGAGTAATGAAAGAGCAGGCGTGAGCCGGGGTGGGCTGAAATGAAACAAATCAGGAAGAATTGGGCGCAGCGTCGCGATGTTCGTGGCGTCTGCGTCGTGGTTTCCAACAATCGCGTGATTGGTCAACCAATCACAGTCAGCAACCAGAAGCGTCTGGTGCCAACTCGTGACGTCTAATCTGGATCTGCGCCATCGTCATTAGCTGGCGTGGTTGAATTGGTATGTGAGAACCTGTTCCAGGTTAGTGCGAAGCCGGGCTGGCAATGATATCGACTTGAAGAAGAGCACAGCAATTTATTATTGTTTCTCATTTTAGACAATGGAACTTTTCTTTATATATCAGATACTTAATGTTTTTCGTGATTATTATATTTCTAGACCTATACCTAGGGTCTTTGCATTAGATGTATTTCAATGATTAAGATAGTGAATTTATATTATTGATTGTTTATATTTGTTTGAATCTGCTTTATCTCATAATTCATTTACATATGGTGATCTATTAACAATCAAATATAATCTCTGACATCAGATCGGATGGATATTGGGGATCTACAGTGACATTATCAGTTGATTAGTTAATAGAATGTTTAGACTACTGAAGTGGCATTGAAGGTGTAGAACATTTAAAGCGTTTTGGAATACCTAGTTTAGATAAGACCACCAACTCTAGCGTATTCTGAAAACCAGTGGGATGTCTAGGAAGAGGATATCTACGTAAATAAGATCTCTGCTCCATCAATAGTTTATATTACATTCGAATAATAGCATCTTTAATAAACTGATCCGTGCGAGTGACGGAAGCGTACCTAGTGTTAATCTCTGATGATTAGTCAGATGATGATTCAGTTGGAAATTCCCACACATTTGATTTCTTTTCCTACATTACTTTTACTCCCGGATAATATCTAAAAGGCATCTTTGTATTCAATTCTCTGTCCAGCGAATAGTCTCGTACCTTTGGTACATTATATTGCGCTAGTAGCTGCGTTGCCTTGCGTATATAAATATATTTACCCCCTTGTTTATTTCTCCATTTTATAATCCACCATGGCCCACACTTGTAAATCATATTTGACTAAATTCTTTTACATGACAAGTGGCACTCTGTGTTAATAAAATGTGCCAAGTGTCCCCATTACCCCTATTTTCAAAAAAACAACGTCAGCGATCTCGAGAAATTGACGTGGTAGTAACTGGAATTTAGTGAGGCAGTCAACGATGAAATGCTGACACTATCACCAGAGATCTAAAAAAATTTGGATTTTGTGAAATTCTAATTTACCATTTACTGAAAAATTAGAAATTTCCGGTTTCGATTGTGGAAACATTATGTTTAACAAAATTAATTTTAAGTCTATGTTTTACTCATGAATTGGATTCGGTCACATCGCGGAATCATATTAATAACTATTTGATATGTGATGAGAATAATTTTAGCCTACGTTTCTTGGTGGGTTATGTAATTAATTTGAACCTTAGCCTCTTGGGGTTTCGGTTGGAGTTTACTAGTGGTAGTAGTGTTTGGCCGTCCACCTTAAAAGACAATTCTCATTGCCACCCATTTTAAGTCTGCGTTGACACCATTAGAAAAGTCCAGTTGGACATCATTTGATGTTGTTGGCGAAACAGGAAAAAATGTGTTTGTTTTAAATTGATATGAATATGTTCTCTTAATTTGATAACAGTATTTTGATTATTTTTATGAAATCAGGTTAAAAATGGATTTGAGAATGTTTTATGGAAAATTTTGAATCTTCTCATCATTTGAATATTACAAGTTTTGTGGAAAAAATATATCTCATATTTACTTATATAGTTGACATACAGTCATAAAATCAGTATTAATCATTTAACAATTCTAAAACACAGGAACTCTGTTGACAACCTATCATTGGAAACTCTAATGGATGTGAGCCTTACATTCACCAGCTCTCAACCACTTCAGATTATTTTGATTATGAGAAAAATGGACCTTAATCTCATACATCACGGGGGCTCTACGAGCCACAACCTTTAGCTTGACATTATTATCTCATTACAATGGCCTCACCGATTGAGTGCTGAGTGAAAGAAACGACTCTGGGCATTCCACTCCTCACACTATAATATATAGGACTAATTACCATACAGACTCATCGAGTTAATCACAACATCTTTGTATTACAAGTGACCAGGTTGTTCCCAAGTATTTTATATTCTTTTTACACAAAATACAGCTAGAACTGAGTTGTTCGAGCTTCTTTACAAAATACTAATTCTAAACCCTGACATTTTCTTCACCCTTCAGGCCTAGTTGACATCGATCCACTCCATGCCTGCCTGAAAGGGATTCCCAATGGGTGACAATACCAATAAAATTAGCTTCCTGCAGAACTCTCCACCATATTATAAGCAATGCCATGTTCACACAATCAAACATTCCAAGTAAGTCACATTTTCTGCTTTAGTGCCTACATCTGTATGATAAATGTCACTCACACGTACCTTTAACCAAATTCTCGCGACTCCTTAGCATACTTATGCCCAAGTGTAATAACTTATCATTAAATATTTACCACCCCAATGACCGCTTCATCTAGAAACAAAAGCTTTTTACAGCTCATTGGACATCCTCGATAAATAAGCTTTATTGAAAGCCATTGGACAATCTCCGATAAATGAATTTAGTCAAAACATTGGAGTCTCGATATGACTTTATTCAAAAGCATTGAATGATCTCGATAATAACTATTCAATAATGAAATGCACCCGTGAGACTCCGTTGGGCGTAGTCAAAGTGCCGAAACTCACCACCCTCACGAGAATGATGAATGATTATGACCATGAACACGCACCCATTTAATCGTGCCGATGCGTATGAAATGAAATTATGTCATTCCATGCCTATACCATGCCATATATATGATGAAGGCTATATGGACATTTTAAACCATGCATAATACCCATGCATCATTTGGACAATCATATCAATTAACATACAATTTCCAAATAAACCATACAATACATGTCAACAAATTATACACACATATATTGACATCTGATCATCATCAATAACTAATGACTTACATTTATACTCTGGGCTTAATTGTGACACCATGTCCACAAATAGCCTACAATTAAACCATACAATGACCTTGTTTATACACAAACTCATCTAATAAACAATTGAACACATAGAATTTGACTTCCACACGAATTTCATAATGCTCTCTAGCAGAACCACTAGAAAATTTAAAATTTTATAAAAGTATAAAATTAAATAATAAAAATCTTTGAAATAGCTCGGGGAAGCCTAGAAGAAAATTCCCTAGGTTCGGATGCGAAGCAGAACTGCGCCGTTAGTCCGTCTCACAGCAATTAACTCGAGAAAGTTTAGGGTGAATTCTAAGTGATGGGAATTCTTTGCAAATTTTGAAGTTAGGTATCTATTAGCCCAGGCAGAGAATTTCTGCCAAATCGAGGTGAAAGCGACTTGGTGAGTTCAATTAAAATGAATTGAAGCGAAGAATAAATTATTTGGGATAGAAATGAACGAATGGGTCATGGGCGCGATGCGACAAAGTAGACTAAATCGATTGAATCTAAGAGACAAAAAAAAAAAAAGAAGAAAGCTCATTTTGGATGGGAAAATCGGCAGTGGGCATGAGTAGAGAGAGAAGGGAGAAAATCTCCTACCTTCTCCTGATCAGTCAGTGGTCTGAATCCGTCGAGGCAAGATTCTAAAGTTCATCACTGGGCAGGCTACGCGTGAGTCACAGGCAACACGGCCGGTTTCACCGAAATTTCGGGGTTTGGAGAAGAAAATCTAGTGAGAGAAGCTCTACCTTATCTCTAAGATTTACGGCGATCCGCGACTCGGTTTCCGTCGGGCCAAGACTTAAAGTCGGAGTACTCATTGAAGGCAATGCGTGGACACTGAAATCAAGAATTTTCGTCGAAGATTCGACGGAAGGAAGTTCGGGAAGAATTTGTGGGTCTCGGGTCTAGATTTCAAAAAGTTTTGTCTTCTCTTCAAGAGGTAAGGAGTAACTCTCTCAGTTTCTCTTCATCTAAATGATGTTTTGGTCTTGGTTGAGAGCAGCTGCGGGCTGTTTGGTTGTGTTCCGGACCTGGCGATTTTCTGGTTTTAGACTCACAGTGTCATTTTTTGGAGTAACTTTGGTGATTTTTAAATTTAGGAGTTTGGGACAGAGTTTTATGTCATGTTTATGGATTGAATTGTGGACTGATTAGGTGGGGTTTGTTGTCGAGATTGAGTTGTTTAAGGATGAGTTTTGGTAGGAAAAGTAGTGTCTGGGAGGCCTCTAGAGACAGGAAGAAGCAATTTCGTAGGTTTCTGTATTTTCATTTGCATTGTTTGTGCAAGGCCTCCAACTTCGGATGGCCATAACTTTCTCATCCGAGCTCTGTTTTGGGTGTTCTTAGACTCTATGGAAAGCCCTTTGAGTCTAATCATCCACTCTCCCTAAGCTTGATAAAATTTGAACTCATATTTGGTCCAAAAATGACAAAAAAATAGTAGGCCCTCTTTGGCGTTCCTTGTGTCGATCCTTTGTTCACTTACAAGGCCTCGACTTGGACGGCCATAACCGCTCAAGTCAGTTTTAGTGTTCTTAGACTCTATGGAAAGATATTGGAGTCTATAATCGGGCCACATGATTTTAAATGGAAATTGGTACTCACATACCTGTTTAAAAAATTGATTGTTACAACAAGTGTGCTAATTGTT
Organism: Tetrastigma voinierianum; assembly: GCA_016808115.1. NCBI lineage: Eukaryota > Viridiplantae > Streptophyta > Magnoliopsida > Vitales > Vitaceae > Tetrastigma > Tetrastigma voinierianum. The sequence goes on from JAEQBH010001687.1 coordinate 134,082, forward strand.
GGTTGTGTGGATGTGAGGAGTTGTGTGTGCTGAAGTGGCCATTACATGGCAGGTTGTAGGCTATCTTAGATGCATATTAATATCACTGAATTAGCCTGGAAATGAGGTGTCATAACTTTCCTAGTAGTTACTTGATGTATCTTCTTTCTCTGTTTGTGTGATTGATTGAAATAATATTTACTGGTTAAGAGGTGTCGTAACTGTTCTCTACTCTCATGTACTCTACTGTGGGTTTGTGATGTGTTTTCGTGTGGACATAAGCTATTGCATGGCATGTTGTAGAGCTAGTTTATTGGACATTATGTTCCATGATGTAGCCTAGGGATTTAATTATGACATTACCTCCCAATGTAGTCGGGAATGATGTTGATGCATGCTTGTTTGATGTGTTGTGACATGAATGTGATAAATGTTAGTATGGCTATAAGTGTGTATTAACGTTTAATGGTGTATGTGGACTTTTGTGTGCATTAGACATGAGTGTCCATGGTACCTGCGGTGGAGTGTACGGTATGAAATCCATGTAGGGGTCTTTTTATACATTGGAGGCATGACTTGATCTGATGGCACAATTGCATTGCTGCTTGGTGCAGGGACATCGCATGGTATGGGTGTGAGTGCATAGTACGTTGTCATTCCATCATCCTTGGTGAATGGGTTGTGGACTCATACTTTGGGCCGAAGTCAATGGAGATCCACCGGTTTGCATGGTGTTACGAGTTAAGGAAATGGCTCATTGCATTTCATATGCATTGGGGCACTCTAGAACAGTAGGAGAGAGTGCATGAGGTGGTTTCTTTAGAGAATTGTTTCGGAGGGTTGACCAACAATATTATTTATCGGAGTATGCCCACTACAATATCAGAGGGTTGTCCACACAATATCAATCGTTGGAGTATACTTGATTGACTCTCATCGGAGGGGTTGTCCATATAATGTCAATCGTCGGGTATGCCCGATTGATGATACCGCCGGAGGTTGTCCTGGCGATAGATTATCGGAGTGTCCCTATTTATATCGGAGGGTTGTCGGTGAAACTAAATACCTTTGTTTGAAAATGGTTTTTATTAATGGAAAAATGCATGTTTGAGAAATTAGTGAGGACGATACATGGGGCATGATGATCGCGTCTCATTCATGACAGTAGGATACGTGCTAGGATTGCATGTCTTAGGTTGAGTGTGTAGTTTGTTGACCATTCCATGTGCATTTAGGTGGGGAATAAGCGCTTGTAGGACTTATCTCTGCACTGTGATTGTTAGCTCACTCCGTCATTAGGACCCCCTTTTTCGGGTACAAGACATGTGCGAGGCGACGACGGCTCCTTTGAAGCCAACATTATAGACGGGCGGATTGTAGGCGCCAGTCCATGTTTTGTATATTATATTAGAACATGTTAGTTTTAATATAATGTTTTTGTATTAAGAGTGATGTAATAACTGCCCAGTGGCTTGGTGATATAGATTGTATTTATATGGATAAATGGGCCCTACGTGGCTATTTTTATTCTTATGTGGACCCGGTGTGGTTGTTGTATAATATTGGGACAGGTTGCCATGAAATTACTGGTTGTTTTAATTTAACTCTCACTTCCAAAGAGGCTCTGCCCGATTTTCGTTAAATCCTGAGTCACGGGAAGGACTGATGGTGTGGTGTGGGTTACGGGCATCCCACCAATCTTCGTCGGTTGACGGGTTGTCAACGAGAACCTAAGGATTTGGGAGTATCACTTGATATCCCACTCCGATTGAAGCAATGATAAGCTACAATCATATACCAATTATTCAAAAATAGAGACCACAAATCTTTAAATAGTCTAAGCTGTAGTAGTCTCGGAAAACGGACCATAACTTGAGTTATAGAGGCCCAATTTGGGTGATTCAAATTTCTAACATCACGTTCTCAGATAGAACTACAATTATCTTGAAGGATACTAGTCCAAATTGTCACTTTTTCTCAACCGAAAATCAGTCCCAAAATCCTGATAGTAGGTTTAGCCACAAATAGAGGCGCTGTGAAGCAGATCGAGAAAATGGACCATAACTTGAGTTATAGTCATAATTTGGGTGATTCAAATCTAACATCAAGTTCTCAGATAGGGCTGCAATTCCATGAAGATGTGGTCAAATTATCCCTTTTCTAACCTAAAATCAGCCTAAAACTGGACATCATGCTAAGTCAAAGCAGGGGGCACTATTCCATAACTCATTAATTTCCCAAACAACCTTTAGAGTAAAGGGCGAGTAACATAGGGCATTAAGGCTTCCAATAACCAGCCCTAGAGTGGAAAATAACAGAAACAAGAAGGATCCTGCCTCTTGGAGCGTAGAAGAAACTTTAGGAAGTCTCGTGCTTCCTAAACCCGAAACCTTTGATTTCTTAATCTCCTCAATTGAATCCTAGGCTAATTCCCGTGCTTTCAATACCCACGCATAGCCCTCATCGAGTAGATGAACTTTTGTTCTTGGCCCGACGAATTTCGACCAATCGATCTCCGTAGATCGTAGAGAGAAGTTGGAGCTCTCTCTCACTCTCTCTCTCTTCTCGTCTCACGTTTTCTAACAGAAATCCCCTCATTTTCTACCCAAAACTAATTTTTTTACCTTTTGTCTAACTTAATTCTTAAGTTTGGAGACATGGCCCACATTGCGCCATGTGTCCATTACCTCGTCGAGTCGTTCTGTCCCCAAAACATTTTATTTTGTCGGTTCCGTTCGAATTTATTTTAAATGAGCTTTGCTTAATTTATTTTCTTCTTTAAATATTTTTCTCAAAAATCCCGTTTTTGGTCCACCGGTTACCCGGCACTATGAAATCATTGATATCACATTCTCTTCAGAGGAATTTATGAAATTCGATGCATGGTAACTTATATTTCGTGAGGCGAATCAACGAGTGAAGTCTTTTCACCCATCCGAGATCTAGAAAATTTCGGGCTTCCTATATTATTTTGGCAATTTTATGTTTTTGCCATTTAGGAAAAATTAAAATTTTCCTAGGTTTTATTCTTCCCCCTTAACGAATTTCATCCAGAAAAAATTTACACACTAGCACACACAATCACATGCATATTCTACATTCATTTAAGTACCAAATCTTATTAATCCTTAAATATAGAAAAGATAAGTAACCTTGTATCGTGTCTTAGCATTCTATGTTACCTCTTCCGGCTCCTTCAAGTGTTGCCATAACTTGACTTTAACCTCTTTGTCTTTCATCGCAAAACCTGATCGAGCTATCCATGATACTCACCGGTCCTACTCCTCAGTCCCGCCTCATAAACAACCAAGCTGCCCCGATCCGCTACGCGAGTTGGATGCGGGTGTATTTCCGAACCTGGAGACATGGAATACTTCTTTGGAGCACACGAAAAATTAGATCAAAGCCAATCGATATGCAACCGTACCCACCATCTCGAGTATCTCGAAGGGCCCGATATACCTCGACGATAGTTTCCTCGCTGCCAGACTGATCCTCCTTCTCTTGGCGTCACGCGAAGACATGATCGCGCCTCCCGGAGCTCTAGAGGTTGTCACATTATAGTTAACTCTTCTACCAACTCTGAGCCGTGAGAAGATGCTTCCATATCAAGTCCCCCTTCTCCTAGGTGTCTCTCCCCCATCTCCATTCAATAAACCAGAGATCACCATGGCCTCCCATATAGTGCCTCGTAGGGTGACTTTTGTATACTCGCTTGATAACTGTTGTTGTAGGCGAATCCCACTAAGGGTAAATGCTCTTCTCAACTACCCTTGAGATCTAGGACCCATGCCCGTAGCATGTCCTCTAAAATCTGGATAGTCCTCTCTGACTGACCATCCATCCGGGGATGAAAAACTGTGCTCATCATCAATTGTGTCCCCATGGCTCGCTAGAAACTCTCCAAAAAATGGGTCGTAAACCTAGGATCCCGATATGATACTATGGATACTGACACTCCACGTAACTGGACTATCTCCCGTATATACTACTTATCAAAATCCTCGATGAGGTCATGCGCACGACTAGAAGAGTGTCGACTTATTAAGCTGGTCCCGATCACCCACCGCGTATGCCACTGCCCAGAAGTATCGGGTGGCAAATTAGTCTAAAGTCCATAGTGACATGTTCCCAGCACCACTCGACCATCTCAGGCTAGATAATATCTGCAGCTCTAAGTGCTCGGCCTTTACCCTCTTCAACACGTGAGGACATCATTGACGAAATCTCCAATGTGTTTTATTTACATCCCCACTCAGTATCCAGAGACAAGATCATGGCATTTATATCCGTGCCACCAACGAGAGCAATGCAGAGACTCTTAGGATCTCCTCTCTTGAATCACGCTGGCGATAGGGAACCCTGACTCTTTCACTATACCGAAGACTACCATCCATGTGAATGGACCTTCGTCACATGTACCCGTCGTACCGGGTCCTTATCGATAATATTATCTCTATGTTCTGTCCTGGACTCCAATCATTCTCAGTAGGGAAGGCATAGCCACTAAAGCTCCCCAGTGCCACGAGGCACGATCTGTTGTACTATATGATGCGAACTATCCCATAGTCTCGATCATCTGCCACTCCCGGGAAGCTATACTAACCAATACTACCCATGACTTCGGATGAGTGCACTGGCATACCACATTTGCCTTACGAGGTGTGCAAGCGAAATCGTAATTCTCCACGATACTCCATCCGCAGCCACGTTTGCCTCATGTTGAGGTCCGTTGTGTAAATATATGCTTGAGACTTTGTAGTGCGAGAATGCTAATTTATTAACCATATAGATAGTAGGCGCCGGATCTTCAAGGTAAGACTATAGGCGCCAACTCCATGTCATGTGTGGGAGTAATTCAGCTCAGTGGTTCTTTAGTTGTCTAGAACCATAGCTACCACACATCCCCGGTGCATCAGCGCCTCAATCAGTCCTTTAAAGTATCTCGGTACCGCGTAATACATCTGTCCCTTTTCGGGACTATCGGGATAGAAATTTGGAATTAAGCCTCATTTTCAATTCTTGGAATGCCTTTTTAGATTGGTCGTTTCCACTTTCCAGGCTTGACACTCTTTAAGATCGATCCTGGGTCATAGGTGCAGCTAACCGGGAGGAGAGTCCTCGATAAACCTCTGTGGTACCCTACGATCCTAAGAAACTCACGTATCTCAAAGACTGACCGGTCTCTCCCAGCTTATAAGCGCCTTAGCACCAGCCTATACGGTCACGGATACCCCGGCCAGTACCCACGTGCCATAAAGTCTCACCTTAGTAAGCGAGCTACTGCACTGAATTTGGCATATGGTGATGTTCTCTTCAGATCTAGAGAACAATCCTCAAGTGACGCTCATGATCCTTCTCATACTTGGAGTAGATCAAGATGTCATCTATGAAAACCTGCTGGGTGCCAGTCTAGGTAGGAATGGGTACCCTATGTATAAGATCCATGAATGCCACTAGAGCATTCGTCAATCCGAATGGTATCACTATGAATTAGAAATGCCATATCGTCCTGAACTATTGGATATTTACCTCCTTATCAGCCAGATAACCGATGTGGAATCTATCTTGAAGTAGACACAGTGCCCCTCTTGGTTGATCGAAAACCAAATCATCGAATCTTGGAAAAAGGCACCTATTCTTGATAAGTAACCCTATTGACTGCCGATTATCTATACCATAGCCAAAGAATCTTGCCGCTTCTCCTTAGCAAACAAAGCAAGATTGAGGTGAAGTGCTCCGATTCTGGCATGAAACCCTCAGATCAAACAATTCTTCTCGGACCTTGAGTTCTTGAAATTGCTTGAGGCACCATTCTATCTTTGAGTCATAGAAATGAGCGTGCAGAATTGAATCCCATGTCGTACCTCGAGTTCCTTGAGGCTTTTGGCACAATCCACCATACTTGGGATTAGCCTCCCAGCTGATCTGGCTAGCCTTATCCCCTGGTAGCACTTGGAGGTGATCTCCATAAACTTGATCCCTCTCCTTGTCTAACTAGTGGTGCACTCTTTTTAACTACTAATAGACCTCATCATTTAGATATGAGTTCATTCATTTCCCGAACCCCTAAGGTTATGTTCATTAACCCTAGTGTTCGTCTTTCCCTATATACATTTTTCCATGCATATAATTCACACAATTTGTAACACACAAACATTGAGCATGTTAGAACCAAACTCTCATGCCATGCAATGATCTAACCCTTAGCAGTCCCTGAGTATTTGTGGCACCCTGGTGTGATATCTAAATGGGAACCGAACTAGTATTAGGACCATTGTAACACCCAGAAATATACTAGCAGTTTAGGACATTGTTTAGGGTTAATAAAATTAAAAGCAATTTTCGAAATAAAGCGAGAAACCCAGAATTTGTACAGGATAAAACAAGGGTACATATGTAATTTGCCAAAAAGGGGCACATAAGTAATAAGATAAGAAGGCTATGGGTTAAAATAGAAATATGCTTGTTTTGCAAAAAGAAGAACTTAAGGACTAAAAGTGAAATAAATAGAAAACTTAGCAAAAAAATGGGTTTTAGAATGACATAAACCCCAGAAGAGATATTTGATTTAAGACCAGAACCAGTACTCATTTTGGAAAAGAAAAGCTGTGGAGAAGAAGAAGGGAAGGAAGAAGAAGAAAGAAGAAGAAGGAAAGAAGAAGAAGCCCAGTTTAAAATTTGTAGGAATCCTAACATTAAGTATGGAGTTCTAGAGTTTGTATGAATTTCCATGCTATTGGATGGTTAGTAGCTTGTCTCCAAACCTAGGGTTTGTTAAGTTTTCATCCTAACCACTAAAATTATTGAAGGTAGGTTGGTAAAACCTAAACATTTCCCAAGAAGAATGTGGAATCCTCCGCTGAGAGTCAGATTCATGGTTTAATTGTGTAATGGAGTTAGGGTTTAGAAAAACCTAACTAATCTTATATTTGGTTTATGTATGGGTTATGACCCATTTTTGCGTTTTGGGAGGAATTCATGATAGGTTTTGAGGTGTAAGATAAGTATTGAAAGATGATTTGAGTAGAATAGGAGTTCTGAGGAATGAATAAGTGGTTTTTTGATATGTATATTGATTATTGAGTTGATTTGGGTTGCAAAAATATGCAGAAAAAATGGGAGAAAAACCACCTTTTCTAGAAATTTCGAGGGGTGGTACCGGTACCAAGCAGTGGTATCGATTTACCATAAGTCTTCACAAATCCTTTGATGCCGTCAGAATTTTAGAGTACCTGTACCCAATGCTTTGTTTTGAACAAGTGTTAGTATTTTGGCCATAACTTGGTCATTTCTTATCCGATATGAGTGATTCAAGTTTTTGGTTAAACTAGACTTCAGGGAGAACAAACCACCCTGAAATAGGTACCTTCAAATTCGGACTTCTATGTATTGAGAGAAATTCCACTCAAGTGGGGGCTATCTTCAAACTAATTACAGTTGTTTGAACATAAGAGTAGTCGGTTGTTAGGACATAACCGGAGTTTTGGTGCTCCGATTTAGGTGATTCTAGTTGGAGGAGAACCATTGCTCACTAATTCAAGGAGGACAAATAACCAATTAATCATCTGAGTTAGAACCCCCTGAAAATGGGTATTTTTCAAAATGTCCCCTAGTGTAATATAGGCCCGAAAATGACTGGTTGGCATGAAAATGCCTTAACGAGGATTTGGATGATTCAATTGGAATGATTCCAATTCTAATCAAAAATAATTCTAGAAGACAAGAATACATGAATGATGTGTGAATACTAGGGTGTCATCTTAGTACAAGTATATGATGCCATATGTAGCAGGACATGAAGCGGGAAAAATAGAGGAAATCTGATATGTATAGATGTATTCATGGAAACATGAATCTAATCAAATCTAAAGCAAATTTGAAACTTGTGAACATGAACAAGAAAGGAAATATGTCATGAACACGGAATGTGATTAAGATAGGTTATGAATTAAAAAATATATAATCTTTTGACTTCCTAGGACGAAGAATGAATGAGTGGACGTTTTGATCGATTAGCCGGCAACTTCTTGCGTGCTTTCACGACGCCATTGCGTGGGTAGGCACGTTACGTCGGTGCCGGCACTCTGTCATTATCAGCCTTCTGTGTGGCGGACACGCGTTTTGATCGATTAACCCCTGGCACTCTGGCGGTGCTACGACATGATTGCGTGGGCGGACACGCTGGTTGATTACTATATTGTACCTTGAGGTACTTGTTGTCTGTGTCTATCTTATGATTGATGCAGGTAGTGAAATAGTTATATGATAAAAACTTTGAATAAGAATAAGAGTAAATAAATGAGATATGGTAAGATAAGATGTACTACCAAGGGCACCTCATGCTCTGTTATGTAGTACCTATGAGATGCATGCTCAAGTGTTAAAATCTCATGTAGTACCTCTTGGTATGAGTATCGGTAATAGCAAGTATGAAGTTACGTGCAGAGTATGGATCTAAAATACAAGAATAAGTTCTGTAATACAAGTATAAGATCTAAAATACAAGAATAAGTTTCGTAATACAAGTATAAGATCTGAAATACAAGAATAAGTTTCTAATACAAGTATAAGATCCGAAATACAAGAATAAGTTCCCGAATACAAGTATGAGATCGGAAATACAAGAATTATAAGATCTGAAATACAAGAATAAGTTCCGGAATACAAGTATAAGATCTGAAATACAAGAATAAGTTTCAGAATACAAGTATAAGATAAATAAGGCAAGTTTCGTAATGAAGTATAAAGGTATGAAATACAGAATAAGCTCAGTAATACAATTATAAAGATCCGATATACAAGTATACTACTTTCTGTAATACAAGTATAAGATCCATTAAGACAAGTAAAGTATAAATTAAATATATATGTCCTTTGAGAATGCGAATAAGTATGTGTCCTTCAAGAGATAAACATAAGTGATATATGTCCGATGGGAGATAGCATAAGTATGTATCCTACGGGAGATAAGTATAAATGTATGTATAAGCTTAGCCATAAGCATACGGCTCTATATAAGTATCGTCCTACGGGAGAGATAAGTATAAGTATGTGTCTACCCGGAGATAAAGTATAAATATATGTGTCCTACGGAATCGGAATAAGAAGAATAAGTCTGCCATAAGTGTAAGTTCTGAGTAAGTATAAGATTGCTATAAGTATAAGTTCGATCTTGTATCGAGAGATTTGAGCTGAGACATAAGTTGGTTACAAGGATAATTATGTATATAAATGTATTATGAATTCATGAAGATTATGATATACATTAACATTATATGTTTATTATTATTCGATGTAAATGCATGTGTACCGTATAAGTTATAAGATCGTTTCCCACTAGGCGTAAAAACAGCACGGGTTTTAATCCGTGTAGGTACAAGGAGGACATCTGCGATCTTCAGCATCTGGTGGGCGAAGCTTCTTGTGGGGTTCATGCAGTATGTCCAGCTCGATTTGTAAATGTAAAAGTACGATTTTGTATATGTAAATAGAGACTGATATATGTGTATAGATTTGATGGACACGCTCCGTTGGTAGTTCTTTTTTGTGTATGTAAATGATTTTTGTTATTACAAAATTGTTTTGTATACCACAGATGTGAAGTTAGGTATGAGAAAAAAGCAGGTAAGAGTCGATATATGATGCTCACGCCCGGGAACTCGGTTCGGATCCGCCATCCCGGGTCGGGCCCGGGAATCAGTGTGACAACCATACTGTGGATACACCCAGGCTCACGGAAGTAATACGTTTACCTAAGCTCGATGCAAGGTATGATGCCGAAACCGGGGGTCAGTTGACAACAGTTAACGTCAGAGCTTCGTGGATGTCGGGTAACTTGAGCACTACACCACGATGTCCCTTTCGGACCCATGATTTGCGAAAATCGACGAGTCTCCATTGTACGGGAGCTTTACTAAAATACAACTGTCTGGCTTGCTTGACATGGCCTAATATGTCTGATGACCTCATTGGGTCCGATTATGAGTGAGAGTAGCTGCAGGGCACTCATGCACACCTCCCGAACTATACGGGACTGTTATAGTCCTCAAGGGTTTCAATTACAACACCCTTACAAATATTACAAATTAGAACAAGGTTGTTCAAGTATTTTACAATTCCTTTTACACAAAATACAATTGCAAGCTAGTTTGTTCAAAAGCTTCTTTACAAAATTTTAATTACAAGCCACAACGACTTTCTTCATAGCGTGGCCTCGGTGGCCTTGAATCCTGCATACTCTACGTAGGCGAAAGGGGGTCCTAGCAGGGTGAGGAAATGCCCGATAGGATAAACTCCTATAGGGCTACTCACGCTAAGTCTTGTCTGATGCCATGTTCACCTGATCAAACATTCAAGTAAAATGTAGTTTCTACTGCGGAATGCCTACATGCCGTGAATGAAGTGTCACTCACCATACCTTTAACACGAGTCCTCACTTAGGCGCCTCATACATACTTATGCCAAGTGTAAAAACTTGTCGTGAAGGTGTTTCACCAAATGACCCTTTATCGAACAAAAGCTTTTTTGTTTTAAAACTCATTGGACAGCATCCCTCGATAAATTTGCTTTATTCAAAGCCATTGGACAATCTCAGATAAACAGATTTATTCAAAAGCATTAGACAATCTTCAATAAACAACTTTATTCAAAAGCATTGGATAGTCTCTAATAAATCGCTTTAATCAAAAGCATTGGACAGTCTCCGATAGACCGCTTTATTCAAAAACATTGGATAGTATTTGATAAACAACTGTTAGAAGCTATGAAATGCACGAGTGAGACTCATTAGGCGTAGTTCAAAGTATGGAGGCTAACTCACTTACTCACCAAGAATGATGAATAATTATGACCGTAACCACACCACGTTGTCACGATGTCCGTGCATATGAAATCTGATTATTCCATTATGCCTATACAAAATACCATATATATGATAAGTGCTATATGGACATTTAAAATCATGCATAGTACCCATGCATCATTTGGACAATCATATCAATTAATATACAATTTCTAAATAAACCCACCTGATAAATGTCAACATATTACTTGCACATATATTGACATCCAGTCATCCGCGATCAAGCGATGACTCACATTATACTCTAGGCTTAATTGTGACACCATGTCCCTGTGACTTATAACTTAAGCCATGCAATGGCCTTGTTCATACACAAACACATCCTGAAGCCAAACCATTAGAACACACAATTTGACTTCCCACACAATTTCAGCAATTATATACTACGATCATATACCCGATTGTGTGAAAATAAGACACAAATCTTTAGCATTCTAGGTACATGTCAGTCTTAGACAATGGACCATAACTTGAGTTATAGAGAGTCCGATTTGGGTGATTCAAAATCTAACATCAAGTTCTTAGATGAGGCTACAATTTTCCTTGAAGGATAGTAGTCAAATTCTCACTTTACTCCCAACCATAATCAGTCCCAAAATGGATGGCTAGAGTTACCGGCCAAAATAGAGGCGACGTAGCGATCGAAAAAAATGGACCTCGTAGTGGAACGTGGAATGTCAATTGGAGTGATTCAAGAAGCTAACATCAAGTTCTCAGATAGGGCTACGGTTTCCTTGAAGGATACTAGTCCAAATTCTCCTTTTTTCTAACTGAAAAGTAGCCCCAAAAACTGGACATCATATAGAGTCAAAACAGGGCACTATTCCCATAACCCATTAATTTGCCAAACAGCCCCTTAAGGCATTAAATCTCAAACAAATAGGCCCTAGAATGGAAAATAAACCAAATTAGGAAGGATCCCTACCTCTTGGAGCCTATAAGAAACTCTAGGAAGTCCCGTGGACACTTCGACATTTCTTGATTTCCGAGCACCTGTGTCCCATGTTTTTCGGTACCACGCGTAACCCTAGTCAAGTAGATGAGCGTTAGGTTCTTGGCGAAGATTCAACTAGTGATCTCACGCGGGTATAGAAGTAGGAGCTTTCTCTTTCTTCTCCCTCTGCATTTCTTCCCCATGAAATCCTCATTTTAACCCCAATTGATTTTACGCTTTTTAACTTAATTCTTAAGTTTGGAGACATGACCCATCCGCCATGTGTCCATTACTCGATGAATAGTTTTGCCGCAAACAATTTATTTAAATCTTGGATTCAGTTCAGTTTATTTTAAATGAACTTTGCCAATTTATTTTCCTCTTCGAGATTTTTTCTCGAGTCCGTTTTAAGTCCATAGACACGACGCCTTGAAAATCGTGAATATCCGACTATCTCAGAATTTAATGAAATTCTTCTGAGTATAGATTTCGCGAGATGAATCCAACGTTGAGTGTTTGCGTCATCGAGATCTAGAAAATTTTCAAGTTTCTGACGAATTTCGTGATTTCACCCATTTTTGCCATTTTTAAAAATTAAAATTTTCTGAGTTTCTAAGTATTTCTTATTGAGCTTTAAACTCACTTTCTCATTTATTTTTAACATATTTTAGATTTACATTTAATTTGATAAGGGAGGGGGTGGCTAGGATGCAGAATCATATCATTATTAGGAATTTGATTTGGAATCAGATTATGGACCTTGTTTAATTGATGAGTTTATGTTCATTTGGATTATTTAAAATTTCTCGGGGTTTGGTTTAGAAATATGAATTTTTAGTGCTTATGACATTCATGTTATTTCCTTCATGAATGTCGGGAGTTAGAGAAATTTTGTTAATATGGAATTTTAGATATAAGAATTGGTGTTATAGAAAGTTGCTTATTACTCTGAAGATGTTTGGTAATTGGACCCAATCCAGTTACAAGATGAATGTCTGTGTTGTTTTGTACTTTGAGCCTTTGGGCTTGAGATGTGAAATGATAGTCATACCCCTAGGGTTGGTGTAGACCTAATTTTGTCCTCTGACACTTGCATTTATCATGGGTGTCCACTTGTTTCGCCCCATCGTTCTTATAAAGCACCATTACTTGGCCCACTTTTAGGCTTAGTCGGTCTCGAGCCTTGCGTGGGCTTGTATGTGGTCAGTGGTGCATATGCCAGTTCACTTGGAGTTTCATCGTGGCTTAACCCAGTTGACAGCGTCATGCCGCCTGGAAAGTGGGGCCCTCAGGTTTTTATTTCGAGTTATTGGGTATGTCGAATTAGACATTTGGGCTTGTTTTGATGTATCTCTAAATCGAACTCGAAAATCATGCTGTATTTCTTTTTTGGATTCTAATCATTGAAGAATTCTACGTAAAAATTTGAGAATTTTTATCAATGAATCGACAGGTTGGAACTGGCTGCCCGGTTAATTAGTTTCGATTAAAGTTCATTATTTGAAGCGAGTTCAAATTCGAGCACTTTCGAGCTTTATTTTGGTGTTATATCCCTCATTCGGGCTGGAAGTAAGCGCACGTTTCTTTTTGTCATTTCATACTCTTGAAACATTATGTCAAATTTTGTTTTTCTCCGTATGTTACATCTTAGGTTGAGGTCAGTTCGGCAGGATCATTGTACGACATGGAGCACTAATTTTTTAGTGATTTAGATCCCAATCCTGCCAGTTCTCAGGCCCGCAAAGATCCAGATCAGTCCCAGGCATAGTTTAGGCCCGATTTGGGGCTGTTATTTAGGTTGCTTTGGCTTCCATGCCAGTCTGTTTAGTTCTTGGTAGTTATGAGGATAAATGTGTGACTTTTGACCTCAAGTGAATGAGAGGAGTGGCATGGAGTTGAAATCGAGGCCCGGTTGGGGAGTTCACAGGACTGAAGGTGTGAAAATGGAGGCTAGCTCGAGAGGAGGCACATGGGGAAAGAAGCAAAAACATTGAAAAATAAGGGAAAAGGAGGAAAGAAAGGAGAGAGGGAGGAGGAGAGAAAAAGGAAAAGGAGGAGGGATTCTCCGGATCGGGTGAGAGTTCTCTCTACTCTCATTTTGAAGGGGATTTCCTAAAGTTTGAGGGAGTGGATGCAGGTTTGGACGAAAGAAGGAGAGATAAAGGGAGCGGTAGTGAATCCACTATGGGTATGAACATTTGTGTAAGCTACTCCGAATTTCTTTGCTGACCCCATCTTTGCCTTGATTATTTCGGCTAATTTTTAGGCACTAGGCATTATTTGGATCAGTTCTCTCAATCATTCCAGTCAATTATACTCATTTGTTGTTAATTCTTGACTCTTTGGGGAGATTACGAAAATTTTGAGAACTTCTCTCTCGTCGGATAGACGATTAGAGAGAAGCGGATCAATCGGTTCATTAAGTTATATTTTTCGGAACAACAGTTAGGGTACTAGGCATTGTTTGGATCGGTTCTTAGTAATTTAGAGTCGGAATTGTACTCTATTTATTTTTTTGAATTTATGACTCTGTGAGGAGGATTATGACAAAATTTGAGAACTTCTCTCAACCGGATGAACTGATTGGGAAATCGGATCAACCGGTTCATTAAGTTATGTTTTCCAGAACAACAGTTAGGGTACTAGGCTTCATTTGTATCAATTCTCAGCCATTCAAAGTTGGAATTGTACTCCGTTTGTTTTGTTGGATTCTTGACTCTTTGAGAAAGATTCTGACAAATTTTGAGAACTGCTCTCAACCGGCTGAACCGGTTGGGAAACCATATCATCCGGTTCATTAAGTTCTATTTTTTTGGATAGCAGTTAGGGTACTAGGCATTGTTTGGATCGGTTCCCAGTCATTTAGAGTTGGAATTGTACTCTGTTTGTTTTTTTGGTTTCCTTACTCTATGAAGAATGTTTTGACAAATTTTCAGATTTTTTCTCAACCGGCTCGTGGATTTAGAATTGAGACCAATCGGTTTACATCAATTTTGTAAGAGTAGTTTGTTTATTGATTTAATTAGAGCCATGACCTTTGTGAGTCAAGCCCATTCACTCCAGATCAGTGTAGAGCTATGTTTAGGCTCTAAAATGGGATTTAGTCCATGTTAATGTGGTTCAATTTTGGATTCTTAAGAATTAGGGTCTATGCGGGTCAAAGGGTGGTTAGTTAAGCACTAGTAATCTAGTGTTTTGTCGAGCCCGATTCTTTGAGATGAATAGATGTGTTTGTATAGCTGCACAAGTGTTGTAGCATCATTGAGTGGCTGAGATGCAATGTATGGTTTCTCCTAGCTTCCTTTGCTTTTGATTTTTAATTTTGAGAGATTGTTTTATGCTTAAAATGTGCGACTAACCTTCCTTTACAACGCTTGGCTAGGGACCACAGGTATGTGCTTTAATGTTGGGTAGGGAATTTCACATCGATGCCTGGTGTTTGAGTGTCATGCATGCTTGCTATGTTTGTTAGCTAACCTTTGATGTAGCGCGTTGCCATGGACCACAGGTACGCGCCATTTGCTCTTGCTCTTTTGGTTGAGTGTTCTTAAGCATGCTAGATACCAAATAGGTGGATCTGATCCAAGTTGTATGTTTAGCCTTGGAGGTTATCTAATCTTTGACCTTGCTCCCACATGCAATTCCCACTGGCTGGGACTGAGTTCGAATTAGAGGGTGCTTCCTCATAAGAGTACCTTCCCGATGAAGTAACGATCTCGAACCCGGAAATCTAGTTTTTAGTGGACCGCTTTTCCTTCTTGGGTGTATCGGTGAGGTTTATGTTCTTGCTGTTTTCCAGTAAATAAAGTAAAAAGTAAGTGGCGACCTCCAAAAACAGTTTCACTCAACTGAGGACGTATTTTTCAAAGATTAAAAAAATCAACTCACTTTTTCTGTGTAATAGCGAGTCCGTCGGCGTGGATCGGGTGGGGTCAGGTGGGTTTCAGGCGTGTGAGTGGTATAAGAGCTATGGAGTTTAGCGGTCTTGATGAGAACTTGTTTAAGTTTATATATGGTGATAGTTAAGTGTCATGTTAGTTGATAGTTAATCATATTCGTTTGTGTATTCTTAGCATTTTGTATAAGTCTAAGTTGGCTAATTGGTTTCTTGGTGACTGATTCGAGGATTCATATATAAAACACAGGGAAAAAAATTGAAAAATTTAAGAAAAAAGGCAAGGCAGTGATTTTGTCGTCACGTGGGTTGAGAAAACCTAGAATTTTTCTAGATCTCGGATGACAAAACGAACCTCACTATTGCGTTCATCTCGCGAAATTTAGTTGCTTATGCGAATTTCGTTGAATTATGAGATAGTTAAAATTTCACGTTTTTCGAGGCATAGAGTATCGGGTGACACATGGAAAGCCATGTGAGTGACACATGGCACGCCATGGGTGTTACACATGGCAAGCCATGGGTGTTACACTGGTGACCATCGCCTCGACAGCATGCATGTCTTTACAAGACACATGGCAAAGCCATGTGTGTGTGACCGCATGCAAACCGTGTGTGTCAACACTGAATATGCAAGTAAGTATAAATAGGGGTGTTCATAGAAGAAGGAGGGGGAAGTAGGAAAGGAAAAGAGAAAGGGAGGAAAGGAGAGAAAGGGAAAGGAGAAAAGACAAAGGAAAAATAAAGAAAAAAAAGGAAAAGGAAAAGAAAGAGAGAAAGAGGAAGGAGGTCAGTGGTTTCTTCCTCAATTCATTGGCGTTTCGATAATCAGAACTTGTAGGACCAAGGAGTAAGGTCCGGAGATTCGACGAGGGGCAATGCTTCAATAGGTAGGGATTCCTCGTACTTTGGTTTATATCTAGCCTTTGGGCTGATTTTGGAACCATGTTGTGCCATGTTAATGGCAAGGGACGAATATGAAGACCCAGGTAAAGTGAGTGCATGGCATGAATTAACACTGTGTTTGATGTTTAATGGTGGGCTTTGTCAAAGGGACAACGTCCTAGAGTCACACGGTTTAAATTATGTGTCGGGTAGTAACAAGAAGGGATAGTCACCCCCTCAGGTGAAAAGCTTGCATCCTTGGTTAGACATATGTATCCAGCGGTGAAAGCCCACGAAAGTGTCGGAAGGCTCACGACGCCTGTAGTGAGACCCCAGAAAGTCGTTACCCACAAATGAAACATGGCTTTTGAATAAAGCAATTTATCGGAGGTTGTCCAATGAGTTGAATTATAAAACATGTTTTTGGAACGAATGTTTTTCATACATGGCATATGCATGTGTGAGGGCTCGGGACATTGTCATGACATGTAGAAATGCATATGTTATTGCTCAATGTGTTTGTAAAGGTTGCATCATGGCATTGCATGTGCACTTAAGTGGGGAGTAGCCCTTGTAGGAGAATTTCTCTACTGGGCATTGCTCACCCCGTCGTGGGAAAATATTTTAGGTACTGGAGGCACACCAGGAGATGAAACTCATTTGAGACCTTAGTGGTGAAGAAGAAGGGGCCAGGTGTAAAGCTGTTACATGTGTTTTATAAGATTACAGGTAATTATATCCTAGTTCCTATTCATGTAAGAGAAAAGAGTTGTGATGAAACTTGTTGTGAATTGTTCAAAATAGTTTGGTAAGTTTGTCCCAAATTTTGAGTTGCCTTTATTATCTAGAGGTTATTGAATTAAATTTATGGTGTTTGGAAAAGAGTTGGAGGTGCAGGAAACACCAGGAAGGCTACTGCATGTTTGGGCAGATTTTAGGTCGCGATAAGGGTTTCCTGGTCACGGCCAGTTTTTGTCAGTCCTATGTCACAACGAGGGTCCCGTAATCGCGACATGGCTCGGGAACGATCTCAGTTGCTAGGTCGAGAGCACTAGTTTTCCATATTTGCGATAGAGTTTTGCTTCTCACATCGTGAAGGGTG
The DNA here is from genome assembly GCA_016808115.1 of Tetrastigma voinierianum. Taxonomy (NCBI): domain Eukaryota; kingdom Viridiplantae; phylum Streptophyta; class Magnoliopsida; order Vitales; family Vitaceae; genus Tetrastigma; species Tetrastigma voinierianum. The sequence continues at coordinate 151,741 of JAEQBH010001687.1, forward strand.
GCGGCCCAGAGATGAGATCACTGACATGAGAGGTCGGGTGTTGTAACCTTCGTGTTGCTTGAGTTTGGCCAACAGGCAAGGATTTTATGTTGCGACGGAAAACGGAGTCAAGGCTAAAGAGGTTCATGTCGCGATAGAATTTTTGTATTCGCGATGGGAGTTTCTGGAGTGGTGTCGTGACTAAAAGTATTTTGTGTAGCGATAGAGTTTGAGTGAGAGGCCAGGGTTTTCTTTCCGCGACGGGAGGAATATTTTTGTCAGCGTGGGGGATGATGGTTAACCATGGTGAAGAGATTTTATGTCATGACAGAGAATTAGACGTCGTAACAAAGTTTCCTGAAATTGCGTCACGATAGAGTATACCTTACGTCGCAGCAAAGAGTTTTAGGAAATGAGGTCTTCCATGTAGCGATATTGGGGCGCGAATTTGCGTCGCTGACAAGGCGGAGCGGGCATGAGGAGCGCTCGCGATAAAGGTGATACGTAAGTGACGGACTTGGCCTGTGAAAAAAAAAAGAGATCCCCTGGATATGGGGCGTCATAATGGATTTGTAGCCGATTTAAAGGGCTTCTTCCGGAGTGAATTTGGGTTGAAAAATTGCACTTACGGGAGTTGCCAAAAGGCTCTTGCAACCCTCGGGCACGCTATTGTGTGGATTGGCGCAATAGTGTGGCTCCTGGTGTACTCCAACTTCGGACAACCATATCTTTCTCGTTCGAACTCTGATTCCTACGTTCTTGGACTCTATGAAAAGCTCTTTGAGTCTAGAATCTAGATATATGCCATTTATTGGAATTTGGTGCTTACATCATTGCTGAAATTTTGATCATAACACCAAGTGTACTAATTTCATGGCATGACATGCTTGTTTGATGAAATGTTGATATGTGTAATAATATTGACATATGATGTGTAGACATGGCCATTACATGGCACGTTGTAGGTATTTTATGGACATGTTATTTCGTAATTTAGCCTAGAGGATAAAGTGCTTAATTACTTGACTAAGTAATGATTTGTATGTGATGTTGATATATGCTTGTGCGATACATTGACATGAATGAGTGAATGTAAGGAAATTATATGCATGTTTGATATAATTGCTCAGGATGCATTGGTGATATGCATGTTTAATAAAATTGTCCATATAGCATTCATTATATATGTGACATGGTACAAATAGGCAATGGCTTATTGCATTGCATATGCACAGGGACATCTCATAAATGGGTGTGAGTGCATGGTTAATGAATCGACATTGTGTTTGGTGTTTGATTGGGTGGGCTCGGTTAAATGGGACAACGTTCAACAGAGTTGCACGGTTGATTGAAATGATAAAGAAAACATGTGACGGGTATTGTAACAGAAGGGATAGATCCCCACAGGTGAAAGACATGATTATGTGAACATAGTCCCCAACGGTGAAGATCGTAAAGCGTGCGGGTTTGCGAATACGAGACACCAAAAATCCGCTACCCACAAAAAGGCGCATGATTTTGAATTTAAAATAATCATTGTGATATATCATTCAAAAAGCTTTTAATTTATAAACAAATGAAATTTGTTTTGAATATGATCATTGGATGTCATCTAGAATGACGGTTTTTCACACATGGGCTTATGCGTTGTGTGAGGGAGTCGGTGACGACTTGGGCGCATGGTACATGATGAGTCACATCTCATTTCATGGCATGTAGGATTCCATGGTAGAAATTACATTTTACATGACATGATTATGGTGAGTGTATGACCATTACATGTGCACTTAGGTGGGGAGTAGCCTCTGTAGGAGTTATCTTTATTGGGCGTAGCTCACCCTTTATAGGAAAAACATTTCAAGTACAAGGCAGACATTGGTGGACGACACTCATCCGAGGTCATAATTGTGAAGAAGGTTGGCATATGGCCTTAATATTAATTTTGTAAAATATATTAGAACAAAATAGTTTTAATATATGATTTTGTATAAGAGTGTTGTAATAAACTCTTAAGGACTATTGTGACATAGTCTTGGGTAATATTTTGAGTTTGGTTGAAGGGGCCTAGTGGGGCTACTTTTATTCATAAATGAGTCCCGGTGAATAAGACATGATAGTGTGGTATCGAGATATGCGATACCCATAGGTATTCCACAAATTGATGGTTGGTCAACGGGACCCCCAGGGTTTGGGGCGTCATAGTTCATTACACTCTTTTGCCTTAGTATTGTTTGGTGGTTTAGTTGACATACATTTACCAATATGAATTATGATTTGGATATGCCACTTCTATGGAAAATGTCATTATGGAAAATATGGTGGTTTGGGAAGTTATCACCCATGTGATTAGTAAGAAGAATATGTAGATCGACATGCTCCTTGAACCTTAGGATTTTGTTTAATTTTGAGGATGAATTAAGGAGTTTCCTACCTTTTCTTTGTGTATTGTTTTGGAAAAAGGTTGTCTTTCCATAATCTTAGTTATCTTGAGTTTAGTTTAAGGGAAACATGTGGACAAATTGTTGTGCATAAGCTTAGCCTTGCATGGTAGTTGTTTGAATAGAAAGGTTGTTAAGTCTTTTGGCTAATGTGATGAGTGATAAAAACAATTTGAAATTTGAAAGGATCTAATACTGTTATTAAAGTTTGAAGTTTCTTGGGATTCATTGATTACTACAAAAAAAAAATTATTGAGGGATCTCTAGATGCTATATTTTCAGGTTGACATAGAAAGAAGTTAAGTTTGATTGGTCTAATGATTATGAGGTTAGCTTCCTAGAGTTGAAGAGCAAATTAGTAGCAACTCTTACTTTGATTATTTTATTTGGTTCAAAATGATTTGTTTTGCATAATAATGTCTTTCATTAGGATTTAGGTTGTGTTCTTATGCAACATGGAAAATCGTGATGTATACTTTTAGACATTTGAAATCTTAAGATAGAGAAAACTACCTTATCATGATTTGAAGTTAGGTAAAATGATTTTTGCACTTAAAAATATGAAGACATTTTTCTTTATGGTGAAACTTATGAGATACTCATAGATTATGAGAGTGAAGTCTTTGTTTTTTTAAAATGATTTTTTTAGCAAGAAATAGAGGATATTAATACAATTATTTAAGGATTAAGACGACATTATCCAATACTAATAAAGCAATGAGAATCTTGTGGTTGGTGCCTTAAGTAGGAAATTAATTGATGAATTGGAATTTATTAGAGATTGTCACAAATGATTATTATATGATTTGAGATGTTTCTTTGAGTCGGAGTGCTATAGCTTTGGATTTGAGTTCTTGTATGTTGAGCATCATAGTGCAACCAAAGTTGTTGGGATGATTAAGACCTTATAAAGAAGGGTTTACAATTAGTTGAACTCATGGAATTCTTTACAAAGATGGTATGATTGACTTGTTTAATTAGATAATGGGATCTTCAAAATTTAGGACAGGCTTTATCTTTGACTCAATGGAGGCATAAAGATGAATTTTTGAAGGAAGTTTTCTTTTTTTAAGCTTATGATTCAGCCCTAGAAGGTTGAATACTGTAAATGTTTTGTGAGTCCAATTTCGATGCTCATGCTAGATGATAGGTCTGCATGATTGTGGTTTTGGGTTTAGTGTGTTTGTGCATAGAAGTTTATCAGCATTGATAGAGTTTTTCACTACCGCCCATATTTCTAAATGAGTGTGTATACTTATTGACCATGGATTTTTCATGATAAGTTACAAGAAATGTAGTTGATGATGATGTTTCATTGTGATGATTTGTTTATGGATAGAGTCACAATAATTTTATATTTGACTAGCTATATTTTAAGAGATTTGAGCATGTATGAGATGGTAGATTCTATAGTATGTAAAATTTTATTTTGCCAGATTTGACTTTGTCTAGGAAAAAATAAGACTTGAACTTATGCAACTAACGTTGAAAGGATAACCATGATTGAAGAGAATTTGGAAGAAACTCAAAGTACACATATGAGTTGCGCTGATAATTTCGCAATATCGGATATTTGAATTTGCGATTATGTAATCTAAAAGCTTGTCGAAAGTTATAATGAGATTTGGAAAAAAAAAAACCAAATCCTTGGTTTATAAGACTGGTCGAAATATTAGAAAAGCAGGTGTCTTGAGTATTAAGTGGCCTTAGTTCGAAGCCCATCTAAGTTCATAATGTCTTTTATGTTTTGGCTTTGAGTAAATATGTTCTTGATCCCTCTTATACTATGAAATAGGAGTCTAATGAATTTTTGGAGACTGAACTTATGATAATTATTTTTTTTCAAATTAGAGATGTGATGGAAATAATAAAATAATATTGCATGTTATTGTCAAGTTAGTAAAGATTTAGTGAGACAACCATAATATTTGAGAGATATTTAGAAGTTATGTATTTGAGAAAAGGACACAAAAAATTAGTTTAGAATTACTTATATCGCTTAGAGGACTAAACTTTTGTTAAGTGGGAGGATGTGATACCCCTTATTTTTCAAAGGGAAAATATAATTATTTTAATTAAAATAAGGGTATAAGGGTAATTCCTCCAAAGGAACCCCATATAAATAGAAAAATTAACAAATTCTTTTTGTGTTCTCTGCATAGCCCTCTCTCTTGATCATAGAAAAATGGAAAACCCAAATCGTTAGGCCTAGGGTTTGAAGGATTGATTTCAAGAGGTAAGATTTTTCCCTAGATCTTGTCTACCATAATAGAAAAATAATACCTTTGTTCTTCTTGAGTTGTTTTCTCTTGTTCGTAGAACTTAAAAACCTAAGATGTATATCAAAGGTTTACTAAAGTAATTCAAAAGGTAAGATCTTCATTATTTATTTTTAAAATTTCTTTGGTGTGATTCTCTTAATTTTCTTAAGTTTAGATCAATTCAAGAAGTCGATTTAGATTTTACCTCGTTTTAAAATAAAATAAAAATACCACGGTAGTATCGCACTGAATTGTTTTGAGAATGAGAATGGAAAAAAAAGAAAAAGAAAAAGAAAATAAGTATGGGACCACCGTAAGCTATGAGATTTTGGGAATAAAAAGAAAGAAAGGTGGTAATCGGTAGGCTTGAGTTTAGAATCAAAGAAAAAAAGAAAAAAAGTAGGAGACCATTGTACTAAAAAGAAGTAGGGGACACAATTAAAGAAAAAAAGAAGAAGAAAACAAGTTGGAATTATAGAGATGAATCGTATGTGTGCAACTAATAGGGTTGAAAAGTAAAAAGGAAATATTGGCATGATTTTGATTGGTTTAACTGAAAAGACAAAAAAAGGCATGTAGTAAAAAGCCAAAATGGACATATTGTTATGATTAAATCATTAAATAAAAAAAAAAATTAGGCCTAATGATAAGTGTTTTTCATACATGCTTTTATACAACTAATCACCTATCAATCATATGGTATCATGGTGTTTTTGAGGGCTCTAATGCTTAATTTTATCATCTTATGGCTCTAGGTACATTTTGAATCAAACAGAGCATGCAATGAGGGTCAGAATTTATGGTCAGACTCATAGGAGTACTTTTGCTAGCATTTTTAGCTCAAAAAATAGCATAAATATTGATTTTGATGCTAACTAAGCACTCCTATTAGTTGTTTTTATATCTAACCCCCTAAATGTGTGTATTTTGTAGAAATGAAGAAAAGAAGACAAGAAGCAAGCAAAATGGTGAAGAAATAAGGAAGATAGGCTGAAAAGAGACCCACGATCGCGACCTAGAACAACCATATAGTAGCGACTACAATCGTCAAGGTCGGATCGCGGCAAATGTAGAGAGCCCAACCCGTAGACATGTAAATTTCAGAAGGTCGCGACCCCAACCACCTTGCGCTGCGACCGGTGCTTGAGTGGACCAAGTCCCCTGCAGAAGGTCGCGACCGGTGAAGCTCCCTACTATAAACTCGTGTAGCCCGCTTCTCGCGAAGTCGATCGTGAAGCCGCCTCGAAGATTCCGAAGTTATATTTAAGGAAATCGCAACAATAGTGCCATCACCACCGCCGTGACCGCACGACACAACCTAGAACTATTTTCTATTTTTTTTCCCCATTTTGGCCTAGTTTTTGAGGTGTATATATATGACTTTTTCCTTTGGATTTGGGGAGTTCGTGGAGGCAATGAAAGGGATTGTCTTCGGGGATTTGAAAGAGCCAAGCCCCTAGGTTTCAAACCTCGAGGGCACAACTCTTCTGGGTAGGAAGAAGATTGAAGAAGAAAAGAAGAATTGAAGAGGAGATTCAATATTTCATCTTCTATATAGACTATTTCTCCTCTTCTTTATGTTTTCTCTCCTTTCTTTGGTTGTATTTCTCCTCTCCATGGGCTAATCTTGTTTTCTAGGGCTTTAGATGTAGTTTGTTTATGATTTATGTATTTGAACATTGATTTACTTTCTATTTGATATTTGAAGCACATTTATATTAAATGCCCTATTTTATTCTTCATTACATGTTGATGTTTGTACACCATTGGCATGCTTGAGGTTCAATTCAAGATTTGAGAAATGAGAGTTGAATTAGACATGACTAGGGCATCACATTTCATCATTGACAAGAGATTCTCTTGGGTTTTGTGTGGTAATTTAGGCTTCTAGGGTTTAGTGTGCACTTAGGGCTTTAAGGTTGAATAGAGTTGCAAAATACCTAAGTTCTATGGGTAAAATGTGGATTATCAAGAGAGATTCACATGTGCAAAAGCAGCCTACCAACAATTGGTGATTAGAATATCAATTAGGGGTGAATTGGACGAGAATGCATAACGATTAACCAAATGAAATCTAAACCCTAGGTTTTCCATCTTTTATTTTCCATCTTTTCATGTTAGTTTATGACTTTAGTTTTTAGTTATTTTCATCTAAATCCATCATCTAAATAAAGATAGGATTATTTTTATTTCGATACTTAGAAACCCTTCTTCCTAGTGGGATCGACACTCGTACTTCATATTCACTATATTACTAGATATGACGCGTGCACTTGCGCACAAAGATGCTTTATACATTTTACACACACGCACCACGCTTTTGCCTACCAAGTTTTTGGCGTCATTGCCGGGGAATTAGGCTCTTTTTACTAATATTGACACCAATTAGTCCTTCTTTACTTTGGATATTTCTTTTATTTTTCTTGTTTCGTGTATTATATCTCTTTTATTTCTTCTTCTTGTTTGTATTATCTTTTATCTTTGTTTTCGCTTTGAAAGTTTTTGTTTGTTTCATAGGATCCGCCAAATCACAATGGATCCCTTCATGGAATTGACAACCGAAATGGCCTTCCTCACTCAACAACTAAGATTAAGGAAAATGGCCAATGAACATCATCAAAGAGTAACAAATCAAGTGAGGAGTCAAGTGTGGCAACCATATGCGTTGATGGATTATGTTCAATATGGAGGTACCTGATGGGCTGAAAGTGAGTGTGTCAAAATTGGTAAAATGTACACTGCTGCGCTGTATATACGTAATAGAGTTCACGTGAGTGTATATAGTCAAGCAATGCTCCCACGTAAGAGAAGGTGCTTAGTACCGGTTTAGTGACTCCAGATAACATTTGATCCATTTATAGTTTGAATTATGACTAAATTAGCAGTTAAGGAAAGTCTAATAATGTCGATTTAAGGTAATGGTTGAAGGACAAGGTTTGCCTTCGCCTCGACACACGATGGATTTTAACCTAGATAGTGCATTTATTTAATATTCCGTATGATTTATGTTAGTAGGTTGATGAGTGCCTACAAGCTATTCTCTCTCGAGATATAGATTTTATCTCGCCGATTAAGGGTTGTATTGCATCTGCTTCGACCCGCGACTCCAGATGCATGAATGTGCAAACCACCCCAGTGTGATGGATGGGGATATCTACATTCACACGATTGACAGTGTTGGTTTGCTCAGTGTCCTACAAGTCATCTTCTATCAATATCGGACTCTATCATTAACAACATGCCACAATTGGCCAAATAATATGTGATTAAATTCAAAGAATCGCGACCATAGATATTCATATCGATCTGTTAAATAAACCACAATTAAAGTATTAATCCATAATGAGTACGGTTAGGGTGACAAAACCATAGAGAGAAAAGAAAGTTAGTTCGATGTTCAGTGATGGATTTCAGAATCAAGCGAATTAGGAGAAAGAAATCTGAGGAAGAAGCGTCTTCACGGTCTCTCGGAATCCGTCTTCACCAATCTATCTCTATCCATCTCTCCTTGTGTTCAGTTTGCCTCCGAATGCCCCCTCTTGCCTTGAAATTGCTTCCCTTTTATATAACTGGATCTAGGCCCATCAATGGCCTAGAAAATTAGAGTTGTTAATGCTCTCATTCTAGAAAAGGAGACCTCGCTACGCGGGCATTGGTGAAGGGCTATGTTCTGCGTACCAAGGCCAGATCATGCATTCGGGTTCGCTGACGTGGCCTCCACGCTGGTGTGAAGCACTACGCCGCAGTGTGGAGTGCCTCGCTGCTGCGTACTCGAGGCTCCACTGCTGCACTTCTTTGTGCATCTCTGCTTTGGTTCTTTCTTCTATTATTTAGCTTCATTTGTTCAATATGGAGCTTGTCCCACCTAAAACTGTTATAGTCATGGGAGGGGTGCTTACAATGATAGTGAAGACAGATGAATCATGCAATTGAGCTATAAAAGCCGGTACCTGTTGATGTGGATACTCAGTGCTGCCCCAAACTTATTCTAGCTAGAAGCCGAGAGCTGCTGCGTGAACAAAATCACAAGATGCCAAGGTCGAGTTGTTCGGGTTTCATGGAAACTGAGAAAGGTGGAGTCCTATGAAATCATGCCATTGAGGTAGGGTTTTCTCTACTCGGGTTAATTTAATCGAAGGGCATGTGTGTCGGAGATCTTTGTCGATTTTTCTCAGGCCAGTGGCCCAGCTTATTTTGGCCATAACTTGACCATAACTCATCTGGGATGGATGATTGCATTCTAGATAAAATAGATCGATGGAAAACATATCTCCTTGAAATAAGGTCAATCAAATTAGGCCATTTGGACTCATAAGAAATGCATTCCAAAGGAGGCTATGTTCAGACGAGTTTACGGTTATGTTTGAAAGCAGAGTAGATCCGGTTGTTTAAGGATATATATCTTTAGTTTCGTGATCCAGATTTGGGTTATTCAGTTGGAGAAGAACCTAAAGAACCGTATCTCAAAAATGAATACAAAGAAAGATGTCTCAAATTATGGATTAAGACCCACACGAAATCGTCGGGTATCACGGACTATTTATAGTGTAAGCAGTAAATTGACCCAGTTTGAATGAAAAAGGCCATAACTTCTTCGTCCGAACTCCATTTTGGGTGTTCTTGGACTCTATGGAGAGCTCATTGAGTCAAGATTCTATCCATATTCATGTAGAGTAAAGGGGATGATCAGAACATGGCTGAAAATTTATGTTTTTCACCAAGTGTGCAGGTTGATTGGTCATGTCGATGTGAATAGCCGGGTTTTGGCATGACCATTTCATGGAATGTTGTGGGCTATTGTATGGGGTAGTAATTTCCATGAGTTAGCATAAGAAAATCATGAGAACAAAAGATGTTGAGTTCAATTGAGAGTTTTAATCAATTGGAAGTGATTAAATGCTTAAGGGTTGTTGGAAAGTATAATATAGTTAATGGTTTAATTAAACATGATTAAGGTAAGGATGTTAATGAATTTTATGGATAATGTGACTTGTAGGAGGAAGGTGATAAAGGACAAGGCTGGAGGTGGAAAGTGTTGTTTAAAGGAAGAAAAATGGCTTAAATAACTAAGGTGAGGAAAATGTAAATGTTTATAAAATATATATATATATATATATATATATATATATATATATATATATATATATATATATATATATATATATATATACTATATTAATGTTAACCAATATATGTTTTCATATCTATGTTATAAATGTTGAATGAAAAAAGAAATGTGGTTTTTTGACTTTAAATAATGTTGAAAAATATGAAATGATTATGGTTTCCATAGTTTATAGCATATGATTTATGGTTTTCATATGAAATGAAATGTTTATGAATGTATATTTTATATATACATGTTTATATAAAAATGTTTGAATCCATGGTTACCCTATGCTACAAAGATAAAGTTTAAAGGAAAGTCGACTAAAGTACTTTACGCATGCATGGTACATGGGAAAAGGGTTAGGATTTTTTTTTATAGAGGGAAGGGAAGAGTGATGCATATTACCATGCACATGAAAAATATAAAAAGTTTACCAACACATAATGTGATTTATTCCATAGTGCAATGGTATTTAAAGAAGGCCTGATTTGCTCGGAGTTCCTTTTGAGCCATCGTTGATCGTAAGGCTTTGTTTCCTCGTGGAGGTTCTTTTTCATAGGCCAACAATGGTTAACGAGGTATGCTTCTCGGAGGTTCCTTTTGGGCCATGAGTGGGATAATAGATTGTTTCCTCGAATTCTTTCATGGACCAACGGTGGTTAGCAGTATGTGGGTTCCATTGGATATAATGATTCAAAAGGAAAAAGTATATTGAAAAGATATGTTGATACAATTAATTTTACATTGTATTTGGATCTATATGAAAAAGAAAGTAAAGTAAATGTTTATTGAAAAGGATATGTTTATACAATTATTTTACATTGTATTTTGACTTTATATGGAAAAGAAAGTAAAGTAAATGTTTATAGAAATGAGATCTCACATCACAATTTTTACATGTTGTATTATTTGAGCAGAGAAAGGAAAATAATGCAGTAAATGTTTATGTGGACAGGATCTGTTTCCACAGTGTTTTACACATTGTATATGAACTATATATGGAAACATTATTTTCACATGGGCTGTCTTTCTCAGGCTCCCTTTAGCTCACCCTTTCGGATGTTTTATAAAATATTTTGAGAGCGAGGGGCGGCGTGCGTTCAAAGCATCCTCGGGCCGGTGACACTCCACCTCACGTGTGACCACCTTTTTCGAAATGTATAGTTTTGTTGTAAATAACTACTTATGCACCTTTATTTTTGTAATGTATATAGGTTTTAAAAAAAGATTGTTTATATATCTATAGTGTTCGGAAAATGATTTTAAAGTTTGATTTAAGTTGGTTGTGGTGAGACTTGATGTCCATTGTTGGATGTGGAGGTAAAATTACAGGTGTTATGGTGGGACATGTCCAGGACAGGAAACTCAGCCCATTTTCTAGGAGGTTTAATGTTTAAAAAAAAAAAAATTGTCCCGCACGTGTTTCATAGATTTTAATGGAAAACGTAACTATATAAATGAGTTTACTCCACGGATTCACTTTTAAAAAGGTTTAAAAAAAAAAGAAATGAAAGCGTTTGTTTTTCCGTCAGTAAAGTGTGGGAGGGTCCCGGTTAGGAAGAAGCCGGGTTGGGTCCTTCGAGTTCAACTTTCAGAATCGCACAATTAGTGTCGGGGAGGGGTGGATCGGGGCCCAGTCGTCTCAGCAGATTCGACTCAATCAGCCCCTGCTTTCCGATGTCGGACCGTCAACCAGGCGGAACCCCTTGGTCATGGCGTATGGAGGATCGTGACAGTCTCGACCGTGGGCGTGCTAAGATGCGGGAGTAGGCTGATTTTGACATAAAAAATTATACGAGCCTTAGCCACGAGGCGTGAGGAGTGCATCGAAAAGGATGATGAAATCACCGATCGATGGTTGCGTTTCCAAAGCATACTGGCGTCAGTGAGCTCTGCATAAGCGCTCTGTCTATGTCGAGTAAATAATGCAAACTATACTCCTGTACATGTCATCGAAAGCTAGGCGGTAAATCCGGTTGATGGCGGAGCGCAAATTTGACACCCGGACGAAGACGGTGGGTCGCCAGGCGAAGGCGGATTAAGGACTGGAACTCATACGGCTTAGGGGGGCACTACGGGAACCAGGGGTGCATAGAGCGGCGTCTGCCGACCATGGTCACGGATAGTGAAGTTGAATGCATTAGGGTGGAAGCGCGTTCGGGGCGAGCGAGCGGTTGAACGAGGACTCGTGAGCCCAGATCCGCTTGGCCTCCCAGGAAATGAGCCGGTGTGGATCTTAGGAAGGGAGTGGTCTTGCCGCGAGGAAGTAGGCGGATGGTTGTCTTTTGCCAGATGGATGTGGACCATGAGGTGGTCAATTAAGGGGGTGGAGATAATAATAACCACAACAAAAAACGAGAGAGGGAGAGGAAAGGGCGGCCAAAAGTCCTGTGGAGGGAAAAATGAATAGCCGGTCAGATTTATATACACAAAAAATTTGTGCCCGCTACACCGCACGGAGACGAACCATTGCTCACCTTGAGAGGTGTAGAGTTAACGGTGCTGCGTGCCGAGGATGGATAAGGGCTGCGACGGCGGCGTGGGACTCTACTGGCTAGCTAGCGTGCTCGAGGCTGGATATGAAAAAATTGGTTTCCCTACTGGAGTGGCGTAGGAACTCTGTAGTGACGTACTGGTGTGGTTCTGACGTTCTTTTATTTTTTAAAACACGGGTGGCCTCTCACCGTTTGTAATGAACATGTAAATCCCTTAGTGACTATGCACCCTTTGGTTTGACATGAAAACCGGTCGGGTGACTACCGTCGACCCTCGGAAACACGTCGTGAATGTCGGGTGGCAGAGCGTTTCTCCTGAAAATAGAGGCGGGGAGTCTCCTTTATGCAGGGAGCTCTACCTTCAAATACAAAACACATATACCTGTCCCAAGCAGGTTCAATATATCCAATATATCAATATATCAATCTTCACACACACATGATATCTGACCACTTAGACTAAGAATACTCCTTAATACATACTAACTATGAATCGACTATATATAAATAGTTACAAGAGTTCACGATATTTTCACTCTTATACAATACATATATTAAAATTAGACACATTTCAATACATGTATAATATCGTAAACCAAAGCCACCGAAGCCCGACTTTCTTCTAATCCTCAATCCCTAGGGCCCAGTCCCTCGCCATAGCTCTGTGCTATAAAATAATATCCCTTGTAAGGAATTGGTAATGCTTTCCATTAGTGGAGATAAGCCTAAGTGGGCTACTCTCCACCCTAAGTGCGGTGCAATGTTCCAAAATAAACACACATTCAAGCAAGTAAAGGTCCTACTTGAATGTCTAACTCATCATCTCGTGCAGGAGTCCTCAGAGCTCCTCACGCTCGCCTAAGCCTCGTGTAGAAATTGTTATTTTGTTTGTTTGTGGACAACCCTCCAGATGTGTGTGTCGATTGGGGCGTCTCAGAACCGGTGATATTATTTGTGGACTTCCTGGAGTGTATATCAATTGGGCCGTCTCCAGACGATTGATATTTTAGTTTGGACTATCCTTGATAATTAATATTTTAAGACAACCTAGAACCATTTTTCTATACTCATCTCATGCACTCACTCCTATAGTCTAGGGTGTTCGGTGCATGGAATGCATGTATGCCAATTCCAATACTGATCCTAATCACATGCAAATATGTAAAAACATGCACATATCAATATCCAATCACACAATCATGTCATGTAATTAATCAATTCATACATCAAAATTAGCTCACTTGGGCTAATGATCAAACAGACGGATGCGGATGCTCGACCCGAGTATAATAATTCGCGAAATTAATTTGAGGATCTGGTTTTAAGAATAGTAAAACCCTACGATTTACCATTCAGGAAATTCAAATCATCGGTTCATGATGAACCTGGGTTTCCATGACCATTTAGGCCTTATGCATATCACAATACAATTCATTTCATAATTTGAATTTAGCACCCCATAACGGCCCAGGCAGTCACGGATGTAAAAAATTTCTAAAATTTCCAACAATTCGGTCCGAGTTTTGGGGACCAGATCAAAGCTGACCCCTAAGCAGGCCTCATTTGTCGAACATCGAAAAGTATTTAAAGAAGGAATAAAACCCAAGTAGGGAGAAACCCTACCTCGGAGTTTGTCTAAGCTCAGCAAATCACAGTACCACGAAGCCACTACTCCACGTGAAGCGACTTCCTTCTTGTGGAGGCTAGACGGATGGATGGGCGTAGTATTTTAAGAAGTCGGACCTTCTCTCCTCTGAAAACCTCCATTTTTATACGTCACTTCTTAAAGTCATATCTATGCGTTTTTGCTTTTGAATTTGTGGGAGAGACAACCCTTATTCTTTTGTCTTTAGTGACTTATTTGAATTCCATAATGACGTATGTCCCTCTTCACCGGTTTTGATATTCGGCTCTACCTCAGGCGATCCATTTCATCATTTATCTACTCATGCCACCTTGGCACATGAGTAAGTGTTATATGTGACTTTAATTCGCATCGAAAATGCGTTCTGACACGACGAATCTTATCGACGTGTAAGTCACGGCATGCCGAGATTGATGAATTTTACGTGCTAGCTGAATTTGGCGGGAGCGATTCCAGCGGTGAAATCTGAACATCATCCAGAGATCTTGAAGAATAAATTACGGTTTTAACCGAAATAACAATTTTGTGTCCAGTACGATTTTGCTTATTCGAGAAGTGGAATTTCTTAGGTCTTATTCTGTGTTCAAAGGAATTTAGTCGAAATTCGGGGCGATCACAAATCACTCACATGCATATGCAACGTGCACTCACCATGCATGTAAGCAGGTCATTTAAATCTTAAGCGACTAAACCACATACCTTCATCCCTAAACGAGGAAAGGGATAGGTGGCACTTGTCGTGTCCTCGCGCTCCAGTGGATTCCTCCACTCCGCCGAAAGATCTTTGCTATAGCACTCTTACGCTGGAGATGATCAGCAAAGAACGCGATCCGCCGGTATCAAAATCTGGCCCCAGTTTCTCCCTCGAGAGATCTCAGCAGGTAATCAGACACTCAATCGACCCCGATCCACCACATGGCTGGATGGGTATACTTAGGAGCATGAGGCGTGGAAATACCTCGTGGACACATTTGTGTCTTTGAGCGGTAAAGCGGTGTTATGCTACAACGCTATCCTCTCGGTATCTCAAGAAAGGCCCGATAAATGTGGGCGATAGCTTCAGCGCTTCTTAGGGCGACCCTCTCTCATTGATCGTGCCTTAGACATGAACTGACCTCGAGGAACTCTAAGGGTCGGCGTTGTCTGCATAACGTCTTCTGCGGATACGGTAGTGAAGGCATTTGTTGTATCAAAGCTCACGCTTCTGGAGGTGTCTCTAATCGAATCGAGGACAGTGATGGAGCTCTCCCACCTCGGTCCCGACCATAACGATAATCTCTACATGGCCTCCTGTCTGATACCTCATATGGTTGTTGTATACCTTTGATAACTATTATTGTTGTAGGAGAATTCCACTTGGGGTATGCCTCCCCTTGCCGCCCATGACCCGGGGACACGTGGGTGTCCTCCCCTTTTTGTATATAATCGCCTGATGTGTAACGCACCTGACCGCACTTGGTGTGTAAGCCGACCTTCCAAGGTCACAATCATGACAATCAATGGATGAATCAACCTAGTCCATGTCTTTGAGAGCGACATCCATGTCAGAGCCGCTGCTTAGCCTGGCTTGACACCGTGCGATTCTGAGGGGAATCGAATCTTGAAGGAGTCACTCAGAGCTCTCATCATTGATTCTGGATATACGTGATAATTGGCGGGTGTGTTTTCATCTCGAGGCATGGCGCAGTCAGTGGGCTTCCTTGAGCCTCATACATTTACATTTTATAAGTTAGGGATATCTCCCCGGGTCTCTTACACCACAACTCCGAGTTCTCACCTTGGGATAACAGACCCCCGCTTTTTGCTTTGCTAGATACACTTTAATTACTCTTCACTTCTGATTTGAACTAGAGTCTTCATTGGACGTAGTTCCAAGACAAACTCAACCCCACACACACTCACCAAGGGTGGTGAATGACCATCACAGATGCACGCACACCCAGGCTGACGTGATGTTGGATTCACACGAGCGCAATAATGCTCGCTCTTTGTGACCTTGATCATTTGCAGGGGTCCTGCAGACGAGAATCTGGAGATCCTCACCCACGTAATCGAGCCTATCAGGATCAACTCTCACCACATCCTAGGGAAGAACATCTATCTTTTTGGCTTCTCCCCAAGGCCTTAACTTTCTAAGCCCAAAATCAGCTAGTGTGGTGTACTTGGCAAACTAAGGTCAGAGATGCCCGACAACAGATGGCTATCAACTCATCCGTGTTCTTGAAAACTTTAACATCAAACTGATGGGTCCTACCACACTAAGGTCCTGCCTTCTGTTGAACTGATGCATCACGACTTTGACCCACACTCTGGCCCCTCTGCTTTAAGCTATCATTAACTGGGGGATGAACATGTGTAGATACCGAGGAAACTAAAGCCCCAGTTTCCTAGTTAGTACCTAGGGTGTGGAGGAGCTAACTCGTATCTCTCATGTTCCTCTGACTAGCTGGACTGCTATCCCAAAGTCTGCGGGATCCACAATCTCACAGAGGCGATCGTCTCACATGCCTAATCAAGTGGATCACGGAAACTCGTGTGAAGCGAAGTCTTACGCCTCTTCCCAGAACAAGGAAGAAGGTTGATCCTCCCTCTTGCTTTACCAACACCGAATCTAGAGTGCTCAGAGCATCCTCGATCTCTCTCTATGGTCGAGGGGCTGAGTCCCAACCATGGAGTCTATGTCTCGTGGCGAAATCTTACGATCCACACTTTGAATGGACAACTTGACCCATTCTCGAATCTCTGTAATACCAGTAGTCCTAAGAAATTACGTATCTCGAATTGACATTCGGTCTCTCCAGGTGGCGATCATCACGGTCTCGACCTTCTACGGAGTCGATGGCCTCTGATGTTTGTGTCCCAAAAAATCTCACCTCAGTAAGCCAAACTCGCACTTACTGAACTTAGCATACAGTTGATGGTCTCTTAACAGCTGTAAAACAATCCTCAAGTGATACTCATGCTCCCACTCGGGTGAATCGAGATGTCATCCATGAAGATTCCCAATTGATCTAAATAGGGTTGAATATCGTGCATGGATCATGAGATACTCTTTGAGGCGCATTCGTCGATCAAAAGGCGTCAGTAAACTCAAAGTGCTATAAGCAGCGATCACAAGCAAGCATCTTGGGACTCATTTGTCTCCCCTAACTCATTAATATTAGTAACGGTGCGAGTCTATCTTGGAGTAGACTTGCGCTCTCTTGACAAACAAATCATCAATTCTCGATGATAGTGCCGTGCTTGATCGTAACACTGTTCAGCGTGACAATAATACGCAGTCCAAGGGTTTTATCCTTCAGCTCTTATGTACATAAAATGAAACCCAGGGCGCCCAGTGAGTGTGAAGTGCTTTCCGGTCTAATGAACCCCAACATCCGGTAACTCTATGTTGGACTGAGTTCTGAGACTCTTGACATGGTGCCATCTAATAATGAGTCATAGAGATGGGTGAAATACCAGAGTGTAACTCAATGGATCTGTGCTATGTGGAGGTAGTCAGGTAGCTGCCATACGGAAAAACATCCTACTCGCAGAGTCTCACTGGATGGAATCCGTGGGTCTCACCTTGTCCTCTACGGTTAGGCTCGCTAATAACCACCAGCGTCACGACACTGGTTTCATTATACTATTTGGGACAAAAATAACATGTTTGTCCCTTTGAGATATCGTTGTGTGAGGTATCGTCATGCGTGTGGCGGTAACTCTCCACCTGCGCTCACTGATCGATAACAATCACCACAATAAGCGATGCGACCAATCCATCCACAGGGATGACATAATTCTTTGTAATGTGAATCCTCGGGTCCTTTGTGGTGGGGTCAGAGATCTCCAACTGACATGTGACCTGAGGCATATTATCATCCATATCCACCGCCCTAATCCCTAGGAGAGAACTCACATACAAAGGCTCCTTTAAGGTCTCCTGAGGTCTGCCCATTTCCACCATAAATGTTGAAGCTTCACTCTCTATTTGGATTTCTGAAACGCTGGAAGTGCAAATCTGAGAAGACCAGTGTCGGTGATCTCCATAGCCTCTAACACCTTCGTGTATGAACCAATGGTGCCGCCACCATCGGATCTCCTCCCCCTGTGAAAGTCGGAGGATGATGCGCTGCTGGAGGTTACTGGGACCTTCATGTCTGTTCACTTTGCTATACCCGACTGTGAGATAGCCATTTCTTGTAATACCTCTGACCTGAATTAAACATTTTGTTGATCTGATGCTTTGGGTGGTTTGGGCTAATACCCGAGTGGACGCCCTCTACGTCCTCGTCCTCGAAACTAGCCATCATGCGAGTTTAATGACAAGTTAAATATCAATACAATTATCTACAAAGGGCATAACACGTTGAGAGACACTATTCATAAACACTCATCGATTGTACCTTTATCTTGTGTTGGGACAATCAGACGAATGATCTCACATTCAGAGATCTGTTTTATCAACAAAAATTTCATTTTGAAAAATTTTATTTTTCGAAAATTTTATTATGGACATTGAGATTTTAATTTTTCTGAAATAAACTGTATTTTATTTTATTTTTTTCGAAAAATTTTCGAAGATTGACTTCGAGAACGATGCTAAGTGGCCCAGATTGAAGCATTTGGGTACACTTAGGAGTGAAACGACCTGTGGCCACAGCAGAGCGTGTTTGGTGCGGTGCCTGTTGTTGTGATGCTGTTGGCAGGTGAGCACAGCGTCTTGCGCGCCCCAGCGCCCGGCGCCCAGCCTTTACCCGGTGTCATTTGCCGCATGCGCCGTGCGCACACTGCCGTAGCGCCGGCGCCGGCGCGCTGCTTCAGCACCGCGCTCTCACCTGCTGCACCACGTGCCGCGCGCCCCTCACGCCCCCTGCCCAGCGCCGCGCCTGGCCTTGATCGCGCGCCGCGGCCCGTGCTACGCCAACTTCCGCGTGCCTAGCGATGCTCAAATGAAGCGTAGCCGCATTCGAAGTGCGCACGAAATTTTTCGTTTTTCTTGTGGCGTACATTATTATTATTTTCCATTACTTGATCCTTGCTTTGAAGGAAATAAAAAAAATATACCTATATTTTTTCATTATTATTCTGGGCATACTCAAAATAATTTATAAAAATTTATTCTATTCAATTTTCTTCAATTTTCTGACTTGTAAACCTTAGAAAAGTATTTACTTCACCTCTAAACCAAGTAAACTTATAAAATTTAATTTTCTTGGATTTGTGTGTGAATTTTCTCAAAACACTCCTGATCCAACACTAACCCTAGTATTTGACATAAATTTATTAAAATTTGATTATTATAATAGCTAATGGATTGTAGTTTAGTTCATTTCTTCTATTCTTGGGTTTTTTTCTTGTAAAACTCCACCATTTCCTAACACATCTATGTGCTAATTACTAAACACCCGATCATCACGTTATTTCATGGGACATGGTATAAGCATCATTCGCTACATGATCACACAATCTGTCCAAATCCTGCAAAACACACCAACATTAAATGTAGTGTCCTATTTTTTGTCTGTGATTTCCTAGGTAATCGAGCCTCGCTCAACTTGTCGGGAACCACACTGAGTGGTGATGTTCTTATACCTCAAGACTATGGCCTCGACCCAGATCACCTCTGCACTAGTGGCAGGTATACTAGCTACATTCTGTTTGTGGGCCCAGGCTGGGTTGGTGAGTGCAGTCGGCAGCAGATACTCGTGAATGTCGAGGTGACCAGGCATTTCTCCACAGTATGGAATGGAATCCTCCTTTGTACATGGGGAGCTCTACGAATACAAAACAATATACTGTCCCAGACAGTTGACACGTCACGATGTATCGATATATCCAATCACATGAGTAATACGGCCACTTGGATTACAAGCGATATTTCAACGTAATACATACTAGCATGAATCCAGCCCATGCCAAATAGTTACAAGAGTTACGATATTTTCACTCTTATACAATACATATATTAAAATTAGACATTTCAATACATGTATATATCATCGATGAAAACCATGACAGACTTTCTTAAATCCTCGATCATGCGGACGAAGCCGTCCCCTCGCCCGCTCCACTGACGCTGTAAACCATATCCACTTGACGGTGAGCTAATGCTCGATAGTGGGACTGTTAACCCCTAAGTGGGCTACTCTCCGCTAAGTGCGGTCTGTTCCCAAATAAACACGCATTCCGGCATGTCGTGATCCTACTTGAATGTGCAGCTCTATGTCTGTTTGGGATCATACAGGCGCTCCCTACACTTTCACTTTAGGCACAAAACATGAGAGTACAAGTGTTTTGTTTGTTTGTGGACAATGAAACCCTCAGATGTGTATATATCAATTGGCGTCTGACGATTGATATTGTTGTGGACTACCTCGATGTATATCAATTGGGCCGTCTCAGGCAGTTGATGATATTTTAAGTTTAGTGCCCTGGATAAATAATATTTTTTTAGACAACCCCTCAGAACCATTTTTCTATACTCATCTCATGCACTCCTCCTATGGTCTAGGGTGTTCAGTGCATATGGAATGCATATGCCAATTCCAATACGAGTCTAATCACATGCAAATAATAGTAAACATGCACATATCCACCTTAATATCAATCCACCTGATCATGTCATGTAATTAATCCAATTCATACATCAAAATTATAGCTCACTTGAGCTAATGAGAGTCGAGCTTCAAACGATTCTACTTGAATTACTGCGACCAAAAACGTGATAATTCGCAAAAATTAATTTGCAGAGAACACGGTTTCGAGAATAATGAAACATAGGTTACCATTCAGAAAATTCATAAATCATCGGTTGACTTAGTGAACACAGGTTTCCACGACCATTTGAGCCAACATGGATCACAATACAATTCATTTTCATAATTTATAGTTGCCACCCCATAACAACCCAAACAGTCCGCGATTTGTAAAATTTCTAAAGTTTGCAACAATTGATTACGTTTTTAGGACCGTCAGCGATGTGTTTCGTTGGCTATCTCAGACATCGAAAAGTACTTTAAAGAAGGAATAAAACCCAAGTAGGGAGAACCACACCTCGAGTTTGTCTAAACTCCTTAAATCATGAAATACCAGCCCTCCACGTGACCTTGAGCTTTCAGCTACTTGTCAGATATGACGGATCGGATCGCGCGTATTTTTAAGAAGTGGACCTTCTCTCCGCGCAAAACCTCCGTTTTAGCCACACGTCACATCTTGTATTCGTCCTCCGTTTTTGTATGGATTTGTGGGAGGGACAACCACTATTGCATTGTCTTTTAATGACTTATTTAGTCCATAATGGCCAGATTTATGTCCTCTTTTCTCGATTTTGATATTCGGCTCTACCTCGGCCGTCCATTTTCATCATTTAATCTACTCATGCCAATTATGGCACATGAGTACGTGTTATATGTGACTTTCATCGCATCGAAAATCATTTTTTGGCATGGAGAGTGTTACTCGAAAAGCGTGTAAATTAATTTGTCTCAGGAATTCGAAATTTTACGTGCTAGTGGACTTAGACGATTCTGGCGAGTGGGAGATGGTTTGTCATCAGAGATCTGGAGAATAAATTCTGGATTTTTAACCGAAATAACAATTTTTGTAATCGAAGTGTCGATTTCCTTATTCCGAGAAGTGGAATTTCTCGGGTCTTGTTGTGAGAAAAAACTCACAAACACATTAAAACAGACAAGATAGGAAGTCGAAAATGAAAAGAAAATTACATAGAAGACATTTTAAAAAGAGCCGAGAAAGAATGCAGAGTTTAATGGAGGAGGAGGATCTCTGATACTTGGGTTTGTCTTCCAGGCGCTATGTTTTGTCGTTAGCTCGAATCTCGGCAATGGCGCAAGTTATTGAGCTGAAAGTGAGTGTGTAAAATTGGTAAAAATTTAGACGATGTGGCGGGGACATTATCTGTATCAGTTCACATAGTGTGATGGCTAGTCAATTGTCGTTCTTACGAAGAGAAGCGTCTTTGAAATCTTGATTTAGTGACCTAGAAAATATTTGGATCAGTCTTGTGGTGTAATTATGACTAAGTCATGAGTTGAAAGTCTAACATTAAAATTAGATTTAAGGACTAATGATGGCTTATGGTTTTGCCTTCGCCTGCCACCACCCTAGGATTTTAGCTTTAGATAGTGCATTTATTTAATGGCCATATGATTTATGTTAGCGGGTTGATCATGCCTACAAGCTATTCTCTCTCGAGATATAACTGCCTATCTCGCTAGTGGGGTGTATTGCATCTCTACTTCGACCCCTTGACTCCGAGATGCATGAATGTGCAAACCCTAGTGCTACACTTGGAATGCGGGATATCTTTATTCCCTGATTGACCAAGTGTTGCTTTACCCATGTCCCTACAAGTCATCTTCTATCAATATCAGACTCCTAGCATTAACATGCCACAATTGGCCAAATAATATGTGATTAAATTCAAGAGTAAAGCAACCATAGATATTCATATTGATGTTAAATAAACCCCGCAAATTAGAATACATTAATCTATAATGGTCTGGTTAGGATTGAAACGAAACCCTGAGAGAAAAGTTAGTTCATAGTGATTTTCATTACAGACTGAAAGATTTTCAGCATCAAACGAATTAGGAAAAGAAATACAGAAGAAGCCGTCTTCGCGATCTCTCGGAATCCATCTTCACCAATCTCTCTCTATCCGTCTCTCCTTGTGTTCAGTCTGCCTACGAATGCCCCCCACCTGCCTCGAAATTGCTTCCTTTTTATATCTCGGGATTCGGGCCCATCAACGGCCTTGAAAATAAGAGTTTTTAGCTCCCATTCTGGAATAGGAGACCTCGCTATGCAGCGGCGAAGGGGGCTACGCCGCGGCGAAGGAGGATATGCCACGGCGTGCAGAGATACTTTGGAATCCACCATTAGGGTTGTGCGGCGTGAGCCTCCATCTTCTTTGTAAGCACTACCTTTGCGACATGGGTGCCCTCGTTACCTCGTGCAGCTCCCCTTGCTGCACTTCTTTGTGTTATAACTGGTTCTTCATTGTGTTTGAGTGTTTTATTCCAATATCGACATGTCCTATAAAACATTGAAAGTATAGAGCGATTTGCAATGTCAGTGAATATGAATGTGAATCATGCAATTGAGCTATAAATACACATAGAAATTTTACTGAAATGCATGCATGATTCACTTCGATCAGTGCCCCATATTTGAACAATCATAATTTTGGTTGGGACCATCACTCGAACACCTCATGGGACACAAGTCATAACACTCTTCAATCTCCACAAGTTTAAAGATCAAGCCTAGAAGAAGCTATGGATGAATTAAGAATAACTCAAGCTGAATCTACCATGGCGTAACTTGAATTCTCAAGATCAATGGCTGAAATTGAATATTCTCAAGTTGGGTTGCCTAGGTTTCTTGTTAAAAATGAGATGAATCACCTCTACAAGAGGAAATGTCAAACCTTTAGGCAACCATGGTTGAACTTAGAAAATCTCAAGCTCAATTCATGGACAGTTTTTATAAAACTCCACAAGATAGATGTTAAAAAATGGGAGTGGATGAATTAGCAAACATCATAATGGCGGGTGGATAAGACAATTTCTAAAAGCCTAAGGAAGGACAGTGTTAATATTCAGACTGTTTGTACACAACTCAAGCGCTTGAAAGAAGATATGACTCCAAAGGCCCCTTCTTATACTCAACTTGGACTTGAGAAAGAACAACTTCTACAAGAAAGGAATGAGAATATAAAAACTAGTGGCCAAACACATGAATGAGGGAGAGAACATGGCTAAAATGTCCTTTGAAGGACAACATGAGAGCATGTCATTCATTCTTGAGGTGATTAGAAGAAGAAAGACTTATGAGCTACAATGGGGATATCACCTCCCAAGAAACAATGAGGCAGAAACTCACAAGAGGAGATGATGATGCATAAGATTTTAAAGCCTTAGTTGTCATGGAAGATGAGCCAACTTCTTCGGAATCCCATGACATGACAAAAGATAAAGTTTTAAGGAATATTCCAGAGATGGTTCAATGGGGTGACATGCATGAAGAGTTAAATATTGAGGAGATAATCCCCATGTCCAAGGTGGAAGACTACATTATTCAATCGAATAAGGAAATGGAAGCTACCATTGTGACCCATAAAGAAAAGAAAAGAAAAAAAAAAAGATCGTAGAAGATTATGTGCCCAAAAGGCTATTGAAGCACAACTATTGGTTCTTTGGAACGAATGGAGGAGGGAATCACCAACCAATCCGTAGTTGGTAGAGTCAAGCTAGACTTTACAAAAACGGAGCCTCTTCTAAGTAGGCAACCCAAGCAAAAAAAAAAAAAAGAAGAAGGATTTTTATCCGTTTATTGCTTGAGTTTGTTTTTAGTTTTGTTTGTGTGCATTTTGATTTTATTTTTGGTGTTTATGTTAGTTTTTGTTCGAGAATTTCAGGGCATTCAAGCTGAATCTTAGTGAGGGAGTTTCATCAAGATCCACCACACCTGAGCCTAATGATCGCAATTGATCATCTAGGGAAGTCCTCTGTTCTCATTCTTCAAATCTCATACATTGAGGACAATGCATATTTTAAGTTTGGGGGGTATTGGGGGGATTTCCCTTTGTTTTTGAATTTTTCAGCTTCAATTATCCTATTTTTAGTGTTTTCTTTTTGTTGTTTGTGTGTTTTAGTTACTTTTATATGTTTTCAGTTTTTAGGTTAAGTTTTTTCAATTTTAGGATGTTTTTGGTTAAGCTTGTTTTGGGATTAATTATGATGCCTATGAATAATAATGATTAAACATTCTTTCACATGAAGAAAATGAGAGATATTTGAACTTAAAGCATAATGGTTTGACCTTGTAATTGACTATCTAGCCAAAAGTTCTTAACACTTTGAGCACAAATTGTTTTTACCTTTGAAAGACAATTTTTCTTGGTTTAGAGAAGAATTAGGTGAATATCATCCTAATTGATCTCTTGTGACTCTAGAAATTGTTTAATTATCACTCGAGGCGAAATCCTAGGCAACACAACTATTAGGAAATGATTTAGGCCATCATTTGACCGATTGAGCCTTTCTAGCCAACCCTATTATACATTGACCCATAATCACCCAACATTGGGCCTTATTAACCTTTTTATGTTTTGAGAGCCAAGAATTTATCCCTTTGAACCTTTGTGGTGAATACCCTTCAGTCAAAAAGCTATGTTTACCCTAACATGTGAATGTTAAAGTGATATCTTATGAATACATGTAGTTTGAAGTGGGGGTTTGGTTGAATAGGATGTGTCATGAATAGAAATCAAAAGAGGTTGGGGGTAGAAAATTAAAGAAAAAAAATAAGAAAAGAAGAAAAAGAAATAATAAAGCAAGGTGGGGTTGTTTTATCTTATAGCCTTCCTTCCTTGAGCAAGTAAGTTCTTACGGGTGTTTCACACCTAATACCCTAAGGCCAAATGGTATAGGAGCTACTACTAACCTAAAGCTTGCTATACGGGGTAGGTAGAAGCTTAAGAAGGTCAAGCATTGCACTACTCCATACCTTGGAGGTAGAAGAGAAATAAATAAAGAATTGGCTTTATGACATAAATGGTGAAAATGGTGAAAAATCAAGCAAGTTTGGGGGAGACCATATGCGGTGAAAAGATGCAAAAAGAGTTAAGTTTTGGGGACTGGATGATGCCAAAGCATGTGGGAATACCAGGATTAAGTAAATTTATGGAAGGAATAAAATATGTATGTTTGGGGTAAATTGAAATCTAAATGACTTACTCGACCACCCTTTACCTAAGCCATACATACAAGTTGGTAAAGACCTATTTGATCTTAGGAGTTGTGTCTTGCGTACATTAGTGGAGAGAGATGTGACCGACAAACATATGGAGGCCCACACACTCACAAAGTGAGTGAGAGATCCCATTCCACTCATATTTATCTAATTTCATCTGGATTGCAATTGACTAGAGACAGAGGCTTCACACACACACTTGAGAAATATAGTTTAGGTTGTTCAACTCATGATTGATTCATTATGTTTGAAAAAATTGTCTCGAAGTTTTCTTTGTGAGGTATGAAGGTGAAAATCCCTAAGGCAAATTATCATGCAAAATCTCAAAACATGCTCAACATATCAAAAAATTGAAAAAGAGTAATAAACCATTACTTTGCTTGAGGACAATCAAAATACTAAGTGTGGGGGAATTTGTTAGGATAACTTTAAGTTATCATTATTTAGCACAAAATATAGCATAAATCATGATTTTGATGCTAACTAGGCACTCATATTAGCTTTTTTTATACCTAACCCCTTAAATGTGTGTATTTTGCAGAAATGAAGAAAAGAAGACAATAAGCAAGCAAAATGGTGAAAAAATAAGGAAGATAGGCTGAAAAGAGATCCATAGTCGTGATTTGGAATAGCCACAGTTGTGACCGCAAATCATCAAGGTCGTGACCCCAAATAACCACAGTCGTGACTATGCAGCAGACAACCCAACTTGTGCAGACATGTTCTCGATAAGGTCACGACCCCAACCACTTGCGGTTGCAACCGTAACCCTGTGTGGAGTCAAGGCCCTCGGTAAGGTCGCAATCATGAAGCTCCCCTACTATAAACTGTGAAGCCTACTCTCGGTGAAGTTGCTGCCGTAAGTCATCATGGTCGCGACCATGAAGCTGCTCTATTGAATGTAAAACCTGGGAAAAAATTCAATTTTTCTGAAAAAAGGTAAAACGGTAATTTCGGTTGGAAATCTTGAATTTTTCTAGATCTTGGATGATGAAATGGACTTCACCGTTGGAATCATCTCACAAAATCTAGTTACCTAGTCAGATTTTGTCAAATTCCAAGATAGTCGGAATTTGACGTTTTTCGAGGCACCGGGTGTAACAAGTGACACATGGAACTTGGTTGAATGGCTCATTTAGAGCCATGTGTCAAAGGGAGAGATAAGTCAAACAAAAAGGGAAAGTCTTAGGGGTGACCCATGGAGCCGTTTGATTAGGTGCCTGTTAAATTTGAGCCAGATCTGGTTTCAAATTTATATACACCTAAGTTCCTATTTCGGATGAATGATTCTTTGCGATATAGTGGTCTAGGGTCGAACACGGGGATGGGTTTTCATCTGAAATGATTGCATAAGTCACGAAGGTAAGGCTTTCCTATTTGGACTTTTTGGATTTGTGCTTCAAAAAGCGAGTGGAGTAAGGTTGGTTGAAATTAGCAAGCGAAAGTAAAGTGTTGAAAAAGTTAACTTTGAAGATTTAGGTCACTAACTTGGTAAGTTAGGGCGAGCAAGTGTCCTCGGGTTTTATCATCGCGTTATGACAGACAGTTGTTATAGTCCACAGCATAGCGAGTCTATGTTTAACTAACAAAACCTCACTAACAACAACTCCTATTTGAGTCAACACGGGTGTAGCATGATATGGCCTTTTGAGTTTGAAACCATTTTGGTGACATTAAATATCGTGAGGCTCGTAAAGAGACCATGCAATGAACCACGATTGCATCTGTAATAAGTATTACCTTTGTGTCGCTTTTATGGAGAGTATTGGCGAATCAATAGCATTCAAAGCTATTCAACCGTTGAGAAGATGAGGGCCATAAATACACAGTACACAGTGACTTTGATCACGGAGGGATAATACATGCCCCACCTGTGCAGACCTGGCTGTCTTGAGAAAGGAGGCGCAGAGAGCATCTCTTGAGTTTGTCATCCTCGAGAGGGGATGTTTGGAAGCACAGAAATGAGGAAAGGGAGAGAAAGAGAGGAAAAGGAAATAAAACCTAACTAAATACGAGACTTTATTTACAAAAATGAAAACTTACAAAATATTCTCTCCTAATTATTGCTTCCCAAATCCTCCTGTGATTATAAAAAAGGAGGGGTTTATATAGGCCACCTCGATACATGAAAATACCAAAAAGCCTACAAGTTGGCTAAGTTAAAAGGACAAGAGAGTAATACACAAATTTGGAGTCGGTTAGCATTAAATACAAAAACATGACGGCGATAAATTTCGCTGGGAGCGAAGAATTTCGCTAGGTAGCGAAATCACCATGTTATAACGAAATAGAAAAACTAAGCTAAGGCTTGCTTGAATTTAAGCTAGCTAGCGAAATTTACGTAACAGCGAAATTTTAAATGTGCGAAAATACAAAAATTTAAGCTAGGAGCGGTGCCTAGCGAAAATTTTAGATTACAGCGAAAATTGGCCTTTATTTAAGATGCGAATTTTTCGCTAAGTTCTGAAAATTTTTCGCAATCTTAAGCGAAATTCACGGGATTTCTTGTCTTCCTTTGCATTGCCTCTTTGTCTTCTCTTTGCATCAATTTTTTTTCTTCACTTGCCTTCGAGTTTTTCATTGATGATTCTTGGGTTGGTTGATGTTTGAAGCCTTGAGTTGTTTTCATGATTGATTATACGTCTCGATATTTGAACCTCTGCAAAGTGTGCAAGCACAACATTGAAAATAACCTCTAGCGGCATAAGTGATACTAAGAAGACTTAGACACTTCAATTGGCATTAATGACATGATTAGTGCGCAGCAAAACCTATATCTAATATAGGGTTCAAAATTACCCAGCTTTTTAGGCACTAATCACACCCCCAACAAACGTTGCTAGTCCTTAATGTCTGAAAGCAAAGAGAGAGGAGATGCATGTAGTGATTTTCCAAAAAGTTGGGTTTATGTACATATAAAAGCCAGTACCTTAAGGCGAAAAATGGACACCAAGTTTAGCCAGACATGAAGAGCGAAACCATGCAAGAACAATTTTAGGTCAATATTGGTTCCATGATTCTCAGCGAATTTCCACCCCAAGTCTAACGGTTCTTTATATAACGGATTACGCCAATAAATTGCAAAATTTGTTCCCCTCCCCCAACTTCTTGTGACATGATGTATAGTTGTTGAGCAACCTAGATAAGGATAATTCAGCACTTCTTTCTTTATTAAACTACACTGTAGGATGCAATAGTTTTGTAATTTGTGAAACAAGTGCATTATATCCTAGTGATCCATTGTTAGATGGATGAAGACAAAACCCTATGCTTTCTCATCATTACTTTACAACGAAAATTTTAATATTAGGCTTTCTTTAATTTAGTTGATTTGTGTTTATAGTGAACAACAAGATTGGATCAAATATTGTCTAGGTCATGGGTCCCGGTACTTAGCACGCTTCTCTTAGGTAAGGAGCGACCTTGACTCGCCACTACACTCGTGGTCGACGGCTTATACTTATGCGCGCAGTGCGCATTATACCGACTTTTCTGAGCTCACCGTGGCGAGTCATCCCACGACGAGAGATACGGCGTGGTTACGGAAGCTAGCGGGTTTCGTCGGCGTTCAAAGGTAGGGGTTTCTCCTGCATTGGTTTCCTTTTCATAAGGATTGTAAATGGCGGGTATGGTATGTGACCATGGGGCCCGAGTTTTTTCGAACATTGGGGCCCATTTTTAAACCGGTTGAGGAGGCCCCGAGTTGTGAAAGGTCGATGTCCAGTAGGTTATGGGTTCCGGAACGGCTAGAAAATGCATTTCGGGCCGGTGTTGGTTCCGAAAATGCTGGAAAATGAATGCTGGATTTTGTGTGTTGTTTCCCAAAAGCTGAAATTTCTAGGCGAGTCAAATTTTGGTCGGGAATGGTAGTTTAATGTGAATTTGTTTTTGGTGTGTTATTCTTTGAAATTAAATAACATGTTGAATGTGTTGAAAATATGTTGATATATGGGTGTTTAAAAATATATTAGACATGAATGGATGAAGTGTAATGCGTTTGATATAAAATAAATCGATACTTAGAGTATAAAGTATGGAATGTAAATGTTTCATTGTGTTCATAAACATGTAACATGAGGTACATGCATTAGCATTTTTGCATTGCATATCTTGTGAGGGACGCCGCATTGTGTTGGGTGTGTGCATGGTTATGATCATTCATCATTCTTGGTGAATGGGTGGTGGATTCGGTAATGGGACAACGTGGCAGTCTCTCATGGTTGCATAGCATACAAAGAAAATACGTGTGTTAGGCATAACAAGAAGAGATAGATACCCCCTTGGGTGAAAAACCCGGTAGTTGCGGTTCGTTATGATCTTTGATGGTAGAAAGCGTAAAAATGGTGGGATAGATCTGCGGTGAAAACGGAAAATCCATGACCGACAAATGCATAAACACACGGGATTTTACTAAATAAATGAATATTGGAGGTTTATCCAATGGGTTTTGATTTATAAAACTAAAAACGATTTTGTTTTTTGAAACATCAGTGATGGTTTTTTTCACACTTGGCATATGTATGTGTGAGGGAGTCAGTTAAGACTCAGGACATGGGGCATGATAAGTCTCATCTCATTCATGACATGTAGTATTCCATGGTAGCATTATATTCATTAAGGAATGTGATGTGATGTGATTATGGCATTGTACTTAGGTGAGGTAGCCCTTGTAGGAGTTATTCTCCTCTTGGGCATTTTCCTGTCGTGGGACCCCGCTTTCGGGTAGGGAGTGTCTCGCGAGGGAGGCGACGACTCGATCGGGGTTGAAGGAAGCCCAGAGTGTTTGATAAATGTTGTTGTGGGTGTGGGACGTGACTATTTTAATGTTATGTTTGTATAAGAGTGTTGTAATAAACTCTTATGGACTATTGTGATATAGTTGTGTATTGGGGATATGGATAGATGGACCTGTGTGGTCATTACTACTTACAGTGAGACCACAGAGATGGGTTATGGTTATCTTTTGGTGCTCTGGATTTGTATATTGAGTAGAAGCTCTGAACAAAGGAGACTGCTTTCGATTTTGTGAAAATATAGATCTAGATAAATGGGACCGCAACGGTGTTGTCGATTTTACGGGATCACCAAGGTGAGTAGGTTGACGGGTTGTCAACGGACCCGAGATTTGGGGTGTCACAACTTGGTATCAGAGCTTAGGTAAACGATTACCTAGGGAGCTCGAATGTGGGTATCCACAAGTAATTCCTGAAACAAGCACAACTTGGTAACAAAATTTAGGTATATGAATACCTTGGACTTTTGGGCATGGGTTAGACCATTGCATACATTGTGTGTTCATGTTAAATTGTTGGCGTGATTGCTGTGTTTTGTGAATTATATACATATTAATAATTTGTATATAGGATAAGAGGAACACTTAGGGTTAGAAAAGAAACATAACGTTAAGGTTGGAGAAGAACTGAGCGGGATAGTTGAGATGTTGATGTTGTCTATTAGTGGTTGGCTTATGCATATGTGGATGGATTTAAAAAAAAAAGGAATCTCAACTTGCTATTTGACATGTGTAGATGGAAAGTCGAGGAAGAGGACGTAGAGGCGGTGGATAAGGCAACAATCGAATGCCACCGGCCTTCGATCAGCAAGCCTTCATAGAGGCTATGGAGGTCACCTTCGATGCCACTAAGATAAAACTAGCTGCATTCTAGCTAGAGGGTGAATCCCAAATATGGTGGGATTGAGTCAAAGCCTCAAGAGACTTGGAGGTAATGACATGGGAAGATTTCTGTGAGCTCTTCATGGGTAAATATTTCTCGGCATCTACTAGACATGCAAAAGCTCGGGAGTTCCTAGAGTTGAAACAAGGAACAATGACAGTGTTTGAGTACGTTGTTAAGTTCATAGAATTGACCCATTTCACTGATGATTATGTGGCCATAGATATGGCCAAAGTGAGAAAGTTTGAGGATGGTCTGAAATTATCCATCCAAGGTAAAATTGTGGAACTTCTCCTACAAGATGTGGACTCTATGGTCAGGACATCTATGGCTATAGAGAGAGATTGATGATGCAAAGAGCATTTGGGATACAAGGTGCTAATTAGGGAAGGAAAGAGAAACCAGGCCCAGCTAGCTATAGCCGAAGGGGAAGAGAGTAAGAGGACTTACAGCGGTAACTGTTCGAGGCGGGGTCGTGGTATCGAACTATGGGCCGAGGTCGAGGAACTTCTGTGGACAAGGCAGGTGACATGTTATTCACACTGTCGGCTTAGACATATTGAGGCGGGGATTGCCCTCAGAGGTAAGGATCCCAGGGTTATGGGACAACACAGTCCCAATCATCAGTGGGACATGCACTGACACAATTTGTTCCTTCTTACCCTAGTGCTAGCCAGAGGAACCCGACGTCAGTCTCGAGGGGTCGCTGCCTGCGCCTTTTTGCTTCCTGAACGAGGCAGAGAGGACCCATAGTATGGGTGAGTGGGGGCCGGGAGCTTACGAGGCGGGAGTTCGGGACTAGGGGCGTGTGCTCCATTACACCACCAATTGGCACACCAAGTGAGTCGGTTATACGAGAGTATGTTTACGCTATCTCTTGTGGGTGTTGACCAGGACAAAACACATATCTGAAATTTATGACACTACTACCAAAGGACTATTGTCTAATCCCCGGCAACGGCGCCATAAAACTTGTTAACCTGATCAAAACATCTCCTAGAGTAAATCGTGATGTGAATGGTTTTTGGCCTAATATACTAACAAGTGCAATTAGGCCAAAATAAATTGGATTAAAGTCGGATATCGATCCCACGAAGTCTAAGGAATTCTAGATCAATACCACGACTACTCAGAAGACTTCCATACTATTTGGTATAAAAATGACATTGTGTTCGACTTAAGGATTTGTAAATTATGCAAAGTATATGAATAAAAGAATGAACCATCGAGATAAAAGCGGATGTGGATGAATGAATAACGAATAGTTAAGAAAATAAAAGTGGGGCGAGTAATTGCTCTCGTTTAGAGTACACATTAAGATCAATGCGGAATAATTCTGCTTTGTGCTGCTTTGTTAATTTTGCTTATTAATTCGGGTTTTAAATACATTCCAAGCGTTTAGTAGTCTGTTTGGATCTCTCCACACTCCACATTTCATTATCTAATTTTTACTGATCCTCTCGAATACGAGAATGAGATAACTACTATTCATGGGACTGATGCAGGTATTTTCTTTTGCAATACTTCATACCCATTTATGAATTTGTAACCCTTAGCTCCCGAAGTGCTCCGGTCGAAGCAAGGATATACAACTTCGAGGTTACTCTTCCTCAAAATTAGAATAGATCACCCTCTCCTTGATTAGATCTCGGTAACACGG
Source organism: Tetrastigma voinierianum (assembly GCA_016808115.1). Lineage (NCBI taxonomy): Eukaryota > Viridiplantae > Streptophyta > Magnoliopsida > Vitales > Vitaceae > Tetrastigma > Tetrastigma voinierianum. The sequence continues at coordinate 184,767 of JAEQBH010001687.1, forward strand.
GATTAGCTTCACTATTCGAATTGAGTGAACTCTGCTTGTTTAAATTGATAACTCATTCGATGTTTCTTGATTTTCAAGTGAGAAGAGGATTTATCAAATGGCTTCACTTAAAGCTCATTAGATCTCTAATAGCGAGGTTAATATACGCTTCAAAGAAATGTTCATAACTCGAGGATTGTCATCTCTGAACGTCACTTTCAGGAGGACCTCCTTGAAAATCGGAGACTGATAGGCGATTCTTGATACGGGTATAAGAAGCGATATTCGGATCAAAACATTAAACCCATGCTTAGAAGTAGATTCATATAGCGGGGAATTCGCAATTTGCTAAGTTCTGGATAATTTATAATGATAACATTCACTTAATGGAAGATGGGTTCCTCAATTCTTTGAATTACACACTACAACATTCTCACGATCATAAGAATAAGCTGCATTATGAAGCTGGAGGAGCCGAATTCTAGAAATTTAATGCGAACAAACATTCAGGTAGTAATTTGAAAAGAATTGAATTACGCATTGAAACACGCTCGAGATAACATCAGTTCAGAAGAATAAAACGAAAACTAAGCGATAAATCTAATCTAATCTCTAACTATCAACATTGAAGAAAAGAAAAGAAAAGAAAAGAAAACTAAAAGAAGATAGAAGATGAGAGCCTCGGCTGACCTCTAAATGCAGTATCGTGCGAGCTCTTGTTATGAATTTGGGTAATTTGGCATTTATAGGGTTTCCAGAGTTAGACCCCTAATCGAGGATGGTCTTTATTGGATTTCCAAATTGGGTGGCCTGCCTATATTGTGTTCGGTCGACTTGACTCCCTTGTCGTGACGTCATCCATGTGGGTCGATCTCACGTCGCGACATCGACTTAGTCTTCTGCGACCTTCAGCTGGTGTTCATTTGATGTGGGGACGATCGAACTTATCTTGTTAGCGACCTCGGGTACTAAGTCATCGTAGTCTTCAAGGCGTGAGTGTCTTCGGATGTGGGCGACATCAAGATCTTGTCGCTACATCGCCTTATAGTTCTCGCAGGTTTCAAATTTTGTCGCCACTTTGCATCTTTCAATCAAGGTTTTTGATGTTGCAAGACAATTCTTTGTCACGATAAATATCTCATGTGTTTGCAAATTAATCGGTCGCTTCATGATGTCAATGGTGCATATCAATCTCTCGCCGCACATCGCCTTATGGATCCGAGCACGCGATGGTTACCGTTGTCGCCATCAACTTCGTCGTTACATCGCTCTTTATGGTCGCAGCTTTGAACTTGTCCTTCTTAATGTCGCTGGCTATCGATCTCAATGGCCGCGACATCAACTTATGTCATCCGTAGTTTTAAACTTTGCGTTCCCATGTCGTACCGACTTTGTCGCGACATCACTTTTAAGGAACTGCAACCTTCCACTGAGCAAGTCTCATGTCGCCACTCTATCTCCCCGCCGCTAAATCACTTTATGGCCTCCCGAGCTTTAACCGGTTAGCTGGATGTCGCTAATTCCTCATTACTCGCCGCGACAAATGTTTCAATTCACACGCTTCATCTTTCACATCCGTCACGCCAGCCCGTGCGCTTTCTCGCCGCGACCGCCTCTTTGCTCGACATCAACCTTTGTCGCGACATCACGTTGTCGCTGAAGCATCATTTCTAAGTTTCGTTCAATCCTTAGTCGTCATTCAGATCCGCGTCGCGAATCGCATCAAATTTCTTCCTTTTTCCTGATGTCGCGACCTCATAACTGGCTGTGCAAACCCCAAAACTGCAACATTAGTTAACCAGTTGCTTTCATTTCTGCTATGCTATTTTCTACATTTGTACTCTGCTAGTTGCTGCATTTTTCCACTGCATTTTCTTCTTTCTTTTATACTCCCTGCCAATAACAGATTTGGTGAGTTTCATATTTCAGATTCTTAATTGTTCATTTTTACATTAACTGCAGAAAAATGATCAAAAGATGACTTTGGTTCAACTGGGCAAGGATACGCTTTGATTTTTGCATCGTGGTTCATTCATCGTTGTATCATGCGTGGAGAGAATCGCTTAGAGGTTGGTAACTCGAAAGTCATATGGTGGAGCCTCCCCTAGGAACTAGGGTGAGTGTGAATATGATATGTCGGGGATGTGAGTTAGAGATCTTCGGGATTCTACTCAATGGACCTAAGGGTCATAGACATGTCGGATTTTGATGTCATCCTCGGGATGGACTGGTTGACGGCACACCGAGTCGTCATTGACTGTGATCGTAGGAGAGTTACTTCCTATACATAGGACGGGGTTTGTGTTATGTTTTGTAGATACTACCACGTTTACTCCGTATTGTGTACGACTCGTGGCATGGACAGCTGACGGGTCGACAAACAAGCCCCTTACCCCTGGAGGACAAGATGAAGATAGATTTGGTCTACACTCCCTGTGGTTTTAAAGCAATGAGACCACTGAGGATTGTTCCCTAGGCTCCCGCAGAACATCCGTTGTATGCCAAGTACGCAAGGCGAGCATGACTTTACCGAGGTGAGATTCGGGACATGTAGTGTCGGCTTCGTGTATCGCCTTGACCTCGAGAAGGTCGAGGTGGTTATGAGTCGGGAGGTCGAAGTCGCCTTGAGATATGTAGCTCTGTACTCAGCAGTGGTATTACAGAGATTCATTGAGGACTTCTCCCAATTAGCCGCACACTCTATGACGATCGAACCGGAAAGAGAGGTCAAACCCGGTAGAATGACCAAGCAGAGAGGAAGGTTCACAGAATTTAAAAGGGAGGCTTAAGGCCTCCTATCTTGATAGTCTTGGAAAGGGCATGCAGGTACATAGTGTGACAGATGCCTGACACAGACCTGGATGTGTTTTGATGTACCAAGGGTAGTAGCTTATGGTTCTCAACAGTTAAAGAATCATGAGCGAATTACCCCACGCATGACATCGAGTTAGCGACTTATAGTCTTTCCTTTTGAATATTCAAAACCACTCACCATATGGTGAGCCCGCACTGGCGGTGTTCAAGTATTCTTACACACAAGACCTCAACATGAGGCAACGCAGATGGATGGAGTATCCGGAGACACACCACGATTACCATCCCTGTAAGGCAAATGTGTAACACGCGCCTACCGGAAGTCATGGGAGCATTTTACAGTGTAGTCGGCGGCATGCTCAAGGTTGTAGGACAATTTGAGCTACAGTACAGAGATCAAGTTCAGGGTGTCTTAGGAGCTTAGTGGCCAGCACCCCCTGCATCGAAAGGCAGTGGGATTGGTCTGTGCGGGACGCAAAGATAGTGCCCATCGTGACTCAGGCACATCCGTGCGCGACGGCTACAGCTATTCACACAGATGGTATTTCTGCATAGGGACGGTTGTGGTTCCTCGCTGATAGATCTGGGAGAGGAGATCCTCAAGGAGTTCCATTACTCTTGATTTGTGGTGCATCCAGGTGGCATGAAGATGTACCATGATCTCACGATTATCGGGAGTGGGATGGTTAGACACGTTGGGACTTTGTTCGACTACGTTCCACGTCACAGGTAAAGGCCAAGCACCAGTACAGCAGGCTACCCAGCCATTGGGGGTAAGTGGAAGTGAAACATATCACGATGATTTGACTCACGGCTAATGCATCGTGGGAAGCAGATGTGGTGTGAGTGATAAATGATAGGCTCACTAAGTCGGTGGACATTTTCTAGTCGTATGATGACCTTCACACTTGGAGAATTTTGTTATACATTCGAGATTGTCTGCTACATGGAGTGCCAATCTCTATAGTATCGTTCAGATTCTAGGTTTAGTGTCTGGCATTTGGAAGAGTTTTGAGGCCATGGGAACACAGTTGATGATGAGCATTGCTTTTCATCCACAGATAGACGACCAGTCGGAGAGGACTATACAGTATTTTAGAGACATCGTTGTGTTAAGGCCGGTGGATCTTAAGGGTAGCTATGAGAATTTTCCCTCGTAGAGTTCGCCAAAAGAAAAGCACGCGACCATACGATAAGACCCTATGAGCTTGCAATGAGGCCGTTGATCTCCGATTTGTTGGACGAAGGTGGGAGAGAGATCCATCACAGGTCCGGATTTCATTAGAGACACATCTGAGAAGGTGGATTTAATATGGAAGCGTCTTCTCATGGCTCAGAGTCGGCAAAAGAGCTATGCCAACAGACGACGTCGACCTTTAGAGTTTGAGGTAGGTTATCACGTATTCTTGAAGGTGATTCCTAAGAGAGGAGTGGTCAGGTTAGGAAGCGGGGGAAGCTATCACCGAGATACATCGAGCCCTTCGAGATACTCGAGCGGGTGGGTACAATTGCTTGTCGGTTGGCATTACCGCCTAGTTTATCGAGTGTCCATGAGGTATTCCATGTCTCCATGATCCAAAAGTACACTCCAGATCCAACTCATGTAGTGGATTAGGGCGAGCTAGTTGTTGATGTGGATGAGACATTCGAGGAGGGACCGGTGCGTATTATGGATAGTCAGGAGCGTGTTTGCAAACGTAAGACTATGAGCGCCCAGCAAAGACGCCATGGCAGCACCAAGAGCAGAGGAAGCAACATGGGAATGCGAGAGGACACGATGTGCAAGCACCTATCATTTCATTTGAGGATGAAGAATGCTGTTTAGTAATCTGGAAATTAAATGATTGTTGCATATGCATGTGGATTGTATGTGAGTATGTGTAAATTCCCTGGGACGCAAATTTTTTTTCGTAGATCCGTGGTATCATTTTTTCTGAAAATTGATAAAACGGTAATTTGCTGCTAATTTTTTTAGATCTCGGATGACGAAACGGACTTCATCGTTGGAATCATCTCGCGAAATCTACTTTCCCAATAGAATTTCGTTGAATTCCGAGATGGTTGGAATTTCACGTTTTTTGAGGCATTAGATGTTGGGTGTCACATGGGGTGGTGCCACATCGCATGACCAGGGGCTACCACATGGCACCTTTGGAGGGGGCACATGGCATGAGAGCCATGCGGTGTGGCTTATGCCAATTAGGGCATGTGTCCATGTGACACATGACACTTGGTTGAATGGCTCATTTAGACCCATGTGTCAAGTAAGGGTTAAGGACATGTGTCAAGTTGTGAGGAAAGTAGAAAAGTGGGAGAAAGCTTCCCCACTTTGATCAATTCGGTGGATAGACAAGAAAAGAAAAGAAAGAAAGAAAAACAAAAGAGAATGAAGAAAAGGAAAAAAAAAATGGATCGGGTAGTGCGTGAAATGGAAACGAAAAAGGGAGAAAAAAAAAAGGGAATGACACTTCCCTTCGCGATCTTTGGTTAACCAAAATAAACACGTCTGTGGCAAGAGACAAAGTTAATCACGACGAGCCTATGTGTGGGTACCAGAAATCGGTTTCATCTCTCAAAAGGTAGGAGTTTTCTCTCCCACAAGTAGTTTCTTTCTACCCTATGGCCTCAGAATGGCCATATGGTACATCCCCAACCATGGGACTGAGTTTTCGGACATTGGGTATGTTTTTGGACTGTTCAGGACTGGGTTGTGAAGGTCGGTATCCAGGCCGGTTATGGGTTCCAAAACGGCTAGAAAATGCATTTCGGACCGGTTTTGAAGTTCCAACTCAGAAATGCACATGGATTTGTGTTATTTCAAAAGTTAAAATTTCTCGAATTATTCACTATCGTCAGAATGACTAGTTTGTGTGGATTGTTTTTGGTGTGTTATTGTTGGAAACAGTAACATGCTAAATGTGTTGAAAATATGTTGATATATGGGTGTTTAAATGATATTACACGTAATGGATGTAAATTATGTGCTTTGATATAATTATCCACGATACTTAGTATAAAGGATTTGAAATGTAAATGTTTCATGTAGTGTTCCTATACATGTAACATGAGGTACATGCATTGGCATTTTTGCATTGCATATGCACGGGGACACCGTGATTGTGTTGGGTGTGTGCATGGTTATGATCATTCATCATTTTTGGTGAATGGGTGGTGGCTCAGAATGGACAACGTAAAAATGAGTCCCATGGTTGCATGTGTTAGTATAGCAAGAAGGATAGATAATCTCGGGTGAAAATCCAAGATTTGCCGTTAGGGACATGATCACCGTAAAGGAAAGACCAGAAAAATGTTTGGGAAGCAGGCGCGTCCCGCGTGAAAAACTTTTAAAATCTATGGCCCATTTTACAAACACACGATTTTGCATTAAATAAATGAAATTACTGGAGGCTTCATTCAATGAGTTTTTGATTTATAAAAACAAAAAGGATTTTGTTTTGGAAAAAGAGTCATTGGATTAAACATCAATGATAGTTTTTTTTTCACACTTGGCATATGCATGTGTGAGGGAATCGGTTAGGACTCGGGACATGGGGCATGATGAGTCTCATCTCATTCATGACATGTAGTATTCCATGGTAGGATTGCATATTCTATGTGGAATGTGAATTGATGTGATTATGGCATTGCATGTGCACTTAGGTGGGGAGTAGCCCTTGTAGGAGTTATTCTCACTGGCATTGCCTGCCCAATGTGGACCCCTTTCGTATAGAGGTGCAGAGACTGACTCACTCGAGGCCGTGATTTTGAAGGAAGCCAGGATGTGCCTTTGATAAATATTTCTGTAAACTATATTAGAAAACAAATAGTTTTAATATATGTTTTGTATAAGATGCTGTATTAAACCCTGCGGACTATTGTGGATGGTGAAGGCATTGAGGATATGGATGATGGACCTGTGGTCATTACTGCTTCTATTGAGACCCTAGATAGGTTATGGTTATACTGCTATACGTGTCAGATATTTGGTAGAGCTCCTAACAAAGGAGTTCGCTTCTGATTTTTTTTGTGGAAATATGGATCCCGATAATGGGACACACAAAGGTATTCGGTTAACTAAATCCACTGTGAATTTCCGAGGGCGTGGTTGTCAACAGCATCCTGATTTGGGGCATCACATTTCATCTTCTATATAGGTTATTTATCCTCTTCTTTATGTTTTCTTTCTTTTCTTTGGTTGTATTTCTCCTCTTCATGAGCTAATCTTGTTTTCTAGGGCTTTAGATGTAGTTTGTTTATGATTTATGTATTTGAACATTGATTTACTTTCTATTTGATATTTGAAGCACGTTTCTATTAAATGCCTTATTTTAATCTTCATTACATGTTGATGTTTGTACACCATTGGCAATGCTTGTGGTTCACCCAGAGATTTATGAAATGAAAGGAATTAGACATGTGTGGCGCCACATTTCTACCATTTATAAGAGATTTCAATTGCTCTGTGGTAGAATTAGTTTAGGTTTATTGCGCCTGTAGGGCTTTGTGGTGTTTCGGTAGGAGATGCAAAATACCCAGCTCTATAAGTGATAATGTGGATTATCGAGAGATCTACATGTGCAAAAGAGAGTATACCATTAATAGGTGATTAGAATATCAATTGGGTGAATTGACTAGAATGTATAACGGTAAACTAAATGAAATATAAACCCTAGGTTTTCCATCTTTGCTTACATCTTTTGCATGTTATTTTAAATTTCAGTTTTTAAAGGGCTTTCATCTAAATCCATCATCTAAATAAAGATAAGATTATTTTAATTCCGGTACTTAGTAACCCTTCTTCCTCATGGGATCGACACTCGTACTTCATATTCACTATATAACTTGATACGATGTGTGCACTTGTGCACATAGGTGCTTTATACATTCTACACACACACATCACGCTTTCGCCTATCATGTACCATGACCCCATGGCTTCAAGCATGATATGGATGGATTATACACCTCTCAAGCTTTCCAACGATTCCAAGATCACCCAATTCGAAGTTCGAATGAAAAAGATAAGGCCTCGTGAAGACAAGGGAGGATTTTCCAAAACACCACATGCAACACCCTTCAAAGTTTGTGCATTTTCAGTGTATCTAATGGCCTTTAATGACATCAAGTTTTATATGGAAGGATTATATACTTCAAGAACTTTCCAACGGTACCAAGAACGCCAAATTTGGAGTCAAGACAAGAAAGTTATGGCCTTAAGAAGTGTGGTCGCGACCACAATATTTCATAGTCGCGACCCCAGTCACGACCACAACCATTTTTTCTTGCAGCTATTGTTTTTTATCCTTGTAGTAAGGTCGCGATCGTGGAGCACTTACTATAGCAACCATGCGACCTTTTGGCCTTGAAAACTTTCCATTTTAGGCTTGTTTTGGCCCACTTTTCAAGGTGTATTTAAGGGTGTTTTCAAGACATTTTAGGGTTCAAAATCTTGGAGAGGGAGGCTCTCTTTTAGGGCACTTTTCCTCTCTTGAAAGTTTTGTTTCATTTTAGGTTTATTTTTCCAGTTTTTAGTAGATTTAGTTTTATTTTGTGAGGGTTTCTTTTTGTAATTAAAGATTGCTGAGAAATACAAGCTTGTAGATTATGGATTTTAGCTTGGAGTTAGGAATTGTTGTTATTCAAAGCTTATAACTCTGTTTTGTACCTCTATTCCTTCTCTTTCTTAAATTTCTACAGCTTCATTTTTATTATTGATTTGAATTTGTGGATCTTGATACTTGAAATGTTAGGGTAAGTTTTAAATAGGGTTGGTTATCAAATGTGATGTTTATTTTTGTCTAATATTTGTTTGGTTTATTGAGTTATGCTTGATTTGTTGTGTTTGGTGTTAGATATTTGGAATATTAAGGTTTTGGTAAATTAATTTGTGCTGAGAGTTAGGTCTTCGATCCTTTTATCCTTGGTGACTCTTAGATTACTGATGAGCTTAAAAGTCATCTATTTTCAGTCCATTTTTCTGATTAATTTTTACATAAAAAGACTGATTTATATGCAGCAGTCCTGGAATAACTTCTACCAAATTTCGTGCAGCGCAACCAAGAAAATGAATGCGTAGTGGTTAATGTGCGAGCCGGAACTGATATAATGGGATGAAGCAGGTGGCAGCAAGAACGACCATAATGATGAAGGGACCCGGCGTCGTAAAGCCTTGAGACAATCAAAATGTGCATATTCAGCCGGTACAATAAACTTCGGGCCGCAAATGTGCTTAATTGAAAAACAAAACGAGTCAAGCGAAGAAACTCAAGGTCGCTAATCAGGAATTGAAGAAGAAGACATGATGTCGCGAAGACCGATGCATCCGCCATCAGCTGGCGCAAGGAGAAAGAAGCCTTCACACAATGCAGCTCAAGAAAGAAGGTCGGCACTTCATTCAGATATCGCGATGTTAATAGTGAAGAAAGAGGTAAATACAACACCGCCGCCGCGGACAACAATTTTACGTAAAGGAAGTCGAGACAACAAGTGAAGCTGTAGCGCATAACAAATAGTAAGAAGAGAAGGTCGCGATAACACCGATGTCGCGACATCAATTGCAAAGAGCAGAAGGTCGCGACAACATCGCTTCGTCGCATATCAATCAATAAAAGGGAAGTCGCCAATATCATTCAAATTCGTCAGCGACAATAATTTTATTAGAAGGGAAGTCGCGGTTAACATCCAAGAGGTCGCGGTTAACGACATAGAAGAGTCGCCACACGATCCACTTGTTGCGATATCAAATGCACATACAGTATCGCGACGCCTTAAGCTTACTCTGACATCGCCTCCACCAAAGACATGTCCCAACCAAACAAAGGCTTCTCGCGACAAAGATCGAGATTGAATGTGAGGTCGCGATAAGGACTCATGTTGGCCAAGATCAACAAATCAATGTATTAACTCTGAACCACAATGAGGTGCATCAAATTAGTCCCAACTTAACCCTATAACACATGTCACCGCGTATCAAGAAACGTGACCTCTTGGACTTGAAAGAGAAACTGTTGCCTGGAAGGCTCCCAGATTTTTATTTTCTTTTCTTTTCTTTCTTTTTTATTTTCGCTTTTTTTCATTTTATTTTGGGATTAGATTAGTTTGTACTTCTCTGCCTTAATTTCTGACTTGAACGCATCGTAAAGGATCGGTCAATGCGCATGTTTTATTTCTGTACCATCGCTCTGTTGTTTGAATCGCACAAATTTTGAATTTCGAACACCCGCCTAATTTACGCTGGTTTTCGACGCTAGTTTCAACGTATGGTATAATCGTGAATTTAGAACCAGCCCATTGAACTGGACGCTATTGTCGAAATAATCTTTCCTGTATTTCATTCATAATAGCCGAACTTCGGGATGTTAATCGACTTCGTCGGTTTTGGCGTGTTCTTGAATTGATCCCACTTCAGCCTTTGTACCCATAACGAGGTCAAGCTTCAGCTCGACGTGAGGCCCTCCATGACATTACAGGCATCATGAGAGTGCTGAAACACAATATCTGGGTATGTATTCGAACCTGATATTGTTGATCTAATGCGCCCTGTATATTTAAATCAATACATCCCTCTTCTCGCTTTAAACCGAGAATGAGCTTGAGTGAGTTGGCAACCTTTAAGCAGACAGAGTTCACCTCTAATTCTGACATAATCTCTAATCCCGTGTTGTAAGGATCTAATCAAGGAAAGAGTGTCGCAATTTTGAGGTGAGAGGGAACCAAGATATAACTCAGCAATGACTATATTGAAGGAGCTGTGTCTCAGTCCATGTTGTGGGTATGAATATTGAGAAAGAAAATACCCGCATGGCACTAGTTTGTGCAGTTATTTCACCCCGGTTCTGAGAGAAATGTGCTTAAGGTGAGATGATGAACTGTGTGGTGGCAAGCGGGAGAGATCTTGCCACACACTTGTAAGTATTAACTTTTGGATCATTTAAAGATCCGGTGAGTTCCGTAAAACCTAAAGATGCAAAGACAGATCGTAGGAACTGATTCTTCATTAAACATTATTCAATGTTTTTAGATAATCGTTAAATCTAAATTTGTTATTTTAATATTTCAATATTCAATCATTGATGTTCATTCATTTTTTCTTTACATCATTCATCGTAAGCTTTCAAAGCAAAAATCTCATTATCGTATTATCGTCCAAATAGTATGGAGCTTAAGTAGTTGGGGTAATTGATTGAAAATTCCTTTAGATCTCCGCGGATCGATATCCGGATTCTAAATCCATTTTATTACTTGTCGACCGTGCACTGTGGTAAAGATAACGGATCAAACACACACGAAATGGCTTACCCCTACAAAATATCTTTTTAATCAAGTGATACTTAGCAAACCATACCAAGTTTAATGGTTTATCAATTGAGATTTAGATTAAATAGTCCTTTGCAATAAGTCTTAAATTTGAATAGGTGTTTTGATCCATAACAATTTATTGATGTAGTTAACAAGTTTTATACGCCGTTGCCGGATGTATCAAATGTCCTTGCAATGATGTCATAAAATTGTATATGTCTTTGGTCCCAAGAACAAGTTTTGGCGGCGCCGCTGCCGGGATCAAAGAATTTGGTATATCAATATTCTGAAGAAAGAAGGAAATGCTAATTTTGACATTTAAAAGAAAGAACAAAAAACAGTTTTTCAAAGCAGTGGTTAATTTTAAATAACTTTTAACGTTTATATTGAAAACATTTGTTCGTCGAATCGATTCCATAATGGCATGTTTCTGATTTCAGAAAACTTTAATTTACTAGGAAATGTAACACCGATCTCAATTCCAGACACGAATCCAGAAAGAACACCTGTGCTTGAGAAAGGCAAAGGTCGAAAACTCATAGCTATGACATGAAAGGCCGCATCAGATCATGATTAACGAATACACCAAGGCTCAACTACTTGATACAATGAGGACTTCGAGACCAATTATTCAGATGAATACCGTGAATCGCAGCACCAGCTGATGAATAATTTCCTGAACCGCCAAAGATCGATCACAATGGTTCAGCAATACTTCGCTTTCATCGGGTCATCCTACGTAAGACCAAATGAGCATTCAAAGGCTCTCGTATCATAAAACACGGTGAAGTTGAATGGGGTGAGACCGGTCATAAAATTGCATTTATTCCCATTTTCTATGAGAAGTCGGTAGCCACATGGTATGAATCTCTACCATATGGTTACTTGTTGATACTTGGGAGGAGCTTGTAGAAACTGCCAGTAGATTCTTTTCCACCTTCACTTACCTACGAAAGGAGGAGAGATAATTGTGTTCCAACAAGGGAAGATGAAAACCTTTACGCATTAGCTTAGGAAGATTTAAGGTTGAAGGGTGTCCAATGCATGGGATAGACTTGAAGACCCGGATGGACATAGTGTATCATGCCTTGAATCAGTACATCTAAAGAGCATTATTGATGCTTCATGTTGTGGAGCATTCAAACGTAAAGTCTTTGAAGAGGCAAGAGATTTGATCGAGTTCGGCTAAATGAAATATGAAAGCCCCATCGGAGTTTTCAAGAGTAATTGGCGGAGAAGAGAGTCATGGAAATTTGAAGCAGATGTGACCATGGAGGCAAAGCTAGATGCCATCATGCATAGATAGACCAACGAGAGAGGAAGATGCTACTTGTTCATGGAAATAGGAGGCTTGGAGTTGAGAGGGAACTATTGAGAGGAAGTGCTGAGAGGTACTGAAGAAGCGTTTTATGATCTTGAGGAGGTTAAATTGCTTGGAGAGCAGTTATCATGAGCCAGATCTAACTGTAGGCTACTTATCATTCGACGAGGAACCATGAAAATTTTCCTTATGGTGGAGGCCACAAGGCCCAAGGCATGGACGAACCCTCAACGGGGTTATCAACAACCACCAAGGTTCGGCAGTGTAAAGTGAACACATAAATGAATGCTCCGAGGGGTCGAGAGGAGGCTGATCTTTTTGAAAAACGAGATCTGCATTTCATGAGGATAATAAGAAGAGTAGTGAACCTCATGAACAAAAAAGTTTGCGAATTAGGCTTAAGCGCTACAAATTCTCAAATTTTCCCGAACACCACCAATGCATCCTGAAGAACACGGAGACACAAGTAGAGGCGTGGCCCCAACCATAAACCCGGAAGGAAAGATACCTTCCCAGTGACACAAGAAGAATCAGGCGCATGGCTATACGGCTTAGGAAGTGGGAAGGAGTTAGAAAAAGAATGAAAGAAAAATGACGGCGGCAAAGAAGAAGCCCGAAAAATGTGGAAAAAGAAAGAGGGTGGACAAGAAGGATATCAAGGCCACTAGGCCCAGGCGGTCCATTTCCACGAGAGGCTGCGAGAAATCAAAGATAGAGGAGTAGTTTGCAAGGTTTTTGAAAACCTTTCGGAAAGCTAGAATCGAGTATACGCTACGAAATTAGTTAACTTTCGGATGCCACTATATCACGAAATTCTGAAGGACATCTTTGACGAAAAAGAAAAGAATGATAGTAGAAGAAGGGATTGTGAATCTAATTGCTACTTGCAGTGCTGTGATAAGGAAAGAATTGCCAGAAAATATGAAGGATCCAGGGAGTTTTACAATTCCTTGCATCATTGGAGGGGTTGAATTCGAGAGCTCTCTATATTTCGAGGAGGTAGTATAAACTTGATGCCTCTTTGTTGCCAAGCCCGATTAAGTTTAGGGGAGAGTTATTCCCTTACTATTACTCTTCAAATGTAGACGGATGGGACAAACTTTGGAAGGTCATGGAGATATCAGGTCTTGTGGGATTTTATCTTCAGTGGGCTTCGTGTCACGGACGGCGGAAGAAGATTCTATACCTGTTCTTGGAAAGGCCATTCTTAGCAAGCGGAGGCGCTCCCAATCGATATGCGAAGGAATTCTGCAGCTCGAGTTGGAGAAAGACGGTGACTTCAATTTGTCGAGGAAGTTTGAAGAATTTAGAAGTAAAGAAAGGGATGATATCAAGTCATTAAAGATGTATATGTCAACAACTCTGATTTTACTATGATTGTAATGACTAACTTTTCGATCAATGAAAAAGAATGAATTTCCGGTATCACGAAGGTTTTGATTCGGATTTTACGCATATCAGATTTATATTATTTGAAAGGGTGATGAGTCTTGAACAAAATGGGATAAAACAAAAGAGACAAAAAGGGAAGAAAAGGAATTTCATCAGAAACCGGTGAAGGGCTAGTTTAAAGGGTTGCCAAGTCATTTAAAGTATGCTTTACACAGGCTTTGCCAAAGATAAACCAGTAATAATTTCGGCCAGACTTAGTGATGCTGAGGAACAAAGTTGCTGGAAATTTTAAGAGGCTATAAGAGTCTATGGCATGGTCTATTTGAAGATTTAAAAGGTATCAGTCCATCAATAGGCATGTCAAGCACTACTTTAGGACGGTAACTTTCAGGCGTGCTGGAGAAAGAATTCAAAGTCAATGGACAAAAGGCGAAGCATTATCTAGCGAGGAGGAAAAGAGAATGGAAGTGCTCAATTTATCTAGATAGAAGGAAAATCAAAACAGCAAGTCCAGCTAAGGACTAAAAGCGGCGGTGATGGGAAGCGACCCAGCTAGAACTTTAATTTACATTTTTAGATTTTGAATTAACCTTGATTTTGTTTTTCTATAATTATTATTATAATGATTAGTTAGTACTTAAAAAGTTAATTTTTGTTTAATTGAATCCTACGCCAAATGTTGCGGAGTACTTGTGCGAGAAATGAAACAGGACAAGAAGGAATGGGCCCAGTGCGACTCAGTGACTTTAGAAGAGAGCAGCCGGAGAAAAAAAAAAAAGGAGCATTCCTTCCCCTGTCTGGTGTGAAATTTGAATTAACATATTCTCTTTAATTGATGTGTGAAATTGGTTTGTTTGACGATGAGAACTGCTACTTCGATTAAGAGTGAAAAGCCGTTGTTCATTAAATTCGAGGCAAAATTGTGCATCACGCTGCGAAAAAAAAAAAAACTTATGTCATGGCAGAAATGAAGCCACAACAAAAGTTGATGTCGGATTTAAATTAATGCTCGAAGGAAGAACAAGGATGACGTCGACCAAAAAGTTTTGTGGAGAAAGAAACTGAGGTCGCGACAGTAAATTTTGAGTCGCGACAAGCATTAATCCTTCGAAGAAAAGAGAGGTCGCGGTCAACTCGACAATGTCCCGAGATGCCCGATGTCGCAACCTTAAGAGGACTCATTCTACGTATAATTTATGTCGGCGATAAAGAGGATAAATCATTAATCGGGCGCTTTTCAATTTTTTGCCCTAAATTTAATGACAAATAAGACACTCTCACTCGAATTTAAGTCACGATAAGTATTAATAAATGAAATCATAAATAGTCCACCATAATAACTCAATTGTAATCGTTGAGAAACTCTTCCCATTGTTATCTTCTTCCTCGATGCGAATTAACTGTCGTGATATTCTCGGGATTAGATTTTTGAAAAACCCTAAATCCAAACTTCCTAAAACCTTCCGATTCTCCCAATGGTCGAATCCCAGACTCGTCCCGAACTGACGAAATCATGGAGGAACATGCTCAAACCGAAGGAACTGCTCATCCGTGAACCCGAGAGTCAACCACAATTGCAAGGGAACAAGCATACAAGGGAAGGACAAGGTACGGAAGAAGAAGAAGATGCGCGAAGCCGAAGAGGGCAGTGTTAACATGCAGAGTTATTATGTCGATAAAGGGTTTGTTGGAGAGAGGATTCAAAGAACCTTATTTCCCCTTTCAAGGAAATGATAGAAACAACGAGGCCGGGAAAATTTCAGTTCAGAGGTCCGGATATGCAAGAAGGGTCCTAGAATTCTACTTTAACTTGGTAGGAAGAAAGGACAACTCAGATTTGCCGTGTGAGTTTGGGTTCCATACGAGGCAATACATTAACGAGGTGTACGGACGGCAGACAAAGGCATAGCCCAAATTTAAGAAGTTGTTAGCAAAACCCGAACTGTGAGAAGATTGTCGAAATCGCATGTATGGTAAGGTGTCCAATGGAATCAAGAGAAAGGAGCACCTAAGACAATCAGCGTGGAGATCTTGCGTAGGAGGCTAAGGTATGGTTTTGCCGAAGGTCCGTGTTAGTTCAACCAAGCATGTATGCCTGATAAAGGAACAGAAGCCATCATTCTGTATGCAATACTGAAAGGGTACAAGCTCAACATAGGAATAGATAATTGAAAATTCAATATTAGATACCATGGGAAACAAAGAGGTTTGATCTCGTCCAACTGACAATCACTAGGCTTTGTTTGAAGGAATTTGGGGTGAAGGAACATCAGTGAAGAAGAAGAGGTTCCAAGGCTTCCATTAACCCTAACTGGGGGTAAGTGAGGGACAAGAATTTTGAAGAAAAAGGGATCATGGTGGAAGCAGTTAGGAAAGAAGAGGAGAATGAAAAACGAGAAGGGCTCTTCGGGTTGGGGATCAGGAAGAACTAAAGCCCGGGGAACACAGCTAGGAAGAATAGCTATGTTTGCCGGGGACTTAGAACGAGATGAGACAAGTCCTATAGATTTACCACCCCAACGGCCAGCTCTCCACCAATGAGAAGCAGAATTCGAAAACCGGAGAAAATGCAGAGAGCCCGAAGATAGCGAATAATGGAATGCTCATTTATGCAGAAAAGTATGGAAGAAAAGAGAAGAAATGGAGCATTAACAATGAAAGTGAGAGAAGATGTATGAAGGTGAGATTGAAAAGAAAGAAGATCAACAGTGGGAAGAAGAACTGAATGAAAAATGTATGAAGCCGAGTTGGAAGAGAGGGAGAGCATAAATGAAGAGGAATTGAAGCGGAAAGGAAGAGCGACTTAAAAGATCTACGACGTAAGAAAAATTTCAAAAAGAAATGGAGGGAAGAGACAAAGATCTTGAAAATTTTAACTTAGTCATGAATCATTCTACAATAATCAATATGATGAGACTCGACTCTGGGAAAAACTTATATCGAGGAAAGGGAAGACAAAGGAGCGGATCGAGGGAGTTCAAATTTCAACATATCATTGTTAAAAAGGAGTTTGAGAAGAAGATGTTAGATAGAGACAAAGTGCTTGATGACAATGATGCTTATAGAAGAAAAATATGGCTGGAAAATTTGGATTTGATTAACAACGATCTATCCAAATTTTTAGAGGTCATGACAGAAATGGAGCTTCTAGTAGATACATTGGGTCGGAGGCGAGATGATTTGAATAAAAATTGTGATCACCAATGAATTGATTCTTGAAACAGATGGAGAAAGAAAGTGCCAAGGCGAAGAAGAGGACATAAATGAAATTCCCAAAGTTCAATCAGTCTTGCAACCCTTAGTCTGGATCCTCGAACATATTTGCTACTTCCCTGAAAAGAAAAAAAACCTTCCAACTGACTCATCCATCTCTTCACTCATTCCCGGCTTGATTCTCCGCTTTTATACGATCTAATGAATAAAATCGAAATTTGTTTGATGTTGAGTTGTTTTGAAGTCAAATTGTGTGTTTACTTTTGCTTTAATTGTTAGAATAACAAGAGAAATAGATCAAGAATGAAAACGATGGCATAGCATAAAGTTAGTTGATTAGAATATGTGATGAATGAACCACTGAAAATTGCGCTTGTTGGATTACATGTAACAACAATTTAATTGAAACATAAATTGCATTTGTTTTAAACTTTTAGCCGATAAGTCTAGAATAAGGAAGGTTTTAAGCAATCAATAACAAACAATTTTCTGCTCAGGGTATGAACAAAGTGAGTCAAGGGAAACCTGTTGGAAATACATCATTTAAATTCTCATCCACCGATATGAGTCAAGAAAACTCTCGTGGTTAGTCACAAGAATCAACCCAAATTCTAGAACTTGTTAGATTAATGATCAAGGCGAACTTAGGTGATACAATCAATGTGAAATGATGTGCCATTCTAAGTTTGAGCCATTCTAGCTTATCCCTGTCCATATGCTAATGCATACACTTTAGTTCCGTAAATTGAGCCAAAACAAGCCTTATTCTCAAAAGAAGCCAATGGAGCACACCAACCCATTCTACGTAATCAATCCTCTAAAGAACCCGTGATTACCATGAACCTCTAAAAGAGAGGAACAAATAAAGTTTGTGGGAGTAAATTTTTGAGAACCTTAGCGAGAAAATATAGAAAAAGGGAATGAAGAGAAAAGAAATACAAATTGTAGTGCTAGTTGCCAAGTGGAATAGGTTTTGCCTTGTGGCCTAACTCTCGAACAATTAAGTTCTTAGGGTGTTTTAACACCTAGTACCCTAATGCCATATGGTATGGGAGCTACTAAACCCAAAGTCATGAAGAGTGTTAGAAAGCCTAAGAAGACACAAAACATTGCACTATTCCCGAAGGCACAAGAAAGAAAATTTCCGCTTGAATTATGAATGAGAAATGGGAACATACAAGCTAATAGAAGAAAATCAGGAGGTATCCCAAACACGGTTTGGGGAGCTTATTAAGGAAATTACAAGGAGGAAAAGGGGACAAATGGATGAGTAAGAAAGGAAAAGGAGTATTGGTAATCTTAACCTAAAAATTCCATCCATCCTACCCTCATCTAAAACCTAACATTACAAGCCTAAAAGACCTCGATTGATCTTGGCTGTAATCACTCTACATTAAGGAGATCAATATGAACAACAAGCCTATGGAATTTAAAAAATCAGGAAAAGATCAAAAACCGTGGAGCATCCCCTAAGGATTAATTGACCTATTAAGAAAATGAGAAGGAAAATCAACTCACATTTCAAATAATCAATTAACCTGCGATCGCTTGTAAAACAAATTCAACAATTTCAAGTATGTATACCCGATTGAGTAGAAACTAACCTTTATCCGACTTAAAGCTGAATACAAAGAAAAGAATGCAATTTCACTTCAATTAAATTGGTCGCTATCGCATAATGTAATGTAAAATGTCCTTTGTTCGGGAGTGACAAACAATTTTCTTTTCGCTAGTGGACAAGCAAAATTTTAAGCTCGGGGGAGTTTGACGAGCTTGCAAAGTCATCTATTTTCAGTCCATTTTTCTGATTAATTTTTACATAAAAAGACTGATGATATGCAGGAACTGAATAAGCTTCACCAAATTTCAGGCAAAAGAAATCCAAAAGAAAGCAAATTGCAAGAAAAGGAGCGTAATGTGGCGTAAACGAACCGATAATGGACGGCGTGTGGCAAAGAAGAACGACGCATAAGGGATGAAGCGACCTTGATGTCGTGAAGCCTCGACATAATCAAATGGCTATATTCAGGTTGCAACAGCGAAACTCTAGTCGCAAATGAAGCTTAATTGAAAACAAAATGAGCTGGGAGCGAAAGAAACTCAAGGTCAAGCAATCAGGAATTGAAGAAGAAGAAGAAGACATGATGTCGCGACATCTGGATGTAGCCACTACATCAGCTTACAAGGAGAAAGAAGTCGCGACAACATCAGCTCAAGAAAGGTCGCGATATCATCTCGTATGTCGCGACGCCATTAGTGAAGAAGAGGTAGCGACAACACCGCCGCCGCGACAACAATTTACGTAAAGGGAAGCCGCGACAACAAAGAAGCTGCAATGATAAATGGGCCAGTAAGAAGAGAAGGTCGCGGACAACACCCGATGTCGCGACATCAATTGCAAAGACTAGAAGGTCGCGACAACATCAAGCTGTCGCTACATCAACTACACAGAAGGGAAGTCGCGACATCATTCAGCCGTCGCGACAACAATTTTACAGAAGGGAAGTCGCGACAACATCCAGAGGTCGCGACAACCACTACAGAGAGAAAGAGGTCGCGACAACATCCACTTGTCGCGACATCAAATGCAATACGCTTAAGGTGTGGTCACGACGCCCTTAAGCCACGCGACATCGCCCACCAAAGACAAGGCCGCAACCAAACAAAGGCTTCGCGATAAAGACTGAGATCGCAGGTCGCGATTACGATTCCGATGTCGCGACAAGATCAACCGCGCTTAACTTGAAATCCACAATGAGGTGCATCGAAAATTAGGGCCCAACTTAACCCTATAAATACACAAATGCTTATTGAAGAAACGCAATTTTTACTAATTTGAAAGAGAAACTGAAGGTCGAAGGCCCTCGTATTTTTTATTTTTCTTTTCTTTTCTTTCTTTTATTTTCCATTTTATTTTAGATTAGATTAGTTTGTATTTCGTTCTAATTTGGATTTGAACGTTAGCTGTAAAGGATTGAGCTGAATGCAGATGTTTATTTCTTAAAATTACTGTCTGGTTGTTTGAATTCCAGACAAATTTTGGGATTTCGAACACCCGGGGCCTCCGATTTGCGCTGGTTTTCTTGATCGCCAGTTTCACGTATGGTATAATCGCACTTAGAAACCTAGCTTCCATTGAATTGACGTTATTGTCAGAAATAATCTTTCCTGCAGTATTTCATTCATAATAGCTGAACTTCATATGTTAAATCGACTTGCTGGTTTTGCGTGTTCTTGGAATTGATCCCAATTTCGCCTCAGACCCATAACGAGGTCGCTTCAGCCTCGATTTCCGTGGAGGCCCTCTGGCGACAGCTGCAGAAGGCATTCTCGAGAGTAAGAAACAATTTCGGGAAGGTATTTGAACCTCGATATTGCTAATCTAATGCGCCCAGATATTTAAATCAATACATCCTCTTCTCGCTATGTAAACTAGAATGAGTCGAAAGTGAGTTATAAATTCTGTTAAGTGAGACGTAGAGTTCACCTCAATTCGAATAGTGGACTGATCCCGTGCTAGCAAGGATCTAATCAAGGAAAGAGTGTCGTCGACCAGGGGCGAGAACCAGTATAGTGCAACCTCAGTAATGACTAAATTGAAGGAGCTCAGTCTCCAGCCCATGTTGTGGGTATGGCGCATTGAGGAAAGAAAATACCTGCATCAGGCAACTAGTTTAAAAGTAGCTTATTTCACCCCGTGTTCGAGAGAAAACAGCTATGTGAGATGATGAACTCCGTGGTAATGGAGAGATCCGGGCCACACTATATTAATCCTTGGACTAGTTTTTAAAGATTCGTGGAGTTCAAACCAAAGATGCGCACATACCAGGAACTGATTCTTCACAATAGTCGATTATTCACTGTTTCTTTAGAGATAATCAAGTAAATTTAAATTTGTTATTTTAATATTTCAAGATCAATTCATTTATTGTTCATTCATTTTTCTTTACATCATTCATTTCTAAGCTTTCAAAGCAAAATCTCATTATCGTATTATCGTCCAAATAGTATGTGAGAGCCAAGTAGTTGGGCACGATCAAAATTCTCGAGATCTCGTGGACGATATCCTGACTTCTAAATCCATTTTATTACTTGCTCACCGTGCACTTGCAAGATAATCGGGATCAAAACCATACCTAAATGGTTTACTCTTACAAAAATATCTTTTAATCAAGTGATACTTAAAGAAACTCACATCAAGTTTAATGTTTATTTATCGAGGGACAGACAATAGTCCTTGGGTAATAAGTCTTAAATTTGAATAGGTGTTTTGATCCATAACAATTTATTGATGTAGTTAACAAGTTTTATGGCGCCGTTGCCGATTGCATAAACAAATTCCTTCGTAATGATGTCATAAATTCTATATATGCTTTGGTCCTAAGTAATAAGTTTTATGGTTTACTGTCGGATCGAACATACTAGTGACCAATAAAGCTCCCTACGAAAAATGCCGTTGAAAAGTATTATACTATCGACCTAGAAAGACAGAATCATGAATAGGGTGATAAAGTAATGAAAATACAAGGGGGAACACAAAGTGGGATCCGTACTCAATTTCTGTGGATCGAGTCAAGTATAAATCAATCAATCCGCACCATATTTTGATGAATTGTCAAACATCAGTGACGATAACCAACCCTCAATTCTCTACAAGTCTCTTTTTGAGTGTCTTAGTTACTTGTTCAAGTTCTCATAAGACTTTAGTTGTTTTTCTTTAATTTAGTTTTGTGTTAGATAATCAACAATTCAAATCATTCGTCCTCTCAAATAGTGAAAATATCAAGTAGCCAGGGTACTCAATCCCCTACTCAAATCAATCTTTCCCGTGGGTTTGATATTTTGGGTTTTTAATTTGAAAGCCCTATATTACTTGTGGCCCATGCACTTACGGGTTTAGGTTGCTTTTATCTTAATTTTTATATAACATGCAAACAACCTAACACCTAAAAACCTTCATAAAGTAGGTCTTGAAAACCTTGGCATAAGATGCCTAGAAAATTCTAGTCATGATGGATACTTGAAAAAAAAATATAAAAATAATAATAGTTTTAGATATTCAAGATTTGTGTTAGAGAAAAACAAGGAAACAAATATTTAAGGATGAGTTTTGAAAGAAAATAATAATAAACAAATATGATACGTTTGAAAAAACTAAAGTTTTATAAATATATTTATTTGATAAGTATTTGAAGGTATTTGTATTTTGACAAACAAATATTTATTAAGATTTGAGAATTTATTTAGATAAGAAATATGATTAGGGTAACTATTGTGCAATTATAGGATCTAAGATCTGTTAATAATACTTGTTGTCAATTATGATAATTGCTAGGTAATAAGATTGAGATGATTCTTGGGTAATAATATAATTTATAAAATATTATTAATATTATTAATATTATTTCTTTCTAGTAAAAGATCTAGTTCAGATTGAGAGTAAAAAAATAATAAATAAATAAATTATTGAAATAAGATTTGAAAGGAATATGAGTTTTATAAAAATTTTAAAAATTACCTAATTTAAATAGTTATCATTTGAAAAGTTGTCAATATTTTTGAGGTGAACAATAAAATCATGTTGATAGAATAAACTTTATAAATCACAAATTTTATAAAATATTTAGAAACCCATTAACTTTTAGTACTATAGATTAGAAAGTTAAAAATAATACCATTACTAAGAATATCAAATTATGAATGTTTTAGGATCCCTAAACTTGTAATCTTAGATAAATAATTAATTATGATAGTTTCTTCCTTATTATGTTAGGGAAATATTTCTTTGATGGTGAAATTCTCCAAATTAGCTCTTTCAAGGCTTTTGGGTACTCCTTTAAGGTAAGGGATATCAATACAAATTTTGCAAAATAAAATATTTTATATGTTTTTGCATAAAGATTATCTATATAGTATTTCCGAAAAATATATTTATTTGTCTTTTATGTAATTTGAATGAGGAACAGTTTTATTTGTGTTTATTCTTTTTATTGTCCATGGATCAAATAGGGATTTTGCATGAAAGTATTTTTAGATTTGTTTTGTTATGAAAGTGGAAAATTGTGGAGATATTATTTTTGTAAATTTAATTTTGAAATTATGTTTTGACTTTGGTTAGTTCGAGCATGTCAATGAGAATAATAGTTGACACTTTTCGGCCTTTGTCAATGGGAGTAATAGTTGATCCTTACATTTCTTGGTGGGTTATGTAATTGATTCAACCCCACTTCTGCGTTTTATTGTGGTGTTACTACATTTAAGTAAAGATTTCGTTACATCCACCTTAAAAGGAATAATTTGTAGCTAGCCACCCATTTGAAAGTCCCACATGGTTGGGCATCATTTGATATTTGTTAATTAGAAGAAAAATGTATTTGATTTTGGGATTGACAGGAAAATGTTCAATTTGAATTTGATATTAAATTGTTTGGATCACATTTGATATGAAATGGATTTGAGAATGTTTTGATGGAAAATTTTGAATGTTCTACCACATTTGAATACAAAGGTTTTGTGGAAAGAAAAAATTCTCCTATTTGTTATATGATTGAAAACCTTTTTATCCATGAAACTGTATTAGTATTTCTTATTGGGCTTTAAGCTTACTCTCATTCGTTGACATCTTTCCAGGTACATTTAATTCAATAATGAGAGATTGGTTAGGATTAGAATCATATCATTATTAGGACTTTGATTTTGAAATATGTTATGAACCTTGTTTAATTATTGAGTTTATGTTCATTTGGATTATTTGTTCTCCGAGTTGATTAGAAGGATATGAATTTTTTGTCTTGTGACATTTATGTTATATCATACATGAATGTTGAGAGTTAGAGAATTTTTGTTAATATGGAATTTTGGATATGAGAATTGGTAATATAGAAAGTTGTGCATTACTCTGAACAGGTTTTTCGTAATTGGACTCAATCCAGTTACAAGATGAAGGTTTGTGTTATTTCGCACTTTGAGCCTTTGGGCTTGAGGTGTGAATGACAATCATGCCCCTAGGGCGAGTTTCGGGGCATGAAAATTTTCATAGTAATTCATGGATTATTGAATTGATATGATTATTTTTGGCCTTGATAGATGGAATTAAGAAAAGAAATCGGTAATAGGAACAATATGGGATTATAGAAAGACCCTGTAAAAAAAAAAAAAAACCTTTCTCCGGTTGTTGATGTCCATGTTCAAGATCTGTTTCATTGTTTTATTGGAAAAATTCTTCTCGCTTAGAAATCATGAATGGAACCACAAGAATGGGAAATATTCCTTTCTCACGGCACAAATGCCTTGACCACTTGTTTCTCACGAAGAAAACAAATCAAGGAGTAAGGACTTTGTGATGGAAGATGGAATATCTTCTTCGTGTTTTTTTTTCAAAGGAAAAAGAAGTGTAGAAGAAGGAGAGAATCATTCCTCTCTAACACATTCAATGGCAGTTTTTGGCAATTCTTTTTGAAACATTGAAAAAACTGCTCTCATTTAAATTCTTTCATGTAATGTGTCGGGTCGGGTCAACCCATTTAGGAACCTAACCCATAGCCCAACTTCCATATGACCCCATTTTTTTATTGGGGGCAATTATTCTTAAGGGTTAAATGAGATCCCTACTTCATAAAGAGTTCATCAAGCCATCCAAATTAAATTCAAGTCAACCAATGGGAGGGGGTTTCATGCACGGGCAAGAGAAAAGACAATTCTTCGACCCATGCCTCGACCAACCGCTTGGGAGAAGCGGAGAGCAACCGAGAAAGAGTAAGAAAAAGATTGCAGATTTTATAGAAGTGCGCTATTTCACCTTCTCTCAGATTTCCCTGATCTGGCCCTTCAAATTCGGCGAGACAAGAGAGGCAAAATTGATCCCCACTTTTCCGAAGCGGCTATGGGTACCGGGGCTTAGTTTAGTTTCAACAACTTCGAGGGGTTTTCTCCTATTTGTTTTATTCTTTGTCTAAGAGCCATTTTAATGGATAGATATCTTGAGGCCTGGATGGTCGTGTTTTCGGTTCCAAAAGATTTGGATCGAGTGAAGAAACTTTGTAGTGGTTTCCTCAGTCCCGAACCGACCGCGGGACTCAAGCCAGGTGTGGCCTTGAGTGTGAATATGTTATTGCTTGATTGAATAACATGTTATGTTATTTTTGTGATACTATGGGCAATCCCAAGACGGATTGCCGGATTTTATATTAGCTTATGTGAGCTAATTTTATGTTATTGCTATGTATGAATGAATAACATGATGATTGTGGATAAATTTTGTTAGTATATGCATGCTTAATATATTAAAATGAATTGTTGTGAAATGACATATTACATTTCATATGCTAAGACCGGGATAACCTAGAATAATAGGTGTGAGTGCAAGACATGAAAACGTGGTTGCAAATGGATTTCTTGGGAAGATTTTCCGAAGAATTGCCTTTGAAGGGTTATCCAACAATAATCTGGGGAGTAAGACCCATGGACTGCTTCTGAGAGTTATCTAGCACCATCCTGAGGGTTGTCCAATAGGATTTTAATAAATTCCCAGATATGTTTCTCAAGGAACAAAACCTTTGTTTAAAAATAGTGTTTTCTCACACTTGGCTTAGGCATGCGTGAGGGAGTCAGTGAGGGCTTGAGAAGTGGGAAAGGGTGAGTCACATTCTCATCCATTTCATGTAGACATTTGAGTAGGAACATATATGTTTTGCTTGAATGTTTAGTTTTCCATTGCATGAGCACTTAGGTGGGGAGTAACCCATATAGGATAATTCCACTACTGGGCATTACTCACCCTCTCGAGGGAAAAATTATTTCAAATATTGAATCTCTCGGGATGGACGCGATCTCGAGGTCTTAGAGACGAAGAAATGGTCATATGTGGTTTGTTATGTAATTTTGTAAAAATTGGTAAAAGACTAGTTTTGGATAATTTGGTAATTCAAACAAATTTGTAAATTAACTTATTTTTGTATAAAATATACATTTTGGTGCGTATGGATGTATGGGCCGACATGACCATTTTTATTCACGTATGGGTCTCATGATGTGAGACACACGGTGTGACGCCCCATTTCCCGAGGGTCCGTTGACAACCCACACCGCGGGACACTCATGGATGTCGCAACCTAACACCAGTTCAATAAAATCGGATACGTAGTCTCTTTGTACGATTCTACCCCAAGGTACAAAACATGTCCCAACAATTAACAACGACCACACTAAAAAGTCCATGCAGTAAAATGGCCACTTAGGCACATGCATCAATACTCACAAAATTACATCAACTATATACCATTAGTTCAAGAGTTATTACAATACTCTTTACCAAAACATATATCAAAATTTAAAGTTTTAATACATGTTCTACAAAATGAATACCAAAGCCACAACCCGGCTATCTTCTAAAATGCGGCCTCTAGTGAGTGTCGTCCTCTAGTACACTCCCTGTACCTGAAATAGTGATCCCTCGACAAGGTGAGCAAAGCCCAGTAGTGATAATTTCCTACGTGGGTTACTCCCCCACCTATGCACATGTCATGGGCAAACAATCACACTCAAATAAATACATGATCCTACTTCCTTGAATGTCTACGCCCACCTCATGTCTCGAGTCCTCACCGACTCCCTCACACATGTCTGGCCAAACGCGAAAGAAAATACGCTTCAAAACAAAAGCTTTTGTTCTTGAAAACTTACTATCGAGTTTCGGTAAAATTTATTGGACAACCCTCCGAGGCGAATCGGTTGGATAACCCTCCGAAACAATTCATGGGCCCCTCCGACGTAAATTGTTGGACAATCTCCCAACACAATTCTTCGAAAAATCTTCCGTCGAAATTTCTTTCACAAACATTTTTCGTTTTTGTTTTCTTTCATTTTTGTGTCATGCACTCACTCCTAATATTCTAGGGTGCCCCAGTGCATATGGAATGCATTATGCCAATCCCAACAACTCATGCTAATATATAAAACATGTATATACTAACATAATTAACTCACATAAATCATGTTATTCAATTTGCAACCAATAACACCAAAATTAGCACACATGGGCTAATTAACAAATCAAGTAATTCATTTTGAATCACCCAAAACACACAAAATCACACAACACATTACTTGAATAGTGAAACCCTCGGGTTGGCACTGTTCACGACCACACAATTAGGGATTTCTTCATTCGGTTCAAAGATTTTGTGACCGATAACACGGCCTTCCAGGCCTCAACAAATCCCCATCATCCATAATATGTTCTTTAGCCAAAGAATAAACCACAAGTAGGAAAGATCCCTACCTCTTGGAGTTGTCTAACTCCTGGCATAAAATCTGCGGCCCACAAGTAGCCCCTTGCGTAGACGACTTTCGCTTCTGTTCAGCCAAGAACCAACGGTCCAAACGGCAGGAAATCTAGAGATAAGTCACTATTTCTGACACACCCCACCCTTACTATTAGCGGCAGTGTGCCGCCACCCCACGTAAATCCCCAAAATTGCTACTTCAACGACAGAAAATCCCGTGAAGCCGGCCGCATTGCTTCACAAAACTCATATAAAATTCTTTTTCCTTTAACTTATGATTTGCTAAAATCCGGCAAAGATAATACCGCTTATAGGACATATTCCAAATTCTGTAAACACAATTTACACTTTTCCAAATATGGCAACCAGCAACGTTCTTTCAAAAGAGCCTTAGGCTCAACACATTTTCACAACTACATAATGTACATACATATGCTTCCACTATACAAATTCAAAGTATTTCCTTACAAAAGATTATTAATACAAAGATCGATGCTAAAAGTCGAGAATCTTACTATGCTCCAGCATCCTACTGCGGTTCAGACTGAAAAATAGTTTTTAAACAAAGAAAGTAATCGGCTAAACGAGCTCAATGAGTGTATGCTTTATAAAATGTTTTGCTTTTTTGGAAAATATCTCAAAATTGTAAAACTCTCTTTTACAGGGCATTTTCCAGAAACCTTGCTTGCTTGCTTTGCTTTGCTTTAAAAGTTTCTAAAACTTTTCATACTTGCTTGCTTGCTTTACCTTGCTTTGCTTTAAAAGTTTATAAAACTTTTCATACTTTCTTGCTTTATCTTTGTTTCGCTTAAAAGTTTATAAACCCTTTCATAAATACGGGAGTCCTGCCTTCAACTACTTGTTTTAATGGGCTATAAACAAAGGAGCCCGGGTCACTACTTGCTTTAAAAAAGTTTATAAACTTTCATACTTGCTTTTGCTTGCTTTACCTTGCTTGCTTTAAAAGTTTATAAAACTTTTCATAAATACGGGAGCCTGGGCTCAACCGCTTGCTTTAAAATAAACACGGGAGCCTGGGCTCGACCGTGCACCAGTGGTTGATTTTCAAAACTGTATGAAAATTGTTTATAAATCAAGATAAACCACTGGAGGCCTTTCGGTTGCGACTTTAGTAAACACGGGAGCTCCTCGGGCTTCAACTGGGTGCTTGAAAGGACCTGGGTCCGCATCACCTAGGTGGAAGAGCCTTGGCTCAATTCCCCTTTTCTGGTAAATATGGTGGAATGACCTTGGTCTACATCACCATAATCTAGATAGCGCGCTAACCCTATATACTCCAGTACGTGCCATGGTATCCTTTAAATGCCATGATGTATGAATTAAGTTTGCCGACTAGGAAAATCTAAAATGCATGAAATGATGTCCTAACACCACCACGCACGTACGGAATACCTCTGACCTGTATGCTTGCTTAAACTAGGGATTTTCGTTAGGCCTGTTTTATAAAATATACTTTTTCTTGCTTGCTTGCTCTTTGAAATATGGTTTTACAACTCAAAACCATCGCTGCTTGCTTTTAAAAGTACGGGTTAACACATCAAAACCATTACTTGCTTCATCACATACTTCGCTTTTAAATCAAAACCATTGTTTGCTTAAAATCATTGCTTACTTAGCTTGTAAAAATATACTATAATGAAAACCATTAAATACCAAAGCAGTAAAACAATTCATAATAATGCACTAGTATTTGAAAAATAGGTTTAAAACACTCACCTTTTTGTTTACCAAAACTTGAGCACGACTCCACAACTTTCCCGCCTTTGCTTTTAGCCTACACACTCAAACGAATACGGCGAAAGCATTAATCGCCTGCGTAATCGCATAAAACTTAACATACTTCACATATGCAAGTCACTTTTAGTAACTAGCATTTACCCACACTCAATAATATCGCTTCGCCGAGGCGGTGAGGTACGGTGCATTTTCATTGAGTTTCATTCTTCTTTGAACCTCTCTTAATCATTTATTAAGGTTCCCAGACTAACGGTGTACAAATTTAGGCTTAAATATGCGAAATTACGAAAATCTGGGCTTTTGGACACTACGGTATCGGTACCACTATGTTTGGTACCGGTACCAAACACATTTTGTATGTTGGTACCTGTCACACCCCGATTCCCGGCCCGACCCGATTGGCGGATCCGAACCGGGTTCTGAGGCGCGAGATCGAATTGGGACTCTTTACCTGATTTTTTTTTTAAAGACGACTGCAACTCATGGTACGGCCCACATCTACTATAACATAATCAAAACTTCATATGGTATAACCAAAAGAACTAAACACCGGGAGTGGTGTCCATAAAAATCTATACCCATTTAATGAGTCCCATTTACAAATACAAAACTGGCCTTTTTACAATTACAAATCGGGTTAATTCGAAACTCATGTAGTGAACCCTTACAAGTGTGTCAGCCCAAATTGCATGGATGTTCGCCGACGCCTTCTCCGTACCTACACTGATTAAAACCCATGCTAAGCTTTACGCCTTAGTGGGAAACATATCTTATACGTAAAACACACCAATGTATAACAAGAATGTGTATCGCATCTTCAGAATTCATATCACATATTTACATACATAATTGTTCTAACAACTTATTCTTGTTCGTGATCTCTCATCTACAACATCAACTTATACATGTACTTATACTTATCTCACGCTTATACTTGTTTCTCGATCTCCGTAGGAGTTATTAACTTATGCTATTCCTAACTTATACTTATAAATTTAATTCTATGTGTATACGGATCTCCCGTAGGAGTTACAGAACTTATGCTTATTCGGAACTTATACTTATAACAGACTTATGTGTATACGGATCTCCCGTAGGAGTTACAGAACTTATGCTTATACAGAGGTACTTATGCACGTACTGGTACTTATATCTATCTCCGATCTCCCGTAGGAGTTTACAGAGATATTACGGAACGTATACTGGTATTGCAGAACTTATTCTTATACGGAAGTATTTGTAAGTACTATAAAACTTATACCGTACTCGTGATTCCTTATGCTCTTGTACTACGAAGTATATCCCGGTCTTAGTTTTAACTTATAGTTATACTCACGAAGTATTCTAGTCTTAATGGAACCTATACTTGTATTATCGAACTTATTCTAGGATTTCTGGATCTTATACGTGTATTACCGAACTTATACATGTATTTCGGGATCTTATACATGTCTTACAAGAGCATATACTTATCTCACGGATCTTATACCGGGTATTATGTAACTCGACATGTATTTCAGATCTTATACATGTCCTACAGAGCGTATACTTACCTTACAGATCTTATACTCGGTATTACGTAACTTAGACATGTATTTCGATCTTATATTAAGTTCAGAGCGTATACTTGTCTGCGACCTTATACGTGTCATTTAACTTATTTGCCTTACCGATCTTATTCTTTGCGGCTAAGGTACTGTGAGGGTAAGATAAGTCGGAACATATCAGAATCATATCACATGCAAGGTCAGATCATACTTATGCAGATACATTTCAGATATGGACATTAGTCCATAAGCATACGGATCAGCAACAGATACATATATCTGATTCATACACATTCGTAAATATATCCAATAACAAAAGAGATTATTGGTTTAAATCATAACCATATTCAAAGTTACACTTGCTCGGAGGTACCCGTAGGTACTACTGGACTTATACTTATATTACAGAACTTAACTTACTTTACCGATACGAGAGTACCCGTGGGTACTACAGAACTTATACTTATGTTACTGAGACAAGAGTACCCGTGGGTACTACAGAACTTATCGATACGTGAATTCAGAGAGGGGTGCCTACGTAACTTAATCGTATACGTGAGGCCTCGTAGGTACCACAAAACTTAATCGTATGTAGAAGCACCAGAGGTACTACATAACTTAATCGTGATGCGTGTCCCTCGCTGGTACTACGTAACTTAATCGTATACGTGAGTACCCGTAGGTACCACGTAACTTAATCGATACGTGAGTACCCGTGAGCATCACAGAACTTAATCGTGATACGTATACTCCCAGTACCCTACGTAACTTAATCGTATATAGGAGCACCCGTAGGGTACCACGTAAATCTTAATCGTATACGAGTACCCGTGAGGTACTCCGGTAACTTAATCAGATACGTGAGTACCGTAGGCGCTACAAAACTTAATCAGATACGTAAGGGCCCCAGGTACTACAGGCAATCGCATACAGAGGTACATCTCGCATCTATACTCTTATTTTTTAGATCTCGTATCTTATCATATAACCGTTTGACTTCCTAGACCGGGGCATTATTAATGAGTAGGGACACAACACACAATAAGTATCCGAAGATACTATACAGTACGGAAGTGTTGTAGCACTAATCGTGACGTGGAGTGTCGTGAGCACTTAATAGGGACAGAGTGCCGCAGCACCACCGTGACGGGAGTGCCATAGCACTTAACAGACGTGAGTGCCGTAGCACTAATCGGGGAGTACCAGCATTTAATTCGGCGTCGGAGCACTAATCAGAGTACCGGGTACTAATCAGAGTACCGGAGCACTAATCGGGAGTACCGGGCACACCGTAAGTGCCTGAGCACTAATCGTGACAGGAGCGCCGTGTCATTGAATAACCGGTTCTTAGGCGCTTTACAAATTTCTCGAGTTCAAGAATCCTGCTATCTTATAATAGGGGCATTCTTAGCCACAATATGTGTTCATGACATATTTTATTTCACGTTCATGGTTACGTTTCAGTTCGTTTTCATATTTCATATCATATTTATGTTTCATGAACACCACTATACATTTTGCATTTCTTATATTTTTCCATGTTACTATTACATATGGCATTTAATATACTTGTACCGTATAATGCCTATGTATTCACACATCATTCATGTATTCTAGTCCCTCTATGAATCTATTTTACTTAGAAATTGAAATCATTCCAATCGGATCATCCAAACTCAAGTTATGGCATTTCCATGCCAACTAGTCGGTTTACCGATTTTACCGAGGGACAGTTTGTAATATTCATTTTCCAGTGCCTTGTCTCCATATTTGACACTGTTTCTTTGTAATCCTTTAAATCTAAGGTTCTAAGGGTTCTCCTCCAATTGGAATCACCCAAATCGGAGCACCGAAACTCAAGATACGTCCGAAACAATCCGGACTACTCTATGATTCAAAACTGATACAGGAATTGGCTTGCACATGGCCCCACTTTGAGTGACTTTTTGGGCCACTTAGAGTCAGAATTAGAAGGTATCTATTTCTATATGTTTGGTTTTCCTTGAAGTATATTTTAATTAGCCACTTGAATCACTCAAATCGGAGAAGAAATGGAGTGCTATGGCTAAATACGAAAAACCCGGGTCGAAATAGCACAGTGGTGTATCGCAAAGATGTTTGAACATGTACCGGTACATGTCTAACATGTACCGGTACATGTTCAGTTCTGGAAGGGTGTACCGGTACATGTTCAAGGTGTACCGGTACATGTCCCCCGAAAATGCCCAGAATGTGTATTTTCTCCCTTTTTTTCCATGTGTTGATACCCAAATCAACCCAATACTCCATGAACACGTCAAGACCACTCCAATTCATCTTGAAATCTCTATTTTTACTCAAATCATATTTCATTACATATCTTTCCTCAAAAATCTTTCATGAATTTCCCCCAAAACAACTCTAATATGGATCACAACCCATACAATAAATCAAACTGCGATTCCGTTGGTAATGGAAGGCTACATCTTTTTAACCTGCAACTCACTACTTGTCATTTAACCATGAATCCAACCCCTGGAAATTACATACTCATCTTGTTCCTTGTGGGATTTACCAACCTTAATTTTCAAGAAATCTAAGGTTAGAATGCAATTCTATTAAAACCCTAGATTTGGAGACAAGCTATTAACCATACAAAGCCTTAAAATTCCATAGATCCATACAATTCCATACTTAAGTTCGGGGCCTACACCTTTTGGCTCGGGCTTCCTCTCTTCTCTTCTATTCTTCTTCTCTTCCTCTTCCTCTTCTTCTCTCCTTCTTCCATCCATTTTTGAGCTCACCCCCAAAATGAAGACCAATTTTGGTCTTTAAATCCATGTTTTGTTAAGGCCATGTTTGGCCCTCAAAAACTCATTTTTTTGGTAAATTTTCTTTATTTGCTTTTTGGTCCTCCAACTTTTGACTATTTGAATTTCAACTTCCCATTATGTTATTTGGGCCTCTATTCTTATCAACTATGACTTTTAAGCCCCTTTTTGGACAAATTACAATTTTGTCCTTGTGTCTTGAAAATTTTCGAGTCTCTCGTTTCCATGTTTCGCATTTAAATCACGAAACATTCAAATTATGTTTACAAAATACCCTAAACATGTCGAAAACGACTAGGGTATATTTCGGGGTGTTACAGTAATGGTACCACTTGTCTTGGTATCGGTACCAAATAGGTTCTGTTAAGTGGTACCGGTACCACTCTGTTTTGGTACCGGTACCACCTCGTGGTTTTGCCCAGAAATGCTACTTTTTGCCCTCTTTTGGTACCAATTACTTCATACAACTTTTCCATTCCATAATACCTCAAAAACCAACATGGAATTTATCCAAAACCACACCATAACACTTGTATTGGTGGTTTGGAACTTCATACAACAAAACCCTAGGTGAAAATCCTAATAATTCAACCCAAGGTCCACCAATTCCTACAAAACCATATAATTATGATGGATTCCATGTTTATTCTATACCAATTAGGGTTTTACCCACATAACTTCAACAATTCTAGGGTTTGGGTGATCTTTCCACAAAACCCTAGACAAAGGAGAAACTAATCTCCATGGAAAACCCTAGAATTCCAAAATACACATAATTCCAATGCAAAAACATACCTTATTTTCTCTTCTCCCTCTTCTTCTTCCTCCTCTTCCTCTTTTTCCTCTTCTTTCCTCTCTTCTCCACAATTGCCCTAGCCAAAATGAGACCAAATGACATGTTTTGTTTGTCTCACCTCTATTTATAGTCTCATCTTCCTTTAATTAAATTTTGGTCCTCCATCTCTCAAGAAATTGCAAATCAACTTATGTTATTTTCACAATGGCCTCTCATCTTCTCAAATTATGGTTTTCATATCCTTTTTGTCAATTTACAACTTTACCCTTCTTCTAGCATAACATTCGGGGTTCAATAATTTATCATTTCGCCATTTCATCCTGAACAACAACTCCCATAAATATTACATCGACACTCGGCCATGACCCATACCTACAATTACTGCACCGTATACCTTCTCGGACGGTGTTACACTCTCTCTAGAAATCTGATTTCCCACCCTATTGCACGTTCTCTTCTCAAAATGGAGAAGAAACAGGACATTTTTGTCTTATACACTTAAACATTTCAAAATTCCTGTGTCCCTTTCATTTAACTATTTGACACATGGCGAATCTAAGCCATTCATCTCCATCATCTCACTAATCATGCAATATAGCCACATGGTACATGTAAGAGGGTATTCTTGTCACATCACATGTGCATCTTTTCACAGTCGCTTTAAGGCACCTAACGCCGGTGCCTCAAAACTGAAATCCCGACCGGTTCCTAATTCGATGAAATTTATCGTGGTAGCTTGGGGATTTCGCAAGACGATTCCAATGGTGAAGTCCGTTTCCTCATCCGAGATCTAGAAAAATTTTGGATTTTTATGAAAATGACCATTTTACCATTTTTCAGAAAATTTGAATTTTCCCGGGTTTTCATTCTCCCCTCCTTAAAAGGAATTTCGTCCCGAAATTTTGTACAATCACTACGAATCACATGTATATGCAACGTGCACTATACCATGCATGTAAACTAGTCATTTAAGTATTAAACGACTAAACCACGTACCTTCATCCCTAAACAAGAAGGGATAGGTGGCCCGCATCGTGTCCTCGCGCTCCCACGTTGACTCCTCTAGTCCACGGTGCCGCCATAGCACCCTCACTAGCCTCACGTTCTTGCGTCGCAAAACCTGATGCCAGCTATCCATAATGCACACTGGCCCCTCCTCGAAGGTCTCATCCATGCCAACCTCAATCTCTCCCTAATCCACTACATGAGCTTGATCTAGAGTATACCTCCGGAGCATGGAGACGTGAAATACCTCGTGGACACCTGACATGCTGGGCGGTAAAGCCAACCGGTACGCCATGCTGGCCTACCCTCTCGAGTATCTTGAAGGGCCCAATAAACCCGGCGATACCTTCCCGCGGCTACAAACCCGACCACTTTCCCAGTCACTCCCAAGAAGACGTGATCACCAACCCTTGAACTCTAAGGGTCGCACGCTCGCATACACGCCAAAGATAGCTCTTTGCCGGCTTCGTTTCGAGAAGATTGCATGACAAGCCGCACTCATCTCGAAGGTGTCTCTAATCATATCAGGACCAGTGATGGAGCTCTCTCCTACCTCGGTCCAACATATCGATGATCTGCATGGCCTCCCATACAATGCCTAATATGGTGCCATCCTCAGATAATTTCGCCCGATAACTGTTGTTGTAGGCAAATTCCACTAAGGGTAAATGCTCTTCCCAAATACCCTTATGATTCAGGACTCCATGCCTCGCAAGATGTCCTCTCTAACACTTGTAATGGTCCTCTCTCGACCGACCATCCGTCTTCATGCAAGTGTAAAAGCCCGTACTCATGGTCAGCCATGTGCCCATAGCCTTTTAGAAACTATTCCAAAAGTGCGCTGTAAACCTTAGGTCTCTATCCGACACTATGCATAATCGGGTACTCCATGTAGCCTGCCATCTCGATCGTACAACCTGGCAGACCTCCAATGTGAAGGGTCATCCTCACTTAAGAAAATGTGCCGACTTCGTGAGTCGGTCCACTATCACCCATACCGCATCATGTCTCTGCGGTGTCCATGGAAAGTGGGTCATAAAATCCATTGTGACGTGCTCCCACTTCCACTCAACCACCTCCAATGGCTGAAGTAGCCCTACTGGCTTCTGGTGCTCAGCCTTAACTTATTGACACGTGAGACATAGTTGAACAAAGTCCCTTACGTGTCTCTTCATTCCGCTCTAGTAATACTGGCGACGAAGACCCTGGTACATCTTCGTGCCACCTGGATGCACGGCAAATCGAGAGCAATGAAACTCCCTAAGAATCTCCTCTCTCAAATCGGTCAACTAGGGTTCACCACCCGGTCTCTCTATAATCAAGACTACCATCCGCGTGACGGCCCATCCTCGTCACCGTGACCTAACCATACCCATTCCTAATGGACACGATCTCCGCGTCCTACCGTTGGGACTCAATCACTTTGCTCACGTAGACTCAGCTACTTAAACTCCCCAACGCACTCCGAGCCCGCTTTGCGGTAATCAGAGCCCAAACTGTCCCACAGTCTCGAACATCCGCCATTCCCGGAAGCTATACTAGCCAATGCTCCCCGTGACTTCCGACTGAGTGCATCAGCCACCACATTTGCCTTACCAAGGTGGTAATGCAAAGTGAAGTCATAATCCTCTAGGAAATCCATCCATTCACGTTGCCTCATATTGGAGGCTGTCCCATCACAAGTGGAAGATATACTTCGTACTCATGGTCCGAGTACACTCGAACTGCTCAATTACATAAGAGAAGTGGCGTCAAATATTCAAGGAGAAGACTATGGCCACCAACTCCATGTCGTGTGTGGGGTAGTTCTACTCATGATTCTTCAACTGACAGGAACCATAAGCTACTACCCTCTCGGACTGCATCAAAACACATCCCAGTCCGGCCCTCGAGGCATCACAATACATCAGGTACCCTCGTCCCCTATCCGACTATCAAGATAGGGAGCGAATGCTTCCTCCTCTTCAACTCCTCGAATGCTTCCTCGCATCGGTCATCCCAATCAAACTTGACCTCCTTCCGGGTCAATCTCGTCATAGATGCCGCTAATCGGGAGAAATCCTCAATGAATCTCCTATAGTACCCAGCCAATCCCAAGAAACTATGTATCTCAAAGACTAACTTCGGCCTCTCCTAACTCATCATGGCCTCGACCTTCTCTGGGTCCACTGACACGCCTGATGTTGACACCACGTGTCCCAAAAATCTCACCTCAGTAAGCAAAAACTCGCACTTACTGAACTTAGCGTATAGCTTATGGTCTCTCAACAACCGTAATACAATCCTCAAATGATACTCATGCTCCCACTGACCGCGTGATCAAAATGTCATCCACGAAGACCACGATAAACTGATCCAAATATGGTTGGAATACCCTATGCATGAGGTCCATGAATGCTGCTGGCGCATTCATCAATCCAAAGGGCATCATTGTAAACTCAAAGTGCCCATAACGTGTCCTGAACGCTATCTTAAGGATATCCTGCCTCCTCAACCTCACCGATGGTAACTAAAGCATGGTCTATCTCGAGGACTCGCAGCC
Source organism: Tetrastigma voinierianum (assembly GCA_016808115.1). Taxonomy (NCBI): domain Eukaryota; kingdom Viridiplantae; phylum Streptophyta; class Magnoliopsida; order Vitales; family Vitaceae; genus Tetrastigma; species Tetrastigma voinierianum. The sequence continues at coordinate 222,525 of JAEQBH010001687.1, forward strand.
CTCTCAACTGATCAAACAAGTCATCAATCCTCGACAATGGTACCCATTCTTGATCGTAACCCTATTCAACTGTCTGTAGTCAATGCACAATCAAAGTGTCTTGTCCTTCTTCTTTGCAAATAGAACCAGAGCGCCTCATGGTGAAGTGCTAGGTCTAATGAACCCCTTGTCTAGTAGCCTCGTAGGCCGACTCGAGTTTCGCAACTCACCCGGTGCCATCCTATGCGGAGTCATAGAGATGGGCGGCATCAGGTGTAACTCGATGACCGAAGTCTACAACCTCTACTTCCTGAGGCAACCTTAGCTCATCCGAAAAACATCCTTATACTTCCTCGCAAACTACTCTCGAGGTAGATCTAAGTCCGGTCTCACCTCGCCCTTTCTGTAAGGCTCATGAAGCCAACTCCGCCAACCGGTCTTATGACATCTCGAACTGTGACACCGTCAAGCAAAACATCATGCTTGTGCCCCCGAAATACCACACGAGTACCGCCCTACGTGGCGGTAAATTCTCCTACGCCTCACAATCGATGACGACTGAGCAGCCGTCAGCCAATCCATCCCCGTGGATGACATCGAACTCCGACATGTCCATAACCCTCAGGTCCACTGTGAGTAGAATCCCCGAGATCTCTAACTCGCAACCTCGACATATCATACCTATCCTCGCCCTAATCCCTAGGGGAAAACTCACATATAAGGGCTCCTCCAAGGCCTCAACCTTTAAGCCTAACTCTATCACAACTGATACAACATCTCTAAGGTGTAAACATAGCCTAAAGACACTATTCACATACCAAAAACATTTCATACTCAATGTCCATGCATTCATAGGTAATGCCAGACAATAATTTCATATATTAAATCATATGCAAAAAAAAAAAAAACAAACAAATTTATTTTATTTGATTTTATTATTATTATTATTATTTTTTTTTTGAAAATCTAGGAATAAGATTCATGGAACAAATGATTCCAAAACGGTGTCCCAGTCAAAATCAGTCAAGTACGCAGGTACACATCGACTCGGCCGCGCCGCATGCCGCGTGCATCGCGCTTACGTGTCGCAGTTCGCCCGGCCAGTGGCTGCGCGCCCTCGCCGTGTCGCAGCCCAAGCCGGCGCTTGGCGCGCCGTAGCAAGCCGCGGTGCTACGTGCCGTGTCGTTGTTCGACGCCGCGCTACGCGCCGCGGTCGCAGTCGCGGCGCTACATGCCGCGGTCGCGCACCGTGACATCGGTGCCAGGTGTCGCGGTCGGTGAGCGCCCGGGGCCGCTAAAGATCGCGGGCGCTCCCTCGCGCCGCATCGCGGGCGCCCCGGGCCGCGGTCGCGCTTGTCCGGCGATACAACCTAGCTGCCACAGTTACACACAAGATCGTCGCCAGACGCGCGGGCCGGCCGTTTCGCGGGCCTGTCTCGCACCAGACAGGGCCGCCCAAAGATGCACCACTCGGCCGTATTGTGGCCCTGGTGCTCCTCGCCGGTGGTCACTTGCATACAATGCGTTGTATCGTGACTTCAGTTGGGAAACAAGGTCTTCATTCTAAATTTTAAACTCTTTTTTCTTTTTTTTTCATTCCGCTATTGGAAAACCAACCAATATATATATATATATATATATATATATATATATATATATATATATATATATATATATATATATATATATATAAATTGTCTCCCTAACACACTAATTTTTTTTCCATCAAGAGCCTCCCCTAATACTCCTAAATGCAGTAGCTTGAACACTGCAATCCATATAACTCAAAAAATTTTAAGGGTTTAACTATAACCCTTTTTCTTGTGCAAAAACTGGAATTTTTCTCCAAAATTTCACAACCACAATCTGTTCATGTTCAAAACTGGAGCTACTTTCCAGAAAATATGATTATTATTATTATTTTCGTTCAATTATGGATCATTTTGCCCAAAACTTCTCGAACACCTAAGGTTATATTTTCTCGATCCTAGTGTTCAACATTTTCTCCTATGCTACTCACCAAACATATAAGCACACAATTCAATCACACATCACAATTCATTCCTCGAAATGCACAAAGGATGCATGATCTAACCCATGCCCATCGAGTCCTAAGTATTCGTATACCTAACTCACCGATACTGCCGTACACTCTAGCATCCAACATCGAGCCATATTAAGCCGCGATGTTCCCACACCTTATGACCACGGCCTTAAGCCCAAGTCCCTAAGCCCTAGGTTTTCATTTACCTAGTTCTACACTCCACCGAGCCCTGCCGAATTTGCTTACCTTAAATTCGATAATACTAAGTCGTGACGCCCACTCCTCTCGAGTCCGTTGACAACCCGTCAACTCGTAATACTTCGTGGATGTCGGGTAACCCAACACCACTCACGAAAATCGGCCAGAATCTCCTTTGTATGGGGAGCTCTACCCAAGGTACAAAACCTATCCCAACAATTAACAACGACCACACCGGGTCCATGTGCGAGTAAAAATGGCCACTTGGGCCCATGCATCAATACTCACAAAATTACATCAACTATATACCAATAGTTCAAGAGCACATAACATCTACCAAACATATATCAAAATTTAAAGTTTTAATACATGTTCTACAAAACGAATACCAAAGCCACAACTCGGCTTTCTTCTAAAATGTGGCCTCTAGTGAGAGTCGTCCTCCAGTACACTCCCTGTACCTAAAATAGTGATCCCTCGACAGGGTGAGCAAAGCCCAATAGTGATAATTTCCTACGTGGGTTACTCCCCACCTAAGTGCACATGTCATGGCAAACAATCACACTCAAATAAATACATGATCCTACTTGAATGTCTACATACCCAATCCCATGTCTCGAGTCCTCACCGACTCCCTCACACATGCCTAAGCCAAATGCGAGTAAAATACAGTTTTCAAAACAAAAGCTTTTTGTTCTCGAAAACTTACTACCGAGTTTCGGTAAAATTTATTGGACAACCCTCCGAGGCGAATTTGTTGGATAACCCTCCGAAACAATTCATAGGCCCCTCCGACGTGAATTGTTGGACAATCTCCCAACACAATTATCCAAAAAATCTTCCGTCGAAATTTCTTTCACAAACATTTTTCGTTTTTGTTTTCTTTCATTTTCGTGTCATGCACTCACTCCTAATATTCTAGGGTGCCCCAATGCATATGGAATGCATTATGTCAATCCCAACAACTCATGCTAATATATAAAACATGTATATACTAACATAATTAACTCACATAAATCATGTTATTCAATTTGTAACAATAACACCAAAAATTAGCTCACACGGGCACTACTATTAACAAATCAAGTAATTCATTTTGAATCACCCAAAACACACAAAAATCACATTAACACATCACGGAACAAAGGAAACCTCGGGCTGGCACCTATCTCACGGTCACACAATTAGGGATTTCTCATCTTGCTCAAAGATTTTGAGATCGATAACATGGCCTTCCAGGCCTCAACAAATCCCCATCCATAAAATGACTCTTAGCCAAAGAATAAACTAAGTAGGAAAAGATCCATACCTCTTGGAGTTGTTGGAACTCCACAAAATCGGTGCCCACACGTAGCCCTCGTCGCGTAGCCCTTGTCTTATAGACTTAAACTTTTCAAAAATTCTCATTGTGTCCCTTTCATTTAACTATTTGACACATGGCTTAATCTAAGCCATTCATCTCCATCATCTCACTAATCATACAACATGTGTCACATGGGTACATGTAGTAGGTGAATTTTTTCACATCACATATCTTTCACAAGTCGTTTTACGGCACTCGACGCCCGGTGCCTCGAAAAATGTGAAATTCCGACTGTCTTGGAATTCGATGAAATTCGATGTGGTAGCTAGATTTCGTGAGACGATTCTAATGGTGAAGTCCGTTTCGTCATCCGAGATCTAGAAAAATTTCGGATTTTTACATAAATGACCATTTTACCCTTTTTCAGAAAATTTAAATTTTCCTGGATTTTACACACAAGTTTCCGCAGGTTGACGGTGGTCAATAGGACCCTCGGGTTCGGGCCGTCACAAAAAATAGATCATATGAACATTATAATTTATAGTTATTATAAATAAGAAACAAAATATAATATTTTATATAATTTAAGATGTTTTATATTATCATTATTATTTAAAATATTAGTACTTATTTATATATTTGCTAAATTATTAATTGTTGCAGAGGAATATGTTTATATTTAATACATTAATTACAAAAAATAAAAATATAATTCAAAATTCAAAATATTGAATAAATTATTTTTTTTTAAATAAAGGCATTTTTATAAGTAGATTTTCTTTATATAAAAAAGTAGATTTTCAAATTTAGAATTTATTTAATAAAATTTAGATTTCAAATTAATGGATGCAATACTTAGCTCATAAATAATGAATAACCTACTACATGTTTATATCATAAACTTCTCCAATTAAAAAAATGGAAAATATAATTGATGTCATTTTTTTCCTTATTTTCATCATCAAAACATTAAAAACATGCATATATTAGTTATTTTAATATGATTTTTATGTTGTAATAAAAAGGAAAAATAAGAGTTTATTATATTATACAAGGTAATTACACTAAATGTACAAAACAAATGTACTTAATGTACAAGGAGTATATCACCTTACATTTATCACATAATTTGAATATTTATTTTATCCAAAATATATTTCTTTGGTTGTTTGCTAATACACCAATATAGGACATACTTTATTTTTCCTAGGTTGTATGCTAATACACCATCCTAAGACATACTTTATACACATTAGAGGATGTCATACTTGGGTTACACATAATGAATAACACAATGCATGTTTATGCCATAAACTTCCTCAATTTAAAATTGTTGGTGATTTTTGTGAATGTAACTTCAACATACATAATGACAATTAGAAAAATGCTCAAGCGTGCCAAAAAATTAAAGTGTTTCCAAACTAATACTATGCCAAAAATCAAACTTCTGATCAGATGAAAAATTAGGTTCCTTGGTTCCTTTTACAGTCCCCCAGAATCTAAGTAAAAATGCCACAATAAATAAAGTGAAGAAAATAAAATGAAAGCTGAAGGAATTTCTAGATAAGTTATTGTATTTCACTGGTCAAACAACCAAGCACACACCAACCTAGGACATGCAATCCTAGCACAGAATTCTACTTGTCATGAATGAGACGCGACTCATCATGCCCCATGTATCAAGTCCTCACCGAATTTCAAACATGCATTTTGCCATGAATGAAAACCATTTTCAAACAAAGGTATTTGTGTTTACCCTCGTGGACAACCCTCCGATATAAATAGTGACACCCTCTCGGGAGCACCCATTTTGTGGAAAAACCCTCCGCTTGTATATCAATCGGGCATACCCGATTTCCATTGACATTATACTGACAACCCGACGATATCACCAGCATACTTTGACGATTGATATTGTGTGGACAATCCTCCAATATTGTAGTGGACATACTCCGATAAATAATATTGTTGGTCAACCCTCCGAAACAATTCTCTCAAGAAACCACCTCATGCACTCACTCTTACTGTTCTAGGGTGCCCCAATGCATATGAAATGCAATGAGCCATTTCCATTTCCTAACCCGTGCAACACCAGCGAAACCGGTGGATCTCCATCGACTTCATCCAAAGTACGAAGTCTCACAACCCATTCACCAAGGATGGTGAATGACAACGACTATGCACTCACACCCACACCATGCGATCTCCCCGTGCACCAGTGCAATGCAATTGTGAAGGATCCCGACTCGGATTAACCTCATGAACCAGAGGGGACCTCCCTGCACTCCAACGGATATAGAAACTTTTCCTTAAAACCATCAATTAAAATCCGTGGAGCGAACCCCTTTACAGTCTTTAACATATCTTTAGAAGATAAGGCAGAAGCGAAGTGCTAAATTTATTTTTTTCTCCTTTTTTTTTTTCCAACACATAGAATTTACGTAAAATCGCGTAGTTTCCTGCGACCTCTCAAATTCTCTAAAAGCCGATGAAAGCATTTAAAAACACTTTAAACTTCAAATTTTCACTCTCTCCCATATTAGGACTCCTCGTCCACAACCCAATCAAACACAATACGCATACATATACATTTATTTACTTCAAATCATCAAAATATTCAAACCTTCTTCTATTCCATGCACATATTTATCAAAAGATTTGGGCTTCTTGAGCCTGCTTGCCGACCGCTTTACTTTCATCGTCCACCGAGAGGATCAAAGCCCACGTAGTCTCTTCAAAATATATACATATATACATATATATCGACAAAATATTCAACATATACAATATGCAAAATATATATACAATGGGGCCACACAGCCGCCTCCTCGATGGCTCCGACTCATCGCAAGAAGGGATGCCCCACGGCGCACCTCGTCCCGCCTTGAAAATGGTTTTGAAACATACGAAAAAGAATAAGCTAAAGGAGCTTAGTGAGTGTACATTTTTATTTAGATAACATTTTCCCTATATAGCAAAGTAATAAATACTTATACAATTAAAAATCAATTTCTGCCTTCAACTTTCTTTCTTTCTTTATTTTTTTCCGACAACTCAAGTGGAATAAACACACCAACAAATTTCCTGATACCGGACAATGAGGGACAATCTCATTCCACGATAACCACTACGTCAGGGAGAAACTCACGCTTTGCATAGGGTTCCACTCTAAGGCACCTTATCACGTGTAAGGATATTACCTAAACACCTATTTCCCTCCCCGCTTAGTAACCTTATAACTTTACCCTCTAAATCCTTACACGCTTAAAGTACCTCGCCGATATCATCATAACAATGATGGTTGCAGTAACCATCAAGAAAACCTTCTTCAAAATATATATTTCTAAATCCATTTAAACACTTTACTTTATTATATATACATTTATGCATTCCTTACACATTTTAAATTATAATAAGCCTAAATACATGCATACATATATAATTTAATATAAATATATATATATATTGATGCAAGATAAAACATTTCTATACGCCTTAACATTTATATAACATTTCCATTAAACTTTCGCTTAACATTAAAAACATTCACTCTTAAAACTCAATCAATAAAATATCATTTTTACACTCACCGGTTTCCACCGCTCAATCCCGCTGCTTCCCGCCGACCCCGCTTCCCATCCGATACTATTTTCACCTTTTCAAACCACAACCACACATTAACCATAACTTCCATTTAATCCACCATACACACTCATTTTCACCTAACTACATCACATTCACTTTAATCCCATTGAACCACACTTCAAAATACATAATTAAGGAAATGACCAAAATACCCTTTACTTTACAACATGATCTTAATGCCCTCAATTCAAATCCTTTTCTTTTCTAACCAATTCCATCAATGCATTTCTAGAGTTAAGATTCAATTTAAAACACATGGAAATTACCAAACTACCTCAATTCCTCTCATTTCCATTTTGGCCGAATTATGCACAAACCATATTCCATTTTCTTTCAATTTTAATTCACCTCATTTAATGTGCCTACACTCTCAATTTCACTTAATCCTCAACCAATTTCAAATATATCATACAAATGTACTATCAAACCCTTACACATCACTCACTTGATTTGTCAAAACCTAACCTAATCTATTTCTTTCTCAATTTATCTCAAAAGCATCATCATTCAACCTTAAATACCACTAATTTAACATCCATACAAGAAAATCAAGGCATTAGGTACAAAAAACATAAAACTAACTTTCCCACCATTAGAAACTTACTTGTTTCTTGCATGGGTTTTCCTTGGCTTCTCTCCTTAATCTCACTGAGCTCACTTGAAAAGCTCGGAAGGGAGGAAGAAAATTCACCTCTCACCCTTTGCTCCACCTTGCCTCACACTTTTTTCTTTCTTCCTCTTCTTTTCTCTACTTTCTTTTCTCTCTTTCTTCTTTCTTTCCTCATAGGTCGCTCTCCTTTTGAGCACACTTAGTCTTGAATTTAGTTTTCACTCACAACTTCCAAAATTACCTCAATCAGTGCAAGCTCATTGGTTGGTGCAAAGTGATTTACACTTGAGTCTCTTGAATTTAGCTTTAACCTACATTTGGCTGTAAAATTGCATTTGAGCCCATGAATCCTTACTACCATTCTCATGATATTTTTAATCATAACTTAGCCATTAAGTTAAAGGTTTTGATTGGCTCATTAATAAAATATCTCCCTATATCATAGTTTTATTCATTTTCACCTTATAACGCTTTATACCGATTAAACTTCAAAATATTCCATGGTCGTTTAAACTTCAAATTGAACATGACATATTCTACCTCATATCTTCATAAAGGATTCTAGCCCAAATCACCGAAATCCCTTTAAAATCGTTAAAACCGATATCCTGGACAATAGCGTGCTATTATCCGAATTACGCTCGACGCTCGAAACTGATTCAAACGGGACTCCGTTTCATCCCGCTTCAGCCATACTTCTATGATTAATTCGATATTTTCGTTTTTTCGCCCAATTTCTGAAAAATTTCGCCGCAGTTCGAATTTCAAATTGAAATCACTATTCACCAAATCTTCAATTCTCTTCTAAATATCAGCTCAAAGTCATAGGAACTCGAAATTTCTTAAAATTCCTTTGCAAACCCCTCCATCCGGATATAATAAGAAAAATCACTATTCATTAGGGCACCCGGTTACAATTTTCGAAAAATTCCACTTCATGCCCAAATGACGTCCAGAGCATTCTAAATTCTAAGCTACCCTCGCTGCTATCATTGGACCTCAATTTAGTTCAAAAACTACTATTATAACATTAAATAAGGTTGGGGTTTTACAAATTGTGTCATTGCACTTTAAGTGATACCTAATGTATAAAGACCTCTACATGGACACCCCATACCATACATTACACCGTGTACCATGGACACTCATGTCTAATGCACATAAAAGTCCATACATTCATTAAACGTTAATATACATGTAGTCATACTAACATTTATCACATTCATGTCAACACATCAAACAAGCATGCATCAACATCATTTTGACTACTACTATACAGGCAATGCCATACTCAAATCCCTAGGCTACATCATGGCGCATAATGCCCAATAAATCCAGTTTACAACATGCCATGCAATGTTTATGTCCATTAATTAAAACACATCACAAACCCAACATGTTAGAACACACATATCGACATCCAAGCATGACACCTCTTAACCAAGAAATGCCATTTCAATAAATCACAGAAACACATGTTAACATTTCATCAAGTCACTACCTAGGCAAGTAATGACACACCTCATTTCCTAGGCTAATTCATGGCATATCATACACCTAAGATAGCCTACAACCTTCCATATAATGGCCACTTCAAAGACAATAACCTCACATCCACACAACTAACACTAGCACATTTCAGTTGTAGAATAATCAATTGTTTTTTTCATTGGGCATGCGGAGACCACTGCCATTGAAAAGAATATGGTCAGCTTCAGACCCAAGAGCTCTATAGAGTCCAAGAACACCCCAAATGTAGAGCTCAGCGAAAGTTATGGTCAGCCCAAAGTTGGAGGCCCTATATGAATGGGGCAAGAATCGACGTGCACCAGCAGGGGTCTATCGTTTTTCGTCCTTTTAGGACATAATATGAGTCCAAATTGCATTAATTTATATATTGATGGTTTCTAGACTCAATGGGATTTCCATAGAGTCTAAGAACACCCAAAATGGAGCTCACCCAGGCTTATTACATCCAAGCTAGTGCATCGCATGAACAAGGATCACCCAAGGAACTGCCAGGCCTACTGTTCTTCATCATTTTCAGACCAAATATGAGCTCAAATTTTATCAAACTATATATGGATGAATTCTATACTCATAGGGCTTTTCATAGAGTCCAAGAACACCCAAAACAAAGCCCTAACGAGGCTATGGCCGTCCGGGGTCGGGAGGCCTCAGACAAACAGCAGCAAATTGGCAAGCAGTGAAACCCACGAAATTCCGTTCCCGGGGCTCCTTTAAATCTCCCTTACATGCTATTTTTCCTACCCAAACTCATCCCGGAAACAACCCTTTCACCCGGCAACAAACCTGCCCCAATTGAGTCCACAATTCAGCCATAAACATGGCATAAAACCCGTCCCAAAGCCCAAATGAAAATCAACTTAACAAAGACAACTCCAAATCAGAAAATACGATTTTTGTGTCTCCTGGGAATCCAAACAGCCCCTAGGGCTCAACCAAGACCAAAACAGCATTTAGATGAAATATAAACCCGAGTAGGGAGGTTCCCTACCTCTTGAAGTGAAGATGAAACTTTTTGGAGTCCCGAAAACCCGGGACCCATGGCCTTCCCGAACTTCCGCTCAAATCTTCGACGAAAATTCTTGATTCGTGTTCACGCTGCTGCTCCCGACGAGTAATCCGACTTTAAGTCTGCCTCACGGAAACCGAGCCGCCAATCGTCAGAATCTTAGAGAGAAGGTAGAGCTTCTTCACTAAATTTTCTTTCTCCAAACCCAAATCTGTAGTGAAACTGCCATTTACCCACGCTGCAGCTCTCGTCGAGTGTGATTTAACTTAAATCTTGGCTCAATGATCTCACCACCGATCTCCGTAGATCGTAGAGAGAAGGAGAAGTTTATCTCATTTCTCTCTCTACTCACGCCCACTGCCGGTTTTCCCCTCCAAAAATGAGCTTTATTATTTTTATTTTTTATTTTTTGTCTTTCTTAGCTTAAGTTGGACGTGGGGCCCACTTCACTACACCCGTCCATGACCCGTCCGGGTTCATTTCAGTCCCAAAACAATTTATTTTATTCTCGGTTCAATTTATTTAAATGAACTTAACTGAAAGTCATTTCAACTCGAGATTTTTAAGAAAATCTCTGCTCTCGTTATTAGATACCTAACTTCAAAGGTCTCATAAAGAATTCCTACTACTCAGAATTTAAAGAAAAACTTTTCTAAGTTACTCATTTTGTGAGGCAGACTCAACGGAAGTGAGTCCGCTTTCAATATCCGAGCTCTAGGTGAATTTTCAGGCTTCCCCGAGCCATTTCCAGCAATTTATTATTTTATTTATACTTTTAGAAAATTTTAAATTTTCAGTTCTACATCAGCCTTTATAAGCCATGGGGTCAAGATGATCTTTTTAGCAAGATGCCCAACATGTTCACATGGTGTAGAAATACTACTTAAGGTATTTCCCACTAATGAACCTCTGGTGTGGCTCCCCTCAGACTTGACATTGAATGTGTTTTTGTCATTTCCACAGTAGGTTTTTCAAGTATCACATTTTGGGGGTTTGCTTCCTTTATTGGGTTCAATGGTGATCCCCTTGTAAATGCGACCTTCATCTACTGTAGGTTGTTTCTTTTTCAATTCTACAAGGTTTTTCTCCATCTCCTTTTACTTCAAGAAAGCTAGCAAAGTTAGAGAACTAGTAGAACAATTCAAGGAAATAAGAATTGTACCTATAAGAATAATTCCTGAATTTGTTTCTTTGTCTAAATTGCAAATAGACTTAGCATCCTCTGTAGCTCTTCTTCCAAATTTGGTTTTCTCTAGACTAGGCATTGCTTCTTTCTTCAATTTCCTCTTATTCTAGTCTTTCTCTCGGGTGTTTCCTTTTATAAGGCTTTTTATTGAGTTGTCTTTTCTCTATAGCTCTCTGTCGCATTCTTCATTTTTTTAGTCCTGGTGAGCTTTTGGAGAAATGTCTTATGTTGAACCATATACCATTTTGGTACAGATGAGACGGTAGGAGAAATTATAAACCTTGTTGGCATTTTCCTCCTTGAAGGATTGTTCATGCCCTTTTTCCTTGGAGAAGCATGTCTCTCTTTTAGAGAATCATTCTTTTCCTTTGAGAATTTCTCGTTCTTTGCCTCCTACCCGAGCCCCATTGAATTTTTCCCAGATTAATGGTTTGGATGCCCTCATTTTTTATTTTCTCAGATTGCAAACACTTCTCTTTCTATAAGCATATCATTTTTATAACTCAAGTATTTCTTTGGAATCCATACCTTTCTTATCTTTGGGCTTGGTGGAATTCCTTTTGCCTTCTTTGAATTCATCAATGCCTTGAATTCAAAAGCAGATGTGTTGATTGAAGCTAAAGGTGGGTATGAGTTTTCATCAATCAATATGAATTCTTTTTCTCTAGGGAATTTCACCATGACTTCCTTTTCTCTAGGGAACTTCACCCTGACCTCATTTTCCCCAAGGAACTTCACCATGACTTCCTTTTCTCTAGGGAACTTCACCATGACTTCATTTTCTCCAAGGAACTTCACCATGTATTCCTTTTCTAAGGAACTCTAGTATTCCCTTGTTGACCTTGTCTTGAATAACATTCCTGAAACTCCAAATGAATTAGTATTATGATTCCAGGAGTTGTGATACTTACAGTAGACTTTTCCTCTAAGCTCATTTTGTTGTGGAGTCAGGTGGATCCCGAGGAAAAGGAATACGAACTTCTACTTCATTGCTGAATTCTCCGTGTTTCGCTACATCGATGTATACCGGCCTCAGGCATGAGCTGTGACTTGTTCTCTAGGTCGTGTGATGGAGGATCGCATAACAAATCGGGAATTTATTGTCCCTATTAACACCTCCACTTGTAGCGGTGTGGGTGCATGGTGCCCCGAGCCTTTTAGTCGGGCTGGGTGACTCATTATCGACTCTAGGTTGTGTAGTTGTGTCGGGTGTGGAGAAATGACACTTGAGAGTCATCGTTATGACAAGATGGGGACGCTTCCTTACCGCTTACACTCACCGAATTGTCAACCTGAAAATATGAGCGGTGAAATTCACCAATTTCACAAGAATTCCCTAGGTATTGCCCTCGAGTTTATAAGATGGTTGCTCTTTAGGTCTAGAAGCAACTTTTTGTTTGGGTTCTCTTGCTTCTCCCATAACTCTCGAGATTTTCTCCAAGAGTTTTACTTGGGAACGAGAGTGTTGTTTTAGCCCTTCCACCATGGCCTTGGTTTGTTGAACCTGCTCGGCCATGTCCTTGGCCTGCTCGACCATTTGTGCTTCAAGTTGTTGTGAGATAGCCATGCTCTAGTTCTTCAATTCATCTATCAAAGCCTAAAAATCATCAAATGTGTTAGAAAAAGGTTAGGTAAATGAATAGGTTGATGATTAACCAAATTTCTTTCAATCTGCTTAACTATTACTAGAACAGTTCCTCCCCGTGCTGCTTTAGCATTAGATCCTAAGTCCTGAGACTCTCCAGATATCTTACTCCAAACTTTTGGTGGCATCTTCAATAAAGATGGGTCCCACTAGGCATGCCAAAAATATGTTGGTGATTTTTGTGAATGTCACTTCAACATACATAATAACAATTAGAAAAATGCGCGGGTGTGCTAGGAAATTAAAGTGTTTCCAAACTAATACTACGCCAAAAGTCAAGCTTCTGATCAGACGAAAATTAAGTTCCTTGGTTCCTTTAACAGTTTCCTAGAATCTAAGTAAAAATGCCACAATAAATAAACTGAAGAAAATAAAATGAAAGCTGAAGGAATTGCTAGAGAAATTGTTGTATTTCACTAGGAAAACCAAAATGACAAAGTACTACAGAAATAAAATAAACTTGAAAAAATTCTATGGGAATGACTAAATTGCTAGAAGTGATTCATTATTGTTGGTTGATTGGTTGATTGGTTGTTGGTCTCTTCCTCCTGAGAGCTCTCCTCCTTTTATAGGAATTCTTGAATAATTGCCCAAGTTCTCCATTTCCTCACTTTTCTCCACTACCCTACTTCCTCAAGTAATTGTCCACGTCTCCTTTTGGGAGGATTGCTCCCCAAGTTTTCTCCACCACCTCAAATAACTGCCCACATCTTCTTGCCATCTTCTGACTTTGAGAAAAAGTCTCTTTTGACTTCATAAAAAAATTTATTTATTTATTTTAAATATCCCTAGGCTTTTCTTTGGGGTTACTCAAATGTATCTCATCCCCTTTTTATCTGAACTTTTTATTCATGGGCTTGGGTTTAGGCTTAACCCAATACTGAGTCAGGCCAAATTTTAATTTGGGTGCAAACAAAAATTATGGAAGCTATAATTGATACCATAATTATCTATGAGCTAAGTATGACATCAATCAATGCGTATAAAGAAAGTCTTAGGTTGGTGTCTTAGCATACGACCTAGGAAAAAGATGTCGGATAAAAAAAACTCAATTCCCATGAGAAATGCAACCTAATACATCCCAGTTAGTATATGTTCCTTGTACAATTAGTGCAATAACCTAGCTTGTACATAATAATAAACCCTTATTTTTCCTTATTTTCCTTGATAAACCTTGTACAATATAATAAACCTTGTATACCCTCTTGTACAGTTAGTGCAATAACCTTATACAATATAATAATTCATTATACAATTGGTATATTTGCCTTGTATAGTTAGTGTTATCACCTTATACTCGAGAACAAACCTATATTTTTTGCTTATTTTTTTTGAAGAGAAAAATATTTTCATTGATTCAAATTAACAATATATCGATAGAAACATATAATCAAAATCGCTAAAAACCATAAAGGATGAAACAACATCTAGGTTAATAGCATAATGAATCGATTTAAAGCCTATACATTTGATAGTTGAGCCCACACATTTGATATTCCTATTATGATTAGAATACATATGACTCCAATTCTACAGCATATTGATGATCATTGATTTGATTTCTTGTCTCTGATCGTATATACTTTGCTCGTCTGAATCGCCCAAACACAAATAAACACTACACCACGACAACGAAAACCAAAACGTTGTACTAAGACAACACAACCACTTGCCGCACAAAGACGACGATAATCACATGCGCATAAAGGTGGTGACAATCACACATGTACGAAGGCACGACGACAATCACACGCGCACCAAGGCGACAACTAAATCACCAAAAACAAATAAAAATGTAAATCTATATGGAATACCCACTTTATTTAGAAAGAAAAAGATGGAAAGAGGAGTAAAGGGGTGATTTCATGCCAAGAATGACTAAAATCACCACCCCTCATTGCTTAAAGAAAAGAGACTAATAGAAAAACATTCAAGAGAAAATGAGGTTAGGGTCTTTGTTTTTCACTATATTTTTCCATATTAAAGGCTAATATGTGACAGCCTAGTTTTTTTTTTAATGAAAATAAGGAAAAATGAGAAACTAATAATATGTTCCATATATATATATTATGTTATTCCTTCATACTAACTTTTTATTTATAATAATTACAATTTCCAAATTATGATTTTATTTTTATGTTTGTATGTTTAAATTTTTATAAACCTAAATCTTTAAAAAAGCAAGCACAAAAGAGCATGATCCAACATAGACTTTGAAACTATTTATAAATAAAATAAAATATCAATATTTAAAATATTAAATATCTTCAATTTTATTTAATGAAAAATTGATACTAGTAGCTTGAATGAAAAAAAAAAAAGTTGGGCGGCTGAGCCACGTTTGTGGGAAGGGGTGGTGGGAGAAGGGATTGGATTGGGTGGCTGGGTGCGTGGGCGTGTTGGGGGTGTGGAGCAGGCAGTTTTGATATTTTCAAATTTTTATAGCCTTTTTGTTAATTTTAGATGGTATTATAGTTTTTGAGCATGGTTCCGCCTTTTTTTTTTGTTAGCTAAGGATATAGAAGCAAACAACTTTTATCATCCGCCCATATGGGTTAGAATTTGAAGCATAAACGTTGCTACGTGGCCAGATATGAACCCATACATATATATAAGACAAGCCACTATTTTATTTATATTTATATGACAGAGGTTGATGCTGGTTCGTGGCTGCAGCTTCTTCTGACTTCATCTCAAGGCTTTTCAGGCACTCGTGATCTTCTTCCCAGTGCAATCAAGCACTTGGTCAGGGTTAGGAATTTTGTGCCCCATCTTGGTAGGGTAAACGGGTCTGATTACAATCCCGCACATGCCGGCGGTATTTCCGGGAACGTTACGCTGCATCCTGATATATCCATTTTTCTCCCGGCTAGAGCAACATGAGTTCCTAATAATCCAGTGGTCCAAACCATTCTCTGAACCATACCCCACTGCACTATAGCATGATCCAGATTTACCCCGCATTGACCAGTGAATACAAACCTGCATGCATAAAAACATAATCTATGAACTTTTAATACGTGGTGTACGTTATTCATTCAACTTGATATGTAAGCATGCATAGCATGTAAGAATTTTTTTTTTATATATGACTAAGGTGATAAAAGGGATTTAATAAATAAAATAAAAGGGTATAATTAATTTGGCTGCTGTATCAGATGATGGAAGCGGTGAAAATTTAAATGTTTAAATTTAAATTTTAAACCTATGTATATAAGGTCCTCTCCCTGCCCATGAGGTTTCTCTAGGACAAAAAAATATTTGACAATCACTTATTGAAAAGTTAGAGAGAAAGGAAAGAAGGGTAAAGTGGGACAAAGTTGTATAAGATTTGGTTTAGAGACTCGTTATCATTATGGATCATAGTTAGTAAATAATCAATTCTTATTTTGCATATATGAATATCATGAAATCAAAGATCCTCGCTTCAAGTTATTTACGAATTAATTGGTAACTTAGAAAGTTATATTAATTTCATTTATATTACATGTGGTATCAGAGCTTTCTGGTTTAGCAATTCATGATTTTCCTTGAATGGGTTTGGTTATTAGAGGTTTTATATATATTGTTATATATATTTTTGCTTAACCTTCATATAGTCTAAGAATCAAAAGCACGGCTCGTTTTGTTTGCCAAGAAAGCTAAGAAGAGGACAAGAGATAAAAGTAGCAAATCTCAACCTTTTCTATAGATGTCTCAATAGAAATAAAAATAATAATAATTAAAAGAAACCGAGATAAATTCAAAGAGAATATAGACAAAGAGCCAGAGGAAATCCAAATGACAATTGAATGGGATTTGAATGCGTTAAATAAATAAGTGGAAACACTTTAAGGGTAGCCCATCTTTCTTGTGGGCTGTACCAAGTTAGATTAAATTTTGGATGCTATTAAGTATATTCCAGAACTTTCAAAATGATCGGCCTTTATTGCTGGGATCCTTTGGATGATGGTTTGTATATAGTTGCCTCAACAATAAATTTTCAATTGATGTGCTTATACATATATATTTTCATGTAGCCTTCTAGTACTGGAAATCTGAGGGTATTTGATATGTCTCGAATGGATAAATTTTATGATTATTTTTTTTCCATTTATATAAATAAATGGTAATATCAATGGAATGAGTATTTTTATGTATCCCGTCAATTTTTTTTCCTTTTTTTATATTATTTATTATTATCTTTGGTGATATTATCCTTTTGATTTTGAATCATTCCTAATGTGGTGATAATATTATTATTATCCTTTTGTTTCCTACATTTGTGCATGTGTTGATGCTATTTTTACTGCGATGATACTATTGTTTATTTTTTATTATTATGTTTTTTTTAATCATCCTATGCATCCTGGAGCTATGGGATTTGAGTTTGTTAAAAAATAATAATAATAAATAAATGACAAAAGGGAGATTGGAACCCATAACCATAAGTATTCCTTAATTTTATGTTTTTAAACCATTAGGCTACAAACACATGTTGTTTTGTTTTTGGTAATATTTTATTTTATAACCTTCATCAACAATTTTCCAATTTGATATTCAAATTATTTTGTTAATGGTCATCAAAATGGCTTAACCTTAATGTTTTGAATATCATAGTATTTATATTATACAATTGAATTCACTTATGAATGGTTTATTAGCCACCAAAGTGGTTGAACCATGAAGTTTTATGTATATCCAATTGTATAACATTATAATTGGTTACCTAACATGAAATGCTTATAAATGAGATAATGTAATGTCATAAAGAATTTGATTAAATTGTTTTGAATTAAAGATCATTTCATTAAAGGTCTTGTTATAGATAACTATTTGTATGAATTATACATTATGGATAGCTTTGTCAATATGATGCTAATTGACACTAACGAGATTTCGAGGTATTATTCATATAAATCTAAATGAAACTTCTTATGTGAGATTTCTTTTAAAATATCAAGTTCGCATTATAGAAACACATTTGACATGTCTATGATTTGTCATATTATATAAACTTTTGATATTTTCCGTATTTATGAAGTCTCATTAAGTTTATTTTTTGTAAATTTAAATATTTGATGATGGTTGTGATAATATTATGGTTTTTCCAATAAAATCGTATTTTTAATTCCATTGATTTATCACAATATAATGTTTGTATGATAATTGGTATTATCATGTATGAGTACAAGAAATTTATGATATGCTAGTCATTAGAATGACTACACTGAAGGATTTGATAATCATATTTAATGATGTAAATATTGTTAATTGTAACTTTTTGAAATTCGTTTAATGTAAAGTTTGCTAGTCACCAAAGTGGCCGAATTTGAACGTTCCATGAATTTCAAATTGAGGATTACACACTTATGCTATTCAATTACTCATTTCTTATGGATGCTTGAAACAAATTTAAGTACTTGATGAATATGTATTGAAGTTCATAGTTATAAGATATTTAAGAATTTACCTAAAGTTAAACTAATCATCTTATGAATAATGAACATTATGAGATATATCTTATGTAATTTTGTTAGATTTATATTTGTACATCCAAGATTGCTAAGTTTAATTTTAACATGAACTATGAAGAATATCCATTAAAGGAATATGTACTAAAAACGTCATAAAGGTATTATATATTACAATATCTACCCAAAGGAGAATTGTAGTATTTGTATCATTTTAAAATTATTTGTTTGAATCTAGTTATGGGATTTGCTTGTAGTTTATTTAGTTTAATTATGAAAAACATAATATCTTATGTTTTATTATTGTTCTCGCATTTGCTTATTATTTAGCAATATGAAGTTCATTATTGTTCCTCCGAATAAAATTACTTCGATTGAAGTTGAAATACGTATTGCAATGTTTGTTCATGATATCTTAAGCTTTATGATATCATAATGTTATTTGAACTTAAGAATACTATTATTTCCAGTGAATAAATACAAAGATCAATGGGAGGCAAAATTATTGATTATGTCTTGATAGTTATTAGTGAATTAATTTTTATTGCATTAATTTGTATGCTAAAATATATAAAATGTGATAATATTATGTGATAGGATATCCTATATGAAGTAATGTAAATGTTAAATTGTCTCATAAAGTATATATATTTAAAGGATTTTGAGGATATTGAATGCATGGATTGAGACAAGATGAGATGTCCTGTATGAAGTTACATGAACGTCAAATTGTCTTATAAATAGTATTTATTTAAATATTTTTGGGTTATCGAATGGATTGAAAGTAATTGCGATAGAAGAACCTTAATGATTCATGCATGCTTTTTATTTGCTCTTAGATTCAATTATGTCGAATGATAGTTGAAAGTTTATCTTTGTTATTTGTTCCTATTTGATGATTATATAAAGGAACAATATTATGTAAAGGTATAAGTATCTACTATCAAAATAATATATATTGGTGATATAACATGTCATAAATTATGGATTATGGTTAAGAACATTATTTTAGAACTTGGATTTGTTGACTTTATGGCCAAGTTAAGCAAAGAATAGATTCCGCTTACTAATTCTCTTTTCAACAACATGCTTTATGATTATCGAGATATAAGGTTTATATTTGTTGTTGTATATGAGATAATCTATAAACAAGAGTGTTAAATTGCTGATTATGTGCATAACTTATGTTTTGAGACTTAATGATCAAAAGCAAAGGTCACTAAGACATCGAATGTCATGTGAAAAATTGTCTCTGAGCACATTATAGTAATAGTCTCTAAGGATGATTGTTTATTGAATACTGAAGCTCACTATATGTTTTTGAAATTTTATATCTGTTTTGTATACATAATTGCATACAGATGAATGTTAAAAGGAAATTCTTTGACAAAGACATTATTGTTGACCTTCTTCGTACTACTCATTTACAGGTCATGTTAAGTGTGAGCTAATTGTATAGTACATGGAAGGGACTATATCGAAATAAAGATGTACAACCGCCATGACTCTCATTAGTTCTTATTCTTAATTATGACTTTATAATAGTACCAATTATGAATGAATGAATAACAATGTGTAATGCGATATAGATTTGTGTATATTTATTAAATCATAAATGTACTATCACATGAGTCAAGTGGGAGAATGTAAGATTTTTTTTATATATGACTCGGGTGATAAAAAAGGATTTAATAAATAAAATAAAAGGGTATAATTAATTGGTTTGGGTTGCATCGCTTGATGGAAGTGGTGGAAATTTAAATGTTTAAATTTAAATTTTAAACTCATGTATATAAGGTCCTCTCCCCACCTATGAGGTTTCTCTAAGACAAAAAAATATTTGACCATCACGTGTTAAAAGTTAGAGAAAGGAAAGAAGGGTAAAGGGATAGAAACATATAAGATTTGGTTTGAAGACTCGTTATCATTATGGATCCAAGTTAGTAACAATCAATTCTTATTTTGCATAAATGTGAATATCATGAAATCAAAGATCCTGTGTTCTGGGTTATTTATGAATGAATTGTAGAATTCAGAAAGTTATATTAATTTCATTTATATTACATAGCATGGATATAATGCAAAGCTTATATACAGAAGAGAAATGAGAGGATACAGTCACTTACGGACTGGTAATGTTGGAAGTCCTTGCCAGAAGATTCGACGGAAACACTAACTGGTTGATATGTCACAACTTTCTGCAAGGATATCTCATCTTATACGGGGACACTTTCATATCCGTCAATGGATACAGCCTTAGCAAGGTTATGATTACATTCTGTCATAACACCCTTGTATGAATAATCTTCATTTGTGTCAATGCCACCATTCTTGATGATGTATTCATAGGCTAAATATGCATAACTTCCGTTGCAGCTTCCTGTTGCACAATCCAATAGTTGCCGCTCAGAGAGAGATATCAGCTCCCCTGTTACTATTTCGTTTATCCCTTCCACGGTGGCGGCGGCCAAGAATGCCCAGCAACTCCCTTCGTCCACCAAAATCAGCAATTTTTTATATATATATATATATATATATATATTAATTCAGTGTACCAATTAAAATCCAAATGTTTGTTAGATGAAGGTGAATACAGCAAGCAACTTAAACTTTCTAAGAAAAATCACTCACCGCATTGGCCTTGGTTTCCCTTTCCCTCCAGTCCGCCGACTGGCAAGTACTCGCCGGCCTGAAAGGCATATCGATCGCTCGGCCTACTCCCTCTCAAACTCCACCGGCTTTCGTCAATTCTACTTAAGTACTTCGACCGGTATTCCTTGTTGGTCAAATCGGCGAACCTCGTCAACCCAAGCTTGTAGGTCAGGTTCATAGCGTTACATTCGTCAATGAACCTGAGATTATCCTTGAAAATCTCAAAACGGCTCTCTCTCGAGCAACGAATTGTACACTTTCCCTTGTCTCACCATCCACGCCTTGAACATGGCCATCACATACGCCTCCGTCCTCTTCTGGTAGTTGAGGATGGACATGTTGGCAGCAGAAGAGAGGGCGGCGAGAAAGAAGAACAAAGAGAAGAGCAAAGAAACCATGAAGGGCGTTTGAGGAGAAGCCATACAAGGTTGGTGATTACTAAGCGACACCAAAGGGGGTTTTATAACACAATGATTTGCTTAGTTGGTGTAGGGTTTCAATGGAGTTTGGACTAACACAATTAAAGGCTTGCCATATTGTAAGTTATGGCCCCATTGAAGATATCCTTGTTTTTTTAGAAACATTAGGCCTTATCCTATGGTAAACTATAGTAAGTGTTATTTATTTAGTAACATAACATTAACAATGATTTTTTTCTTCAAATGAAAAGTTGCAAGATAATAATTTCATCTTTGAAAATTTTATAGCTCCTAACAAGTCCAGCTATGTATAACAAAGAATTTAAATTTTAAAATATTTTAATTAAAAATAAAACATATAAATGGCAAAAACTAAGTGACTTTGATGTGATAAATCTCATAAAAAAAATGATTCTTACAAAACAAAATTAGAATTGAAGATTTGAGTAAAATTGTTTTTAATATAATGAACTTTTAAGAGACGAGGTTTAAGATTTTATTACAATAAATTGTATATAACATTATCTAGATTATTTAGTTATGGTTACCTTCATGGAGAAGTATGATTTCTAACCACCCCTTTTTTATGCTTTATCTACAAGTCTACAGATTGTCCTCATATAAAGCTGGCTAAAAACCAACAAAAAATAAAGTATTTTCGTTTTCATTTGTAATTTTGTATTTTAATGTATTTTGACATGTGATTGTTGCGATATTGGATTAATAGTCAAAGATTCTCTATTGTAATTTTTTTCTATTATTATTATATTATTTCCTAATTTAGAGATATTTCTCCGTTAGACAAATAACTTAATTATAGGAATAGCTTGATTGTAGGATCTAATTATAGGAATAACTTGATTGTAGGATCTCTAATATTTCTATAAATATGTACATGTAAAGATAAAAATTTATTATGAATAAAAAAATATTCTTCTCTGTTTTACAAGTTGGTATCAGAGTCACGAAACCCTAAATCATTCTTCTTTGAATCCTTAAACCATGAGCAAGTCAAATTCTGAAACGTCTATCACCAAATCTACCCCCATCATTATTCAGTAAGAAGGTTCATCATTCAATTCAGGAATTGTATTGAATGAGACCAACTATGATCTGTGGTCTCAAATGTTAGAGATGCAAATTGCTGAGAAGGAGAAACTCTCCTTCATTCATGGCACATCGCCGCCACCTAAGGAGAAAGATGAAGGCTATGAAAAGTGGTATTCAGACAATCAGAAGGTCAAAAGATGGTTGCTGATGTCTATGTCCCTGAGATTTTGAAGCGATACATTCGCTTACCCAACACATGAGATATTTGGAAAGCTCTGTCTAAAGCCTTTTATGATGGAGTGGATGAATTATAGGTTTTTACCTTGAACTAGAGGGCTTTCTCTACCAAACAAATGGCGTAATTACTCCCTATATAATATGGTAATCGACCAAATTCAATGAGTCGGATCATCGTGATAAGGTAGTCATGGTGGATAAGACAGATATTGCATCCTATCAGAAATTGCTTCAACGACAAAGGGTGCATATCTTTCTCGCTAGATTAGAGGGTGATTTCGAGCAAGTGCGCGGCAAAATCTTGAGGAAGGATCCTATCCTTGAATTAGAAGAGTGTTACGCCCTAGTTCACCGTGGAAGATCTGACGGGGTGATGAAATGCACAACTGAAAATTTTAGCTTCACCTATGACTGGAACCGTCTAATCAAAACTAGTCTCTCAACAACAAGACCAAAAGGCCCATCCATCCTAAGACTGCTAATGGTGGCGACAAATCATCATACAAATGCACTCACTGTGATCAAACTGGTCATACAAAACCGGAATGGTGGGATCATAGCCATGATTCCCGGAAGAAGAATTCTAAGAAGGCCTCTATTGCTGCAATTGTTGAAACAAAGACAGAGAGGATGATAGCGGTGAAAAGTCCTCGGCATTGGCAGCAGTAGTAGGTAATGGTGGTAAGGTTTTAAATATTTCTATACCTGTTTCTAATAGTGTATGGATAATTGATTCTGGATACGTAATCATATGAAATTTTGATTCTAGACAAGTTTCACCTCTTAAAATCTTCCTCACAAAATTCTGTTTCCACTGCCAATGGTACCTCAAATTCGATTATTGGGGAAGGATCTCATCCTCACTAACACCTGAATTTAGATTCTCGTTTAAGGTTCCCTCTTAAATTATAATCTTTATTTGCTTCTCAAATAACCATTGCCTTATTTTGTGTTGTCATTTTTTTGGCCTAAATTTTGTGTATTTAAGGACATTCGAACAAGGCAAATGATTGGTTGTGGTGTTGGGTGAGGGAAGTTGTATTACTTGGACTTGGTGTCTAAAAGTTCAGATGAGTTGTGTCAAGCTTTAAGGATTGGGGGTTCTGAAAAAAAAAAAAAGAAAAAAAAAAAGGGAAATATGAGATATGGTTATGGCATCGAATGCTGCATGCCATTACATGAAGAAATTATTTCTAGTTTATTTGCAAACTTTCGATGTCTCTAGTTTCCAATGTGATGTTTGTAAACTGCAAAGCCATCGTGCTTCGTTTCATTAACTTTGAACAAAAGTCCAGCTTCCTTTTATGATCATACATTCGATATTCGGGGGCCCATCTAATTGCTACTGGATGGATCGCGTTGGTTTGTTACTTTATCGATGATTGTGTCGGGGATGACTAGTATGTTTGATGAAGTCCAAAAGTGAAGTAAACTTGTTATTTTGTAAATTTTTATAAAAATGGTTTGTAGTCGCATAATGCACAGTGTTCGTGTTCTCCATGACAATGGATCAAGTAAATATTTGAGTTTTGAATTGAAGCGGTATTTGGAAGCCCATGAAACCATTCATCAAACTACTTGTTTTGATACACCCCAACAGAATGGGGTGGCGGAGCAGAAAAATCGTCACTTGTTGGAGGTTATCCGTGCTTCATTGATAGAAGCACATATGCCTTTATCCTATTAGGGACACGCACTTACCTTTGCAACATATTTGATCAACCGAGTACCTTCCAGCACTATTGATTTCCGGACACCTTCCCAGGCTCTCATTGAAGCAATTGTTGCTCCAGTCGGTCCAAACTTACCACCTCATGTCTTTGTCAGGTAGCATTTGTACATCTTCATAAGCGTTAGCTGCAGGTTGACACCTCAGTATTGCAATGTGTCTTTCTTTTAGGGCATGTCATGATCAAAAGGCACCATGCTATCACCCTCCAAGCAAACGAATGTTTATTACAATGGATGAAGTTTTTCATGAAGACTCGATGTATTTTTCCTCTGAGCCTAACTTTAAGGGGAGCACCTGGAAGAAGTTCAAGCTCTAGACTATGATTTTTTGATCTCTATAGAAGGGGAATTCCTTCGAACCTGCAACAACTGAATGGAATGAAAAGGAACGCTCGAACTGTAATGAGAATGCCAGGGCCGATTTGAGTGGTATAAATTTGACCACAAGCAGATGAACGTGATGAAGACCTAGAAAATGGTTGTGGATCAACTCATCCGAATCTCTCAAGACCACAAAGTAACCGATACACCAAACCAATCCCCACGAGGATGGTCCGCAGAATGTCTGAACCACCAAGAAAACAACTACCACCGCGTCAAACCAGAGGTATTTCCAAACCCACAAATGAACCCGAACTTTCTAGTAAAGTTAAATATCCCATGAGTCACTATGTGTCTAACCATCGCTTATCTGAATAAAATAAGTCATTTGTAAATCAATTATCTACTGTATCTATTCTTAACAATGTGCAGGAAGCCTTAGTTGACCTAAGGTTGAAAGCTACTGATAGGCCAAAAGCGTGATGTGTAAAATATGTACACCTATGTGCGCAAGTGCACGTGTCATATCAAGTAATATAGTGTACCTAGGGTACGGATATCGATCCACGGGGAGAAGTGCGTTAACTACTGAAATCGGCCCTATAACATTATATGGACTTAAACCTTGAATGACTAATTAACTAAGGTGTGAGATTAAACTAAACTAATTTATCTTAGCAAATTACTATGTTATGGAGACTAGGGCTCTGTCTCCCCTTGCCACTTTTGATGGATTACTACCTAGAGAAATTACTATTCAGTCTATTCGCGACTTATTGATGGCGGGGTGATCTTGCCTATAAGATACCCTCTCTCGAGGTGTATTCACCTATCTCGCTAGTAGGGTTAAGTGTATCTCTACCCCAACTCAATGCTCCGAAACGCTTAAATGTTCTAACCTTAATCACCACCCTCGGAATTGGGATATCTCTATTTACCGACTTGACCGAGGGTCGCTCTATTAAGATCCCTGGGCGTCCTCATCTCTCGATCTCGGATACCCAACAAAATCATGCCAATGTTGGCCAGACACCACATGTATATAAATCACAGATATAGAGCAGATACTAACAAGTCATAAATAATCGAATAATATAAAATCAAACTTAATCCATTCAATCGCGGATTGTGGCTGAACAAAACCCTAGATGTGAATCTAGAACATACTGGACTTGATTAAACACGTAATCAATTTAAAAACAATCAGCAGTTTTTTCAGAAACGAATAAAATACAAAAGAAGGTCTCTTCTCCACGATCTGTGGTCGTCACGCTGCGCTTTCCGCGGCCCTTGTCCGTACGCTTTTCCGATCCCCTCAATTTCGTCCTTTACTTTTAATGATGCTGAGACAAAATTGCCACACGTCATGACGCTGCAACGTCATGACGCTGAGGTGTCACGGCTGGCCACTTGCTGACTTCTTCTTGTTGACCGACGTCGGCGACATTGAACGCCGCTGACTTCGCAAATTCTTCTTCCGTTTTCTTCTCTTTGCCCAAAATGGTCGGCAAAACCGCCTGCCTCCACCCGCTATTCACACACAATGCAAGAATTAGATATCGGGCTATAAAATGTATTTAATCAGAAAATGTGCTGCACAGCCGAAACGTAGGTGTAAAATATACGCCTATGTGCGCAAGTGCACGTGACGCCCTGCAATATAAAGGTACCAATGGTACGGATATCGATCCACGGGGACAGGTGTGTTGAATATAAAGATTTTGCTTTTTAGATAATATCTGAATAATTGTATTGTAAGAAAGAGATCTAGTGTGTGAATTTCAATTAAGTTATTGATTCTAATGAATTACTGGTATTGAAGACTAGGGTTATGTCTCCTCCTGTCACCTTCGATGAATTATTTCTTAAAGATGTTATTATTCAATGTATTTATAATTTGTTGATGGCGAGGTGATCTTACTTATGAGATATCCTCTGTATATCCGCCATCTCGTGAATAGAATTGAGTATATCTCTATCCCAACCCGCATTCAAACGCTTAAATGTTCTACCCTCAAATGCCACCTCCAGGATCATAATATCTCTATTAACCGATTCAACTCAAGGTCGCTTACTCGGGATCCCTCGGATAACCTCATCTCGACCGGATTTAAGATGATTATGCTAATGTTGGCCAAACATCACCATATAATTGAATTATAGATATAAAGCAGATGCAAACAATTTTATAAACAAATGAATAACATAAATTACTGATCTTTAATCCATGAACATGTGACAGGGTTCAACAACACCCTAGATATAAATCTAGAACATACTGACTAATGAAATACTAATATGTAATATATAAAACATCGCTCTTCTCACAAAACGAAGAAACTATACAAATCACTCGCTCTTCTTCCGTATAGATGTCGCCGCTACCGATTCGTGCCCCAGTCCGCAGACGCTTCCCAATACCCCAAACTGCGCTCCATTTGCTTTTAATGCTGAGAAAGGTATCCAGATCGACGCGACGCTGCAACATTCGCTGACGCGAAGATCGTCGCACGCTGAGATCGCCGCGTTGAGACGTCAAGGATGCTGAGACGCCGCTGACGCTGAGACGTCGCAACGCTGTCTCGTTTACTCGCACGCAGCCAACCCAACGTCGCTGGGACGCCAATGACGGGGAAGTCGCTGACGCCGCGACGCTCCGTACATCTTCATGCAATGCCTCCTTCTCGCTTCTAAAATTGTTTCCAACATTTATCGTTATCATTTCACCATCAACATTGATGTTGCTCAACTAGGTATCTGTCTGAAACTATGAAATTAAGAGGTGCGTCGAGGTGATCGGACGCATAACATGAGTCAGGCACCTACACCTCAACTTAGTTCGCTATCCTCAAGCAAGAACCTAATTTCAAACCTAACACACACTCTATGTAATAAAGTCTAAAACGAGGGTACTGATGCACATGTTGAAAAGTAGAGGATCAAATTGGACCGACTCACACTGCTGGCGTTTTGTTTGAAGTTCACAGGATGCACACAGGTGTTCGACTTTCAAGAACCAGGTTGAAATAGGTAAAAGTGACTCAGTGCCCCAAATCTATGGTATTCAATAACCTTCCTGCTGACCCTAAAAGGCCGTAATGAATGACCTCTAGTGTATACCTAGGTTCCGACACCCCCAAACTTGAGTTCAACTTGCCTAGTTGGGAAAAAAAAAAAACTAACTACGAAAGGATAGGAACGCACTGTTTTCATGCCTAACCATAGCTACTCAAAACAGAGAACAAGACTAGTGCCCGTAAGTTCATGTTAAGTGTTCATGTAATGGATATCACCAGGACTCCCACCGATTGAAGATAGAGACTCGCATCAGCCTCTAACTCACCCTAACACTTAACTAAACCTATGGGTTCTACCGTGAGACTTCATCTTTTGTCCCATGTACGGCATGAAGTCAATGACTCAAACAGCCAGTCAAAGGGCATTAGTTTGAAAGCCCTCTGAAAGCTCCCTGGAATTCATCAAAGTTCCACTATTCGTGTCTAAGATCTCTATTTCTTTCTTCCCATTTTTTTCATTTCATTTTTTTTAAATTAGCCTTAACTTCTTTTGTGGTGTCTCATCACTTAGGTGGTTAGAACTCTGCGGTTGTTGGAACTTAAGAGTCAATTTTGACTTATGCATACTCAAGGTCATTAGTGTGTGAATGTGATGTACGCTGGTAAATGGTTTCTGACTGGGATCTCTAAGTGGTTCACTAAGACTTCCACCTATTCAACCTAATTAACAGCATCAAACATCATAGCATCCGTTTCTTCCACAATAGTGAATTCGGGTCCAAAAGTGAGATATTTGACCTACAACATGGCACACATACACATACTACCTACACATGAAACTACTACGTATAAGAATGACCTAACACACATGCAAACAAACGCTAACAAAAACTAACACATGATTCATCAAATTAAATTAGAAAATAAACTCGAAACTAAACTAAAACACAACTAACATGTTTAAACAAAAGAAAAATACTACAAATATGAAAATCAAAATACAACTAAACAAATTAACCAAAAACTCGATCACCACTCGCACACCTCTAACAAAATATCCAGTCCTCACCGCAATAAACGAACGTAAGAGGTTGAGAGAACTCCCCGGATCACCGCTGGTGTGTGGCGCCGGTGGAAGGCAAGAAGCCGGAGCCAAACAAAGCCCGGAAGATCTGCTGCTGGCCAGCAATATAATGGTCGCTGGGGCCACAGTGATTTACACTCGCTGCGCTCTATATCCCGTGGTGACGAGGACTTCGCTCCATCTCGCCCCAAAGCGCCAAAGCGCCAAAGAGTGAGATATTCAATCTCTAGACGGAGCGGGACCTGATCAAGGCAGTGGTGGCGCGGAGGAGGACGGTGACGATCGGCTAACGCCCTCCTGGACGCTTCAGAGTCCAAACGAGCCTGATAGTCGCGAAGCTCGCCCCCGCCTGGAGGGCTCATGGCCGGAGTCGTAGGGCCCTCAGTCGCTGGACACCCGCTTGTCCCTCTTGGCGATATGGCTTTTTACTGTATGCAGCCACGGCCTCATCACGCTGCGGCACCTCACCGTCGGATAAAGCCAGAGCGACAAAGTGAAAAGCCCGATCACTTTTGTGGTGATCCCGCAGTGAGCAAGAGCGTAATCTCTATAACCTTCCTGCAACATCAAAAGGTATATCCGGCGGCGATGGCATATTGAAAGTAGGCACGCCAAGCCGCCACTTTCACACACGTCGGTCAGCTTCAACGAGACGTGACGTGATGAAGTGATGCCATACTCTAGTGGATAAAGGCCAAATGTTTGGCCTTGAAATGGATCGCACGGCCCTCATTGTTAATTTTCCACCACCCCGACCATTAGCGTCAAGACCCGACGACCCTGCAGTGCTGGTAAGCTGTGTAAAGTCATGAAACGCGTATAATATGATCGGGATTATAACAATATTTGATTGTTCGTATCAAGCTTCCACCATTACTCCTCACGCGTGATTTTCTTAGAAAGGGGATCGGAAGTAGATTGCTGAACCCTCGTGTCGCCACTCATCGGCCGATGAGTGTGGTCAGAAGTCGCTATCCTTGCTCGCTATCGTCTTAGCAAAAGTCGTCAAAGTGAAACCCTCCTTGCTAAACAGTGGTTTGCGCCGAATCGACGGCTGCACCCTCATTCACTGCCAAACCGCGGACATCATACTCGGTCGGTCCTCGTCGGACCGACCCCGCCAGGCGCTTCCGCTTTTCCGCATTGAGGACCGTAACTGGGGACTGCTGCAGGTAATGCGAGGAACATCACCAATGTGGCACCTCACCAACAAACAAATGTATTAAACGATAGATGACCCAATGATCCAAATGCAACCCATCTGGGTCACTAATGTGGACTCTGTAATTCAACTCAGAACCCAAAAGATTTGAACTCCAAATTCAACTGGAACCCAGTGACAACCCTGTGACCAAACATGGATAAGCAATCAAGGCGAGGGGGAACGTGGTGGACCGGGCAAAGGCAAAGCGGACTCGGGACTGAGGCCTGGTGGAAATGAGGGTGCTCCAGGCAAAATCCATGCCCGACCTATGGTGGCAAAGGGCGTCCCATGGAAGCAAGGCTCTGGCCGGCAAGATCTAAGCGTTCAAAGAAACCGATAATAGTGGTGGTGAGCCAACAATGTAAAGGGATTCAAGCCCATAAAGCAACGTCACAACGCCAATACATCGTGATCGCCCAGAGAGTCACCGCCGACGCCGGGGGCAACGCCGCGGACGCCCAGAGAATAGTACAGCTAACGCCGCAGAACGCAGGCTCAACGCCGCTGACGCCCGCAGAGGTGCAAAACTAACGCCGCGACGTTGGATCTCACGCCGCGACGCTCCGCAGACTACCAAATCAACGTCACACGTTGATATCTCACGCCGACGCCCGCAGAGAAAATTCAACCGCGACGTTGGGAAATCAACGCCGCGACATCGCGGAGTGACACTCAAATTAACGCTTCAACGCTTGAATCTCACGCCGCGACACGCTCTAGAAAAGGGTAATTGACCGCCGCTGACGTTGAAACCCAACGTCGCGACGTTACAAAGAAGGCTTCAAAAATTTGCACGTTAGGCAAAATTCTATGTCTAAGGCGAATTTCCTCTTGTAAATGTGACTCTCTGGACTTTTGTGGGGCTCTGCATAAACTGATTCTCTCCAGTACTTGCTTTCACTAGTCCTGAAAGTAAACAACCAAAAAGAGATATCGATTACAGGAAAAATCATCAACCCAACATAACTGAAAGCAGATAATAAAAATTTAAACCATAGAAAGGAAAATTGCATGAAAATAAACTCGGTCAGCTTCCCAAGAAGCGCTTATGTTTAATGTCAGTAGTCTGACCAGGCCTGATCTCAATTAAGCCTGGAACCCCAGCTTGGTGATCTTTGTTTGGCACTTCTGCTGATGCGCTTAGTTGAATGGGATCTGCTTTGTCAGTGAACTCGCTTCCAAACAATGCAAAGTCGAATCCAGCTGGGGCAAGAATCGTGGAAGTCGTGCCTTCTGTGATGCAAACTCACTTCACCATGTGAAAAGACCTCGTCAATGTGAAAGGCCCTACCATCTAGACTTCACGAAAGAGCTGTGGCGAGAATTGAATAAAAGAACTTGTCATTCGCCTCAACTCTTTCTGCAATGTGGTTTATCGCGCCGCTTTGTCTTTCTCAGAATGCAATGATTGCAGTTTCGCTTCTAAATTGCCTAGTTCAATCGAGTCAGAAGGCCGTTTCACCGCCAATACTATCCATGTTTAATTGTCGGTCATTTTAAGAAATGCAATCAAATTCACCGAAGATGGTATGCTACTGGTAAACACCTCGGTTCCGCATATACCAGCGGAGTTTTAAATAAGCCGTGAGTCGAGCGTGACTTCGTTCTTTTGTAATCTAATCCTTCTGGAACCATACGTTTCTCGGAATGACCTTGACTTCGATCGATACCTTCCGCTTCGTCCATTCGACCAGGGGTGGTATGCAAGAGATGCAATGATGGCGCACTTATATACTAAGCAAAACCTCACCACCTTATCAGGAAATGAGTACCATTGTCCTGTGATCAATGGTCAGGTTCCAAAGCTGAGAAGACGTGGGTCACAACCGAGCTACGACCTTTCAGACGTTAAAGGGGGCAGGAATCGCTCAACCCACTTTTGAGAAATAGTTCCACCGCCAAAGAAGATGTACAAGTCAAGTATACGATGAGGGAAATGGTCCCATGAAATCTATCCCACATAAGTCAAACAATTCTACCTCTAAAATGGGATACATGGGTGGCTCGTCTCTTCTAGAAATGTTCCCATTCGGCTGATTTGTCACAAGTGGAAACGACCACGAAAGCATCTTTAAACAAGGTAGCAAGAAACCCGATCGAAGACTACCGGGCCGTCGTTTCTCTCAAGCACCAAAATGTCCACCACATGGCAGAGTGTGACAAAGGTTCACATCGTGCATTCATCTTCTGCACACATTCTAATCACCCGATCGCAGAAGAACTCAGTGAATTGGTTCTCCTAATAAGAAGAGCCAAGCGTATAAACCTCTTTTTCGTTGATAGTTAAATCTCCGCAGGGCACTACTCAAGCACCAACAATTCACATAACTGTGGAACCATGGAACGCCTTCGTTTCAATAGGTAAGAGTTTCATCCGGAAATTCTGTCCATCGGAGCACCATCTCTGGCCCCTTCCTAATCAGTGGGAAAGATGATCTCGCCTACCAGTTTTCAAGGTCTTCAAGGTTTTTAATATCAACATCAAATTCGCAAAGAAAGAACCCACCTGATTAATCGAGGTTTGGCGCTCTTTCTTTACTCATCACATTTAATGGCAGAATGATCAAGTGTGGACTCGGTCAATTGTTACCAATCGTATAAGGCCTCGAATTTGTCAAAGGCAAAGACAATAATGCAAAAGTTCTTTCTCAGAGTGGCGTAATTCAACCTGAGCATCATTCTAAAGCTCGCCGGGTATAGTAGATTACTTGGAAAAATTTTCTTCAAGTTTCTCGCTTCAAAGATCGCCCCACCGCAAAATCGCTTAAGGCCACATAAGTTCAAAAGGAAAAGACCAACTGAGCCAATGGCTATCAGAGTCGAGATCAACTTATCCTTCCAACACCGAAAATGCATGCAAACATCATGAATCAAACTCAAATGGGATCCTCGACTGGTTGTTAGACAATCCGCTTTGCAATCACAGAAACTCGATGAACCGCCTATAGAATCTACAAGGGCTCAAAACTGAATCCTCTTTTAATTACGAGGTGAGGCAACTCTTTCAATCGCTTCAATCTTTTTCCCTATCTACCCTATCCTCTTGTCGAACTGATGTCCAAGGACACAATTTCTCAGACCATAAATGACACACTTTCCAATCGAGTACTAAGTCAGTTCCCCACACTCGCCGGCGCCCCTCTGCTTCTTCAAACATTCAAATGAACTGATCAACACTGGGTGTTCCGCCCATGAAGATCTCCCAATTATCTTTCAAACGGCGCCGGTAGTTGCGCCATCATACATCGTTGAAAAGCGTGTCCGCACAGATTTGCATTGGTATTTAAAGGGCATTCGCATCAATGCGAATGTTCCATAAAAGGACAAGTGAACGCCGCTCTTCTCCCCGATCTTCGAGCTATAGCACTCTGATCACACCTTAATATCCATCCGTAAAGCACAAGATTCTCATGCCCCACAATCGATCCAAAGATCCGATCTAGAAACGACAAAGGGGAAACGATCTTTTCGAGTGGCTTTGTTCGGGGCTCGATAATCAATACAATCCTCCACCCTAAGAATGTCTAGCTGCGTAAGATGTTATTTTCTACCAGATGACAATTCCTCCCTTCTGTGACTACTTGAACCGGGACTTACCCATGTACTGCCCGAAATGGGATAACCACCCCAAGATTCAGCCATTTTAAAACTTCCTTCGACTACCTCTTTCTTATCATTCTGATCCAACCTCCTCTCAAGGCTCCACCCGAAGGTTTATGTCCATCTTCAAGAAATAGCGATAAATGCACATATGGCGAATCCCTTTAAATCTACTTAGAGACCATCCGGCGCATGCTCAGGATCTCATGACCCTCAATAACTTCTTCCTAGTCGCACCAGGATGCTTGATATCACCCGTGGGATGCCCGGCAAGGAGGCTTCGCTGCGAAGGGGCTTTTGTCAACCTTAGGTTGTTCAATCATGAACTGAGTTTTGGCTCCTTCCTGCAGATCAACTTGCTTCCTTCGGCCGGGCCCAAAGAGTCCAACCGATTAAGAGAGTTTTTCGCTTCTTCATCGCTCCTTGACTATTCTCCACCAGGCTGGGCCTCCAAAGGGTCATGAAACCACTGCTAGACACCAGCGCCTACTATTTCCCCGCCACGCAGTATCACCGCCAGATACTCTCTACTCCTTCTAAACACGTTGAACTTGACTTCATCTCCCTAGACTCCATTTCATTTATCCTCTCCGGACATCAACTTCACTGCCCACACTGCAGTGTTCTGCCACCCAAAGATCACTTGGCCATCTTTCTCCAATTAATACAAATGAACCCACAGGAAGATAAACTTGTCACTTTAACAAGAGATCTTCTACACCCCTGATTTCCAAAAAAGATCTGACCATATTAAAGTGGACTGGCCAAAGCAAGCCCCACTCTGTCCCAAACGTTTTTGAAATGACAAGTGGCATGAGATTGGGCTGCCAAATCAAATCTATAGGCCCTCTGGGTATAGGTTTCAAGAAGGCAATGATAGTGAAACCGTCTGGTCCTCGAGCTTCATACAGCCTTTCTCCAAGCATGGCACTACATTCTGCTTGGGTAAGTTGACCTGTTCAATCTTCAACAACTTCTTTGCATGAATGCCTCTTCATAAATTTCACATAACTGGGCATTTGCCTCAGGCAATTTAAAAGGATATCAGATGTGTAACTTGAACACGTCCATGAATTGAGAACTTTGGCCCAGCCTTATGCCTTTGAGACGCCGTAAGAACTGTGAATGGCCTTTGCTTCAAGCAGTTTTCATTGACCGCTTTCTCATTAGGGTCGTTCTCTTATCTCGCATCATCATTCGACCTGGCCGGATGACTTTCAACTTCATTTCTGATAATCACTGTCTCGCTTCCAATTTACCACTTCTCGATAACTGCTGTAAAGTGTTCATTCCGCCTTCTTCTTAAGTTATTTAGTTACTGCAGAAACCTGCCTTGCTTTTCAATAAGTTTGCTATTCGACAAATTTCAGATCAAATTTTCTCAAATTGTAATGCCACTTGTTTAAACTGGGCTGCTTTGGCATTATATTCGCTGTCTCATCTTGGCTTGTTAGAAAGTGGAGGTTAATGATCCGTAAAAGAGTTTGTTCTAAATCCACCTTTTTCTCTCGTGAGGTGGTTCACTAGCTCCTGCTCGATGGCGCATAATGCTCACGGTCCCTCCAATCAGCACCTTATCGCTCAACGCTCACTCACGCATCGCCACCTCAAGCCCAGATTCTGATCTCTGCACCATTTCCAACGTCCTCGTTAGCTGATCCACCCACGAACCCCATACGGTCGCTCGCTTCAGGTTTCGTTCCCCATCGACATCAGGTTATCAGGCTATCCTCCACAGAATCGGTAATCTCCACGGGTTGATCGATGAGCCTTCAGCCTTTGCCGCTTATTTAACTGCTTAGTCGGGCCAGGCCATGATTAACTGGGATGAGCGAGGACCTCATTATCCGTATACCCACCGCTTCACTGCGTAACCTTTCTCTGTGATGATCGATTTGTATCATTGCAAGATTTCAGATTCAAGCTCGGGTCTATGGTTTTCTTCATCGTGGATCCTCCACCGAGGCGCTAATCATCGCTCTAGTCGATTCCTCAACCATTATAAAAAGTGTGAACCCGCATCCATCCGTCGATCGGTGGGGGCATTTCAATAGTTCAGGAATCTATCCACGCCCGCTAAGTTTCCTCCTTCACCGTCCAAACGCATGATCTTCGCACGTTACGCCACCCTTCAAGGTGTTAACTTAGTTAGAAATTTCTCGACTAAATCGCCCAAGAAGTAATGGAACTGGTGGTCGACTAAGAAGCAACGTCATTGCCTCATCACCTGCGGGAGACGTGGTTAATCTCAACCCGAAGTGCTTCTTCAAGAACCCCATTATACTGATCAGACACAAACTTCATGAAGTCAGTCAAACGTATTCGTTCTCATGGGGTAGTCCATGAAACAAGATATTCAAGAAGATTCAGAATGTTATCGATTTCAATTCAAGTTGTTTCATCGAATTGCAGTGGTCGCTCGATAGTCATCAACGACCGCGAAAGTGCAAATTCCTAGTAACATGAATGGATCATTCGGTCAGAGTAAATGGCCTGCGCGTGTCCTTCCATTATTCCCATTTCTGCAAAATTTCTGCGGGTTCGTTCGCTTCAATGCCAAGATTATGCTCTTCGTTTTCCATGATCGCTAGGATTTCTAATCATTAATCTTCCGTTTCAAGCGTAACTGCAAAGTTCTTCGCCAGGTCACAGTATCAGTCAACCCACCCATTGTTGCATGTACTCATCGAAATCTAAACTTAAATCTGCAATGACTAAACTAACAATACTAAATTACCAAGACTTGTAAAAACAAATAAAAACAAAAATTTTCTCGGTAATATCTAATTGCTTTATTCTCTATATCAATCTAAACCTCGTCTCTGCAGAACTAAGACTACAAAACTCTGACAAAATAAAACGTGGTGTGTAAATATAATGTTTATGTGCTTAGCGCACGCCGCCTCTGGGCAATATAAAATTAAATGGTACCTGATATCGATCCATCAGACAGTGTTTTGAATACAAAGATTTTGCTTTGGGACATATCTAAATAATCGTATTGTAAGAAAGAGATCTAGTGTGTGAATTTCAATTAAGTTATTGATTCTAGCACTCATCGGTATCAACACTGTGTTGTGCTCTCCATGTCTTCAAGTAATTATTTTTATAAAATATGGTCTAAATGTATTTATAATTTGTTGATATGCAGGATCTTTACTTACTTAGATATCCTCTCTCTAGGTATATCCGCTCTATCTCGTGAATAACAATTGAGTATATCTCTATCCCAAACTCGCATTCAAACGCTTAAATGTTCTACCTCAAATGCCACCTTCAGATCTAATATCTCTATTTACCAATCAACTCAAGGTCGCCTTCTACTTAGATCCTCGATAACCCTTACCCTCGAATCTCTGATTTAAGATGATTATGCTAATGTTGGCCAAACATCACCATATATAATTAACATAGATATAAAGCAGATGTAAACAATTTCCATAAACAAATGAGAATAACATAAATTAATCGATCTTTTTTAATCCATGAACATGTGACAAGGTTCAACAATTCCTAGATATAAATCTTAACATACTGACTAATGAAATACTAATATAATATATAAACATCACTTTCTGCCAAAAACGGTAACTATGGCACCACGCTCTTCTTCCGATCATGTCACAGGTCATTTCAAAATTTAAATCAGATGCTTCTGGATACCCCAAATCCGCGCTCCATTTTCTTTTAACGATGAGAAAGCAGAACTTTGACACGCCGCGACGCGGCCGCCATACTCGTGATGGTCGATTCAACGCCGGACGCGGACGCCACGATGCTAATGTGACGCTGACGCCGCTGACGCTCCGCATCTCATGCAATGCCTCCTTCGCTCCAAAATTGCTCTAACAACCGCTTGCCTAACAGACTCAGATCAACACCAATCACCAACTCGTATCCAAATTACCGAAAAACTATGAAATTAAGCAGTGTGCAAGTGGAAAGGAAACATCAAGACTAGTATAATATGAGGTTTTAGGCACCTATCATGCTAAACCATAAGATAGACGTGGGGCAATGCATGAGTGTTTTAGGCACTCATCAGCTACTATGAATGAGGAGATGAAATCCAGAGAAGAATGAACTTTGAACTTGTCAGATCATCCTCTGGGAAGAAACCAGCTTGATGTTGGTGGTTTATACTATGAAGCACAGTGTAGATGGTACAATCAACGCTTTTAAAGCGAGACTGCAGCAAAGGTACACCCAAACCTATGAATTGATTATACATTTGCACTGCATCTAAAATCAACACAAATGAAGTCTTATTTGGTTTCAACATAACTCGGGATTGGCCATTGCAACAATTTGATGTGAAAAACGCCGCATGGCGAAGTCATCTCAATAAGTACATAGATTTGTCACCAGTGGTGCATGATACCGTATACATTGTCTAAAGTGTGAAAATTAAAGAATCATTAGAGTGGCTAAAAACAATCTCCGAGAGCATGGTTCGAAGGTTCATGAAGTCCATGAGGCCTTTTGCTACACTGAGGCACTCTCAGACCACACTTTCTTATTCTTAAACAAAGATGGTAAGATCACCGCCTTATCAGGTATAAGCCGAGCGACATGGTGGTTGGGCAAGAAATGACCCCGATGAAAGGAAGGCTCTACAAAGAATGGTCGCTGGCCTTGAGCCAGACTCTATCACTAAAGATTTTAGATCATGTCTCTGGACTGATAAAGGGATTTTCTGGTTTTTAAAGAAATATGCTTTAAATTGGTTTATAGAAATTAGTATGTCGCATGTCAACTAAATTGACACTAGTAGAAGAAGGATTGAAGTTATGTATTGAGACTAATCAAAGTTCGTTAATAAATGCAGATATCGAGTCTCGCTTGGGAAGACATGTTTGGCACTGGCAAGAGAGTTAAATCTTGCCTATGCATTGAGCATTGTTAGCCGCTTTATGCATAACTCGAGAACAACATATGAATGCAAGAGGCGCATTTTAAGGTATCTCGAAGTCCGGCTCGGAAAGGGCATTTTGTTCTACTAAAAATGTAGATCGGTCAAAGTGCGGACGATATAAATGATGCTGACCCAGCAGCAACACATTGACGATCTACTTCTTGGATATTTCACCTTTGTAGGTGTAATCTCATATATGGAGAAGCAAGAAGCAGAATGTTGTTGTAACGCTCAAGCTGCAGAGGTCAATTTAGGGTATGAATTGAATATGTCACGCCCGATTCCCTTGGTCCACCATCAATCCAACTCCTGCTTTCTGGGTAAGCCACATAATCGGGACTTCACTGCTTTTTTTTTTTTTTTTTTTAAAGTCAAACAACATTTTTCATAACCAACAATCATTTCAGAGCTATTAAGAACTACCACTGAAAATCCATTAAAACCCTACACATATGCTAAGTCCCAATTACTTATACATGTCCATATTTAATACAAACATCGAGATCAAGTAAAAACAAGGTTGGTGAGCACTCATCTCCGAGATGGTCCAGACTACCGGTGTGGGAAAGGTCTCATCTTTATTCTTCTTCGTGAGTCATACCATTGAAACCCATAAGTTTTACTTATGGAAACATATATGGAATGTAAACTAAGAATAAGTAATTACATTTTAATTTTTATTGTTTTTGGCTGGTGTAATGGCAGCTCACCTGTGGTGGATTTAACTCATCTCATATTATACATGTAGATTTTTTTCTGCTCGATTCTATCATCATCTTTGTTTCATGTTACTCTCAGGTCGTGTCTTTTGCTGTGTTGTAACTCACTACTACATGTAGGTCAGATCAAATCATATTGAAACAAACTCATACTTATCTGATAGTGTCGAAACATATCAAATTCATATTAAATACATATTGGTCAATCGGACTAATACCAATTCATATTAGACTCTTATCATTATCGGCCCGAAGCCATTAATCAACTCCTTTAGAAATTACATTTCGTGATCTGAGTTCTTAGTTAAATCCTTTTAGTTTTTCGTTTTATTAATTTTCATTTTTTTCAAAAGTGTCGCGACGAATCCTACTTGACGGTTGGCGGATCAGGCGGAGCCGGTTTACTCTCAGGTTTCAATCAAAGCATTTATTTCGTCTTATTAAATTTTCTTTTTCAAAGTGTCGCGACCGAATCCCCGAACTTGACTTGGTTGGCGGATCAGCTGAGCAGGTTTACTCCGACATTTTCGTATAACCAAAACATTTGTTTATGTTATTCCATTTAGACTTTTTAATTCGTGAAAGCACTCCTTTCGGGCAATCCTATAAACACTTATAATTTCAAAGACCCTTAACATTTACATTCAACAAAATGCATTTACAAAATGATGACTTTTTACTATGTCAGTGTAATGTAAAAGATACTTAAACAATACAATTTTAATGTCATTTTTCGCTTATCGGTTTGTGATTTCACATATAGCTATAGAAGTCGACATTCCACGACCAATTCACTTAGGGAATCATACTGTTTGTCATTGAGTAGCAATGTGATTTCACACTCTGTGCGTCTCCACATATGGCTATAAGAGTGCGACGTTCATGACACTAATATGCCCAGAATCACGCCTGTTTGTCATTCAGTAGCAATGTGATTTCGCATTCAATTATTATCGTCTCACATATGGCTATAGAAGTAAGAGCATTCCTGGCCCGATTCACTTGGGGAATCTGCCTGTTTGTCATTCATGCTTGATGTGATTTCGCATTCAATTGTGTGTCTCACATATGGCTATAAAAGTCGACATTCACGACGATTCGCAGGAATCTGCCACAATTTGTCATTTTATTAACGGTGTGATTTCGCATTAGACAAATACGGTTACCTTCGCCAGCGAATTCAGTTGGTGAATCCAGTCATGTCGGTCATTCAATGATACATTTCAAATCAATTTACTTTTATGCAGTAATTTCGCTTATCGTTCAAATACATGCACACATGCATACGTGTGACAGACATTTCGAATAACAATCATTCAAATCAATATATATATATACTTATATATATATATATATATATATATATATATATATATATATATATATATATATATATATATATATATATATATATATATATATATATATATTTTACAATTAGCATTCATAGCAGAGTCACAATCGCATTTTGTCTTCCTTATCATTTATGTATGACAAACATTTCAAATAACAATCATTCAAATCAATATATATGCTTATATATATATATTTCACAATTAGCATTCATAGCCAGTCCTTAATCACATTTCAATTCCAATATCACTTTCGTATTATCTTTTCAGATATACTCAAATCTATGTACACATTTCATATACTCATTCTGTTATGCTAGTTTATATACTCATTCACGTATACTCATTTATGTATACTCATTCATGTATTCACTCACGTATACTCATTCCTATACTCATTCATGTGTACTCATTCATATGCTCATTTACGTATACTCGTTTCATTTGTTATCATTTTCTGGTTATATGTGATAATAATAATATATCACTTAACCACATTATGTGTTCATGACATATTGCCTCGCATGTTCACAATCATGTTTCAATTCGTTTTCATTTTCATTTTCCATAATCATTTTCATGTTTCCTGAACACATTTTTACATTTTTCATTTTCTACATTTTCCTTGTTTCATGCCCATTACATATGACAATTCATATTGTTGTGAAAATATAATGTATGTGGAATCACACCTCATTCATATATTCTTATTCCTCTATGTATCTACTTTACTTAGGAAGTGGAATTAATCCAATCGGATCATCCAAACTAAAGTTATGACATTTTCATGCCAAACTAGTCGGTTTGGGATTACACTAGAACAGTTCGTATTACTAATTTTCCGGGATCCTAACTTCATGTTTGACTCTATTTCATTGTATTATTTTAAAGATAAAGTTGCTAATGGTTCTATTCCATGGAATCACCCAATTCGAACCGAAACTCAAATTCACGTCAAGAGGCTCTTGGGACTTCACTCTATGTTCAAAATTTGGAACCAATTTGGCTTGCACATGGCCCCCACTTTGAGTGAATTTTGAGCCACTTAGGATCCGAATTGGCGATGCCCACTATTCTTTAAGTTTGTTCTCCTTGAAGTCTATTTTACGTATACTTGAATCCACTCAAATCGGATAAGAAATGGCAAGTTACTTATGGCCAAAAATCTGGCTGGTGGCGGGAACGAGCCGAGTGTACCGGTACATGTCTAACATGTACCGGTACATGTTAATAAAAGCCCAGGAGACACAAGATGTACCGGTACATGTTCAAGGTGTACAGGTACATGTCACCGAAAATGCCCAAAATGTGTTTTCTCCCTTTTTTTCCATATTTTGCTACCCAAATCAACTCTATACTTCATAAACACTTCAAGACCACTTCAAATTCATCTTATGATCTCTTTTCTACTCAATTCTTCTTTCAATACTTCTCTTATTTCAAAAATCCTTCATGACTTACTCTCAAGCCCACTCCCTAATATAGGTTATGATCATACCTAACCTAACATGTAAAATAGTTGGGGTTTATTCTAAACCACAACTCAGTACTTGCCATTGAACTATGAATCCGACCTCAGGGAGGATTTCGCCTCATTTCTTGTTACATTCAAAGTTTTATAAGCTTACTTTCCATAATTTTTTGGGTTAAGATGAAACCCTAGCAAAACCCCAAGTTTGGGGACAAGCTATTAATCATACAAGCATGGAAAGTCA
The DNA here is from genome assembly GCA_016808115.1 of Tetrastigma voinierianum. Lineage (NCBI taxonomy): Eukaryota > Viridiplantae > Streptophyta > Magnoliopsida > Vitales > Vitaceae > Tetrastigma > Tetrastigma voinierianum. The sequence continues at coordinate 265,140 of JAEQBH010001687.1, forward strand.
TACATAATCTCATAGAATCCATGATAAAGGTCATATTTCCATACCAAAATCAAGCATCCATACTCAAGGTTAGTAGTTCCATACCTTTTTGGAGCTTGGCTTTGCTTGATCTTGGCTCCTCCCTCTTCTTCCTCTTCCTCTTCTTCTTCTTCCTTCCTCTCCCTTTCTCTTCTCTCCCTCTCTACCCGTTTTTCTCTCTTTTGGAGACCAAAATATAAGATATTTTGATCTTCCCCTTAAGGCCATGTTTGGCCAAGTCAGTGTAAAAACCCATTTTTTGCTTTAAGTTTCCTTATTTGCCTTTTATTATTAGGTTCCTCCTTTTTGCAGATTATGCGCCATATTCTAATTTGACCCACTAATCTTTCCTCGAATTCCATAATTGCATACTAACTTATTGGTTATGCCATTTATGTCCTCAGTGGTAATGACCACTTTACCCTTGTCTCTAGTATTCATTTGGGTCTCTAATTTTTATTTCCGAAAATTAGTATTTAGCTTATAATATACCACTAAACAAATTAAAAACTACTAGGGTATATTTGGTCCCTGAGAATATGTGAAGCATTGTGGCTAAGACTTCTATTGATGGATTTGGACTATGCCTGAGCAGCAGATTAGAGCTTTATTGTGAAAATAAGCAGAAGCGTAATGATATTCATATAATATGAGAATTTACCAACATGGTCGTACAAAGCATGTGGAGACAGATTCTTCATTGGAAAATTAGATGATAAAATTTTTCGAGGATTGCTTAAGATTTGATCAGAAGATCAGTGGGTTGATATCTCACCAAAGTTGTTTCAAGTCGAGGTGTTCTCAAAGTTTTAGACAAGATTGGGCATGTGTGACATCATACTACTTAAGGGAGTAATTAACGATGGATTAATAGTCAAAGATTCTCTATTATAATTCTTTCCTATTACTATTATATTTTTTCTTAGTTTAAAGATATTTATTTGTTAGGCAAATAACTTAATTATAGGAATAGCTTGATTGTAGGATCTAATTATAGGAATAGCTTGATTGTAGGATCTCTAATATCTCTATAAATATATACATGTAAAGATACAAATTTATTATGAATAAAAAAATATTCTTCTTTGTTTTACAAGTGTGACGAGACAAATGGGGGGTTTTATGCCACAATGATTTTTTTTTTGTTAAACACTTTAGTTTACAACACAATATACAAACCATTTTCACTAAGATTTGAACCTGAAACTCTCTTCCCCTTATATCCTATTTTTTAGAAATATTAAGGATTCTATCATATGAGTTAATCATGATTGCCTAAGACAATTAATAACTTGCCCTACTGTAAGTTATGGCCCCATTGAAGATATCCTAGTTCCAAGGGACAAAAACATAAAGAGCTTCGTAATAAGTATCTTTATAAATATTAAATTGTTTATCTGGAAGTACGAAAAGTAACTCAATAAATAAATGAAATGGTAAGATATTAAAATAATTAAAATATATCATGAGAAGATATTAAAGTAATTAATTATTATTAGTAAAGGGAGAATTAAGGATTAGATGAGATAATGAATTTGAATAATCATTTACTTTAATAAGTCAGTCAATTTTTTTTAAAAAAAAGTCAAATAATATCATTATTTAGTTTTTCTAATTGACCACTGCCTGCAAATAAAAATGATATAATAATAATAATAATAATAATAATAATAATAATAATAATAATAATAATAATAATAATCCAGAGTATTAGTATTATTTTATATTATTAAAAAATAAATAATAATCTCTTTACATTATATTAATTAATAAAAAATAATTACAACATTGTGAGATATAGTATTGATTATACTTTTAGGCTACATTTGGAATCTGAAAAATATTAAGAAAAGAAAATAGAAAGAAAAAATGAAAGTAAAAATTTGGAGGAAAATAAAAAATATATTTAAACCTAATAAATTGATTTTATATGTTTATTCAAACTCAATTTATTTGTTTCTCTCTATTATATAAGGACTAAGAAATTTAAAAATATGTAAACTTTTGAGGAATTTAAATTATATTTGATTTTGTTCAATATATTTCACGTGAAACTGAACATAAGAAAATAATTTTCCATAAATTTTTTTTTCTTTCCCTAGTACTTTTCGGTTCCAAACAGAACCCTAATAACTTATGTCCTAGGGTTGTATCCACCATGATATATGTATATGAAAAAAATAGAGATTGTTTGTTATGACGATGCTCCACGGGATGCCGCATCAACTGGTAAGGCATTATCATAAGTGAGGCAGTTAACCCTTTTATGATGTGCACTATGAAGATTTAAGTAGTGTACAAAGTAGTAAGATAAATGGTGAGATGAAAGATTATGCACACACACACACGAAGAGATACATGGAATAGTTATGCGGTTCAGCAATTGCCTACGTTTGTGGGACTAAGCCCATATGTAAGGTGTTTAACTATTTATCAATCAGGTTACAAGTTGGACTTAAATGAGACAAGGTTCCCTCTTTCTCACAGTCATCTTCTCCTAACTATCCCAAAGAGAAACATTGAAATAAGCTCCCCTTATTTTCCATACATCTAGGTTCATTGATGTCTGATCCTCCATCCACAAATTAGATAGATTAATGTTATACATCTCAGGTTTCAAAGCGATACAATGCAATTTCTTTTTCTCCGAATAACAACTCCTCCATAAGACCTCTTGTTAGTGTGCTTAATCGATAATTTGCAAGGCTATTCTTCTCCTCTTTAAACACGAAGATCTAGATCTTTTCATATTAATCAAATCCGCAAACTTCCAAAGTAGTTTTTTATGTTTACCATCACTGGTTGATTTCCTTCCTTATATATGGGACATAATATTATTCATTTCCAACTGGATTCCTGATTCGTGCCACGGTAGGGTGATGCGGAATCAACAAAATTTATATTCCTATGTTCCTCCTACTGCCGTAGTCAAGCTACTGCAGCATAGCGGTCTAGGGTCGAACACGGGGATGGGTTTTCATCCTATGAATGACTTGCATAAGTGTTTGAAAATGGTGAGGCTTTTTGTTTGGATTTATTAAGTTTGTTTCAAAACGGTGGGAGTTGTTTAGTTCTTGACCTTGTAAAGCTTAAAGTTGGTGAAATGGTAACCTTGAGTTTAGGTCACTAACTTGATAACATGGGGCAACCAAGTGTCCTCGGGTCATATCCTCGCATTATGGCAAATAACATATAGTCAAAGCCATAACCGGATCTTTGTTTAACTAGAAAACCTAACCCTAGAATCACTCCTATTTAAGTCAACACAGGTAATATGCACTCACAGCCCCTTTCAGTTTGAAACCCTAACATTCAACCTCATTTCAGTGGCTCGTAAAGGCCGTAGAATAACCGGTGCATCCCAACAAATAAAGTGTCTACTGTACCACACTTTATGGTAAGTATTGACCAAATCATGACAGGTAAATGATATTCAATAATTTGAAAAGTTGGGGCCCATAAATACAGTACCTATAGCATTTTAAAACATGGGGACCACACACATGCCCCACTTAATGGCTTCATACCTTCCTCTTGGTATAAGGCTTAGCCAGCATCCACTGCGGTTGTCATCCTCGAGGGGGTGTTTGCTTGACCCTAGAAAAATGAAAGAAAGAGGAGAGAGAAGAGAAAAAACAAACCCCTAAAATGAGTTCTGGGCTGTATTAGAAAAATTAAAAGTGCATAAAGTTGCTTCCGGTTGCTTCCGAGTTGCTAGGGTTCTGAAAATCATGGGGGGCTTATATGGGCCGCTGAGGGTGTGTATCTGAGAAAGCCTACAATATTGAAACCTTGAGACGAGGAGGTAATACACCAAAGCGAAATTCGTTTAGCGTGAGTACACAAAATTGACGGTAGGAATTTTTGCTATGCAAGAGAATTTGGCTAGGATAGCGAAAATTTAGCTAACCTAAGAAATTACGCAGAATAGCGAAATCTGGAAATTTTAAGCTATGCCGCGATTAATTTCACTAGCTAAGCGAAATTTAAAAACTAGCCTAGCCAGTGTGAATAAGCGAAAGTAAGAATTTAAGCTGAAACGCGATGATTTCACTATGTAGCGAAATTTAGCTAGCTAAGCGAAATTCCCAATTTAAGCTAGGATTAGCGAAATTTTTCGCTATGGTTGCGAAATTTTTCGCAATCCAGCAGCTTCGCCAATCATAGCAAAATTTCTGGGTTACTTTGTTCTTGTTGCTTTGCCTCTTTGCACCCTCTCTTTGCATCACTTTTTTCATCATTTTGCCTTCATTTCTTTATTGCATCTTGGTATTTGTGATGGTGAAAATTAGTTCAGTGCCGTGGAAACAAAGCACATATCCTCGTCTCCAGCTCCCAAGGTATGCAAGCACTTAAAATAACCAAAAATAACCTCGAAATGGCATAAGTGATACTAAGTGGACACGAACACCTCAATTGGCTCAATTGATACGATTAGTGCGCAAAAGCACTCAAACCTATCTCGAATAGGGCTCGAAATATCACTTTTTGGGCATAATCACCATGCTAACCTGGCGTTACTAGTCCCTTAGCAATCGCTGAAACAATAAGGACATGTATGCGGTGATTTTCTCAAAAGTTTATGGTTGAGTGTATGTCTGGAAATAAGCATTACGCTGGAAATGAAGAATTGATACCAAGTTTGGCAGGCATGAGAGAGCAAAACCATACAAGAACAATTTGAAGTCAACATCGGATCCATGGTTCCCAACTTTGAATTTACACAAAAGTCTAATGGTTCTTAATGTAGCAGTTAGTCAATAAATTGCAAAATTATCCACACCACACAACCCCAGCTCTTTGGCATGGCCTTAGCTCTTGAACAACCTATGTAGGAATAGCTACACTTTTCTTTCTTTATTTGACTTCATTGTAGGGTGCAATGCTTAAAACCGACCACCAAAGTCGTGGTAGGGTCCACGATGACTCCCAACCCAATTAAGGTTTAGGGCATCGAAGCCAAAGGATCAAGGCCCCTGAAACTCTACGGGCTTCACCGGGATAAAATGACGAAGTCACACCTGCAATTCGTTAAATACTACCTATCCACCATGTAGCAGACACTAAAGTCGATGACTCCCCCAACCAATTAAGGCTTAGGGCATCGGGCTTCAAAGGCTTTGCCATATCGGACCGTGCTTTCGGGTTTTGAGGCAAAGTGTCTGACTTTATTATTTTATTTTCTTCTTTTCTTTTTTCTTTTTGCTTTCTTTTCTTTTCCTTTTTAGGAGGCTACATTGGTCTTCATATATAGGTAACACAAACCTATTATGGATCGTCAGCCAGTCTAAGGCGGCTTTGCAAAGTGAAGAGTATATAATTTCCTGGCTATCGGCATAATGCGGTGTGCGATTATTGGCGTTAGCTCAAAGGAAATGCGTTCCCAGTTGAATCTGGCTGGAATACTGATTGACAGCCCCGAATCATGCATGGAGTTGTTCTAACATTAAGGTGACAAACAGGGTTTCAATTTTCCATTTAAGCTTGGTGATTGTCGATTAAAAGCAATTCAATTGTTGATTTAGGCAAAATTGGATACAAGAGTGGGGCACAAAGTGATATGCAAAAGTGTATCTTGTATATAACCTTTGTATAGCTTTTGATATAAGCAAAATGGCTAGTACATACATAACAAAGCTAAACATACAAAAGATATCCTTTTACTACTATGGCTAATACATTAATCTTAAAATTAGTAGAGCGATTGATAAAGGCGATATTATCTGAAAATCATAAAAGAAACCAAACCACCTCACTCTGTGGTGGTGATGGAGTCTGTAGCCTCTTCTTTATTCTTTACTTGACATATCGAGATGCTCTTTGCGGTGGGCTCGGCTCTACGATCGGGAAACGAATACCCTAGTATATGTGATCTGTTGCGACGTGGTGTGTTGACCTAGAGTGGCCTCGGCTCAGGCAATGACCTCTGGTCTGTGCTGCTGGAGTAGTGGCGAAGAACATCGGCATCCATAGCAGCTGGCTCTCTCGAGGCCAGCATTGTATGTGCTCTGGAGAATGTTGTGCTGTATAAGATGGGCCAAGAGTATCAGCTAATTTGCGAGTAACATGGAGGAGGAGATGGAGGAGACATATGTGGAACTTGACTCCTCTCCACCTCGGGCTCAGGCGTGACTATCTGTCCTGTGGGAGTCCTCGGCCTCTGATCCAGAGTACCTCTATCTGATCCTGTGTTTGGAGGAGAAAGATATGGGCCTGACCATCGCTCGCTCCATCGAAGCGGGACACCGAGGGCATCAGATCCTCCCAGCTCGTCAGGGCTCCTCTGGAAGCACCATGTCTTTCGAGGACATGGCTCGAGGTCGTGGCAGCGACGAGTGGAAGACTCTCGGCAGACACGCCACTTACGGTGGACCTTGTCTTCAAAATGCATCAAGGAGGTCATCATTTCGGAGGACTAAACGGTATCCTGAGATCCGGTAAGAAACCTACAGGATGGCCCCACTACTTATACGTAGTCTTTACTTATTTGAAGAAATTTAAGTCTGAGCGGGTGATCGATCGGCGGCATTTGGGGCGGGAGGCGCATCTGAAACCTTGGCGGTTGTGGTGTCTCGGAGATGAATCACGGACCATCTCCGAGTGGGTGAGACCAATCGATAACCCTCTGGGTGGCACCAACGGTATCTGCGGGCCTAATCATCTTTGAAATATCTGCCGCTCTGGCACTCTGGGCGATCGTCACATGGTGGGCCAGCTCAGTGGACCAGGCGCTCCGGAAGTCATCGGTCGATGGCGCCAGACCACCGAGTGTCATTGCCTCGGCGTCATGTGAGATGGCAGCGGGGGTAGTGCGATCAGCGCATCGAGTCCAAATTTGGGATCGACCATCGATCTTGGGACGTCGTAGAATGACTCCCCGGCCGTCCTCTCGGTGGGCGCGGCGTTCAGAATGGGATGCGGAGCAAATAACGGCCTCACGATCACGGGCTGGCGATCGCTGAGGCGAAGGAGGTCGCCTTTGTTCTTCGCGTGGTACAGGCAATTTGAGAATGCGGATGGGATGACTCACCGGGCTGGTCTGAGCCGGCTGGAGGCGAGGCCCTTCTGGATCTCATTGTGGCACTTGAAGGGGCCGGGGTCCGTCATGGTTGGCCTCCCGAACCCTGAGGCTCCTCGGGGGTACCTCGAGGGATTGGAGAGTAGTCTTGGGCTACTCACTCTCACTCGAGTCACGGGCACGACCGGGTCACAGTGGGACCACGCCTCGAATCTTGACGCCATGGGCATGGTGGGAAAGGACAACCGGGCGGGCTCCGGCCCGACCAAAGTGGGATCGGGAGCTCTTGACAAGGTGAGCCGAGGCTCAGCTGGCCCGATGAATGGGGCGCTCTGCAGTAGGAACCCTTGATCACGAGGCCAGACCCGGGGCTCGCGGAGCGGGGACGGGACGCGAGAACTTGCAATGGGAGGGAGCCTTTGGACCGGGAGCCGCCCGCCACTATTTGTGGTGGGCTGGGTGTGGCTCGGCGGCGGTGGCGGCTGGTGCCGGCGAGTACGATGCTTGACTCACAAGCGCGGGTGGCGGTGCGAGGAGCGCGAACGAGGGAAGCTTGGTCTGAGCTAGAGCGGTCAGCCAGTGGTGAAATCTGGTGTCACGAGTGCGTGATCGTGCTTGGAAGGTGCGGAGTCCATTTCTGGAGGCTCGATTCTTGTCTTCTGGAGACTCTGGGACAGGAGGAAGTGGAATGAAGGGGTTTAGTCCTCTCCCTCCTTTTTATAAACCGGTGAACTCAAGTGAAACGGCCTCGGAAGCCGAAGAGTCCATTTCGCTATTATAGCGAATTTGAGCCGCAACCTGCTTCCTGAAAGTTGAATTTTCAGCTTTAAAATACAAATAACATTAGAAATAAAAATTATTATATTAAACTATACTTCAAAATTTAATATAAGATAATATAATATAATTACAAAATTGTTAAAAAAAGGAAAGCTCTTTAAATTAAACTACTAAAATAGCCAAAGAAAATGGAAATTGATTAAATTAAAATAAAAACCAAAAAGATTTATTGAGCGCAATTGGTTTGAGAACACCAAACAGTCCGATGTCATTAATTACTCATGGTGGAGTCGAGGAGGATCTCCTCGACCTCTGTGATCTTTGGTGATGCCTTGATGTTTGATTTCCATTGGATTGATTTATTCTCAGCGATTGAATTTGGTGACACGATTGCCACTGCGGTGGCTGCGTGTAATACCAAAACTGCTGCACCTTGATTTGGCTTTTACCTGCTTGGACATTAGCTTCCACGCGTTCGACCAGCTGGTCACCTTCATCGGTCACTTAGTTTCGAGTTTCTTCCCGGCTTGTGCTTGTTCAAGTGAAATATATTCAGCTCAATGTCATGTTACCAAATGTAAGTTGCATGACCCCATTTAGGCAATTGATGATTACGTGGCGGTGGCAGAAATGGTCTTCGGGATGGTGGTACATGATTGGGCTCATTTGTTAGGCAGTGTCGAGCACTACAAATCTTGGGTAGTAAATTTGTCTACTTTCACCAAGACATCCTCAACTATTCCATAGGAATCTTTAGATTTTATCGGCGATGATAGTGTGATGTTGGTAGGGTTTAAGTTCACCCCCGAACTGGCTTTGTCATACTGCTTAGTATGGCGATAAGTTCACCTTGGCTCCTAAATCTGTCGATTGCCTTGTCTATGCCTAGTCCCACATGTTGAAGGCGAATTGTGGAATCCAGGGATCATGTTGTTGGGTTCTTGCTTTGGATTATGTACCCAACTTATTCGATTAAGTACCTTCTTCTGAAATGCGAGCCCACTTTTGATTGTGCGAGATCCTTGAACTTTGCATAGGCGGGGACTTGTTTGTTGATGTCGAAAGAGGTATATTAACCTTCACTGCCTTAGGACTTCTAAGATGCACCTTCTGGATACACTTCTTATACCTCTAAGTGCTTGTGGAAATGGAGGTGGCATGCGTGCTGTGAGTCCTCCTTGAGAGAAAAATGTTAAACTCCATTTCTTCTCCTTTCTGGTTTCATAACGAGGCTTGGGCATGGGCTGATCAACCTCTTTTCCACTCCTCAGGGTGATTATAGCCTTCACCTCATCCATTCTAGGAGTACTAAGATAGACCTACTTCATGGACTCGCTGGTTAGCTGATGTTTGAGAAAGGGAACCTTCCTCACTCATACCTCATGATTTGTTAATCTTGGTGATTGAATCACGCAGTTAGTCGATTTTACAGTTAGATTATCTGAAGCCCATCTATCCTCTTATTCGAATGCTCTCTGATATCAATCCTTGTACCAGTTGCACATTGATCCTTTTGTTCTTCCACAAAGTTACCTACCACCTTACTCAAAATTGATATGGCTTTATTTCCCACGGAGATGAGAGTGAAGGTGGTTGTGGTTGAGTGGAACAAGGCTGGTTTTAGCGTTGGGGGAGTACATAGGCGAGGATTAGGTTTCCAGGAAGAGGATTAAATTGATTCCTCAATTGGATTGTAGGTATTTCCATATGGAGCATTGAGTTGTGGAAGCATATTGACCTCGGCATTTGCATATTCGACATCAATCCAGCTAACGGAAGGGTCATACGATCTTGTTCATGCAGGTGGACGAGAGGATTGGAAATTGGTCACGTGGATTGGCTTGTGCAGGATTTTCAGTCCTTGCACGCGCCTTCATGGCTTCTTTTGCCTTCTGGGCTCCTCCACCTTCTAGCTAAGGTTGAAATTCTAGCCTTCATTTCCATATCCTCTGTGGTCATATTATCCTCTAGGGTTGGCTAAAGGCCTCTTTGTTTCCATTTCCCTAGGGTTTGCTCGTCTGACCCTTAAAGTTCAACCACATAGTTTAAAAATCCATGGCTTCATCGGGATGCTTACTCGAAAAATCTTCTCACACATGGTCTCCCGATAACTGTTTCATGGGAGACATACCATAAGTGGACACAAGCATCCGTGTATCAAACCCATGGTGTGGGCATGCTGCTTGATAAGTGCTCATAAATCTCGAAACGGTAGACCTCTAGCCATCTTGGTGCAAAGGTGTAAATTTGTCTCTTCAAATTGTTGGTCTTATGAGCGAAGAATTTTTTAAGAATTTTGCTGCTGGCTCATTGATTTCTAATAGTTCTGAGCCTCGTGAGTTAAGCCAAATCTTGGCCTTGTCCTTTAGGGTTAATGGAAATGCTTTCAGCTTAAGCAAATCCATGTCCATCATACCTTCCTTAAAGGTTGTGCATACCTCCTCAAAATCCCTTATATGTGTGTATGGATTTTCATTTTCCATACCATGATATGTGGGGAGTAGGGGCACCAAATAGGGCCTCACTGCTACATCTTCGAGGCGGAGGGTATGAAGTGCAAGATGGAACTTTGACTCTAGGAGGGTGGATGTGGTCCCTCATGGTCATGGGTGATGGGTTTCTTGGGATTGCACAGGCGACTACCATGTTCCTCGGGTAGGGGCTCCATGTTTTCCCTTGTAATACCTTGACTTCACAACCTTATTAAATTGAACATGCTGATTCTCTGTAGTCTACTGAAGTGTCTCGACCATTTTGGTGCATAAACTTGTTACCTGAAATTTGAACCTGACAAAGAAAGAGCCACAATGAGCTTGGCAAGGTTAGTGTTAGTTAAAATAAAGCGGTTGTATGTCTAAAAGATCTGATGCTTGCAAAGTAATGAAAACTTGCGTTCACGGCAACTGAAGAATCAAAAAGGGTTAAAAGGTCACCTTCACTTGTGATGTTGATCACAAGTACATGACTTATCAAGCGTGGTTGGCACCATCCCCGGCGGCTGGCGCCATTTTGATTCGTGCCACGGTAGGGTGATGCGGAATCAACAAAATTTATATTCCTATGTTCCTCCTACTGCCGTAGTCAAGCTATTGCAGCATAGCGGTCTAGGGTCGAACACGGGGATGGGTTTTCATCCTATGAATGACTTGCATAAGTGTTTGAAAATGGTGAGGCTTTTTGTTTGGATTTGTGGATTTGTTTCAAAACAGTGGGAGTTGTTTGGTTACTGACTAACTGTAAAAGCTTAAAGTTAATTGTGAAATGGTAACCTTGAAGGTTTGGAATTAAATAACTTGATAACATGGAATTAACAAGTGTCCTCTGGGTCATATCTCGCATTATGGCAAATAACATATAATCCAGCCATACTTAGGATCTTTGTTTAATAGAAAGCTAACCTAGAATCTCTATTTAAGTCGACCACAGGTAATATCACTCCTTAGCCCCTTTTAGTTTGAAACCTAACACTTTCGGCCTCATTTCGGTGGCTCGTAAAGGCCATCCCAAGAATAACAGTCATCTAGCATTAAGTATGCAACAGCCTACTAAATGGTAAGTATTAGCTGAAGCAAATGACATTAAAATGATATTAATACTAATTTAGAAAGTTAGGAGTATAAATAAAGTACACATAGCATTTAAAACATGAGGACCACCTGCAACTGCCCCATGACCAAGCTAGCCACCTTCCTCTTCAAGAATTTATGGAAGCAGCGACATGCTTGAGTTGTGTCGCCGAGGGTGTTTGAAAGCGGTACAGAAAATGAGAGGAGAAAGAGAAAAGCAAACCCTAAAATGAAAGCTGCGGGCTGTATTGAAAAATTAAAAATTGCATAAAGTTGCTTCCAGTTTCTTCAAGTTGCCTCGGGTTACAAAATCATGGGGAGCTTATATAAATTTTAAAGTGTGAAAATCTGGCTTACAAATATTGGCTCATCTGAGAATGAGAAATTAATACACCAAAACGAGGTCGTTTGGCATTAATTACACAAAATTGACAAGGGCAGGAATTTCGCTATGCTGGAGAATTTCGCTAGGATAGTGAAAATTTCGCTAGCCTAGCGAAATTTCGCTAGCTAGTGAGTACGAAGATAAGCGAAATCTGGGATTTTCGCTATGCCTGAAAAGATTTCGCTAGCTAGCGGGAAATTTAAATAACTAGCGAAATTTTTGAGAGATAGCGAAAATGGAGAATTTTAGCTAGGCACAGTGATTTTAAGCTATGTAGCGAGAATTTAAGCTAGGATTGAGCCTTTTAGCTATAGTTCTGAAATTTCGCAATCCTGTGAGTATTTAATCATAGCGAAATTTCCTAAGGTTACTGTTCTTGTTGCTTTACTCTTGCACCCTCCCTAACATCAACACCATCATTTGCCTTCATTTCTTTGTGCATCTTGGTATTTGTGATGGCTGAAGAATTAGTTTACAAATCTTGTGGCTCGCCTTTTATATCTCGATATCGAACTCCCAAGTATACGAAGCACATAAAATAACCAAAATAACCTCAAAGTGGCATAAGTGATACTAAGTGGACACGAACACCTCAATTGGCTCAATTTGATCACGATTAGTGCGCAAAAGCACTCAAAACCTATCTCGATGAGCTCAAAATATCACTTTTGGGGCACTGTCAGTTCTATAGGTGAGATCTCCTACATAGTGATATTTTCATAATCTGAAATGATCACAATTCAGCACATACTTCCTTCCTCAATGCATGAGAATAATGCAATCTTAAATCTCTTGCCTAATTGTGAGAATCTCGTCTTGTTGATGTCTAGCTAAGTGGAGTCCACCGTTTCATATGTTCTATGCTTGAGAAAACATACATAACTTTAGGAAAAAGTGATAAACAATATATTTTGGCATCCACACTAAATAGCAGGTCGGGCGCTTCATGATTTATTTTGTCGACACTTTGTCAATAATGATCTGAAAACAATATATATATATATATATATATATATATATATATATATATATATATATATATATATATATATATATATATATCTAGAGTTCTAGCCTTTAGGAATGCAATTATATTTATGTAGTGAGCTTTACAAATAGGGATGTGATAGGATGAAATTTTTAGTCCGTTCCTAATGGGATGGGTTTGGGCAAAACTTAAAAAGGCATGGGCGGGTTTGGGTTTGAATTTTAAAACCCAGGAAAAAAGCAGGTTCCCCGGTTAGTATGTGTAGATCTAACCGCCCCTTCTTACTTTTACAAAATTAACTCTCAGTATATAAACACCATATTTAGGAAACCTTACTAAATTGTCACCCCCACTCTCCCACAATGGAGAAGAACTCCTCCCTTTCCCACTTCCTTTTCCGAGCCCCTTTTATCTCCTCCCATGAAACGAATGTTATGGACTGTTCAAATTCTCTATTCTTCTCTCTTCTTTCTCTAACGTTTATCATCTCTCTCTCAGACGCTGACTTCTCCATACCTAGCCCGACTAGGTCAGATCGCTCACTGCGTTTCAGTCGATAGAAACCCCCGACTTATGGTTCATTTTCTCGGAGATCAGTTCTGGGGGTACATTCAATCTTTGATCGTGTTACCTTTGCGGTATGGTTCTTTGATGTAAATGAAGATCCTCAAACCAAAGTAACGATGTTGACTCCTTAGAGGGCTTTAACAACACCAATGTCGCGACCGACTTTGATGATGATAACCAAGCTGACTATGACTTAGATTTCGATTTCGATGCGATGCCATCAAGTCTTTCCAAACAGGGATTGAAGCTTCTAGACTTTGTTTTATGTTTGGTCTAGAAGAATAAGTTGTCGGATTTTCTCGGAAAACTGAGTTCCTATTCGTTGTTTGCTTTTTTTTATCAATGGTGTGTTGTTGATTTAACTTTTGTTGCATTGGTTTTGTCACACCCTAAAATCCGGGGGTCCGATGATTTACCATCAACATGTGAAAATACCTGTGGATAGCGCATAACTCAATTCCACATCATTGCGTCCCATATACTATGATCAAAATTTCTCAAAAGGGATAGTGTCCCCCTTGTACCGGAGCTAGATGAGTCAAACTCACCTATTTCCATGTCCCGGGCCCCTCCCTCTGGTTGAAGAGTGCTTGGCTGGGTGAAGAGGCCCTTAAAATAGCATTTGGGCACCTACAGTCTAATATTGCTGTAATGTTGCGACATCGCCCACAGCTGTTGCAAACATCCCTGTCCAATGTCACGATGATGTCGCAACATTGGTTCTTCAGGTTGTTACACCGCTCGAGGTTGTCATAACCCTTCGTCTGATGTCACGACATTATAGCCAATGTTGCGACATTGGCTAATTCCATAGCCAAGGGCCTCCCATGTAATGTTGTGACATTAAGGTTCAATGTTGCAACATCAAGCCATAATGTCTTAGGTGTTGTCGTGACATCGCGCAATGTCGCGACATCAAGCCATCACCTCAGGTTCCATGTCGCGACGATGACATCGGGGCACGTAGTCCGCGTGCTGATGTCGCGAAACGATGTCCGCGACATTAGATCCGTTTCAGCAAGGTCCCATAATATGGTATCAGCGACGTCAAGGGCAATGTAGTATGGCGGGAGTAGCCAAACCCAGCATGTCAGATGTCATGAAATCAAAGTGATGTCGCGATCGGCGAAGCGCTGACGGGCCTTCCCGACTCTCTATGGTGGTTAACTTTTAGCCTTCCCTGAGGCTCTTCGAAAGCCAATTATACAATTTAACTATAGTTAGACCCTCTTTAAGGTTCAAATAATCTGAGTTTTATTATAATACTTTAGAAATCTGACTACATTACATACAGTACACATGCAGAAACTAGTTCTTTCCAAGGTTTTACAAAAAGAACTATACAAGCCATAAGTCGACTTTCTTCAACCACTTGACCCCAAATGAGAGTCGTCCACTGGTGTATACCCTACACTTGAACTGTTGTCCCATAAAGGGTGAGTCATGCCTAGTAGAGAGACTCCTACATAGGCTCTTACCCCTTTAAATGCACATGCGATGTTCAACAGGTACGTTCTCACATTTATATCAACATCCCGTTATAATAATGCAATTCTAATGGAATACTAAAAGCCATGCCATGAAATTAGATGAGACTCACTCAATGCATGAAAAATCGGAGTCATTATAGACTCTCCTCACACAATGTATAGTGATGTAGTGATAACATCCATCTTCGATAATTTCGTCGATGATCGCTTTGAAACAAAATCGAGTTTTTAGAAATCAAAATTGGTTGGATGTTTCACCTCGAGATCATTTATTAACAAATTGTGTGTCTTTTGTGGTGGCGAATTTTTTTGGAGTCTCATGCGAGGCTTAGCATGCCTTCACCTTGCACTTTCACGGGCTTTCACCATTGGATCGATATATAGCCCAAAAATCACAGGGTCTTTCACCCGAAATTATCTATCACACTTCTTTACTACGACACAAGTTTTCATGCTCTATGAATAGTAGAACTCCACTGAACTTCGTTCAAAGGTACACAACCCACTGATCAACCACCAAGGATGGTGTGTTATGGCACTATTTCATATTTTGTGAATAGCGAAACTCCGCTAAACTTTGTTCAACGTATCGAGCC
The DNA here is from genome assembly GCA_016808115.1 of Tetrastigma voinierianum. Lineage (NCBI taxonomy): Eukaryota > Viridiplantae > Streptophyta > Magnoliopsida > Vitales > Vitaceae > Tetrastigma > Tetrastigma voinierianum. The sequence goes on from JAEQBH010001687.1 coordinate 280,548, forward strand.
TACTCATCAACCACCAAGAATGGTGTGTGAAGGCACTATGCATTACACCCATGAATGTGATGCCTCATTGCATATGCAATGCATTATGCCATTGCATTTCAATTCCATGTTGCATATGTAATGCATGTCATCTGGACAATTTATCATGTATCATGAACAGTTATATCAAAAGCATATAAATTCCAAACAGTTCATCTTAATGTCAATATATTAGAGTTCATATATCAATATTCAATCAACAATTATCACCAAGTAAGTCAATCAAAAGCAAGTAAAGACAACTTGGTTCTCAAGACCAATTGTGGCATAAGAGATGCCCATCACGATCCACACATCGACCATCGCGGGCACACAAACATGCCACAACTTCGGGCATAGACGATCTAGATCCGGGCTGGCATTGAATCAGGCTAATACGGACCATAAACATGCATTCTCGGCCACACATCGGCCTCACCGGCCCGCGAAACAATTATGAACACATCGATCCTAGAATGACGGTCCTAACTCGTCCCTTTGAACATGTCCAAAAAGAGCCCAATCGACAAAGTAGGAAAATCCTACCTCTTGGAGCGTAGAAATCATTTAGGAAACATAAGCCTAACCGATCCTCGAGTTTTGCTGGTGAAATCCAGCGGTTTAAATGCGTGTCGTAGTCTCGTCAGTGCACCTTTAGGATTCTTGAAATCGCCTGAGTTTGCAGGCGGAGTCGAATCTGAAGCCTCAGCCCCCTTCTCTCCCTCTCTTTCTCTTTTTCCTTTTCTTTTTTATTTTCTCTTATTTTTCTTTCTTCCACCGAACTGATTTTCCTTTCCCCACTCAAATTGATCTCATCTTAGTGGTGTGACACATGGCTTCCATTTGTCAACCACATGCCTATTCATGTGAGTGTCATCGTGACATGAATCCCTCCCATGTGCCACATGGATACATGCACTAAGCCATGTGGCACATGCCACACACATGGCTCTCATGGCATGGACATGATGCCATGTGTCATCGTGTCCTTGAGTCGATTCGCCGAAATACGCAAATCTGACCATCTTAGAATTGACAAAAATTTTCTAGGTAACTAGATTTGACGAATCGGCGGTGAGTCAGTTTCATCTGTTAGAGATCTGAAAAAAATTAGGTTGCACTTCTCTTGTAGTGACAATTCTTTGTTTATAAAAAATTTCAATTTACAGTGTTTTTATTCTTACATAAAGAATTTCATCTATAGAAATTCACACACACTTTTATCGATTCTATGCATATGGAGCAGATCATTTATTCTCTGACAGCTAGCGTGCCTTATCTCGAATAGAAAGGATAAGTGGTATGCATTGTGTCCTTGAGTTCCCATGTTGCCTCCTCCACTCCTCGGTGCTGCCCCTGACACCTTCTTCTTACCTCACGGTCTTCGTCATGAAACTGATCCGGTATCCATGATGCGTCTTGGTCCCTCCTCGAAGGTTCCGTCGCATCGACAACAAGTTAAGTGATCCACTACATGAAGTGGATATGGGTGTGCTTCAGGACCATGGAACATGGAATACGACATGAACACCAATATGGCTTTGTGATGTATTGTCGGTATACTCTTTGTGCCCACCCTCTCGGAGTACCTCGAAGGGTGATATACCTCGGTGATGCTTTCTGGCTTTACAGACATGACCATTCCCTTTGTTGACATCACCTTTAAGAGATGTGATCACCCCACCTCAAACTCTAGAGGTCATTGAACATACATTAGCGTGGCTCTTAAGTATTTCTAGTAGTGAAAGGAATATGTTTTTCGTATAAAGTCACCTTCTCCGCAGTGTCGGAGTCTCCGTCGGCCCCAGTGAGTTCTCTCCTACCTTGATCATTAGGCTGGGAGATCGACATAAAGCTGCTCAGTGCCTCATAGGGTGCAATCTGTATACTCGCTTGAGAATTGTTGTTATAGGAGAATTCCACTAAGGGTAAATGCTCTTCCTAGCTACCCTTAAGATCCAAGACGCATGCTCGTAGAATGTCCTCCAACATTTAGATGGTTCTCTATCTTGCAGCGTCTGCTCCCCAAGGGATGAAGCGGTGCTCATCATCAATTGTGTAACTCATGGCTCGGCGAAGCTCTCAAAATGGTATAAACACAGGGTCCGATCCATTTATAAAGACTATACTCATGCTTGAGACCGATCTCCTTTATGTATAACTGTAGAATTCCTCAGTGAAGGTCATCCACATGGCGAAAGTGTGCAGACTTTGTAGGCACATCTATGATCACCCGTGCCACCATGCCTCGCGATCGCGTGTCAAAGTGTAGTGAGTCCTGAAAATCCATCGTGATGTACTCTCACTTTCACTATGCTACCTCCAACTACTGGAGTAACCCCACCAACCTCTAGTGTTCAGCTTTTACCTGTTAACAAGTGAGACACCGACGAACAAAATCCCCAACTTATTGCTTCATTCCACTCCAGTAATATTAGCGATGAAGATCATGGTACATCTTCGTGCCATCTGGATGTATAGAAAAATGAGAGCATTGGAACTCCATGAGGATCTCTTTTCTCAGGTACCTGTACGGGGAACCCGATCTACCCCTATCTTTTGAAGACTACCATTCATGTGAATGACCCGACCTTAAATCCTTGTGCATGACATGCGGTCACTGATGAATGCTATCATGTCTTGGCCTGGATTTTCAATCACTTTACTTAGTAGGAAGGCGCAGCCGCAAACACCAACACCTAAGCCCAGTCCATAGTACAGCCGAGTGTCATGACCTCGAGCATCGCCCGCTCAGAAGCTATAATGGTCGATACTCCACTTGGCTTTGGCCCGAGCGCCAACCTTGCATTGCTTCTTGGAATGGTAGATCATAATCGTCCAAATATTCCATCCACCTGCGTTGCCTCATGTTGAGGTCCTGCTGTGTAAAGATGTACTTTAGACTCTTGTGGTCCGAAAACATCTCGCACTGCTCATCGTATAGATAGTGGAGCCCAAATATTTAACGCGAAAACAATGGCCGCCAGTCATGCGTGGGGTAACTCTGACTGTCGAGAACCATAAGCCACAACCCTCCTAGACTACATCCCTCCTAGACTACATCAAAACCCATCCTAGTCCATCCTTCGAGGCATCACAATACACTATGTACCTCTGTTCCCTCTCTAGGATTATCAGAATAGGAGCTGGAGTAAGCCTTTTTTTTAATTCTTGGAATGCCCTCTCACACAAATCATTCTACTCAAACTTGCCTCTTTTCGGGTCAATTTCATCATAGGCGTAGCTAGTCGAAAGAAGTCTTTAATAAACCTCTTGTAATACCTTGCCAATCAAACAGCGTATCAGAAATGACTTTAGTCTCTCTGACATGTCTCGACACTTCTTCTAGTCCAGCACAGAAAGCCTTTGAGTCGATTCCACATTACCCAAGAATCTCACCTCGGTAAGCTAAAATTCACATTTTGTTGACTTTGGCATACAATTGATGGTCTCTCAAAGCCTGGAGAACAACCCTCAAATGATCCTCATGCTCTGTTTGCCTTTTTCTATATAGACTAAAACCCCTCAAATTAACATAGCTACAAGAGCCTTAGAATTCTCTTGTATCCATGTCACTTTAGATGAGTTTGCTTGCTAAAATAAATTTCTCTAAATGTTAAAGGTTAAAAATAAGGGTTCGTCATGATACTTTGCAAGTCTTACAGACCTTAATTAGTAAATCTTGGGTAAAATCATATCCATACATAAAAACGGAAGCGATGGGTTTATCAGGAATTGGCTTTGTTCCATTGTATTTCATTGATGGTTTTCGTTTCTCACAGTAAACTGGTTCAATCCATTCTTTTATATACAATTTATTTTTAGTCATTTACTTTTGTTTTAGTTTAGTTTGAACATATTCAATGGTATAGGATCTTTAATTTTGTAGTTTTGATAAAGCATTTCATTATGAGTTTTGAGTCTAAATGATGAAATTTTTAGTAGTTGGAGTAGTTGACTTGTAATTCGCTATCAATCTGTGGAATGATCACGGACTTACATTCAGTTGCTTGTATGGCCTGTACTTGCGGAGTGTCATGGCGAACCCTTATTTTTAACCTTTAACATTTAGAGAAATTTATTTTATCAAGCGAACTCATCGAAGTGACATGGATACAAAGGGTGTAAAGAGCTCTTGTAGCTATGTTAATTTGAGGGTTTTAGTCTATAGAAAAAAGGCAAACCTGTTTTTATGGGCGCGGATTGCGAGTATTGAAAGAATTAATTAGATCGATATTAATGAAAGAAGGAAATACTAATTTGGACATTTTAAAGAAAGAACAAATAGTTTTGAAGCGTTGGCTCTCAACCACTAAACTTTAACAAGCTATGTTGAAAATATTTGTTTTAAGTTTGACTAATCCTATTAATGTCGAGTGTGCTTTGATTTCGAGGAAAACCTTTAATGCATAGGAAACGTGAGTTCGGCACGATTCCGGCGAACCTTTGAGTGGAGAGAACATAAGGGCTTAAGAAGACAAAAGGCGACATAGCCATGGCGGATGAGACGCGACGAGACGGAGGAACTGAGGGAGGACAGCGGTCGGAAGGCCCATTCACAGATTGATGGAGTTGCAGGCACATTATTCGGGAAGAGTATTCTGATCAGGCCTGACCCTCTGCTGTAGATGCAAACAATTTCGAACTTAAGCCGGCGTGATTCTGATGGTTCGGCAACATCGGTTCTTGGTCACCATGAAAAGACCCAAGCGAACACACAGGAAGATTTCTGGGATGGTATCTGATGTGAAGGCAGATAATTGTGAGACAGAGGTGATAAATTGCATCTCTTACATTTCTTTAGAGATAAGCGGCCACATGGTATGAATCATTACCATATGGTTATTGATACTTGAAGGATTGGTAGAAGCTTACTTGGCGATTCTTTCCCCATCTGCCGGAGAGAAGAAGAATGTAGTATTCCGACAAAGGGAAGATGAGAGCACATGTGTAGCTTAGGAAAGATTCGAAGGTTGCGAAGAGGTGCAATGCATGGAATAGATCTGAAGACTTGGATGGACATAGTGTATCATGCTCTGAATGATACATCTAAGGAACGTATCGATGCTTCATCGCGTAGACATTGACGAAAAAGTCTTTGAAGAGGCGAAGTCGATGAAGACTTGTGAAATGTAATATGAAGCTCCATCTGAGTTTTCAAGAGAGAGCGGCAGAGGAAAAGGGGTCATGGAGTGAAGCGAGATGACATCCGTAAGAGCAAAGTTGGATGCCATAATGCATAAGATGCTGGACAAACAAAGAGAAGATGCATTGCTCATGAAATAGGAGCGTGGAAAAGAACTTGAAGAAGAAGTCTTTGATGTACTGCAGAAGAAGATTCTTATAGTGGGAAGTTAAGTAGTGAGCAGGCAAAGAAGTTGTCATTTAGGCCGTCCTAACTGCCCACACTCGATCCGGCCTTTGAGGAACCATGAGAATTTCTCATATGGTGGAGGGGGCATTACACGGCCCTGAGCGGGGGCGACATCTGATAAGGATATCGTGACCACGAGGTTCTAGCGGCGGCAAGGTGGCGGTAGATATCATGGTCAAGGAGAATTGACCATTTGAAGAACAAACCCTTTCTGATTCATGAGGGGGCCCGACAAAGAGCTGTACAATTCCATGAACAGAAACTATCGACTTGGAAGCTTTCCGGAGTGCGATGCCGATGTTTCAGAAGAATGCTAGTGCCTCACTGAAAAATTTAGAGACACAAGTAGAACCTGGCCTGAATATGCCAAATCGAGGAGCAAGGGAACATTCCACTAGTGACCTTTCAGGAAGAACCCAGCGCGCCGTGAGTACAATTAAGTGGGAAAGGATTTGACGGCAGACGAAAGGAAAGAAGAGGCGAAGTAGAAAGAAAGAGGCGAAAGAAGAAGGAAGAACAGCAGTTGAACAATGAAAGGAAGTAATGACCGGAAAAAGAAGAAGTACCGGCGTATACACTGCGATTGCCATTCCCACGGAGACGAAGTCAAGAAAGGAAAACCAGTTTTAAATTCTTGGATATTTTTCAAGAAAATAAATAAATATCCCATTTGCAGAGGTGACCAATAAATGCCTCTTTATCTGAAAATTTACGAGAAGGAGATCTTGAAGCGAGAAAGAAAGATAGGCGGGAGGGTATAGTTAGCAGGCGCTACTTGGGTGCCATTATCGTGACTCCCGGCAAAGATGAAAAGATACTGGCGGTTTCACCATTCCACTACTCCATTATGAAATATGAATTGAAAGCTTTATGTGATTTTGGTGCAGAGTATAAATTTGATACCTCATCGAATTGGTGCGAGACTTAGTTTGGGAACTTGCAGCCAATGATTACATTACAGATGGTTGATGAATCGATGGCACAGCAGGGCATTCTGAAGTGCTTATCAAGGTTGGGAAATTCATTTCCCGATGGATTTGTTATCATGCAGATGGAGGAAGATACCCGAGTTCCTTTGTTCTTTGGGAGGGCCTTTCTTAGGGGTATATGATAGGCGTCGAAAGGTGAAGTATTTTTCGAGTTTGGGATGAAGCGGTGCATTTTAATATTAATAGAGGATGTTGTCGGGCGGGACGGTTGTATGGGTAAACGATAGCCTTCTCGATGATGGGCGAATTACGATTGTATCATTGACACTCTATCAATGGAAATTGAGATGAATTTTCGATTACCTTGAAGAAGGCTTTAGTTGTGAAGTACTGCCTTCAAATGTGTTTAACAAGGAAATAGTCTCGAGTATAAATGAAAACAGTCAAGATGAAGTAAGCAGCCAGAAACAACAAATTCATGAGCAAGAAACCCAGATGCGGAAGGGCTAGCATTGGAAAGAATTGCTGATCATTTAAAATATGAGTTTTAGAAAGAAAAGAAAACAGTTATCATATAATTGCATTAGTGAAAGGTGAAAGAACGAGAGATTCTTTGGTAATTCTGAGAAAATACAAAAGCGATTGCTTGAGTGATTGAAGATACGAGTATCAGCCCTCATTGTATACAAAATATTGTGGAAGATAATCGAAACCACAGTGAACATCAAAGGAGGTTGAACCCGGTGATGAAAAGTTGTCGGAAAGAAGTTAAGAATGGTTAAATGCGGGTTTTATATATGCTATATCGGACGTTCTTGGGTAAGCCAGTACATGTGGTTCCCCGAGAAAGGTGGATTCCTTTGTGATCGAAATAGAAAGAATGAACTAATTCCTATAAGAATTTGTGAGGATGGAGGTGTGTATTGACTCTGAGAAAATTGAATCGCAGCGAAGGATCATTTTCCCCTGCCTTTCATTGATCAGATGCTGGATAGGTTGGCGGGACACCCTCATTTTTGTTTTCTTGATGGATACTCTAGATATAACCAAATTGCTATTGCACCTGAAGATCAGGAGAAAACCACTTTTACATGCCCATTTGGTACTTTGCTTTAGGAGGAATGTCATTTTGGTTTGTGTAATGCTCTGAGTACTTTCAAAGATGCATGATGTCTATATTTTTCTGATCTAGGAAAGAAGTTATGTCAGTCTTCATGGATGATTCCCCGATTGTATGGATCCGATTTTGAACAATGCACCATAACACAGTGTGATTACCTCGAGTCTGAAACGAATGCGCTCTAAGTGGGAAAAATGTCTGTTTTATAGTTCTGAAGATTGTCTTGGGGCACATGATTTATGCGACGGGGCTTAGAGGTAGACCGGACAAAAGTTTCAATTATAAGAAACCTAATGCCATCCACTACGATCGAGGAATCGAAGTTTCTTAGAGACAATTTAGTTTTATGAAGTTGTGGATATTTCTCAAAAATTGCTAGACCACTATATTGCTGGAAAAAGATACTAAGTTCTATTTTGATGAATCCTGCCCGAGAAAAGCATTTGAAGAAAATCAAATCCGGACTTGTGGGAGCTCGATCATGTAGCTTGATTGGAGCAGAGGAGTGAAATCATGTGTGATCTGGTGATTCGATAGAACATGTTAGAATAGGAAAGATGAGAAAGTATTGAAGCCTGTATCTTATGCTAGCAAAACCTTTAATGAAACCTGAAAATTACTCTATATTAGAAAGGAGATCTTGTGATAGTATTTGCATACGAAAAATTTAGGCATGTTGGGGTCTATGTTATCTACTTGAAGTCATGCAATGATTAAATATCTAATGGCAAAGAAAGAAGCAAAGCTTAGGGTGATCGAATGGGTACTATTATTGCGAGAATTGATTTAAATAAAGACAAAGGAAGTGACAATGTGATGGGCGATCCTTGTAGTGAAACCTTTGTCACAAGAAGCGAGAAAGCGGCGAAAATTTCCTCGGATGACGGTTATTCCGGTTGTATCCGATCCGCATGGTATCTTGAAATGTGTGAACTATTGGCTGAGTGCACGAATTCAGCTACCAACGGAAAGAAGCTAAGGGGTAGCCAGCTAATTACTACATACAGGATGATCCGCTATTGTTTAAGAGGCGATACGATTATAGGAGATGTATGCTAGGAAGGGGGAAGCGAAGCAGATTTACAAGAATGTCGCATCACCATATGGAGGACATTTTGTAGGAGATAAAACAGCCCGCAAAATTCTCGATCGGATTTCTTTGGCCTACTATTTTTAAGGAATTGTTTTGAATGGGTGGTATGTGATCAATGCGAAGAATGGAAATATAGAGAGCCAAAGGCATGAGATGCCCTGCGAGGTATCACGGTGGTGCGACTATTTGATGTATGGGGAATGGATTTTATGGGACCTTTTTCTAGTTTCATTTGGAAATATATACATACTCTGGCATTTGTGGATTATGTATCAAAATGGAGTAGAGAAGCGGCATGTCGAAGAATGATGCCAATACGAGTTATGGGATTTTTTAAAAGAAATATTCTTAGCGATTTAGGACACCAGGAACTATAATTAGTGATGGAGGGAAGCCATCTTGCAAATAAGGTGTTTGACAGAATGTAGTATCGAGCACATTATGAGCTTGGCTTATCATCCTCGAGCAAATGGGCGAAATTTGAGGAAATTTCCAGAAATAAAGAAAGTGCAGAAAAACATGGCTGGCAGGAGAGATTGGTCTTTGAAGCTTGATGATGCACTATGGGCATACAGGACTGCTTTTAAAACTCCCATTGGAATGTCTCCATACAGACTTGTCTTTGGAAAACCTTGTCACCTACCTCTGATCTAGAATATATAAAGCTATAACCAGGCCCATCAAAAGCTAATTTTGATTTTAATTTGCTAAAGAAGATGGAGTTACTCAGGTTAAATGGGTGGAAGGGTTGAGGAATGAAGCTGTATTAGTGCGGAATCTGAGACAAAACAAAAAAATGGCATGATGATGAATTTTGAGGGAATTCAAGGCGGGGAGGATCAGGTCTTGTTATTTCAGCTCCAGTTAAAGACTCTTTCGGAAAGATGAAGTCGAATGGAGTGGACCATTCACAGTGGTAACAAGCGGCCGAGTTTGGGGCGGTGACAACACAGAACCGGCGATCATGAGGAGTTCAAGTTAGCAGTGAGATTAAAACATTATCTTGAAAGCAATTGGAAGATTACAACCATAGTTACGAACTAAAAAAGTGAAGAAAGCGAGAACAATAAGCGTGAAAGTCAGGCTAAAGACTAAAAATTGAAGCGACTTTGTGGAAGCGTCCACCAGTTTGTTTTAATTTTCTTGTTTTCCATTTTCTGATTTTAGTGTTTAAAATTTTTAATAGATTCTTGTAATTGTATTCATTAGTGATTGAAGAGTAGTTAAAATTTTTTTGGCACCACGGATAATGAAGATCTGTGCGAGAGAGCATCAGAAATAAGCTTTAATCGGCATAAGAAATCAAAAAAGGGCAGTATCTTCTTCTTCTTGATTTGATTTTAAAATTTGTCTTGATATAGCATGATTGAAAGTTTGGGGGAATTTTTATCTTGTTTTGATGCTTAATTGTTGAATGTGATGCATGATAAGGATTCTTGGGAATTTGTGCACGATCTGAGATAAGTTGAGTTGTAGTTGTTTTTGAATGGAAGTGAATAAATTGAAATTCTTTATGAAGTGCAGATGTTTTATGTTTTGGAACATGACATTAATTCAAAGTGGCAGCAAGAGTGCTAGATGTGAAAAATAAAAAGTGGAAAAGAAGTCAAAATAATGAAATTGAGTCACAAGTGAAATAAAGGGAGGAAGAACATTTTTTATGTTACCTTTGATTTTCCACTGTCGTGACCTAAATTTTTAGGTCACGACATAAAATTTTGAAGTCGTGACCAGAAAAATCCTGAAAAAGTTAAAACCTCTAATTTTGGGCGTCCAGCAGTAAAAAAAAAAATTGAAAATCATTAATTTAGTGGCCCAATAGTTAATGTCTTGACTCCCAAAGCGCTGTCATGACATTAAACCCAACATCTATTCCACTTCAAATTCAACTAGACTACAATTCACCCTAACCTTTCAGTTATGAATCATTCATTCAGAATCTTTGAAATAAATAGTTATTAATGCAGAAACAAAAATCAATGTCTTGATTGAACCAAATTGTTTAGTATGGTCAGTTTCGAGGAGAATAATCAGAGGAAATTTAATAAATTCAAGAAAAACGATCAATATTCTCACACAAAGGCCCAAAAAACCTCGATTGGAAATATCAAAAAGTAAGAGTCGAGGAACCTCATTTAATCCACTCATCGAAGGGTCAAGAAAGAATAAAATGACCCAACATAGAGTTTCCCGAGAGACAGAATTCACTATAAAGGACTAGAGAACAAAGGAAAAATAAGCAGAGAGAATGGAGAAAAGAAGAATAAGAAAAGAAAGGCTCGAGGTTACTTGAACACGAGTTTATGGAATGAATGAATTAGGAAAACAAACCAATTCCATTCTTTATTCCATAAAACTTGGTGTAATCAAGAGAGTGGTTGATGGGAAGGGAATAGGAAGAAGAGTTGAGGTGGGGCAGTCGACAGGCTCCAATTTGTTAGACGACCTTGTTAGCTGCGAATCACTCTTGGAGGGCTCGAGTGCAGGTAGACAAATTTTGAAGCAGGAGCTGCAACCTTCTGGGAGAAAATATGGGATTTTAGATCAAGAAACATAGAGTTTTTCTCGAATTTGAATTCTGATTTTATTTGTAAAAATGGATTGTACAATATCGAAATATTTTGATATTTGAATAAAATTTCTGTTGACTTACAAATTGATTGTTCATGATATCTTAATTTTGTTTCTGTGTCATTTTATTTTATGTTCAAGAATCAAATAAATAATTCTGTTTTGTTTCCAAGAACAGAAATTTGGAAAGAATCAGGGCCTGAATAATTAAAACTGGAAATTAGGAGTATTTACTGCATTGTTTAAATTCAGTTTAGTTTGCAAAATTTGGAAAATTGGTTATTGCTGATGGAACAAAATACTTGGTTGAAATAATGTAAAAGTAAACAATAAACTTCAATATAAATGAAATAATCTATTAAGTCAACCATTATGACTTTGAAATTAAGACATCTTAAAATTTAGTTGAGAGTCGTAGTCCACGAACTTGTTTGATTATTGATTGAGGCAAAATCTAAGGTGAAAACAGCCAACGAAATGATAGAGGCCATCCTTAGCAGCCAGGCTTTCTAAGCCTACCCTCGAAATATGTAAAGCATATTCTCAATTCCTTGATTTGAGCTGAAACAAGCCTTATTTCTTCATTAATGCGACAATTTGTAGAAATTTCCGCCTTGCAATAAACTTGCGACAAAGCGAATTATCCGGTTCGGTTCGAAAAAGGATTTAATATAAAGGAAGAAACAAGTTTTGGGGAATAATATTTCCAAATTTTGACAATGAAGGAGTTGAAGAAATAAGAAAATTTGAAATTTAGTGAAATAAGGAATAAGTTTGTCTTGTGGCCTATGTTCCCTTGAACAATTAAGCTCGTAGGGTGTTTAACACCTAGCACCTAATGCCACGCTGGTATGGGAACACTAGCCCTAAAGTTCTAAGAATGTAGAAAGCCTGAAGAGAATGAAAACATTGCACTATTCGAATCTTAGAAAAATAAAAAGCAAAGGAGTCAAAGAACAAAAGATACTTGCTGAATCAAGTACATATGGAAATTGGGGCTATAAAGAATTCAAAAAAGATGAATCAGGCTAAGATTGAGGAGGAATCGAAAGAACAAGAAGAAAAAGATTAAGTTGGAGCAACAATGTAGAGAAAGATGGAAGCTGGGTGATTTACAACTTAGAATTTTTCCATTATCTACCCGATTATCTAAGCCCTGACATTAGAAGCACGAAAGACCTCATTGATTTTGAAGGTTGGATTTACCTACATTAGTAAAATCAATATGAAAAACAAGCATATAGGACTTTGACAAGCAGTCTAGAAAACTCCCGAGGAAGATTGCTTAAATTCAACATGAAGATGAAAAGGATTGAAGACCTACACACACACAGAGAACAAGACTTGTTGAATAAACTGTTTGAATACATTAGTTCATCAAGAAATTTGTGATAGAAGTATACCATGTCTTATTCTTGCATCAAAACTGAAATTTGAAATAATATTGGTATCTCTTAATTCCATATCAGAAAGGTGGAATGAGAAGACTGTAGTATGAATCAGAAAAATGTCCTTAAAAATTTTCTAAGCTTATTTGTTTGAGGACAAACAATTCTTTCTCTTCTTTGCTTGAGAGACGAAACAAAATCAAGATTTAAATTTGATGGAGTCTAAAAAGCTCATTGAGTTTTAAATCATTTTGCCTTTATTATGAGATAAATGTTGAATTGTTTGAAGAAAAGTGGATAATTAGGCTCAAACTTCATTTTGCGAGGAAAATCTGTGAGAAACTCAAATTTTGGCAGAAATCGAGGAAGAAATCAGCTGCGTGTGGAAGTCATTTGGAAAGTTAGGTCGCGACCGAGCTCGATTTCCAGCCATTCAGGTCACGACATCATGGGTGGCTTTGAATAAAAACTGGAAACGTAAACAAGTGAAATCGTGACTTGAAGAGGGAGGATTTGCAAACGCGAGGGCATAATTGATGTCGCGACATCACTCGATGTTGCGACATAAGCCGGGAAGATTCAAGATCAAGGACCAGGATGATATTAACTGACAATTGATAAGGTTGCGACTGAAGAAGAAGTTGAGCAAAATAGAGTGAGGTCAAGCACGCTGATGTGACCTGGGAAATAGTTGGGAAGAAAGAAATTAGTTGCAGCGTGGGGCGAGGTTGCAACCTGAAGAAAAGAATGGCGGAAGAAAAGAGGTCGCGACATTACCATGAAGTCGCGACATAAGAATGATACATATGAAGGCAAAAAAAAAAACTACCAACGATTGCGACCAAAGAAATCAAAGTCACAACATGAAGTCGTCATCTGAACGATGAAGTGGGTACGCAACCTAGAATTGATGTCGCCTTTCGGAAAGGTGAAGAATGAAAGAAAATGATGTCGCGACCTTGATTTGAAAGATCGCGACATCGACACTAAAGGTGCAGACAAATGATGTCGCGACATGACTTCGATATCGCGACCATTGATCAAGGCATTTGCAAGACAAATTAGTTTGCAAGCGGAGAAAGGAAGAGTGCGGTGATCCGAACCATCAAAATCATGTGTGACATCAATTTGAAGTCGTGACATAGAGCGAATATTTGGGCTTTTTCTTTGGATTTTCCACGGAGCGACAGGATTAGGCCAGATTCTTTTCACAGGTATAAATAGATAGCTTTAGAGGAATGGTAAAGTAGTTTTCTCCTTCTTGACTACCCGTGAAGGGGAAAGGAACTCGGTGTATATTTTAGAGCGATTTTTATTTTTTATTATTTTAGTTTTATTTTTGGTTTGAATCTGTGATGTGCGGAGGCAGTAGAGCTAGATTGTTAGTTACATTATTTTCTTAGTATTACTGCACGGAAATTTATGAAATCTAGACAAATTAAAATTCATTTCTTCTCGGTTTATTGCAATTACAGTGGTTGTGCGTGATCGACACTCCATTTCTTGATTCGCAATGCGATGTCAGGCCCAGCATTTCGGCTTGATTTGATTTACATTTAGTTCTGATCTTTCTGCACAATTTAAGGAAATTAATTTGGGTTCGGTTTTTCGCAATCGTGTCGTTTTAATGGATAAGTTCCCGATAGTAGTACCTAGTACCGGTTGAGGAATGTAATCTTACTACGATATCGAGGATGCCTGCGTGACAGACGGAGAGATTCACGAGTTGAGCATTCTTTTTCAGGTAGGTTAGGCTACCGTGTATTTCTTGAGCTGCGAGTTCATTTGATCGTCCTCCATTCGCTCATGGTGAAGTTGGAGGGTGTGTTAACAATATCAATAATCAGAGAGTTCACCTTAATCTACAGTGCGTTAGATCCTGAAGTGTTAGCTTAGATCTGTCGAGGGAAAGGGATAAACATAGATAAGAAGTTGAGCCACCCATTAAGTAGTAGAAACTTAGCTAAAATCTGAGAAGGTAAAGTAAAGTTAATTTAGCTCCGATGGAAATGGGTGTGAAGTATTGAGAAAAGAAAAATACGAGATCTTGCAAGAGAATATGTGGAATAAAGGGTAAATTGGTTGATCTTGTCTTCGAAGCGGGATATTAATCATTAAGCCGGAGAAATCCAATTCCAATAATTAGGAAATCTTGGACAAAGTCAGGATCCGTACATAGAAGCAGGCTGCTGGACATAGTCTTTTGGAATTATTTGTTCATTGTATTTCATTGATAGTTTCGTTTCTCATAGTAAGTGATTCGATCCATTCTTTTTATGTACAATTTAATTTTTAGTCATCACTTTGTTTTAGTTTAATTTGAGTATATTCAATAGTATAGAATTTTAATTTTTTGTCGTTTGATAAAACTTTCACTGTGATTTTAGTCGAATAGTATGAAATTTTAGTAGTTGGGGTAGTTAATTTGTGGTCGCTATCAATCTCTATGGGAACTGATCTTGGACTTACATTAAAATTTACTACTTATATGACTGTGCACTTGGGTGTCATTACACTAAACCCTTATTTTAATCTGAACATTAAGAGAAATTCACTTTAGCAAACCCAGCTTATCGTGACATGGGTATAAGAGAATTGTAAGGCTCTTGTAGCTATGTTAGTTTAAGGGGTTTTAGTCTATATAGAAAAAGGCGAACAAGTTTTTATGGCGAATTACATGTCAACTACTCCAACTACTAAAATTTCATACTATTTGAACTCAAAACTCATAATGAATGTTTTTATCGAAACTCTGAAAATTAAGATCTATACCATTGAATATGTTCAAACTAAACTAAAACAAAAGTAAATGACTAAAAATAAATTGTATATAAAAGAATGGATTGAACCAGTTTACTGTGAGAAACGAAAACCATCAATGAAATACAATGGAACAGTCAATTCCGGCACTAAACCCATTGCTCTGTTTTATGTATGGATATGATTTTTCAATTTACTAATTGTAGGAATTGGATTTCTCCTATTCCAGCTGGTTTGATATCCTTACTTCTCTCGAAGTCGAATCAAACCAGCTACTGTATTCGAATTCTCTTAGAATGGGTATTTTCTTTGCAATGCACTTCACACCCATTTTCTTGTGTATTGTTTTTACTTTACCTTCTCGGGATTTTTCGCAAAATTTCTACTACTTAATTGGTGGCTCGACCTCCATATCTATGGATTTATCCCTTTTCCCTTAATCAGATCTAAGCTAACAGAGTTGGAACTTACGTAGATTAAGGTGAGCTGCGATTAATATATTGTTAAATGCACCCCTCCAACTTCAATTATGGCCAGATTGGGGATTTATCAAAATGAATACGAGGCCTGACGAGTTCGTCCCAGCGGTAGTCGAACATACCCACGTAAAAGAATGTTCTCGACTCTCGGGATCCTAAGTCTCTTGTGTCACTCGGGAGGGCATCACAGGATATGAGTAAGATCACATTCCTCAGATGGTATTAGGTACTACTATTGGTAACTTATCCATTAAGCGATATCGATTAAGCAAAGTAGAGACCCAATTAATTCTCGTAAATTATGCGGAAAGGCGCCAACTAAATGTAAATCAAATCCAGTGAGTTGCGCTCTAATTACTACATTGCTAATCAAGAAATGGAGTCATAGATCCTTGCGCTGCAAACTCACATGTGCAATAAAGCGAGAAGAAATGAATTCGAGAAATTTATCTAGATTTCATAAATTTCCGAAGCGTATCTTGAAGAAAAATAGCAGAACTAATCCATTTCTACTCGTCTACTACGAGTTCGTGAATTCAAAACAAAAATAAAACTAAAAAAATTAAAAAAATAAAAATCTATTCTAAAATATACAAGTTCCTCTTCTTTTCCCTTCTTTGGGTAGTCAAGAAGGAGAAAAACTACTTTACCATTCTAAAGCTATCTATTTATCGCCAAAGAATGCAGTAGAATCAAATGCTCCGGGTGGAAATCGAAGAAAAGCCCTGACTGCTGTTCTATGTCGCGACTTCAGGAAATGTCGCGACATGGACTCTGATGGCACGTGATATCGTCAGCGACCTCTTCACCCTACGGTACAACAATTGTCTGCAACTCTCTGTTCAGTATTGTGACATGATCGCTACAAATATTCTGATGGATAACGAACTCGAGTCTCGCCATACGTGCGTTTTCTTCAAATACTGCTAAAGTTGGCATCAGCGGGTGATGCACGCTGTTTATGGCGACTGTGGCCAGCGACATTTCTTGGTACTGTCGTGACAATATGAAGTCTTTTTTGCCTTCATATGCTGTCAATTTTTATATCCAGCGACTGTGTGATCCACGACCTCGCCCTAGCTTCGCATTTCTTTCTTGATTTGCAACACCGGTTCTGCGTTGCTAATCTTTCTTCCCCAACTATTTCTAGGCCATGACATCAAATGATGTCAAATGACCTCACACTATTGCTAAACAACTGCTTCAGTCAGCGACGCGTGAGTGATAGCGACATCATCTACGGTCGCGATCTTGAATCTTCTGTTTTATGTCGGCGACATCGGAGGCCGATGTCGCGGCATCAGTATGTCTCGCTTTGGCGTTACAGCATATCTTTCAGGCGCGACTTCCGCTGCGTTCGATTTCTTATTCGAAGCTTGAAATTTATTGTCGTAACACAGAATATTTGGCAATGAAAGCTTACTGTCAGCATTTCGGTAAATGACAAATCTGCTAAGTATTTCTGCGATTTTAACAAAATTGAAGTTTACTGACCACGCAAGTAATTTGATCAGTTATCCCTTTCTTTCATCAACATTTATCTCATAATAAAGTCGAAGGATTAAAGGCTGTGAGCTGGGCTCATCATGCTCACTCACCGGACTTAAAGTATATTAGGATGTCGTGAACGAAGACCACAACAACCGATCTAAATAAGGTTGGAATACCCTATGCATGAGATCCATGAATGCCATTGGAGCGTCGAAAATCAGAAGGCATCCTTGTGTTCGAAATGCCCGTATCGCGTCACGGGGAAATCTTGTCTTAGGGATATCGCACTCCTGACCCTCAAGCGTGAGTAGCCGGTGTGGAGATCAATCTTATAGTTTACCCGCCTATCAGTTGATCAAACAAATCATCAATCCTCGGCAAAGGGTACCTATTCTTGATGGTAACCCTATTCAACTACTGGTAATCGATGCAAATCCGAAGGGTCTTATCCTTCTTCTTAGCGAACAACACCGAAGCGCCCCAAGGCGAAGTGCTCGGTTTAATAAAACCTCTGTCCAACAATTCTTGCAATTGGACCTTGAGCTCTTACCTTTCAGCCAAGCTCCATTCTATCACAGTATAAAATAGAGCGATATGCAGGTGCATCTACGATAACGAAGTCTGACCTTATGCGAGAGGTAATCGAGCAATTCCTTAAAAAAAATCCTCATAATCGCACCTTTATCAAGTGAACCCTGACTCTTGTCTCGTCTTGTCCTCCAGGGTAAGGCTTTCCAACAAACCTTGCAACTGTCCGTGCCATCTAGAATCATACACAATCTGGGGTAAAGCATCATGATTATCCCCCTGAAATATAAAGCGACTACCATTTGGTTTATAGGCGGTAATCCTCTTACGATCGCAATTAATGACGACTCGATGTGCCTTCAACTAGTCCATCCTAAGGATGACATCAAACTCCGACATGTCCCATGCCCTCAAGTCCACAGTGAGTAGAATCGCGAGATCTCTAACTTTCGTAGTCCGATATATTTATTCAGTTACTTTGGTTCCTAAGGAGAAGAGCATGCAATCTAGCAGCGTTTCCAAGGTTTCAACCTCTAAGTCCACTTCTTTCACACATGATACAACAATAAAGGAATGAGATGCACCCGAATCAAACAATACTCTTGCTTATAGGCGCGAGTAAGCCTCTACTGTATAACAAAGCTGATGCTGCAATCGGTCTGACGTAATAGCGTAGGCATGCCCACACAGCTGTCCTGAAGTCAGTAGTGATCCTTGGCCTCTACCTCGACCCCTGCCCTGGCTTATCTTGCTTGTAGTAGTGCCCTATGCAGCGCCCTGTCTCTCTTGGCCCATGGCGGGGTAAGGAGGAACAAACTGCCACTATGGACATCCCACTGATGACTAGGGCTGAGGTGTCCCATAACTTTGGGATTCCTACCTCTGAGGACAATCCCGCCTTAGGTGTCTAGGATTATGGCAATGGTAACATGGCCCCTGCCTTGACTGGTTGTAAGCCCGGAAATATCTGCCACCTGAAATTGATCGACCTTGGCCTTGGCAGCGATGCGTATTTGTCCTTAAAACCCTTCTTGAATTAGAAGTCTTGGCACCTTCCCTGACCATAAGAAAAAGGTTGACTCTCAGCCTTATCACGCATCTCGAATGTTAGGTGCATCATCACCTCTCTCGCCCGTGGCCGCCGCGGTCTGACCGCCGAGTCTGGAGTCTTATAGTAGAAGTCCCACAATTTTACCTCGAAGGGACAATTTCAGACCATCCTAAAACATTCTCACCTTAGCCATATTTGTGGCCACATAATCATCGTAAAATGGGCTAACTCTGTGAACTTAGCCACGTACTCAAGCACTGTCATTGTTCCTTGTCTCAATTCCAGGAACTCCCGAGCTTTTGCATGTCGAGCCGATTCCAAAAAATACTTTTCCATGAAGAGCCCATGGAACTTTCCCATATCATTGACTCTGAATATCTTGGGGCTTTGATCGATCCTGCCTCAAGTTGCCCTCTATTTAGAATGTAGCTAGCTTCACCTTAGTGACATCGGAGGTGATCTCCATAGCCTCCAAGATCTTATCAACCTGTCGGAACCAATGATTAGCTATCATTAGGCCCCCTTCTACCTTGAAGGTTGGAGGATGCTGTGCTTTGAATCTCTAGAGGTTACTTGACCCTCCTTGGCTCATAGTTGCACTAGCCTATGCAATTGTAGCAACCGCCACACCAATAGCTTCCATGATAGCTTATTGGTCAAAGGCCGGTGGTAATTGATTATCACCTTGCCCACCGCCTCGGCGTCCTCTTCCTCTACCATCCATCTACACAAGTCAGATAGCAATAGAGTCTCACATAACATCCAAGGATGGATCATGTTTCATATCCTAGCGAAATGCTACGCATTTATAATGGTAATAACAGCCTAAACTATCTAGTTCGGTCTTTTTCCATATACTGCCACCAGGCATATCAAATCACACAATCACATAGTACGTAGTGGAATGCTTGGCACAGTAAAGCCGCAAGGCATGAAATGCACCATCAATGTAATGGTCTAAACCCATTCCCATTAAGGCATAGGTAATGACATACCTACCTTCTAATATCAAACTACGCTATCAGAATACAACATTGTATCGAGTTAGACTCAACCTAGAAAACCCTAAGTATTCACATACCTAAACTCCGATACCACGTTGTTACGTTGGTATCAGATATATTAAGCACTAAATAGTCAACCCTAGGCCTCTACACTTTTTTTCCTTTGCATATCTTAGACCCATGGTTGCAAGTAGTATTCATATACCTAGCTTTGATGCAATGTGACACCCCAAAATCAGAAATTAGTTGATTTACACCATCAGCACTGCGGAAATACCTATGGATAGCGCATAACTCGATTCTACATCGTTGCGTCCCATGTACCGGGATTACAATTTCTCAAAAAGGACGGTGTCCCCCTTGTACTGGAGCCAGATGAGTCAAAACTCGCTTATTTCCATGTCCCGGGTCCCTCCCTGGCCGAAGAGTACTCGAGTGGGTGAAGAGGCCTTAAAATAGCATTTGGGCACCTGTAGTCCAATGTTGTGGTAATGTCGCAACATTAACTTCCCACTGTCGTAGCGATGTCGTGACATGAACTTCCCACTGTCGCTTAGCGATGTCCGCGACATTAACTGCTTGTCATGGCGATAGTGACATTAACTGTATTGCAGCGATGTCGCAAGCATTGCCCAGCGGTATTGGGAACATCCGCAATCGATCTCATGGCGATGCCATGACATCAGCACTTAGGTTGACACCGCCGAGTTGTCGTAACCGCGACGATGTTGCAACATTATAGCCAATGTCACGACATCGGCTGATTCCATAACCAAGGGCCTCCTAAGTAATGTCGCAACATTAAGGTTCAATGTCGCGACATCAGGCCATGATGTCTAAGGTGTCGTTGCAACATGCGTAGCGATGTCGGCGACATCGAGATAACTGCCGCCGAGTTCCATGTTGTGACAATGTCGTGACATCAAAGCACGTAATTATGGGTGCGATGTAGTGGCGATGTCGCGACGTCGGTTGACTCGCCGAGGGTCCTATAGTCGATGATTTGCGACTGGCCGAGGGCAAGTATCACATGACATCAGGCTGGGCAATAGCCGACCTTTATCCCGATGTCGCGACATCGGTGACGTGACCAAGGGCCTTCTGGCTCTACGGCGTTGTGTCTTTTAAGCCTTCACAAGAGTCTTCTTATAACTTGACTCGTCTGGTTAACATGATTCAACCTCTCTAGGAAGCTTAAATGACACATAATTTTATTCTGATAACCAGAAAGTTTGAGTCTGACTCTTTACATACACGGGTACGTACGAAACTAAGTTATTTCAAGGTTTTCACGAAGGAACTATACAAGCCACAAGTCGGCTTTCTTCAGCCTCTCGGCTCCAGATGATGAGTCACGATGTATATCTGCACCTGAAATGTTGTCGTAAGGTGAGCCATGCCTAATAATCGAGACTTCTACAAATTATTACCCACAAATGCACATGAAATGTTCGCTTGGACACATTCACATATATATCAACATCCCAATAGAACAATGCAATTCTAATGGAACACTACAAGTCATGCCATTAAATGAGATGAGTCTCACTCAATGCATGAAAAATCCGAGTCATCATAGACTCCCATCACCTGATACATGTGATATGTGATAACATCCATCTTAGATGAATTTCATCCAATGATCACTTTGAAACGAAATCAAGTTTTTAGAAATCAAATTTGATTGGATGTTCACCTCCAAGGATAATTTTATTAACAAAACATGTGTCTTTTATGGGTAGGTGAACTTTCGGGGTCTTATCACAAGCTTCGTACGCCTTCCTACATTCTCACTGGTTTTCACCGTTAGACACATATGCATAACCAAAAATCTTAAGATGTTTACCCCGAGTATCTATACCTTGCTACTACGGCTACAGGATTTTCATACTCATGAACGGTGGAACTCCTTTGAACCGTGCAATTGTCGTAGTACTCATGACTACACAGGATGGGTGTGTCATGGCCTTTATTTCATGATACTGCGAACAAACGACACACTCTGTGAACTTTGTTGAAATCAGACCCTCATATTTTATAAGGATGGTGTGTGATGGCACCATGCACTTACACCTATGCATGCGATGCCTTAGTCCATATGCAATGCATTATGCCATTGTGTGTCAATTCCTTGCCACATATGTAATGCATGTCACGTAGACAATTTATCATGTATCATGAACAGTTATATCAAAAGCATATTTCTTCCAAACAGTTCATCTCAATGTCAATATATTAGAGTTCATATATCAAAATTCAATCAACAATTATCACCAAGTAATTCAATCAAAAGCAAGCAAAGACAACTTGGTTCTCGAGACCCAGTGTAGCATAGAAATGCCACAAAAGCAATCTACACATCTGACCATCATGGCAAAACATGCCACAACTTTAGGCATAGAACGGTCAGATCCGGGCAGACTATTCAAATCCAGGCTAATACCGGGCCCTGAAACATGTCATGCTGGGCCACACATCTATCCCGACCACGGAACAATCACGAACCTCGGTCCGAAGACGGTGAAGACCACAATTCTGATTCCATGAATAGTAAATTCGTTTCGATCAGAATAGGTATTTGGTAGACTTAGTCAAATGAATAGTAATTTTTGAAAAACAAGCCCGAAAATAAAAAAAATGTTTATAATAATGTATTGAGTCTAAAGAATATGAAAATAGATTAAAACAAAATTATGTTAAGGGTTGCAAATGCAATTTTTCTGAAAAAGGGCAAAACAATAATTTACCATAGAAAAATCTAAAAATTTTCTAGATCTCGGATGACGAAACGGACTTCACCGTTGAATTCATCTCAAAAAATCTAGTTATCCAGTCAAATTTCATTGAATTCCGAGATAGTCGGATTTTCACGAAATTCGAGAAGACGAACATCGAGTGGACCCGAAAATGAGATTTTTAGAAAAATCCCGAAAAATGTCAAATGTTTTAATAATTTCCATTTAAGATAGATGGAACTGAAACCGGGACGAAATAAATTATTTCGGGTTGAAAACGGACCAAAGAAAACGAGACATGTGGCGACGTGGGCCACATGTCTCGCTGTATAAATAGCCTAAAAATTTGAAGCTCTCATTTTTGCTCTAATCAAGCTGCAGAGACTAGGAGAGAGAAGCCAGGCTTCTCTCTTGGAGTTCATGGGTTCGTCGGTGGGAACTCGTGATCGGGTGAAGTTCATCACACCCCACGGCGTGACTGCGGCGTGGGTACTAGAATCTGAGATTCTGCCAAGATTAAGTTGGTTTTCACGGAAAGCAGAAAGCGTTGTCTCGGAAATCACACCATTTGAGGTAGGATTTTTCTTCTACTCGGGTTAATTTCGGTCGAAGGGCATGGGTGTATTAAAGGGAGATGCTGTCCAGTTTTTTTTTTCTCTGACCCTATGACTGTATTTTAGTCATAACTTGGCCATCACTAATCCGAATTGAGTGATTCAAATTGCTACGTAAACTATACTGATAGGAGAACAATCCACATTGAAATAGGTCAATCCAAATTCCGACCCATTTGGACTCAAAAATGCATTCAAAGTGGAGCTATGTTCAAGCCGGTTTTTACGATTACTGTTTTACGACTCCATGGCGTATTTGGCCATAAACGAGCCATCACTCGGTCGAATTAGGTGATTCAAATTTCCAATATACCTAGGCGATAGGAGAACAATTCTCATTGAAACCAGATTCAAATCAAATTTCGACCCAGCTGGACAGAAATTCATTCAAAGTGCACGGCACACTAATTCGAGGGGACACAATGGTCATAGCCTCAATTTCGGAAGGCGCCTTCTTCGTCAGGAATTTCTAGTTTTGGGTGTTCTTGGATTCTATAAATCCCATTGAGTCAAGATTCTAACCATATTCCTGTAGGACATTGGATGAAAAGAACTTATGACTGAAAATTTATGGGTGGCACCAGCGTGTCGAGGTTGTAGTTGGTCGATATGAATAATCGGGTTTCAGCATGACCATTTCATGGCATGTTGTGGGCTATTGTAAGGGTAGTAATTGCCAAATTTATTGCAAGAAAATCCATAAAACAAAAAGAGTTGGGGATTCAATTGATTTCAATCAATTGATGGTCATCTTATGGGTTCTTTGGAAAGTATAAGTATAGTTAATGGTTTAATTGAGCAGATTAAGGTATGGATGTTAATGGATTTTATGGATAATGTGACTTCTAGGAGGAAGGTGATAAAGGACAAGGAGTGGAGGTGGGAAAGTTTTGTTAAAAGGAAGAAAAAAGGCTTAAATAACTTCAAGGTGAGGAAAATACATAGAAATGTTTATGAATATATATATATATACATATATATATATATATATATATATATATATATATATATATATATATTAATGCTACCAATATATATGTTTTCATATCTATCAGCTATAAATGTTGATTGAAAAAAAAAAAAAAAGAAATGTGATTTTCTTGACTTTAAATTATTTGAAAATATATTGAAATGATTGTAGTTTCCATAGTTTTATAAAGCATGTGTTGACAAAATATGAAATGATTATGGTTTCCATATTTTATAAGTATATGATTTCTGGTTTCCATATGAAATGAAATGTTTATAAATGTATATTTTATATATGTACATGTTTATATAAAATGTTTGAATCATGATTACCCTATGTTACAAAGATAAAGTTTAAAGGAAAATCGGCTAAAGTACTTTTTCTGCGTGCATGGTACATGGGAAAGGGTTAGGATTTTTTTATAGAGGAAGGAAGAGTGATGCATATTGCCATGCACGTGTAAAGTGCGAAAAGTTTACCCAGCGCGCGTGATTTATTCCATAGTGCAATGGTATTTAAAGAAAGCCGCGATTTGCTCGAAGGATTATTTTTGGGCGTCGGTGATCGTAAGGTATTTCCTCGTAGGGTTCTTTCATGGGCGACCCGGTGGTTAACGGTCGTAACCACGATTTCGGAGGGTTCCTTTGGGTATCGGTGTCGTAAGACTGTTTCCTCGGAGGTTCTTTCATGGACCAATGGTGGTTAATGGTATGCGGGTTCCATTGGATATGACGGATTCAAAAAGGAAAAGAAAGTATATTGAAAAGATATGTTGATACAATTGTTTTACACATTGTATTTGAACTATATGGAAAAGAAAGTAAAGTAAATGTTTATAGAAATGAGATCTCTATACAATTGTTTTACACAGTATTTGAACTATAGACTTATTAATTTTCTGAATTGTACTCTCAGGCTCCTTTAGCTCACCTTTTTCGAATGTTTTATAAATGTTTTGGTAGAGGCGGCTTGCGATTCGAGCATCCCTCAGGGCGGTGACACTCGCCTCACGTGGCTGACCACCTTTTGACAATGTATAGTTTTTGTTGTAAATAACTACTTGTGCACCTTTATTTTGTAATGTATATAAGTTTTAAAAGATTGTTTATATATATATATATATATATATATATAGTGTTCAGAAAATGATTTTAAAGTTTGATTTGAAATTGGTTGTGGTGGACTTGATGTCCCATTGTTGGATGTGGAGTAAATTAAATTGTTTTATTACAGGTGTTGTAAATTGGGACATGTCCCAGTTAGAGGAAACTTGCGATTTTCTACTCAGGTTTAATGTAAAAAAATAAAAAATTGTCCACATATTTCATAAGAATTTAATGGAAAATGTAACTATAAATGGGATTGCTCACAGTTACTTTTAAGGTTTGAAAAATGGTTTTTTAAATGTGTAAGGAGTGCGGGAGGGTCCCAGAGTTAGGAAAAGGAAACAGGTTGGGTCCCTTCAACATGGTGTCAGACGAGTTTTGAAAATGTTTTAGTGTTTTGAAAAGTCTCTCCGTCTACAAAATGATTTAATATTTGTTAAAAATTATACAGTTATTTTAATAATTTTAAATGTATATGAACTTTATAACATGATATGTTTAAATGTTACGGAAATGCGTCGTCGAGGAAATTGAAGCCCCGAGGAAGTTTCTACTTGAGTTATTACGCTCTAATTAGGAACATAGATGAATATGACAATGTTCTGTTCATATCTGTTCGCCAGGCCTTACAGGCGGGACCTCGCATCCTTGAGTAGCGGGAGTGAATATACGAAAGCGATCAGATGGCTCAGTTTTAGCCACAGCATTTCGTCGGTAGTGGTAAGCTGGTGTCATTGAAGGTGAAATTAGGGGCAAGAAATTATGATGGAATAGGGGATCTTGAAAAGGCATGTGATGATGGCTAGAATTAACGAGGGTGTTCAGTGTTATGGATGCTCGATGAGAAGATGGTGACATGCTTTCCTAATGAGAGATGACACTTATGTGGAAGGCCAGTGCAGAGGCGATTTCCAGAGGGTGTCCTGTGGACTCAGGTTTAAGAGGAGTTTCTGAAATTCACCTACGGTTTATAAGATCCTTAAATTGAAGGAATTTTTCAAGCAGGAGCAATTGCCATGTCGGTGACAGGATTATGAAAAGAAGTTCTAAAGGCCCAGTGGAGCATGTTCATATTTTGCTGTTCTGAGGAACAGAAAAGTAAGAGGAGTTTAACTCGTGGGCTGAGAAAAGTCGAGGGTGTGTTCGTCTCACCTCGGTATGAGACTGATTGTTGAAATTTGCCATGTCGGGATAGAAGGAGTTTGGGATTAGCTCTCAGATTACAAGGTTAAAGAGACGAGAGATGGATCTACTTGGACTCAGGGTGGATTCAGTAAAAAGTCAAAGGAAAACCACCTGGGTAGGCGGTAAGGCAATTCGAGGCGTGATCCGTCGGAAGTTCGATAAAACCTGCTGGAACTTCTTGACCTAAGGCAGCAATGTAGTAAGTGTGGAAGGTTTCGCAGAAGTGCGGACAAGTGCCGATGTTTGTTACAGATGTGGACCGGTCGGGACATTTGCAAGATGTACAATTAGCCTCAGCTGATGGGTAGTGTGGCACTAAGTGCGGTATTTTGAGTAGGCAGAGTCGGGATCGAGGAGAGGGGCGTCCGGTAGAGGTTCTACTCCTTCTAGTAGATTCTAGTGCCACTGGCGATGAGTCTAGCCACAGGACTCCAGTGACCTATATGACCCGGGCCGGGGTATTTCTTCATTACCGACGGGATGAGTAATCTTTGCTCTAGATGTATAGCAATTATGATTTTGATATTTTATTCATGATGCTTCATATTTTATAGACCACAGAGCAACACATTCTTTTATTTCTATAGGGTTTATTTCAAATGTTAATGTGAGTCCCAACATAGAGGCGCAGCATAGTAGTATCTCTTCTACAGGAGATTCCTGGCTAGAAGAGAGTGTTTTGTGGATAACGGGGTGGTGTGGAGGCGGGAGTTTACGCGGACTTGATGTTATTAGACATCCATGACTTTGATGTTATCTTGGGCATGGATTGGCTATCTAGACTTGTCGTGCTGCGGTGGATTGTAGAAAGAGGTTAAGTTACGAGACCCAGGGCGGACGGAGGTTGTGTTCTGTGGGTTGAGCCTTTGCCCTACGGTGTTATGGCAGCTATGAAGGCTAGTAAGATGTCAGTCATCAAGGGTACTTAGCATACCATTGAGGTGAGGATAGTGGTAGTGTGGAAGACATTAGATGGTCGAGAGGAATTTCGGATGTATTTCCAAAGGATCTTCTAGAGGTGTACCTCGGATAGAGATTGATTTCGATTGAATTGGCCCTTGGGACGGAGACCAATCTCTAAGGCACCTTGGGATGAAACAACTGAGGTTGAAAGATTAAGAAGTACGGATGGAAGGCTTGTGAGTAAGGGTTTTGTCGGTGAGTACTTACGCGCCAGGGAGCTCCTGTTACATTTGTGAAGAAAAGGATGGAAGTTTGAGATTGTGTATTGATTCTGAGAGAGTTGAATAAAGTGTAATCTGAAATCAATACCACTTTACCGTTGATGATCTTTTGACCAATTACGGGGGGAGGCGAGATTATTTTCAAATTGATCGAGTTAGGTTACCCATCAATTAAAGATCCGGTCATAGGATGTTCCCAAGACAGCTTTCAGAACACGGTATGGGCATTACGTGTTCTTAGTCATGTCATTTGGACTAACTAATGCCCAATTTGTTTTTATGGATCTTATGAATAGGATCTTTCGGCCTTGTTAAGTGTTTGTTATATTCATTATTAACATTTTGATCTATTCAAATAAGGAAGATCATGAGATCATTTGAGTTGTTTCTGATTACGAGGAAAATGGAGTTGTATGCCAAAGTCGGTAAATGCCGGTTCACCAGTTTAGACGGTGTTGCCTTTCTGGACATGTGATTTCAGCGAGGGATTCTGTTGATCCTCCCAGATTGAGGCAATTGTGAACTTGAAACCACCTACGAATGTAGTGAATCTGAAGTTTTAAGGTTTAGCGGTACTATCGAAAGTTTGTTGAGGGTTTTGAAGTTAAATGACTCCTTTGACTAAATTGACAGGAAATAGGAAAAGTTTGGCGCTGGTGAAGCATGTAGTAAGCCGTTGAGCTAAAGCGGTGACCTCGGCCCGGTTCTTACCGCTATCGGGGCGGGATGGATATCTGATTAATATTGTGATGCATCCGAGCGAGGGCTTAGGGTGTGTGTTAATCTGACATGAAAATGTGATAGCATATGCTTGAGGCGATTGAAGAAGCATGAGAAAAATTATCAAACTGCGACTAGAGTTGGGTACATTTGTAAGTGCTTTGCTCTACGGATATGGAGGCGTACTTATGTGGGTTCATAGATTTTACAGGATCACGAGAGCACATGATATTTATTCCACACGGTTTGGAGTTAAATATGAGACAAAGGAGATGGGTTGAGCTCATTAAGGATTATGAGTGCACTATTGAGTACCATCCGGGAAAGGCTAATGTGGTAGCTGATGCTCTTAGTAGGAAATCTACGGGTTCCATATCTCACTTAAAGGCTGTATACCTCCCTAGACTTGTGGAATTGAGGTCATTAGGTGTGAGACTAAGGGTTGATGAATATTGGAGGCTTAGCTACATTTCATGTTAAATCACGTCTTGATAGACGGGGATAAGGGAGCTACAGGACTCAAGATAGGCCAGTGATTAAGTTGAAAGGGAAGTAGTGAAGCGTGAAGGGATTTTGTTTAGTAGATGGTACATTGATGATGGGTCGCAGTTTGTGTATCTGGGATGTGGGAGAAATTAAAAGAGATTATGGAAGAGGCTCACTCTTGGATGTCGATGCGCTCCAGGAAGCACTAAAATGTATCATCTACGAGGGAACCTCTTGGTGGAGGGTATGAAGAAAAGATGTTCTTGATTTGTCTCTAGATGTCTCATTTGTCGGCAAGTCAAGGCTAAGCATCAAAAGACCTGGGGGCTCTTACCAGTCTCTTCGATCCCTCGTGGAAATGAAAATCACAATGGATTTTGTGTTCTGGACTCTTGGCGTTGCGGAGTGGTTATGACGCGATATGGGTGATTGTTGATAGATTGATAAAATCAGCCCATTTCCTACCTATGAAAAATAGTGACTCAATTGAGAAGTTGGCGGAGTTGTATGTAAAAGAGATTGTGCAACTTCACGGTACGCTGGTATCGATAGTGTCAGACAGAGATCCATGGTTTTCTTCAGGTGGCCTGGCTTACACGAGAGAGCTGCGGGTACTAATTGATTTACATTTTGCGTCACGAGCACCTATGCCCGGACGGATGGTCAATCTGAAAGAACCATACAGACATTGGAAGATATGCTCAGGGCTTGTGTGTTAGAGTTTAAAGGAAGTTGGGATAGACATCTACCATTAATGGAGTTTGCCTACAACAATACTTATCAATAAAGCATTGAAATGGCGCCTTATGAGGCCTTATATGGATGGAAGTGTAGAACTCCATTATGTTGGGATGAGGTAAGTGAGAGAAAGGGTATTAGGCCAGTAACCGAGTCCTGACAGGATAATGTTAAGGTTATCAGGGATAGATTAAAGATAGCACAAGATCGACAGAAAAGTTATGCTGATAACCGAAGGAGAGATATGGAATTTATGGTGGGGGATCAGGTATTTCTGAGGATATCACCCTGGAAAGGGGTGTTGCGATTCGGAAAGAAAGGGAAGTTAAGTCCCACTACCATGGGACCTTATGAGATTGTGGAAAGAGTGGGAGAGTGGCGTATGTCGGTTGGGGTTGCCACTTGGTCAGCAAGAATACATGATGTCTTTCATGTTTCTATGCTTGAAAGTATATAGCGAGATCCTTCACATGTGTTAAGTCGGCGGTTGAATTGAAAGAAGACTTGACTTATGAAGAAAGGCAGTTCAGATTGTTGATGAAAGGATCGGGTTCTTAGGAATAAAGTGATTCCTTTAATTGAAGGTGCTGTAAATCACGGCAGAGAGGAAGCAACATGGGAACGTGAAGATCATATGCAAACTCAATATCCACACACATTTTAGTCAAATGTAATCTTCTTAAATTTCGGTGAAATTTTATAAGAGGGAGTGGTGTAAGACCACACGAATTCTGATTCCCATGAATAGTAAATTCGTTTTCGATCAGTTAGGTATTTGGTGAGCAATCAAATGAATATAGTAATTCGAAAAACAAGTCTACAGAAAATAAAAAAATGTTTATAATAATGTATTGAGTCGAAAATTAAAAATAGATTAAAAGCGAAATTATGTTAAGGGTGAAAATGCGATTTTTACGAAAAAGGGCAAAAGCATTAATTTGCCACATAAAAATCTGAAATTTTTCTAGATCTTGGATGATGAAACGGACTTCACTGTTGAATTCGTCTCGCTAAATCTAGTTACCCAGTCAAATTTCGTTGAATTCCGAGACAGTCGAATTTTCACGAAATTTGAAGGCGGCGGGCGTGAGTAGACCAGCGAGATTTTTAGAAAATCTGAAAATATCAAATATTTAAAGAATTTCCATTTAAGATAGATGGAGGCGGCAGGAACGAAATAAATTATTTTGGGATGAAAGCGGACTGAAGGAAAGCGTGACATGTGGCTCGGCGTGAGCCACGTGTCGGCTATAAATAACTAAAATCTAAAGCTCTCATTTTGCTCTAATCCAAGCGTATAGAGAGAGAGTAAGAGAGAGAGAGAAAGCCCGAAGCTTCTCTTCGAGTTCACGGGATTTTGTGTCGATTCGAGAACTCGACGGTCAGAAATTAAAGTTGATACTTGTGACGTGAGCTACGCGTGGGTACGAATCTGGGTGCGCAGGATTCAGGAGTTCGGGTTTTCGGGAAGCCAGGAAAGGCGGTGTCTGGGAAATCACCATTTGAGTGGGATTTTTCTTCTACTCGGGTTAATTTCGGTCGAACGGCATGGGTGTATTAAAGGAGATGTTGTCAGGTTTTTTCTACGTACTATGGCGTATTTTGGCCTAAATTGACCATCACTCATCGGGTGGAGTGATTCAAATTGCTAAGTACACTAGGCGATAGGAGAACAATCCTCATTGAAATAGGTCAATCAAATTCAGGCCATTGGACTGAAATTCATTGAGTGCACCGACACACACTAATTCTCAGGGAACCTGATGGTCATGACCTCGATTTCGGAAGGTCGTAAAACTGTACGTCAGAACTCCGTTTTGGGTGTTCTTGGACTCTATGGAAATCCCATTGAGTCAAGAATCTAACCATATTCCTGTAGAGGACAGTGGATGAACAGAACATTACTGAAAATTTATGGTGGCACCAAGTGTCCAGGTTGCTTGGTTAGGTCGATATGAATAATCGGGTTTTAGCATGACCATTTCTTGGCATGTTGTGGGCTATTGTATGGGGTAGTAATTGCCAAGAGTTAGTATAAGAAAATCATGAGAACAAAATAGGTTGAGTTCAATTGATTTTAATCAATTAGAAGTGATTAAATGCTTAAGGGTTGCTGGAAAGTATAGTATAGTTAATGGTTTAATTGAGCAGATTAAGTATGAATGTTAATGGATTTATGGATAATGTGACTTGTAGGAGGAAGGTGATAAAGGACAAGGAATTGGAGGTGGAAATTTTTGTTAAAGGAAGAAAAAAGGGGCTTAAATAACTAAGGTGAGGAAAATGTAAATGTTTATGAATATATATATATATATGTTTTCATATTTATGTTATAAATGTTCAATTGAAAAAAAAAAAAGAAATGTGGTTTTCTTGACTTTAAATTATTTTGAGAAAATATGAAATGATTGTGGTTTCCATAGTTTTATAAAGCATGTGTTGACAAAATATGAAATGATTATGGTTTCATATTTTATAAGTATGATTTACGGTTTCCATATGAAATGAAATGTTTTATAAATGTATATTTTATATATACATGTTTATGTAATATTTGAATCCATGGTTGCCCTATGTTACAAAGAATAAAAGTTTAAAGGAAAGTCAGACTAAAATTGCTTTGCGCGTGCATGGTACATGAGAAAGGGTTAGGATTTTTATAGAGGGAAGGGAAGAGTGATGCATATTCTTAGCACGTGTAAAGTCACGAAAAGTTTACCAGCATGTGCGATTTATTCCATAGTGCAATGATATTATTTAAAAGAAAGACACGATTTGCTCCGAAGGTTCCTTTTGGGCCATCGGTGATCGTAAGGCTGTTTCCTGGCGGGTTCTTTCATGGGCGCGATGGATTGCAAGAGTGTGGCACGATTTCTCGGAGGTTCCTTTTTGGGCCATCGGTGATCATAAGATTGTTTCCTCGAAGGTTCTTTCATGGACCAATGGTGGTTAACGGTATGCGGGTTTCCATTGGATATAGCCCAGTTTAAAAAGGAAAATAGAAGTATTGAAAAGATATGTTGATACAATTGTTTTACATTGTATTTGAACTATATGGAAAAGAAGTAAAGTAAATGTTTATAGAAATGAGATCTACATCACAATTGTTTTACACATAGTATTTGAACTATATCTGAAACATTATTTTCCCTATCGAAGCTGCCTTTCTCGTATTTGAGCTCCTTTAGCTCACCCTTTTTCCAAATGTTTTATAAATGTTTCGGGCGGGGCGCGTGCGGTTGAGCATCCTCGGACGGTGACTTTCAGCCTCACGTGACGACCACCTTTTTAATGATGTATAGTTTTGTTGTAAATAACTACTTGTGCACCTTTATTTTTGTAATGTATATAAGTTTTAAAAGAATTTGTTTATATATCTATAGTGTTCGAGAAAATGATTTTAAAGTTTGATTTGAAATTGGTTGTGGTGGACTTGATGTCCCATTGTTGGATGTGGAGTAAATTAAATTGTTTTATTACAGGTGTTGTAAATTGGGACATGTCCGAAAAACAGAGGAAACTCTACCCGATTTTCTATAAAGGGTTTAATGTAAAAAAAAAAAAAAAAATTGTCCCACCGTGTTTCATAAGATTTTAATGGAAGCATAACTTTATAATGGGTTCGCTCCCTGAGTTCACTTTTAAAAGGTTAAAAGAAATGATAGTTTTTTCAAATCCGTAGGAGTGCCGGGAGGGTCCTCCGAGTTAGGAAAAGGAAACTCGGGTTGGCAATAAACCAAACAGTCCCCAACCAGTCTCTTTGAACACTTATCAAAAAAGGAAAGCAATAAACCAAAGTAGGAAAATCCCTAGCTCTTAGAGCGTAGAAACCGGTTGGGAAGCTTTCATCAACACTACTTCGATCTCCCAAGTTTCTTTGGTGAAATCCCTTGGTTTCGGTAGGTACTTGTAGTCCTCACTGAGTAGACCACCTTTAGTTTTTTGTCTGCCAAGTTTTGATCGTCGGAACCCCGACCTCCTTCCTCATATATACGTCTCTTTCCCTTTTCCTTTTCCTTTTCTTTTCTCTTGTTTTATTTCTTCACTTGATGATTTTCCTTCCCCCACTCAAATTGATCTCATCTTAGTGGTATGACACATGGCTTCCATGTGTCACCCACATGCTCTTTATTCATGATAAGTGTCATGCATGACACTTGTATCCCTCCCATGAGCCACATGGATACATGCACTAAGCCATGTGGCACATGCCACACACATGGCTCTCATGCCATGGACATGATGCCTTGTGGCATCACCCCATGTGTCATCGTGTCCTTGGTTAGTTCCGCCTTGAGATACGTGAAATTTCGACCATTTTGGAATTCAACGAAATTCGCATGGGTAACTAGATTGCGTGAGACGAATCCAACGGTGAGGTCCGTTTTGTCATCCAAGATCTAGAAAAAAAAATTCCAGGTTTGCAACCTGTATTATAACAGCAATTTACCATTTTGCCAAAATTTTAAATTTACCCGTGTTTTTACAGGTTCTACATCCTTTTGCAAATTTTGTATGGGTTTTTGTTTGATTTAGTTTTAAATTTCATTATTTTATGATTAGTTGAAGAAATTATTGTTGTTTAGATTATTTTCTTGAACTACAAGTGTTGTTCGGTTTCTTTCTCTACCGTTTAGTTGCTCATAAAATTTGAGAAAAAGAGGATTGATAATTATTGATTGAAAATTCTGAAAATCTCTCTGATATTTTTCTTTCTCGGGTTGGGATAGTTAGGGAATGGGATTTTATGTATGAATTTTGAACGAGAATGGGAATAGCTATCTCGCCACAGATCCCCGAGTTTGGGATGGGTATGGAAAAACGACCTTTTCGTTTGGAGATAGGAATGGGATAGGGGTGACCAGTCGAAACGCCAGATTGACATCCTTATTCTTGTCTTTGTGGTGATCGACTCATATCGGGATTAGTATGGGTGTGGTATGGTTTAAAGGAATCTTTTTGTGTGTGCATGAGCCCGCTTAAGACATCCCATGGTCTGACAAAATAAAACTTGTTAATATATTCAAACTTTTCAACCAAAATACTTCATATTCATGTAAAAACGTTTTATATCATACTTATCAGATGGATTTCAATCTATGGTTATTTAATATCAAAATGATGGCTAGTTAGATGAGACTTTATAAATGGATGGCTATCCCTTAAATTATTTATTTTGAAGTGAATGGAACCAAACACTATTATGCTAGTAACCGCTAACTAAACTATATCCAATAATAACTTTTTAAACCTGGCACTCTTTCGTTTTAGCGATGAGGGTGACTTTTTGTCATTCTTGCTTTGAATCCGCACTCTACACCTCTTTCCATCATTTTCTTTCTCAATAAAGTGATTATTCCACAAGATCTAGATTTTCATTTGTTTTTTCCGTGTTTTAGTCATTGGTTTTTTCGTGTTTTAGTTTTCATTTGTTTATTAGTGTTTTAGTTGTCGTCTTGGTGCGACATGTGGTTGTCGTCGTCGTCTTGGTGGCCAGGCGTGTGGTTTTAAATCGTGCCCAGTGCGACATGTAGTTGTTAATCGTTGTTGTTTGGTGTAAGGCGTTTGTTCAGTATGTAGTGTGACTTTTATTTGTGTGAGGGTGATTCAGATGAGCAAAGTATATCAGATAAGCGACAAGTAATCAAATCAATGGTCATCAATATGCTGCATAACTAGAATAATAGGTATTCTAGTCATAATAGTAATATCAAATGTGTAAGTGTAAAACCCAAAAAAATTCAATTTTTATGAGAAAGGGTAAAACGATAATTCCAGTAAAAAATCTAAAATTTTTCTAGATCTTGGATGATGAAATAGACTTCACCTTTGAAATCGTCTCACGAAATCTAGCTACCACGTCAAATTTCGTCGAATTCTGAGACAGTAGGAGTTACACGTTTTTCGAGTCATATGGGATTGGGTGACACATGGCAAGATCATGTTATGCCATATGTCAACCCAAGAGAGTGACACATGGCACGAGCCATGTGGTACACTTGAAATACATGGCTCACATTGAGCCATGTGAACATGATGTAATAAATGGGGAAAAGAAAATAAAGAAAATAAAATAAGGAGGAAAATCATGGTAATGCCCAGTGGCGAAAGGAAGGTGGGGGGTTGGGCGGCTTCCCCACTTAATCCATATGGTTGGGGCTATCGAAAGGGAGGAAAAGAATGAGAAAATAGAGAGGAAGAAAATGAGAAAAGAGAAAATGAAAAGAAAGGGAATGAAACAAACAAGTAGGGAAAACGGGTGGAGAAGGGAAGATAAAAATAAAACAAGAGAAGAAAGGAGAGGAGGAAACTGGAGAGGGTGGCGTGAAAAAAAAAAGAGAAAGAAAGTGTAGAGAGAGATTCTATCTTCTCTCTAAGATATACGGAGTTCGGGCCGTCAATTTCCGTCAGACAGTGAAGTAAAGTCGGTCCACGCGACAAGGGCTACGCGTAAGTACCAAAATCTAGGAGTTTCTTGAACTCAGTAAGGTAGACTTTTCTGCCCAGTTATTTTGCTTTAAAATCCATTTAATGGCAGGCGTTCTTCGGGGCCAAAACTATGATGAGTTTATCCCAATTTTGGGATGGATTACGGATTGTGTTGAGAGTTGGTTTAATCCAGGGAGGCCCGTGTGGGTTTTGTTACATGTTTGGTGTCTGATGATTTGTTGATGAATGGAACCAAAAATGGTTCATGTCCGTGAAAGGACCTTGAGGTGCCCTGTTTTGTGTGTTTGAGATTGGGGCCATTTGTGTGTTATTGTTTAAATCAAATAACATGCTAAGTGTGAAAATATTGTGTTGGTATATATAACATGGATTGTTGATGGATGTGAATTATATGTAAAAAAAAAATAATTATCCATGTGTTGATAATGTTGCATGTAGCTCTCATTACGCATGTAACATGTTATGAAATGACATATTTGCATTTCATATGCACGGTCACATCGCTTAGTCGGGTGTGGGTGCATGAGTGCGTATTCACCATTCTTGAGTGAATGTGTGGTAAGCTCGAGGAAATGGGACCCGTCGAAATCGAGACTCACGGTTGTATAAAACGTAATAAAAATATAAATCATGTGTGCTTGGGTGTAGCAAGATGGGGTAGATCCCCCCCCCAGGGTGAAAGGCCTAAATTTATATGGTTTAGACATAAAACCGTCGGTGAATGCCCATAAAAAATGTTGAATAGGTGTGCGGCGTGCGGCGTGTGGTGTCTACGGTGAGGAACTTACAGAATCAGTGGCCTGAGATAACACACGAGTTTGATAAAAGGAATTCTATTATTTATTGGAGGGTTGTCGATGGTTTGGGTCGACAGGTGAGACACGATGATTGGTTTTCACACTTGGCATTGCGAGTGTAAGGGAGTGGGTCGGGACTCGGGTTGTGGACATGAGGAGTCTCATTTCATGCATGACACGACATTCCCTTATAGGATTGAATTATTTATATGGAATATGAATGGATGTTTATATTGCTATGCATGTGCCATTTGGTGGGGAAGTAGCCATTGTAGGAAAAAATTTCTCTTATTGCTCGCATTTAGAAATATTTTCCGGTACTAGAGGTACATTGAGCGAAACTGATCCATGAGTTTCCGTTGTGAAAAGAAATGGGATTAGCCTGGTCGATTATATTTTGTAATGTTACAGGTTGAATACGAGTTTTGCTATGTAAATGTGGTTCTGTAATAGAAATTTAGTTTTGGGATTGTTCCAATGCAGTGTTAACATTTTTTGGAACCTTGTATTATCTGTATAAATTTTATAGGGACAATTGGTGTGGAGGAATTAAAGAAAAAAAAATGACCCCGGGAAATTTGGGGCGTCACAGCTTGGTATTAGAGCTCAGGTTAACGATTACCTAGGAGCTCGGGTGGGGGTATCCACTAGTGTTTTCGAATATTGGCTTGTCATAGTTGAGTATCGAGAGTTAGGTGTACAAATACCTAGGATTGGTGGGCATGGGTGTAGAACACGGCATTGTGCACATTTATTGCTTTGGTGTTCTAATATGTTCCACGGGAGAGGTATTGTGGTTGTGTGAATATATGCATGATAGAATGTGTATAGAAATTGAAGAACACTAGGGTTAGCAAACGTAACCTTAGGGGTTCGGAAAGCGAATAAGTATGATTACACTTAGGGTGGATTTATTTATTATTGTTTGGAATTATCGTCGCTAATGTGATAAATGAAAAGAAAATCTGAATTTCTATTTTAACTTGTGTAGATGCAAGTCGAGGGCGCGGACGTAGAGGTCGTCCGCAGGCTGATGGCAGGCAAACGGCTGACCGGCCGGGCCTTTGTAGCGACCATGGGTCTTTGCGGTTGCTACCATTGCTCGGTACAGTGCAGCCCAGGGACAGTAACCCGGCCGGTTTATAACTCATCATCATGACATTCACTGGGAAGGGGATCCGGTGTTAAGTGATCATTGGTTAGAAGCGGTGAAGAGGATTTAGAGCTATGGAGATCACCTCACTAAGTGCACTACGGTCCAGTCTAGCCACATTTAAATTTCAGAGGGTGAGTCCCAGTATATGGTGAAGTTGGGTTAGAGTCTCGAGGATCTAAGGCGATGACATAGGGAGAGTTCGAATCTCTTCATGCTGGGTAGAAGTTTTTCCGACATCGGCTAGACATACTAAGGCTCGGGGTTCCTTGAGTTAAGCGAGAATGGCGTAGCGAGTACATAGCCAGGATTCATTGAGTTGGCACATTTCGGGATATTTATGTGGTTACAGTATAGCGAGGTGCGAGGATTCAAGGATGGCGAGTTGTCCATGCGAGGCGGGTGTAGGATTTCTCTGAGACATAGACTTTTATGGTCGGGACGGCTATGGCCGTAGAGAGATAAATGAGAGAGAGAGATAAATGACGCATCGAGCATCCGGGTTGTCGGGTGTCAGTAGGAAAAGGGAGAAGAGTCACTCTTCTTCTAGCTCGGGAAAGAACCAGAGGACTTCTGTTCCACGAGGACATTCAGTATCGAGCCGCGACTATCAGGAAGGGCAGGGATGCCAGCCAGGCATATGTTTCTACTATCACCAGCCTGGACATAAGAAGCGGGATTGCCCATAAAGGCGGAGATCCCAGGGACATGGGACACTGCTGTCCCAGGCATCGGTGGGATAGGCATCGATACAGTTTGTTCCTTCTCACCCTGTATGGGTAAGAGGAGAAAGTTTTAGTCACGTAGCTACAATGTTGATCCTTCGGCATGTAGCTAGGAGGGGCCGCATTAAGGGTCGAGGCTCGACGTGGCTCACAGCCAAGCACTTCGGGACCCGCTTGTCTATGCCACAGACCATAGGTTGAGTGTACAGATCAACTAGATATGCAGGGTATGTTTCTACTCTTGCACTTGTTGACTAGAATATTGTTTAAAATAGAGATGCATCATATTCATTACTGTTGCATCTTATGTGATAGATTTGAGTTGGAGGTTGAGACCCCGAGAAAAGTAGTTGTTTGGAAATTCTCCTCTAGGAACTAGGGTGAGGGTTGACTGTACACATTGGGATTGTGAGTGAGAGATCTCTGGGCCTCTACTCACGGTGGACTAGAGGATCATGAATAGATCTGAGGTTGATGTCATCCTCGGAATGGATTGATTGACGTCACACTAGGTCGTCATAAATTGTGATTGAATGAGAGTTATTACCAACACACAGGATAGTATTTCTATATGATTACCCTAGGAATTTCGGGACGAAATTATTTTAAGGGGGGAGAATGTAAAACCTGAGAAAATTCAATTTTTTTGAGAAAGGGTAAAACGGTAATTCTGGTCAAAAATCTAGAATTTTTCTAGATCTTGGATGATAAAACGGATTTCATCGTTGAAATCGTCTCACAAAATCTAGATACCATGTCACCCCGAATTCTAAGAGACCACTTCACTGCGAGCATGGCTCGTGACACATGGCATGATCATGTGATGCCATATGGCTACCCAACAGAGTGGCACATGGAAAGAGCCATGTGGTACACTTGAAATACATGGCTCACATTGAGCCATGTGAACATGATGTAATAAATGGGGAAAAGAAAATAAAGAAAATAAGGAGGAAAATCATGGTAATGCCAAGTGGCCAAGAAGGAAGGTGGGGGGGAAGCTTCCCCCACTTGATCCATATGGTTGAGGCTATCCAAAAGAGAGGAGAAATGAGAAAATGAGAGAAGAAGATAAAATGAGAAAAGAGAAAATGAAAAGAAAGGGAATGGAACAAACAAGTAGGGAAAACAGGTGGAGAAGGGAAGGAAAAAAGAAAACAAGAGAAGAAATGAGAGGAGGAAACTAGAGAGGGGGGTGAGCGTGAAAAAAAAGAGAGAAAGAAAGTGTAGAGAGAGAGAGAGAGATTTTATCTTCTCTCTAAGATATGCGGAGTTCGGGCCGTGAGTTTTCATCAGACCGTGAAGTAAAGTTGGTCCACGCGATGAGGGCTACGCATGGGTACCAAAATCTAGGAGTTTCTTCAAACTCCGTGAGGTAAGAAATTTTCCTACTTGGATTATTTCTAGCCTAAAATCCATTTAATGGCATGGGCGTTATTCGAGGTCGAAACTGGCTGTGGGTTTTAGTCCCAAAATTTTGGGACTGAATATTGAAAATCTTGGAATTGGTTCCGGGCTGTGTTGAGAGTTGGTTTTGATCCCAAGACTGATGTCTTCGGGTTTTGTTGCATGTTTTGGTGATACAGTGATTTGTTGATGAATGGAACCAAAAATGGTTCATGTCCATGAAAGGACCATGAGGTGCCCTGTTTTGTGGGTTCGAGATTGGGACCATTTGTGTGTTATTGCTTAAATCAAATAACATGCTAAGTGTGAAAATATTGTGTTGATATATATAACATGGATTGTTGATGGATGTGAATTATATGTAGAAAAAATAATAATTATCCATGTGTTGATAATGCTGCATGTAGCTCTCATTATGCATGTAACATGACATAGCATGAAATGGCATATTTGCATTTCATATGCACGGTCACATTGGGGGTCGAGCCTGGGTGTGGTGCATGATATCAAGTATTCACCATTCTGGGTGAATGTGTGGTGAGCTCAAAATGGGACCATGTCCAAAATCAAGAGTCACTACTTGTATAAAACACACAAATATAAATTATGTGTGTTTGCGTAGTAAGATAGGTAAATCCCCTCGTGGTGAAAGACCCAAATTTATGGTTTAGACATAAACCGCTCTGCGGAATGCCCGTAAAGTGTTGAATAGGCGCATGACGCATGCACGCGCGACGCAGCAATGGTCTCACTGCGGAGAGAGAACCCTAAATCCATGGCCCACAAATGAATAACATACGGGATTTGATAAAAGAATTCGAATGAATATTGAGGGTTGTCCACGTTTAAGTCATCAAGTGAGACACCAATGATCGGTTTTCACACTTGCATTGCGGGTGCGAGGAGTTGGTCAGACTCGGGTCAGGCATGAGGAGTCTCATTTCATGCATGACACGGAACATTCCATATAGGATTGCATTATTTATATGGAATATGAATGGATGTTTACATATTGCCATTGTATGTGCATTTTAGGTGGGGAGTAGCAGTGACGCCCCGACCTGGGGGTCCCGTTGACCACCGTCAACCTGAGGAAAACTGTGTGTCTCATTTCATGAGACCCATGCATGAGTAAGATGACCCAATAGGATCATCTACACTCGTCCATGCAGTTACAAAACCTTACATTTCTATAGATTCGCGTGAGTTATTACATCACTCTTAATACAAAACATATATTAAAACTAGTCTGCTCTAATATATACACAAAACACGAATCAAGGCCACTGTCCAACTCGCTTCATAATCCCGGCCTCTATGAGCGCTCGTCCCGTCACCGCCTGCACTGGAAGGGGGATCCCACGACGGGTGAGCAAAGCCCAGTAGTGATAATCTCCTACAAGGGTTACTCCCCACCTAAGTGCTCATGCAATGGCACACCAAACATTCAAGTAAAACATACAAGTCCCTACTCAAATGTCTACATGTTATGGATGAGAATGTGATACACCCATCCCCACATCTCGAGCCCTCACTGACTCCCTCACGCATGCCTAAGCCAAGTGTGAGAAACACTGTTTTCAAAACAAAAGGTTTTTGTTCCTGAAAACATAATACAATTTTATGATAAAATTCTATTAGACAACCCTCCGAGGTGAATTGCTAGATAACTCTTCGAAACAATCATGGGTCTTCCTCCGACATGAGCTGTTAGACAACTCTCCAAGGCAATTCTTCGGAAAATTTTCCCATGAAATTCATTTGACAACCCTTATATTTTCATTCGTTTGTGGACATACTCCGATAACCAATTGTAAGCCAACCCTCCGAAAACATGACATGCACTCACACCTACTCTTCTAGGTTATCCCAATGCATATGAAATTCAATATGCCATTTCACAATAATTCATGTTAATATATCAAGCATGCATATATATATATATATATATATATATATATATATATATATATATATTAACGAAATTCACACTGCATGTTATTCATACAAGCAATAACACACAACCAGGTCACAATCTTGGACCCATCCAACAGGGTACCTCACTACCCCTTCACAAACATGAACCAATTTGGTTCCAATCACCCATACAACATCAAACAACCAGAAAACCTAGAAACTTTTAGTTTCCAGTTCCAACCCCAACCCACCAAAGTCTTGGACTGTGTGAAACTGGTCATAGAAGTCCTCTATCCTTCAATCCCAAGTAGTTGGAACTAAATCATATGGCCTCTCATGGTCTCCCATAAACATCCATACCATAACCAATACAGTAGCCTACAACATGCCATGCAATGGTCATGTTATATCCCGGCTATTCACCTTGACATAACCTTGCAACCTACACACTTGGTGAAAAACATAGATTTTCAGCAGGGTTATGATCACCTAATGCCCTCCACATGTACATGGATGGAAACTTGACTCAATGGGCTTTCCATAGAGTCAAAGAACACCCGAAACAGAGTTCTAACGAAGAAGTTATGACCTTCCGAAGTTGGAGGTCACACATGACTAGGTGGCCTTACCTAGACAGCCTACCTGACCTGACCGGGTGCCTTTTTCTGGCTAGCTTTAGTACCCACTGCCCTTCACAGGCATACGGCTAGAATCTTGACTCGATGGGATTTCCATAGAGTTTAAGAACACCCAAATCGGAGTTCGGACGAAGAAGTTATGACCTTCCAAAGTTGGAGGTCACACATGACTAGGTAGCCTTACCTCGACAGCCGGAGCCCCTTTCCGGCCAGCTCTAATACCCACTGCCCTCCACAGGCATACGGGTGGAATCTTGGTTCACGCCATAGTAGGTGTATCTGAATCAACAAAATTTGTATCCTAGGATTCCTACTGCTGTAGCAAAGCTACTGTAGTATAGTGGTCTAAGGTCGAACTCGTGGATGGGTTTTCTTCTGGCGCGGCGGAGTTACGCTTGACCTAAAATGGTGTTTCCACTTTGGATTTGGGGTTTCTTAAAAACATGAGGTCAGATGGTCAAAACCGTAGCTGTAGGGAAATAAAGGGTAAAAGAAATCCTTGAAGTTTCGGGCCATTGGGCTTAAGGTTCAAAGGAAACTATCGGGTCCTTTTCCTCGCGTTAAGGAGGATGACCTATAGTCAT
Organism: Tetrastigma voinierianum; assembly: GCA_016808115.1. Classification (NCBI taxonomy): domain Eukaryota; kingdom Viridiplantae; phylum Streptophyta; class Magnoliopsida; order Vitales; family Vitaceae; genus Tetrastigma; species Tetrastigma voinierianum. Next base: position 323,763 of record JAEQBH010001687.1, read on the forward strand.
TTCCCGAACCGGATCTATGCTTAGCCATAAAGACTGAACCCTAAAAGTTTTTCTCCTAGTATACAACATTTATTAACCATTAATGCTTCAAGAAAACCTAATTCCCGATCTAACCCGTAGGGAGCAAATAAATGGCAACTAAGCTAGCATCTGTGGATTTAGCAATAAGTATCCACTCGAGCCTTTAAAGCTTGCTACATCACACTCTCAGGTACATCACAGGATTCAAACCTAACGTGGAGATGCATAAACATAAAATGATAATAAATGTCCGCTTTTAAGAACAAGGGACAATGCTTTACCTCAAAACTTCCACCTAGTGACCCTCCTCTTCAAGGATGAGAGGGGTTTAGCCGAGCATCCCTTGAGTTGTCATCCTCAAGGGGTGTTTGACTGGTGAGAAAGTGTAAGAAAGGGAGAGAAAATGAGAGAAAATCACACCCACGAGAAAACTGAACGCTTTGGCGCCAATTTTATTGATTGATGGATTGACTGATTTTACAAAGCTTGACTGAGGGTTATATACTGCTCAGAGTCAAGGAAATTACAAAAATATATGAAACAACAAAAAATACAATGAGGGAAATTTGGTACAAAACCATAAAAAGCAGTCAAAAAGTGGTCAACACGTAAAAATGTATAGTGTCGCAAAATTTCCGCACTAAATTCAGCTTGCAAAAATTCTCAACACTGCAAAATCTATGTAATGCCCACTCTTTCCTTCAGACGGCTCCAATTACCTCTACTTGTTCATGCAGCTTCGAAGTTCGGCTCGGTTCTTCGTGATGGAATTGGATTGGAAGATAATGGTATAATTGGCTTGCAAACTACAAAAATATCCACAAAATATGATTAAGAAGTATAAAGGTCGACCTTTAGTGTATCAATTGGGTTATTTAAGTCGATTAGTACACAAAAAGTGCTCAAACCCTACAATGAACAGGGCTCAAAATAGCACTATTTGGGCACTAATCAAATCTTGACTTAATGGAATTTCCATAGAGTCCAAGTACACCCGAAACAGAGTTCGGATGAAGAAGTTATGACCTTTTGAAGTTGGAGGTCACACATGACTAGGCAGCCCTACCCAGACAGCCTACCTGACCTGCCCGAATTCCTTTTTCCGGCCAGCTGCAACACCCACTGCCCTCCACAGGCATCTGGATAGAATCTTGACTCAATGGGATTTCCATAGAGTCTAAGAACACCTGAAACGAAGTTCGTATGAGAAAGTTATGACCTTCTGAAGTTGGAGGTCACACATGACTAGGCAGCCTTACCCGGAAAGCCTACCTGACCTGCTCGGGAGCCCCTTTCTAACAAGCTCCAGTACCCACTGACCTCACAAGCATACGGCTGGAATCTTGACTCAATGGGCTTTCCATAGAGTTAAAGAACACCCAAAACGGATTTCGGACGAAGAATTTATGACCTTCCGAAGTTAGAGGTCACACATGACTAGGCAGCCCTACCCGGACAGCCTACCTGTCCTGTTCGGGAGCCCCTTTCTGGCCAGCTCTAGTACCCATTGCCTTCTACAAGCATATGGCTGGAATCTTGACTCAATGGGCTTTCCATAGAGTCTAAGAACACCCGTAACGGAGTTCGGACGAAGAAGTTATGACCTTTCAAAGTTGGAGGTCATGCATGACCCTAGCGATGAACCCATCCGGCTGACCCATCCGCGCATTCAACTCCCATCCGAAGCCGGGCCGACCCCATCCGGGCGGAACCTGGTCCGTAAACCCATCCGGCAGCCCTTCCCCTAAACTGTTCAGGGTAAATGGACCATAACTTTGGCTACAGAGGTTCGATTTGATAAATTCAAAATCCTAACATCAAGTTCACTTATGTGGCTACAAGTTACCTGAAGGACTCACTACCAAATTCTCTTTATTTCTTACCCAAAAACCAGTTCTAAAGTCCGGTTAATGTGTACTACCACAATATGATAGCTTCCCATGGTTCAAAACACAACCAAACATTCCCCTTAGGGTAAGACAACCAACACCGTTATTCTTTGTAACTCTAACACATAAATGGCACACAGGGACAATTACTTAGTCCCAAAAATCAGTCCCCAAACTGTTCGAAAATAGTCCTGGAATCTCTAGCACATTGTTGCAAAGTCTTGGAATGGTTCACACGGCCACTCATGGCCTCACACAACCCATGCCATTTGAATGGCCCTTAGACAAGGATTAAACCAAGTAGGAGAAAACCCCTACCTCTTGAGTCTTTATCAAAACTCCCAACCTCGGTCTCTATGCGAAGCCCTAGCCATGAGGATGAATCTTCCTCTTGCTCTGCCTGAAAACGCCGGTCCAACCGTCGGGAAACTTGGAGAGAAGGTGGAATTTCTTTTTCTACAACTCTTCCTCTCAAATTTTGGTTTGCCTTCTTTTCTCTCCTTTCCCCTCTCCCAACCTGTTGGGAGAAGATAGAAGTCAAGTGAGATGTCCTCTCACTTGCCACTTGTCCAATTCTAAGTGGCTCATTGGATTACCCTTATCACCTTATCCATCTACCTTGGATTTCCCTCCAATCACGTGTTGCCACATGTATCTTATGGGTCCCACTTGAGCTATTTGTTTGACTAGCTCTCCACTTGACACGTGTCTCATCTTGAGCCACTCAATTGCGCCAAGTGTCCCACACTACTCTCGGTGCCTCGAAAAACGTGAAATTTTGACTATCTAGGAATTCGACGTGGTAGCTAGATTTCGCGAGACAATTCCAACTGTGAAGTCTGTTTCATCATATGAGATTTAAAAATTTTTTTTCGGATTTTGACAGAAATTACCATTTTATCCTTTTTCGAAAATTCAAATTTTTTGGGGTTTTACAGTAGCCCTTGCAGGAAATTTTTTATACTGGGCATTGCTCACCCCATTTTGGGGAAATATTTTTCAGGTACTGGATGTACATTTAGAGCCGAAACTGATCCAGAGTTTTCATAGAAAAAGCGGCCGTAATTTTGGCCTAGTCAATTATATTTGTAACGTTTCGTTTAATACCCGCCAGAAGACCGGAAAATTCCAATTTTCTGAAAAAATAGCAAAATTGTAATTTCGGTCAAAACACGAAATTTTTCTAGATCTCGGATAACAAAACGAACTTCATCGTTGAAATCGGCTTGCGAAATCTAGCTACCACGTCACTTCACAATTCGGTGACATCGGGGAACGTCACAAGCTGAGGCAATCGAGTGTCTGGGTTCCATAAACGGTTCGAGACATGTGATGTGAAAAAGTCACCTACTATATGTACTCAGACACATGTTGCAAGATTGTAGAGATGATGAAATGGACAAAATCTAGATAGTGCCAAGTGTCAAAAAATCTAGAAGAATGGACATGATGGGGAATTAAATGAAATGTTAATGAGATAAGACAAAACAATAAATAGTTGTCTTCTCAAATTGAAAAGCCAAAACGTGCAGGAGAGGAGAGGGAGATGCAGTGGCTGGGGATTTGAGGTTTTTAGAGAGAGAGAGCACCTTCTCTCTAGGATTCTGGCCGATAGAACCATGGGTTCTCAACGGAGCAAGAAGTAAAGTTGTTTCACGCAAATGTAGGGCCACGCTGACACCGATTGGGTGGAGTTTCTCGACTAACCCAAGAGGTAGGGATCTTTTCCTACTTGTGTTAATCTTTGACTAAAAGCCATGTAAATGGTTAGGAATGTTCTAAGGCTTGTTTTAGCCGTAAATTCAATCTTAAAAGCTTTGAATTGAGTGGAGAAAATTCTTATTTGTGTGGTTGTGAACAGTAACCCGAGGGTTTCACTGTTCACGTGAATAGTGACACGTAAATTTTTAGTGTTAAAATGTGTTTGGTTGAGTGATTCAAAATGAATTGTTTGTGTTTGTTAATTAGCCCATGTGAGCTAATTTTGGTGTAATTGATGGTGAATTTGCATAACATGTTTTATGTGATTTAATTATGTTAATATATATGCATGTGAATATATTAGCATGAATGTGTTGGAATTGGCATCATGCATTCCATATGCACTAGGGCATCCTAGAATATTAGGAGTGAGTGCATAACATGAAATGAAATAAAAACGAAAATGTTTGTGAAAAGAATTTCGACCGAAGATTTTCCGAAGAATTGCCTTTGAGGGATGTCCAACATATCACTTCAGACGATGACCATGACTATTTCGGAGAGTTATCATGCAATTCACCTCAGAGGGTAGTCCAATACTTTTACCGAAATTCGATAGTGAGTTTTCGAGAACAAAAAGCTTTTGTTTTGAAAACTGGATATTTTACTCATTCTACTTAGCATATGTGAGGGAGCTCATGAGGACTCCTGGACATGAGATTGGTCATGTAGACGTCGAGTAGGTTCATGAAATTGCTTGAATGTGATCGTTGCCATGCATGTGCACTAGGTGGGGAGTAACCCAGTAGGAAATTATCACTACTAGGCTTTGCTTCACCTGGGCTGAGGATCACCATTTCGTAATGTGAGGCGTATCTATGACTCCGGCGCTACTACAGGCCGTTTAGAAGAATGCCGATTGTGGCTTTGGTATTGATTTTGTATAACATGTATTAGAATTGTAAATTTTAATGATATGTTGAATTAAGAGTAATGTAAAAACTTTAAACCATGTAATATATTTGGGTCGATATATATTTTATAGTATTTGATGCAGGGCCCAAGTGGCCATTATTTTACTTTCGCATGTGACCCCGTGTGGTCATTGTAAACTTCTGTTGGGACAGTTTGTACCTTGCAGAGCTCCTTGTACAAAGGAGACTCGCCCAATTTTCTCATGAGGAGTCGGGTAACCCGACATCCACTAATATTTCGCTGCCGATCGGTTGTCAACGGACCCCTAAGCTCATGCCACGCTTACTATAAAATAATGACCTTGTAATAGAAATTTACTTTCTGATTGTTATAGTGCAAAGTGTTAACATTTTCTGGAACCTTGTATTGTATGTATAAATTTTATAGGGACAATTGGTGTGGAGTAATTAAAGAAAAAAAAAATGACCCCAGGAAATTTAGGGCGTCACAGTAAGCTCAACTATGAAATCTAAAGACTTTGAGCCGATTCATTATACTATTAACCTGAATGTCATTTCATCCTATATGATTTTTAGCGATTTTGATATCATGTTTCTATCGATGTATTGCTAATTTAAATCAATAAAATTATTTTTTATCTTCAAAAAAAAAAAAAAAAAAAACTAAATCTAAGTAAAGTACATTTTCAACCAAGGTTAACAACTTTATCCCATTGATATGGCATAAACATAACTAATATATTGCATTGATGAAAGCTAAAAAGTGAAATAAAACCTACCGTTTTATTAATTCAAAATTATGAAACAATTTTTAATTTTCACAAATAGAGAAAAAGCTCAAAATGTTTTTTTGTGTAATAATACAAATATTTGATCTATGTATAGAAATAGAAATAACAATTCTCATAATCCAAAATAATGATGAAATCAAATATTTTATTTTTACAAAATTTATAATAGTTAATTTCCCTACAATTAAGAAGCACTTAGAATCCTTATCCAATGTAGGCCAAAAAAATCATTCATGACATAATATAACACATAAGAAATGAACTATTACCATTCGCTATTTATCTACAATTAAAAATTAAAATATCTGGATATTTTCTTATGTCAATATTATTAACATTAACATTGTTTTCAATTTTATAATCAATAACAATAGAAATTAATGAGTTATAGGTTGTATTTTTCCAAAATCTGTCTAAAGATTCTATCAATATATTATTATGATTTTAACTAAATATCTCAAAATTATATTCTATATATTTATTGTTTTAAATTATCATTGTTATCATTATAAATTTGCAATTTGATTAATTAGTTTTTCAGATTTCTAATTCATTTAAGATTCTTGTCCCACAAGTTTGTTTCTAGAAAAACTTAAGAATTGATGCAAAACAATTAAAATTTAAAATAAAAATTATCTTCTAGGATTTTTTTTCTAATAATAATGTAATATGAAATATACAAATAATAGGGTTAATAATAATCATAAATAATAGATATTGATAATAAAGCATGATAATTAAAATATAAATCCTTCAAAACATAAGCATAAATAATAATGATAATAATAATAATAATAATAACAACAATAATAATATTAATAATAATAATAATAAGTGAAGTTAAGTAGGAATAAAAGAAAGATTTAGGTTCATCATGACTAGCTCATGTAGTATAGCGTCAACGTTCAAAAAAAAGGTAAGGTATAGGGAGGGCTTCCTATCTCGAGTCTCAAATGAACAATTTACTATATCAGAATCCAAAGTATTAAGCTATCAAAAGAAGAAAATAAAAGAAGAAGACTAAGAAATGGTAGAATTGAGATTCCATTCATGACTAAATATTTGAAAATATGGTTACCTTGGAGAAATTACTTTAAACAAACAAACAAATATTATGGTTATTTGCTTGTTGAGGTTTTACTCAAGCGGTAAAGGGATAGGATAGGGAACATGAGGTTCTAAGCTTGAATCCTTATAAGAATAAAATACTACACATTTTTCCATATTTTCTTCCTTAATAAAAAGTGGTTATTCCATACATATTTAGGTTTTCCTTTGTTTTTTTGTGATTTAGTCATTGTCTTGGTGCGACATGTGGTTGTCATCGCCTTGGCCGCACGCACATTGCTGCCGCCTTGCGTAGCTATGGTTGTGTCGTCTCAATATGACGACTATTCATCGTCGTTGTGGTGCGGCGTTTGATTATTTGTGAGAGGTACCTAAACAAAGAAAGATATCCCATCAACGACAAGTAAATCAAATCACCGATCACAATATGTTGGCGTAACTGAATCGTAGGTGGGCTTATAGTCATAATAGTAATATCAAATGTATAGGCTCAACTATCAAATGTATAGACTTTGTGATCCTACACTGATGTTGTTTCATTCTCTACGATTCTATATTTCTTATCACGTTAAGTAATTTAAATCAACAAAATTATTTATCTCTTTAAAAAAATAGTTATCACAACGGGATTACCACTACAAGGGAAAAATGAAATAATGATACTTTCTAAGGGTCATGGAAAGTAAAATATGACACTTTTATTATGTGGTCTATTGGACTCGACATTATATGTGTTAGCACAATGACACTTATATGAAGAGTCATCTTTGATGAACAACTCGATGACACTTTAAAAGCGCATCAAGTTTCAATAATGTTAACAATAACACTTATAAAAAGCAACATCTTTGATTATTTTAATAAATTAACTTTTACAAATTGAAAAAATGACGCATTTAAAGGATCATCTTTGAACATTTTCTGTAAAAATTATTTATATTTTCTTATCAAAACAATGAATTTTCTAATACAAAATAAATAACAAAATTGAATCACCCCAGCTTAATTAAAATGTAATCAAATTTTTATATAATAGCAAAATTTAAAATATTATACTATTAACACAACTACTTTAATACAATTAACTCAACTACTTTGATACATTCTATAAAACATATTTCAAACACAATAATAACTTTTTTATTTTTGGCATCTTTTTCCTTTGAGATCTCTTATTTGATCAACTACTTTTGGCATGCGTTTTTCTCGCCTGCATGCTTGCATGGACTTGTATACGAGCCACTTTCCCTACAGCCTGCAGATGGTCCTCATATGAAGCTGGCTAAAAGCCAATAAATAATAAAGTTGTATTTTCTTCCTCAGATGGTCCTTACCATATGAAGATCCTCCTTTCATGCAGCGCTCGGTGGGCTCCTTGTCCATGGTGATGAGTGCCTCCTAAAGTTTGTGTGTCCTAGAAGCCTCTTCATTGGTGCATCATGTGATCTAAAGTTTATTATGTTATATGTTATCTAAATTTTTCCTAAAAACTCAAATATACAATTTGTAAGTTTTTCAAACGATAGTGATGTGCAGTGGACAAGGTCACATAAAAGATTTACTACAATAGTCACATTATCAAGGAGGGCAGTGGCTGAGATAGGATTAAAAGTCAGGGGCAAACCTTAAGGTTCCATTTTTTGCTACCAGAAAAATACTAAGGAGAGAAAATAGAGAAGAAAACAAAAGGAAAAAAATAAATAAAATAAATAAAAAGAAGTTTAAACTTAATAAATTAATTATATATGTTTATTCAAACTTATTTCATTTGTTTCTCTATTATATAAGGACTAAAAACTTAAAAATATGTAAAATTTCTCAAAATTTTTATTATATTTATATTTGATTTTCTTTTACATTTTTAACAATAAAATCAAACATAAGAAAATCATTTTCCTTTGTATTTTTTTCTTTCCCTAATACTTTATGGGTTTCAAACGAAGTATTGCTAAAGAAAGAAAATTGAGAGGAAAAGCGGAAGGAAAATAAAAGATAAGTTTTGTTGATTTGTGACTCGAATTTGGTTTTGAGCTTATGTTCGACCCGAAGGCCAGTAGTGTGACTTTTTGTGAAAAGATAAAGCTGAGAAATTTTTTGGATTTGTTGTGGTGGCAGAGGGGCTAATGGCCCAGCCCCATAGCCCACAACTGATCCTAAGGGGGTGCGGGGGCTTGCCCCTGCGGTATAAACCTTTCTACTTGGGTATTTTCATCGTATCAACACATTAGAGTTTTCTCTCCATTACATTGTACATTGTAATTTATCTCAGATTTATAGTGAAACTTTCTCCTCTTCCCGTAAGGGTTTCCACTTAAATCTGATGTTTTTCTTTATTTCGTATTTCATTATTATGCCATTGATTTCAACAAGTGGTATCAGAGCCATTGAGGGTTGTTTTCGATCTCGTCAATGGCAACCATGAAATACAAAATTCCCTTGTTGGATCGCAGTACCAGATTTTTGTTGTGGGAAGTTAAGATGCGTGTTGTGCTCTCATAGATGATCTGGATGATGCGATGCTAGAGTTTGACAAGATGTCGTCATCACGGACAGAAGAGGAGAAACAACGTAAAGATCATAAAACCCTATCTCATATTCACTTCATTTATCGAATAAGATTCTACAAGATATTATAAAGGATAAGACTGCCAATAGGATATGGTTGAAGTTGGAAGAACTGCATGACGTTCTATGAATGTTGTACAAGCAAATGGGATTGTATTCACACGGTATGGAAGAAGGTACATCTTTAGAAAAGCATCTTACGACCTTTAAAGAACTTGTTGTGGATTTGGAAACTTTGGAGGTTAAATATGAAAAAAAACATCTAGGGTTAATTTTTTTTTTATGTTTGCTTCCTGTTTCGTATGCGACTTTCAAAGATACGATTTTATATAGTTGTGATACCCTAACCTTATATGAAGTCTATGAGACTTTGTTTTCTAAGGAGAAAATGAAGCAATTAATTGTAGGGCCTAGAGCGCAAGGAGATAGCTTATTTGTACACAGTAGGCTGCAAGAGAAGAATTCTGGTTAAGAACAGAGGAAAATGTCAAAATACAGGATTTCTAATAAAATTTGCAATTACTGCAAGAAAAAAGGTCACATCAAGAAGGAGTGTTTAAGCTGTAGAAAAAGGGAGAAGAAATTCAAGAACAAACATGGAGAGAAATCTGGGAAATCTGGTGAGGACAATGTTGTGGAATCAGATTAGACTGATGGAGAACTTTTGGTTTCATCCGATACTGATTCAAGAGCTAGTAAGAATTGGATTTATATTTTGGTTGTATGTTTAACATGACTCTGAATCAAGATTGTTTCTCTACATACGAGCATGTGCATAAAGGTGCGGTTTTGATGGGTAACAATGCAATGCATCTTGTAAGGTAGCAGGTATTGGGAAAGTTCACATTAAGATGTTTGATGGAGTAGTTCGTACTCTTGGTGACGTTAGACATGTCCTTGATTTGAAGAGGAATTTGATATACCTGAGTACTCTTGATGCAAAAGGGTAAAAGTACATTGGTGAAGGTGGAGTTCCAAAGATTAGTAAATGAGCCCTAGTTGTGATGAAGAGTCATCAAAAGACATCCATGTTATATGTTTTGGTGTGGTTCGCTTATTACGTAAGATGTCGTTACATCTTATTCATTGTTAGAGGATGATATTACGAAGCTCTGACACATGCGTCTTAAGCACATTAGTGAAAACGGTATGGCAAAGTTGAGTAGAAAAGGAATTCTAGATGGGCAAAAAACAAGTAAGTTATAGTTTTGTGAGCATTGGGATTTTAAGAAACAGAAGCGAGTTGGATTCTCTTCAAACATTCATAAGTCAAAGGAGCCACTTGACTATCTACATTCAGACCTTTGGGGACCTGAAAAAGTATCTTCTATAGGAGGTACTACTTATATGTTGACGATCATTGATGATTTCTCACGTAAGATATGGGAATTCTTCCTAAAACATAAATGATAGTTTCAAATATTCAAGGATTGGAAGACAATGACAGAGAGCAAACAAGGAGTATGTGTGGAAGTGTCTCGAACCCGATAATGATAGAGTTTTTTTCTGATGAGTTTAACACTCTATGCAAGAAAGAGGGAATTGTTAGACGTCATACAGTTCACCATACTCCACAACAAAATGATGTGGCGAAGCGTATGAATAGGACTTTGATGGAGAAGGTAAGATGCATGCTTTGTAACGCTCAGTTACCAAAGTCTTTTTGAGAAGAATCTGTGTCCACTGCATGCTATTTGATCAACCATTCTCCCTCAGTTTCCATAAAGAAGAAGACTCCTGCCTGCATTTGCCAGAAATTCTCACACCCCCACCCCCTACTATCGGCAGGTGTGCCGGCCACTCCACATAAATCCCCAGCCGTTACCTCTAACGACTAGAAAACTCGTGAAGCCGTTCGATTGCTTCGCTTCAATCTCGTATAAAAAATTTTCTTTTCTAAACTTGTGATTTTATAAAATTTCGGGCAAAGATAACAAATTCAGACATAGACATGTCCCAAAACCTCGTATAATAATTTACACTATATCAAACATGGCAAACCAACAACCTCCACACATTTTCATAAACCACATTATGTACATACATATATTCCTTTATACAAGTTCAAGGTATTTCCATACAAAATTTATTTATACACAAAGACTTATAATCGATGTCAGACCTCTATTGTGCTCAAATACCGGGCGCACTGCACTGAAAATAGTTTAAACAAAATAATGAGCTAAACGAGCTCAATGAGTGTATGTTTAGAAAATGTTTTATTTTTTCGAAACATCTAAAACCGTGAAACTTCGCTTACATGATATTTTCCATAACATTTCTTTCTTTGTTGCTTACTTTAAAAGTTTCAAACTTTTATTGTTGGCTACTCAAAGTTTATAAAACCTTCAAAAATCTCCGCTTGCTTGTTTATCTACTTTAAAAGTTTCTAAAACTTTTCTCAAATCTCTTGCTTTAAAAGTTGCTCAAAACTTTTCATAAACCTTTTGCTTCAAAAGTTTCTCAAAACTTTTCATAAACACGGGAGCCTGGCTCAACCGCATGCTTTGAAATAAAATGGGGAGCTCGAAAGCCAACCGCTTGTTTTAAAAATAAAAACTGAGTTTGGCTCAACCGCTTGCTTTAAAACAAACATGGAAGCTTGGGCTCAATCATGTGCCAATGGTTGATTTAAACGATAAACATGCTTATAAATCATCAACCAATCGGAGGCATTTCCCTAATAGTTGTAATCAGTGAACACCCGGAGCTCGGGCATCGACCGCGGCCGGGCAAGGACCTCGGGTCCACATCACCTAGGTGGAAGGGCCTTCGCCCACGTTACCTTTCTCCTGAATATGGTGGAATTGACCCGGGTCTCCATCACTCATAATTCTAGTTAGAGCTCTTAACCTTATATACTCCAATATGTGCCACTGCCTTTTAAATGTATGATGCATGTTCTAAGTTTGCCGACCAAACAAATCTAAAATGCATGTATGAAATCCTAACACACCACCGCATCGCACGCAACACCACCTGGATGCTTGCTTAAGACTAGGATTTTTGGTTAGGCCTATTTTAAAATAGATTTTTGCTTCGTTTGTTTGTTTCAGAAATATATTATAGTTAAAACCATTGTTACTAAACCATTGTTGCTTTTCTTAAAAGCAAGGTTGAAATGGAATCAAAACCATTACTTATTTCATGAGTTTCATATATGGTTTAAAAATCAAACCGCTTTGCTTGCTTGTTAAACTCATTGCTTGCCTTTCAAACATGGCTTAAAATCAAACCATTTAAATATCGCTGCAAAACAGTTCATAATAATACACTAGTATTTGGAAAATGCGCTGTAACACTCACCTCTTTTGTTTCCCAAACTTTTAGCACAAATCCACTACTTTGCCTCCTTTGCTTTTAGCCTACATACTCAAACGAATACGGCAACGTATTAATCACTCACGATAGCGATAAACTTAACGCACTTCACACGCAAGTCACTTTAAGGTCACACAACATTAATATAAAGTCAAATTAATAACAAACCCTTGCGAACACATATATACATATATAAGGCATATATATATATATAAGAAGGAAGGAAGAAGAAGGCAATAAGAACAGCAAGGACAGAGAGAGCACTAAAAAACCCCTAACAAAAAAACCACCATTTTGGCAACTTTTTTCCAACAATACTCTATGGACTTTATTACCAAAATATTCAAAAGGTCTTCGTACCATGAAACTTCCAGATCAGTCCTTTATATATCCAATGACATCTCTTTAAAATTTCAATGTAAATTCCTCTCAAGGCCCTCAACCACATAACACAAGTTATAGCATGTTTTTGATTCCAAACTCACTGAATCACCTACTGTTATCCTTGATTTCTGGGATCTTAACTCCATAATTTGGAAATGGTTTCTTCACCCATTTGAATCTATGGTTATAAGGTTTCTTCTTCAATTGGAATCACCCAATTTGGACTACTCAAAACTCGCTATTGTATTTTATATCTAGATTACTCAAATTGGCAGAACAGAATCTGCACATAGCTCCACTTAGAAATATTTCTGGGCCCTTTGGGTTCACAATTGGCATAAACTTCCTTCATATAACTTATTCCCCTAGAAGTCTATTTTACCCATAATTTTGAATCACTCAATTTGGATGAGTGAAACTCCACTTATGGCCAAAACACTACAACCATACCCAAAACAGAGCATAATCAGTGAGCTACACGAGCTCACCTTTCAGTCTGTATTTGGGAGCCTTAGAGCTAAAATTTGTCTTGGTTCCTTCTATACATTTGTAGCCCTATCTCTTATGGTTCTTTACCAATTGGAATCAATTCATTTGGATGGTTATAACTAATCTATAACCAAAACAAAACAGGGGTTTTACCAATTTGATTAATTTTTAAAAACCCAACATTCTCCTTTTACAATAATTCCTCAAAACCAACATGCAAAATTCATCCAAAACAATCCTCAATAACACTTGAATCTGGTGCTTTGGAACCTCAAACCACAAAAACCCTAGGTGAAAATGCAAGAACTCTACCTAAGGTCCTCCAATTCTTTATAAACCACATAAATGTGATGATTCCATGTTTATTGTATACTAATTAAGGTTTTACCCACATGAATTCAACAAAAATCTAGGATTTGGGTGATCTCTTCCAAAACCCTAGACAAGGAGGAACAATCTCCATGGAAAATTCATACTAAAAGTCCTAGACATCAAAATTCACTTAATTCCAAGACATACATACCTTGATCTTCTTCTCCTCCTCTTTCTTCCTTCTCTTCCTCTTCCTTCTTGGCTCTCTCCTTCCTCCTACGTGAACCCTAGCTTATTCAGGAGACCAAAATATGATTTTGGCTTTTGTTTTTCCCATTATTATAATATCAACTTTTTCATTAATTGAAATTTGACCTCATTCTTTAATTTTTCAATTGTAACTTATGCTATTTGTATTATGGCCCATCTCTACACTTAATGATTTTCATATCCATGTCCCATTTGCTAAATGACAATTGTACCCTTGTTCTCATACACAAATCCCGGGTTCCATAAACTTTCATTTCCTACTTTAGTCTCCAAAATACTACTATGTGACACTTAGAGCTCTTATATGTCCCTACAGTTGTTGTACTATACACTCTCCCGGGACGAGGTGTTACAGTCCTGCTACTTAGATTTGAAAATTTTTTGATGCCCTACATATGCCCATTTTGATAATGGGAAGTTATAACCTAGATTAGTGAAGTGTATATTTCTTGGTTATAAATCTGGTGTGAAAGGCTATAAATTATGGTGTTCGAAAACCAAGAAATTGGTAATTAGTAGAGATATGATTTTTGATGAGACTTCCATGATTCAGGTTTTAGCTCCTAAAGACTCTAGTGTTGAGACCATGAAGAGAGCTGATAAACAAGTGGAGTTTGAGACTAGTTTGGTTCCTAATTCAAATGAGCAGAGTGTTCCTATAGCTTCAATTCCAATTCAACAGTATTCTATTACTAGAGATAGAGAGAGGAGGACTATTAAGCCATCATAGAAATATGGTGAAGCTGATCTGGTTGCATATGCCTTGAGTGTAGCATATAATATTGAGTCCAGTAAAGAGCCACCTACTTATGAAAAGGCAATAAATTACAATGATTCAGGTATGTGGATGATTGTTATGCAAGAAAAGACAGTCCCTTCATAAAAATGGGGCATAGGACATGGTGAGGCTACCTAAAGGGAAGAATGTCATTTAGTACAAATGGGTGCTCAAGAAGAAAGAAGGCACACTAGGTGTTCAGAATGCAAGGTACAAGGCAAGACTAGTTGCTAAAGTTTACAGTCAGATTCTAGGTGTTGACTTCACATATGTATTCTCTCTAGTAGTGAAGCATAGCTCAATTCGATCTTGTCTTGGGATTGTGGCTTTTCATGATTATGAGCTTGAGAAGTTGGATGTGAAGATTGCATTTTTATATGGGGAGCTTGAGGAAGACATCTATATGCAGCAACCAGAGGGTTTTACAATTTCAAGTAAGGAGGACCGTGTTTTCCTACTTAAGATGTCTCTTTATGGTTCGAAACAGTCTCCTAAACAATGGTATAAGAGATTTGACTCATTCATGATCTCTCATGATTTTAAGAGGAGTAGCTTTGATAGTTGTGTCTACTTAAAACGATGCAATGATGAGTCATTTTTGTATCTGCTCTTATACGTTGATGACATGCTAATAGCAGTCAAGAGTAAAGAGGAGATAAGAACTGTAAAAATGCAACTTAATTATGAGTTTGAGTTGAAAGATCTGGGAGAAGCCAAGAAGATACTTTGGATGGAGATTCTGAGGGATAGAGTGGCAGGAAGATTATCCTTGAGTCATAAAGGATATATTGAAAAGGTGTTTCGTAGGTTCAACATGCAAAATACGAAGCCTGTTACTATTCTACTTTCAGCTCATTTCAAACTTTCATCTGCCCTATGTCCACAATCAAATGAGGAGGTTGACTACATGGTTTCATCAATGCTACTCAAGTACCTTGATCGGTACTCCTCATTGGTCAAATCAGAGAAGCTGGTCAAACCTAACTTGTAAGTTCGGTTCATAGCGTTATGTTGGTGAATGAACCAAGATTATCCTTGAAAATTTTGACCACCAAATGCTTTGGATACTGTTAGTAGTAGTGTATATATATATATATATATATATATATATATATATATATATATATATATATATATATATATATATATATATATATATATATTCTAGCTCATTTTTTAAACTATTGTTTAATATGGCTCTTTATGTCACATAGGAGGCATATTTAGATTTTTTTTTATTTTTAAATATAATTTAGAAGCTGTAATTAACAACTACAATTTTAATTTTGAACTAAAGCTGCAGTTAGTAACTACAACTTTAGTTCAAAAATAAAACTGCAATTGTTAATTGAGGCTTTAGTTTAATAATAAAAGCACATTTACTAATTAGGGATTCTAACTTATATTAAAATAATAATAATAATAATTGAGTATCTCTGCTACATGACATAAGAACCATAGTTTCAAAAGTGGCTTATAATCCATATTTTAATAAAAAGGTCATTTTAACCCAAGCTCTCTTATCAGTGGCATAACTAAAGGGGGCTAGTCGCCAATAAGTAATAAAGTTGTATTTTCATCCTCGTAATTATTTTGGCAATTCAATGACCCTTTCATGAATCTTATATCGTGTTGTGCATCTCTTGGCTAACGTTGTACTAAGGGTGGAAGTAAAGTGATAACTAGAGTTGCTAATTTGAGCTCGCTCGCCGAAAGCTACTCCTCGATCAACCCAAAATTAGGCTGGGATTGCTTAGGGGCCTCACTTTATTAGTCCAACCCAATTGACTTGTCGGGTCAATCAACATTAGGCTGAGCTGACTCGATTGCCAAATTAGAAAATAAAAAAACAAAAACAAAAATCCCCCCGGCCGTTTAGATGTTCCTAACAAGGTTGCTTCATGTGGAGGTCTGGTTTGATCGAGATGGAAAATGATAAGGATGAATGAATTTCTGAGTTTACTCGTCTTATGGCTTAGTCTCATTTCTTGCTTTAAGAAGATGAACCAGACCTTTGCTCTCAGAACCCCGAGGTGGTGTCACTACAAGAAATAAGGTCTATAGTCATGGTTACTAACCTTAACTAAAGGTAACATATAATGCGGCTATAGCATATAGTAGTGAATAAAATAAACCGTGGCATTGTGTGCCCATAGGTGGTGTGGATAATGGCTATGGACGCGACCAAGTCTGAATGCATGGCTATAGGTTCAAGATCTATAGTCGTGGCCATTTTTCAAGAGTGGCTATTGGGTACTCTATAACCACGATCAAATGTCAACCCTAGCTATAGGATACTCTATAGCCACGATCAAATACTGACCCTGGCAATATAATACTCTATAGTTGCGATCAAATGTCTACATTTTCTATAGGATACCCTATAGCCGCGGTTGGATGCCGACTTTGGCTATAGGGTACTCTATGGCCACGATCATATGTTGACCCTGGCTATAGGGCACTCTATAGCCACTTCCACAAACGCCGACTCGCTATAAGTTGACCATCTCACTTAGCCCTTGCAATAAGTCACTCTATAGACGCAATTTATTTTTTACTGTGGCCAAAATCCATTATTTACAATGATTATATCCTTACCACGACCATTAACATTTAAGTTTGGTATATTTAAAAAAAAATATAAATAACATTAAAAATTAATTTTCAAATCTTTTTTTACAAGACTTGATAATTGTAAAACCCGATAAAAAATTCAATTTTTCTGAACAAGGGTAAAGCGATAATTTTGATTAAAAACCAGAAATTTTCTAGATCTCGGATGACGAAATGGGCTTCACCGTTGAATTTGTCTCGCGAAATCTAGTTACTCCATTCAATTTTGTCAGATTCTGAGATAGTCGTAATTTTACATTTTTCGAGACATTGGGTGTCGGGTGACACATGGCATGATCCATGTGGTGCACTTGGAATAAATGGCTTACATTGAACCATGTGTTACATGATGTAATAAAAGGGAAAAAGAAAATAAAGAAAATAAGGAAGAAAAGCATGGTGATGACAAGTGGCCAAGGAGGAAAGTGGGGGGAAGTTTCCCCCACTTGATCCATACGGGTAGGGTAAGCTAGAAGGAGGAGAAAAAGAGAAAAAGGAAGAGGAGAGAAAATGAGAAAAGAGAAAATGGAAAGAAAGAGAAAAGAGAAAATGGAAAGAAATGAAAAGAGATAAGGATGGAACAAATAAGAGAAGGGAGTGCGGGTGGATAAGGAAAGAAAAGAAAATAAAAGAAAAGAAAATAGAGAAGGGAGAGCAAACAAGGGAGAGAGAGAAGAATCGATAGAGAGAGAGAGAGAGAGAGAGAGAGAGAGAGAAAGGGGAGAGAGAAACAAAAAGGGAGATTTTCCCTGGCAAAGCCTGATACGACCGACGGTTCGAGAGTAAAAGTTGATCCACGCATTGCGGGCTACACGTGGGTACCAAAATCTTTGAGTTTCGTCAAACTCTGTGTGGTAAAGAATTTTTCCTACTTGGATTATTTCTAGCCTAAAGGCCATTTAATGGCATAGGCTGTCTTGGGCTGCACCTAAGCCTAGTGTTTCGCCCTAAAATTAGACCGAATAGAAATTTTGGGACCTGTTTCGACAATCCAGACCACCGGTGGCCGACAGCGAGCCGATCCCTGGACTATTGTCCTCGGGTTTTGTTGTGAGTTTTTGTGTTCCCGTGGTTGGGTGACAAATGAACCAAAAACAAAATTTGATCATAATAGTGAAGGGACCATGTGGTGCCCTGTTTTTATGGGTCCGAGATTGGGCCATTTGTGTGTTACTACTTGATTGAATAACATGCGAGGAAAATATCAGGTTGAGATATACTATTTTGATGGATGTAAATCATACGTAGAAAATATAATTATCCATGTTTTTGAAATGTTTCATGTAGCTTTCATTGTGCATGGAACATGATATAGCATGAAATGGCATAAAAGCATTTCATATGCACGGTAACATCACGTCAAGTCGGGTGTGTGCATGGTATTGATTATTCACCATTCTATGAATGTGGTGATCTTTAAATGGGACAACATTCAAAATGTAGACTCACGCTTGTATAAAACAATAATAAATATGGGCCAACGCGGTGTTTGGTGAAGCAAGATGGGGCAAATCCCCCCCTAGTGTGAAAGACCCAAATTTTATTTTTGGTCAAACATATGGATCCAGCGATGGAAGTTCACGAAAGTGTCAGAAGGTGTGCGAAGCCTACGGTGAGACCCTGGAAATTCGCAACCCAAATAAACACACGAGGTTTGATAAATTAAAATTGGAGGGTTGTCAAATGGTTTAAGTCATTGGGTGAAAAACCAATGACTTGTTTTTCACACATGGCGTTGCAGGTGTGAGGGAGTCGATTGAGACTCGGGTTATGGGCACGAGGAGTCTCATCTCATGCATGACATGTGATATTCTATATAGGATTGCATAATTTATGTGGAATATGATTGGGTGTTTTATGTATGCCATTGCATGTGCATTTAGGTAGGAAGTAGCCCTTGTAGGAAAACTTCTCTACTGGACATTGCTTACCCCATTGAGGGGAAATATTTTTTAGGTACCAGAGGTACAGAACGAGCTGAAACAGGTACAAGAGATTTGTCATGAAAAAAAAGGCTAGGTTGGGGCCTATTCATACTTTTTGTAATTTTCTGGATAGAATATCCAGTTTTAATAAATGTAAATAATAAGTTTTGTAATAGAAACTTAGTTTCATGATTGTCCTAGTGCATTATTAACATTTCCCTGACCTTTTACTATTTGTATAAACTTTATAGAGGCAGTAGGATTGGAAGGAAAAACATGAAAAAGGAAAAAATCGGGAGGTATAGAGGCTGTATACACGCTCATTTTTGCTTCTCTGTCGCGACGAGAACGACTTCATCACCTAATGTCTTTCTAGTTCCTTATGCCGCCACGTCCCGCGTACCATCGTTCCGGCGCGCCAGCCGCCACGACCCCAAGAGGTGCGCCGCCAGACATGCATAAGGCTAGACGCACATGATAGTACGCGGCGCCAAGCATCGATGAAAGTGACTGGTTTCGTGTCACAGCGGATCCCACGTTATGACACCAGCTCCGCGGTTACGCCGTAATTGGATCACGACAGAGGCTTTCTCTGTCATGACAGAGATTTGTCGACCTTATGTCACGATAAAACTTTAGTGTTGCTACAGGACTTTAATAGGCTAGGAGCTCTTATGTCGTGATATAGCATTTTCATGTCGTGACAAAAGTCACGGTCCTGTCGCACGAGAATCTCCTGGTCGCGGACAAAGCTAGGCCATGGGAGGAGGTTCATAAATGCACGCGCGACGCGACAACAACGCTTTGGTGCGATAGCGACACCCGCTGGGCGCTCGAGCGACAGGGCATGGTGCGCGCGACAGAAATATGTTGTTGCGATAGAGGTTCTTTATTGCAACAGAGGAATTCTATCATGATAGAGATTCTCTTTCGTGACAAACTGGTCCAGTAGCCAGGAAAAAAAAGAAAAATAAAAATTTTTACAACGGGAATTGAGGCCTCACAGCTTGGTATTAGAGCTTAGGTATACAAATACCTTGGACTCGATGGGCACGAGTTTAGATCATGCATCCATTATTCTTTTTGATGAAATAACATGCGTGATATGTTGCAAAATACTATGATGTGTATTGTATAAAACATATACTTGGTAAATAGTATATGGGAATTATGGTGGCATGTGCACTACTAATTGAATAAAGAGAAAGAAACCTCAATTTTCTATTTGACTTATGTAGATGGAAAGTCGAGGTAGAGGATACAGGGGTCACCCGCGAGGCACTCCACCTGCTCGACCAACATGCTCATGTTCATGAGTGCCGCAGTTAGCTGCCATGGCATAGGATAAAGGCAAAGAGAGTCAATGGGGTCCAAGCAGCGCATCATCCTCCTGACATTTGGCTGTGGGGAGGGGATCCAAAGTGGGTAGCCGATCATTGGCTTTGACAGTGGAGAGGATTCGAGGCCATGGAGATCACCTTCCGATGTTACTACGGACGCTAGCCACATTTCGCCTAGAGAGTGAGTCCCATATATGGTGGGATTGAGTTAGAGTCTCGAGGGATCTTGAGACGATGACATGGGGAGAGTTTAGAGAGCTCTTCATGGGTAAGTTCCCTGCATCTACTAGGCATGCAAAGGCTGGGGAGTTCTTTGAGTTGAAGCAAGGAAATATGATTGTGCTCGAGTACGTAGCCAAGTTCACTGAGTTGGCACATTTCGGGGATGACTATATGGCCACAGATTTGGCCAAGGTGCGGAAATTCGAGGATGGCCTGAAGTTATCCATCCATGGCAAGATTGTAGGATTTCTCCTATAAGACATGGACTCTATGATTAGGACAACTATGACCATAGAGAGAGAGATAGAGGATGCACGGAGTATCCGAGATGCAGGAACTAGTGAGAAGAGGGAGGATTAGCCTTCTTCTAGTTCAAGAAAGAGGCGTAAGACTTTGCCCTCGAAGGTTTCGCGACGCAGGCGTCGACTATCGTGGCCAAGGCCAAACTATGGTTTTTACCTAGTCGACTGACATGTTTCCATTGCCATCAGCCCGAACATGTGAAGCGGAATTGCCCTCAGAAGCAAGGATTCCAAGGTTTTGGGACAACGCAATCCCGCCATCATTGACAGGACGAGCTTTGTTCCTCTACCGCAAAGGGTTACCGAGGAACCATCATCGTACCCCAAGATGTCGCATGTGCCTCTCGCAACATGGATGGGCCAGAGTGGCTAAGGTATGGGTAGAGGATGAGGATAGGGCCCACAGGCCGAGACTTTAAGGACCCAAGGGCTTATCAACACCATCACGCCATAGACTGAGCCAGTTGATCAATCGGTCATACAGGGTATGTTTCTATTATCTTGCCTATGGGCAAAATACTATTTGATTCTAGTGCATCACATTCTTTTGTTGCTGCATCTAGTGTGAATGTTTTGGGCATAGAGGTGGAGACCTTAGATGATCCGTTACATGTGAGTTCTCCCCTAGGAATTAAGGTGAGGATTGATAAGATATACCGGATCAGGAGTTAGAGATCTCGTGGATTCGCTTCACGGTGGACCTTCAGGTGATGGACATATCGGATTTTGATGTCATCCTGGCATGGATTGTCGACTAAGACACCGAGTCGTCATCGACGTGATAAGAGGGGAGGATTACCGCTACACACAACCCAAGATTCAGGACTTTTCAAGGAGAAGCATGATGTTTACCCTGCATCGTGCACGCTCCGTATGGAGTTAACAAATACGGGCTGGCTAGCAAGCCTCACCCTAGAGGATGAGGGGAGACGGGATTTGAGTCTACCTCAGGTGGTTTGCGAGTATGACGATGTCTTTCCGGATGAGCTACCGGGATTACTGATTGGGGTGAATCATGCACGCATTTACTTTGAATTCTCGGTGTTCTATATAGTTCAATCGTCGATTCACAGTCATTTTCATTAATATTACGCTAATCCCTCATAATATATTGTTCTTATAGAATATGGCGATGCTCGGGAAACAAACGGGCGCCTAAAAGCATTAAAAACAAAATAAGGAATGACAAAAAGTCGGACGTAAAGATAAGTGCAGCATCGCACGCAGCAAATGAATCTACTCGCCGTGGCGAGCTCTTCACGCAGTCAAGAGCCCATCGCCGCAGCGAACTAGGAGATAAAAAATTTAAGGGCCTCGGATTTGCCGTGGCGAAGCCACCTTCACCGCGGCGTAGCAAGGTCCCCTTTTCCAGAACGGGAACTCGTAGAACCCTAATTTTTCTGGGCCTGCGTCTCAAGGTATAAAATGGAAGATTTTTCGAAGCTGAGGGGAGGGGGGGATTGGATCGACTAGAAGAAGGAGATATCGGTAGAGGGAGATTAATAGAGATAGATTCGGGAAAGATTGGGAAGACGGATTTTTCTGTAGTTCTTCCCTCAACTTATTTCATGATTCGAATTCTTCAATCTATAATGAATAATATGATGAACTAATTATTTTCTCTAGGGTTTTGTCAACCCTAACCACAGTTGGATGGATTGATTTTCAGTTTTGACTTATTTGAATATTAATATGAGTTCATATGTTTGCTTTAATTCAGGATTTAATTACATGTTATTGTCTGGCCAACCGTGACATGCTAGAGCTAGGAGTTTGAGATCGAGAGAAGATGACTTCTAGGGACATGGTTAAAGCAACACTTGGGTGGTCAAAGAATAGAGATATTTCAGACTGCAAGTGTGGAACTAGGGTTTGCACATTTAGGCGTTTCGGAGTCGAGGGGTTGAGGTAGAGATGCAATACATCCCACTGGTGAGATAGACAAATATATCTCGAGAGAGAATATCTTGTAGGAAAGATCAACCCGCCAACATAACTCATATGAGTACTTCAATAAGTCCTTAATTGAATTGACATCCATCAAGTGTGGTAGGAGACAGTAAAACCACTAGGTTTCTCATCATCGATATAATTCAATGCATCCAATTTTAAGTTTTTGTTAATTCTAGTAATTTAGTTTGTAATTTTGCTTTAGGATTAGATCCAAATATTGGCCAGTCATTAAATCGGTAGTCAACCACGCTTCTCTTCGAGGAAAGACACTTGGTAACCAACACCTCGTCGACTCAGCATATACTTGCGCACACGGGTTTGTGTTTCCCACCTAATTTTACACACTCACGTTTATGGCCTGTCAAGATTTTGGCGTCGTTTCCTGGGAGAAGTTTAATGTTGATATTGACAACCTTTCCATAGATAGTACTTTGGATCAATGTTATTTTATTTTATTTTATTTTTTTAGCTCTTCTCACTTCTTGATCATTTCTTTTTACTTTTATTCCTGGTTTACGTGTTCTCCTTTACTACATCCGTGCTGTGATTTGGTTTCAATCTCATCCTGTGATTTTAGGAAAGTATTTAGAGTGTATACAAAGCCAAGATCACAGGGAACTGCTTCCATTCAATCCTGAACCAGAACGGACACTGCATCGATTAAGTGAAGCCCGCACGTAACTCGACTGAAATCATGCGGCGTAGTAGGCGAGTTGAGTTCATGATAGGGATGAACCACAAGTGGAACATAATGGATAGAACCATAGAAATTAGGCCACCACACCCTTCGTGCTGCCCGATAATCCCCATATGCTCCTTGAGGAGTTTGCCTTGCCACCGGCCGGTTGTTCGATCCCGGCTATACGACTACCACTATGCAAGCGAACAACTTTGAGTTAAAAGGTAACTGCGAGATGCTCAATAATATACAATTCCACTTGGGCTACCTGGTAGAGAATCCGAATGCATTGACCGGCTTTGTGGAAGTGATCTGTTCAGAGTATAATGGAGTATGAGCTCTCAAACTACGTCTATTCCACGTTGTCACTTAGTGGCCAAGGACCTGCTGTAGTTGACCAAGCCAGCCTCTAGACTCCATCACCTCAGGGAATGACTTGGTCTAGGCTTCTAGCAAAAATTTTCTCTGCCCTCGATAGCTCGATTGGTGCGAAATTAATACATTTGGAAATGATTTGGGGAGAACCTAGCCCCAAAACTTAGGAGAGATTTCATGAGCTATTGAGAATGTCACATACATATTAACTAAGTGGATGCATACGTTCTAACGATCCATGACTACGGCTAGGACAATCATTGATGCTTCAGCGGGAGGTGCTCTGATGAAGAAAATCACATATCAAACCTATGAGATCTTGGAGGATACAGCACAATACTAATAGCGCCTAGAGATGGTCGGCACCTAGAAACCCTTAGCCGAGGAGACGGAGACACGAGATGTTATCGGCAACACAGTAAAGCCATGTCGCTATAGTTCTTAGACAACTGCGGAAAGCGATAAGGTATAGTAAATTCTATTCAGAATAATCCATGGGAAATTTGTGAATCTTGCGATGGACAACACAGTACTATGGTAGTGGGAGCGGATGTGATGAAACGGCTTGATATGTGAATCAGCGGAATCAACTATAGCAAGGGCAGTATGGGGCAATGCATGTCAAGCGGATACGGAGATATAATCGGAATCAAGGCGGGGGATGGAGAGAGCGATTAGAATAGTCAAACCAATCCAGACTATGGATGAAGGAATGAAGTCGGAATAACATGCCACTACCACAGAGTGAATGAACCACCTGAGAAGAGGGTGGAGCTTGGAGCAAGCACTTGGACAAATGCTCACCTCGCACCTGCCCAGCACATGAATGAGACGAGTAATTTGCGAACGGACCACCTAATTGAAAAATCGGGCGTACTGGCGAAGCTTAGAGGAGTGCGAATGGGCCGAATGGCGGTCACATTTGTCGGAAGGCGGCGAGGAGCATTGCAGAGTGGTGTGAAGTGGGCAGGGGCAAGGTGAACATGTAAAAGTTGTCACATTAAGTGGCGAAGAGCTAGTAGTACCGGGGTAGCCACTCAGTGATAGGGAGTGAGACGGAAAATGATGCAGCCTAGCCAGATTGACAAGGTAGTAAGGGAACGGCCCCATCAGAAAAAGTTGGGTGAAAAAGAAATAGAGTATGAGGAATCGGGTGTGCTACGTCGGTACATTTCTGAAACTTCTTCTGTAGTGTAGACAACAATCTTGAAGTCATCGGGTTCCTTGTGTGTGGCTAGCTTCATCATTTAATGAGGCTCCTAACTTATATTTATGTGAATCGTCTCGCCCGGCTACTTGAGAAGTAGGGCCAGCAACATAGGGTCATATTTCGCGGCTAAGCGACTTCGTATTCCGAGCCCCAAGGAATACCCGCTGGTATCATTCCTCCGCCCATTTTTTGTCGCTTTGTCTCTATCTTATCTAGTGTGCATTTTTTTTTCCCAAATTTCTAACCAACCGCGACTATTATGGCTCCCAAGAAATTTGTCCCGGCAACTTGACACCGCTCTGGCTCCATCAAGGGGCGGCACCTCACTCCAGGGCGACCCTCACGGATTCATCTCTCGGGACGGCGGCTGCACCGCAGTCGCTTTTGGTTCATTCTTCGGAGCGGTTTCCTACCTCCAAGGCATTCTTCAACTTCACCATCCAGAACAGAGGATGGCAGACCCTGTGTGCTCCCTCGACCCTCGGAGTTGCCTCGATCGTACGAGAATTCCACTCAAACTTGCCTTTTAGGGTTGGCACCATTGTGTTTGTCCGGGGTAGGTGGGTTGACTTCGGGGCCTGAGACCATCAACCAGATCTATCAGCTGTGGGAGGACGACAGTGAGGAGTACCGGGCATTATTTGTGGACACCGACTTCGAGAGCTTGATGCGGGAGCTCACACAGGGCCAAGGAGTATGGAGATGCCACCCATCGACCAGCGAGTTCACCACATTTCAGATGCACGCGTTCACGCCCTTGGTAAAGGTTTGGTATAATTTTCTATGTGTTAAGATTAAACCTTCACACCGCATCGATGCAGTCTGGGGATGGGGCTTGATCCTTACATGCCGCGGCCGAGGGTTTCAATTCGCATTCAGGATGAAAATTAAGTCGGCGGGGTTAGTGAGTCGACCAAAGGACATTACTGCCGGGCCACTGATCCACCCTTCTCGATCACCCGGCTGTGTCGTTCTGCCGGTCTCGTGTTGGATTCAAGGAAGCGGTTCAGTAGCTCCTTCCATTCCATTACTTGAGAGAAAAGTTAGGGCGGACTAGTCGGATAAGGAGACCGACGAGGGCGTTCAGTAGCCACACCAGTGAGCTACCGGTGGACGGGCGGGTCCCCTCTGGCTCGACAGTCCTTAGTGACGGATCCATGCACTTACCACCCGCTGATGCTATTAGGATGAGTCTCGGGAAGCGGGTTGCCACTGAGCGGGGACATGGACTCGTCGAAATTTGAGATGGCCGCCATTCGTGCCAGCCAAGACCAGATCGCTCAGCAGTTAGCCCAGCTTCTATCATTTCACACACCGCCACCACCGCAGTGATTTTTCTGGGACGTATCTCTTTACCTTTTTTGCTTTACTTTCTTTTCTACCATTGAGGACACTGTCAGTTTCAAGTTTGGGGGTATGGGTGTATGGGATGTCGATTTTTATGCCTTATTATTTTGGTTCAGTTTGACTTAGTATTTTGATTTAGTTTATTGTCACATTAGTTTATCTTTAGTTTGTTGTCACCTCAATTTATCTTCACTATTATTATTATTATTATTTGCTGTTTTAGGCCTCCTTTTCTTTATTTATTTATTTTTTTTGTCTTGTTTCATCTTGGTTATGTTAGTTTGTTTAAGGACCAAGCCTAGTCCCCCATGCACCAACATTATAATACGACAGTTCACAATGTCAGTAGTGAGTATCGCCGCCTTACCTTTAATCATGATGGCAACAAACGGGAGTCACAATAATAGCCGAAAACCAGTGTTCAATGACATAGGGACCCCGAGGTTGGTAGACGAAAGGGACCGCACTGTATGAAGTTGAGAATGACCATGCTTGTCTCCCCACCTTGTAGTCTCAAGACATCAAATTCCAAAATAAGCTACCACACACACACACACATGCGATCTCAGTATGCCTTAACCGGACTCACCATACGAGTCCTACGAACACAGGAAGAGTTTAAACACCTATGTGGTGGGACACCGTAGCAAAAGAGGATCGCTATTAAGCCCCAATGTTAAAAAAAAAAGAAAAAAAAAGGCTTAGGTTGAAATAAGTGGATTAGCCGATCGGAATTCTGGGCACAGTCCGAGGGGTTTTTCAAAGCCTAATGCCCTGAGCCAACTGGGCGGGAGCCATTGACTTCATTGCCCGCTACATGGGACAAAGGATGGACTATTTCCACAGTCCAGGGCCTCGAGGTTTGGGCGAGTGTTCGGGGTGATGTTCGAGGGGAACTGAATGCCCGATGCCCTTAACCAATTGGTAGGGAGTCATCAACGGATCCTTGCTACAAGAACCCTCACCAAAAACTTTTTGGCGCTAGCACCTTTCCAATTCTACGTTAGAGCTAACCCCCATAGGCCTAGATGAAGTGAATAACTCGGTGTGTTCTCAGCCTTTTATGCTAAGCCATTCCAACTAGGCGAGTTAAACTCAAGTTTGGGGGGGTACTAAAGTCAATCTATACATTGGAGATCACACCTCAACTGCACGTAGATTATTTTAGATGGACTATTGAGCACTAAAAAAGGAGGGTTAACCCGTTTGGTTAACCAAGACTAACTTAATGCAGGTCCTTAATAGTCGAACAAACCAAGGCAAGCACTAGGTCTAATGAACTGGTGCATATGGACTCCTTTTTGCTGTTGTCGTGTGTGCTTAACCCTTATCGTCAATTTAGCGTAGCATTATTCTTGCATGCCCTAGTTAGACTATTCTCGTTGGGACAATAAGCTAAGTTTAAAGTTGATCGCAACCATGCATGCATTTCCGTTGAATTCTTCTTGTTCTTTATAGTTCAATTGCATGATTCACAAGTCATTTTCACTAATATTACGCTAATCCCTCATATTATATTATTCTATAGAATATGGCGATGTTGGAAACAAACGGGCAACTAAAAGACAGAAAAACAAAACAGGCAAAAATGACAAAAGCCGACAATGTATGCTATCGGGTAATACGCAATAATCTACTTCGCTGCGGATATACTTTTCGCCAGCAATGAAGAGCCCCTTCACATCAGCAAAGAGCCCCTTCGCCGCAGTGAAATAGGAGATAAAAAATTTGAGGGCCTTGGATTTTCCGCGGTGAAGCCACCTTCGCCGCGGTGTAGCGAGGTCCCCTTTTCCAAAACGGGAACTCGCAGAACCCTAATTTTTCTGGGCCATTGATGGGCCCGCGTCTCGAGGTATAAAATGGAAGCTGAAGGGGGAGGGATTGGATCGACAAGAATAAGGAGATATAGGAAGAGGGAGATAAATAGAGACAGATTCGGGAAAGATTGAGAAAACGGATTTTTTTGTGGTTCTTCCCTCAACTTCCTTCATGATTCGAATTCTTTAATCTGTAATGAATAATATGATGAACTAATTATTTTCTCTAAGTTAGTGCATGGCTACATGGATTGATTTTCGCCAATTATTTGAATATTAATATGAGTTCATATGTTTGCTTTAATTATAGATTTAATTACATGTTATTGTCTGGCGAACCGTGACATGCTAGAGATGGGAGTTTGAGATCGAGAGAAGATGACTTCTAGAGACATTGTTAAAGCAAGACTGGGTAGCCTAAGAACAGAAATATTCCGCATCAAGTGCTGTGCAAGACTGTGGTTTGCACATTTAGGGCATTTCTGTCGAGGGGTTGGAGGCGTAGATGCAATACATCCTAATTAGCAAGATAGGAAAATATATCTTGAGAGAGAATATCTTGTAGGAAAGATCAACTCGCCAACATAACTCATATGAATACTTCAATAAGTCCTTAATTGAATTGACATCCATCAAGTGTGGTAAGAGACAAGAAACCCTAGGCTCTCATCACGATATAATTCAATACATCCAATATTAAGTTTTGTTAATTCTAGTAATTTAGTCGCAATTCGCTTTAGGATTAGATCCAACATTGTCAAAGCCATTAAATCAAGAAGGTCAACACGCTTCTTCTTCGAGGGAATCCACTCACTAACCACTCACACTACCGCCAACTCCGACGTATTTCAGCACACTCAAGCCGCTTTCACCTAATTTTACACACTCACGCTAGCGGCCTGTTAATTACCTTCGCACATGGATGTGGACTTTATCATTAAGTTACACCCTGGTATGTCGCCCATTTCTATTACTCCTCATAGGATGGCACCGGGACAGCCGCAGAACTCGCGTCCAACTCAGAATCATGGACAAGGGTTTTATTAGACCGAGCACTTCACCATGGGGCGCTCCGATTCTATTTGGCGAAGAAGAAAGACAAGACCTTCGATCGCATTGACAATCGGCGTTTCTGAACAGGTTATAATCAAGAATTGTATCACTCATGTAGGATTGAGGACGGTTCGACACCAAGAGGCGCAAGTCTACTTAAGATAGATCTTCAGACGGATACCATCGCTGAGGTTAGGAGGCCGGAGACATCCCTAAGATAGCTTTAGACGGGTATGGGCATTTCGAGTTCATAGTGATGCCCTTCATATTGACGAATGCCCCAACGACATTCATGGATCTCATGCATAAGGTATTCCAACCCTACTTGGATCAGTTTATTGTAGTCTTTGTTGACAATATCTTGATCTACTCCCAATCTGAGGAGGAGCATGAGGATCATTTGAGAGTTGTTCTAAAAGCTTTTATAATGATCGCTTGTATGCCGTTCAAGAAGTCTCAGTTTTGGCTTTATCAAGCCGAGATTCGGGACACATCATGTCGCCTTCTGTGTGTTAGTAGACCCCTTTCGAGAAGGTAGAGGCTGTTATGAGCTGTGAGAGGTCAAGTCGCCTTCGAGATACTAGCTTGGATTGGCGGTATTACAGAGGTTTATTGGAGGATTTTCTGAATAGCAACCGATGACTTTTAAATTTATCTATTTTTAATCCATTTTTCTGGCTTATTTTAGTATATTCAGATATGTTTTAATGCCAAATTATGGATTATTCACCAACTTTGTGTTTTGCAGGTTTTAATTCAAAAAGGAGAAAATATCCATAAATAAGTAGAGAAAAATAGCAATTGCAATAGTCTATGTCGCGACAAACATCCAAGCGAATGGCTAAGGAAAAATGTCACGACAGTATTTCTTTTGTCGTAACACAAAGGACTGAGTATAGGAGAAGAGCTATATCGTAACAAAAGATAGCGTGTCACGACAAAACATGAGAAGAATGTAACAAGTCAGCTGAGATAAAGAGAGATGATGTTACGACAAGGTTTGGTTAACTAGATCAACACGAGTGAACTGTCACGACATAAAAGCTCCTGCCGTGATACTCAAAAACCTGAATGTGCGTAAGTTCTTGGTTGCGAGAGTGCAGATATCTTGTGTTGAGACAAGAACAAAGAGCAATACAGAGATCATCGTGGGATGATCGCTTTATGTTGTGACATATTGAGAAATATAAGGCATAATCTATGTCACGACAAAATTTCTCCTCTCACTGATTATTACAACTTGGAAAGCCTGTTGAGACACTGTAAGAAGAAGCCCTATCGCGACAAGGTAATGAATGTCGCGACACTAAAAGACAAGGTTTCTGGTCCTGACAGAGAAACAAAGTTGCGACAAGAGATGCTGACTTAGTGAATCAATCGTCAGAATAAAAGAGTTCCATGTTGCAGATACTAAGTCGGCGGGAAGTTTTGATGTCGCGATAGAGACATAAGGTCGTGGACATAGAAATAAGCTAAACATAGATAAACAAGGCCGCTGGCGTGACTTTTCCATAGAAAATATTCCAACACAAGGGAAAATAAAGTCTTATCGCTGACAAAATGTGAATCGAACGCGACACAAAGATAAGCTAAAGGCAAAAAGGCTTGTCGCAACATAAAAACCTGGTCGCGAAATAAAACATCTACAACACCAAGAGATTATGTCGCAACATCAAAATGAAGCTGCAACAAGAAATCGGGTCAAGAGGAGACAATACTCTATCGCAACAGACATACTCTATCGCAACAAACTTTCCTGGTCGCGACAAGAAAACAGAGATGTCGCAACAAAGAATCAGAACAGAATTAAAAATATTTCATGACAACACTGTGTCGCATCAAGAATGTGAATTGGCTGTAATTTTAGGGATCCATAATGTAGTCTCTAATTTAGGGCCCAAATTTCTGGGGTTCTATAAATAGAAACATTTGAGGAAAGGTAGTCGGGCCGGCTGAAAAACTAAAGCATCTGGTGTGAGTTGGAGGACCTTTTGCATTATTTTTTCTTTTATTTTCTTTCGTTTCATTAGAATTAGCGTAGATTTCAATTTGCTTATCGACTTGAAACAAAGGATTGTCTAAAAGCGCGGTTGAGCTATATTGTTGAAGATCAATTCCGATTACTGTTTAAATCTAATGAAGTCCAGAGAAAAGCTGGAATTTATTTCTTTTAGTTGACTACAGTTGCATTGGAAATTTCTTGATCAAGACAATGTTTACGCGATTCAGCTTTTGAAACCTATCTCCGTTAGGGAAAGATTTGATGTTAGTTGCAGATCTTTCCCCGCATAATTAGAAAGAGATTTCTTGGATCGAGAATTTTGGTTTATTTGGATTGGTGTTATCATGAAGTGAATTGTTCCCAACACAGTAACTTATACCAATTAAGGACCGTTGTCTAGCTCGATTTCCGTGAGGCCCTCGAGTGACATAGAGTCGAGATTCCCAGAGCATGGATGCATACTTAGGGTTTGCTAGACTATTAATAAAGAACTAATGAGCCTTGAAAAGATTACTTAGATAAACTATCTATTTACCATGGTTTGAGAATTTGTTTAGATCTATCAATTTAATCAATTAGAGAATTCTCCTTGGTCTTCGAGGAATGATCTTAATCCCTTGTGGTTAGCTTAGATCTAATCAAGGAAATAAGAGAACTCTTTAAGATCTCAAGGATGAGATATCATTCATCTTGTAGAGACTGCATGACTCAAGCCTTGGGAAGCAAGAATCACAGTCATAAGAAATGGGTATGAAGTATTGGAAAAGAAAAATGTTCGTATCTTTACAGAGAAAATTTAATTACAAGTACTGGTTGTATATGTTTTAAATGAACACACTCCTCTAATCACAAATGTAAGGTTTATGGAGAAATCCAAACTATACTACCTTGCCTCTTAACATTTTCAAATTCCAATTCATGAAAGAATAGAATTAGATTATGTTGCAGGAATTGATAATTTCACAACAAAGAAACTCTGCTGTTTCCAAAGAATAATTTGATTCATGTCCTCGTTTAGGTTTCTTAGGGATTCTCTAATTTTCTTTATTATAGATGTAGAAATTTAAACAATAGAATTCTAGTTAGGTTAATAAAATTATATGAAAATGGAAGTTCAGTATCAGAACTTAAGTAGTTAGGTAGTTGGAACTCAGAATTATTTTTTATCTCTATGGGAATGATATCCGACTATAGACTACTTTATTACTTGTACAACCTGTGCACTAAAATCATTGACCAACTAAATCTTCAATAATCAACACAACATTTTTATTATATATAAGTTCTATTTTAATAACAAGTTTTCGATGCCTTTATTGGGGATTAGATAATAGTCCTTAAATAGTAAAGTGGTAAATTTAATCTATATAAAGAAATGGTCAACAAGCAATCTATGACTAGATTGATCTTAAGGGGGGTCAAGTTTTGAGTGGGATGACCAGAGGCATTCCAAGAGTCAAAAGAAGGTTTACTTCACTCTTATTCTGATAGTCTGAACAAAGGGATGAAAGTATACCAGGTAATCGATGTGCCTCTGTGTGATCTGACCGATGTGTCTTGATGCGCTCAAGAGGTTGTAGCTTATGGTTCTAGACATCTAAAGAATCACGAGCAGAATTACCCTACACATGATTTTGAGTTGGCGGTCATTGTCTTTACCTTAAAGATTTGGTGCCACTATTTGTATGGTGAGCATTTCGAGGTATTTTTAGACCACAAGAGTCTGAAGTATATTTTCACACAACGAGACCTCAACATGAGGCAACGCAAATGGATGGAGACCGAGGATTATACCCTTATTTTTGCATTACCATCCCGGTAAGGAAAATGTACTGTCGATGTCGTCGTGTCATGAGTACCGCTAGTGTAGTCTCCCGAGTGGTAGATGGCTCCAGACTGCGATGGGCCAGCCAGCAAGATGTTGATCGTGACTCAAAGGAGCACTAGGAAGTTTGGTAGCTTTTCCATCCCTATTGAGCTAGGTGATCGAGTCTTAGGTAGGATGGGAAAGATATCAGTCCATATGGATCTGTTAGTCAGCACGGTGGCGATACGGGCTATCCACACATGGTAGTCTTTGCAGGTGGAGGAGTCGGGTTCCCTAGCTGGACCGATCTCGAGATAGGAGATCCTCCGGAGTTCCACCGCTTCTCAATTTATCAGCATCCAGTGGGTACGAAGATGTACCATGATCTTCGCCTGCACTACTAGAAAGGTGATGAAGAGACACGTAGGGGACTTTGTTCGATGATGCTCACGTACAAGAGTAAAGGTTGAGCATCGGGGAAAGCAAGGTGGCTACCCAGCCATTAGAGGTAGCTATGAAGTGGGAGAATGTCACGATGGATTTTGTGACCCACTTGCCACTAGACATAGCGCAGCAGGCATGATGCCATATGGGTTATAGCGACCGGCCACTAAGTCTAAGACACTTTCTAGCAAGGATGACCTTCACACCTGAGAATTCTACCTACATATATTCAAGCAGACATCCTACTACATGGGAGGATATTCTATCAGATTAAGGTGGATCCCAGATTATTTAATAATTTCTTGGAAGAGTTTCCAAAAGGCCATGGGGACAATTGATCATGAGAAACAACATTTCATCCTTATGACATGGTCACGAGAGACCATATCGATTTTAGAGGACATGCTGCATGCATGTGTCTTGGATCTCATGGGTAGCTGGGAGAAGCATTTACCCTTAGTGGAGTTCGCCTATAATAACAATTATCAGGCGAGTATTCAGATGGCACCCTATGAGGCTTTATATGGGAGGCCATGTCGATCCCCGATTTGTTGGACATAAGTGGGAGAGAGCTCCATCACTGGGTCGGATTTGATTCGAGACACCTCTGAGAAGGTGGATTTGATTTGGAAGCGTCTTCTCATGGCTTAGAGCCGATAGAAGGGCAGGTCGGCCGCACGACGCCGACTTAGACTGAGGTGGGTGATCACGTCTTTTTAAAGGTGATGCCTAAGAGATGAGTGGTCAGATTCGGCAAGCGAGGGAAGCTAGCGCCGAGGTATATTGGGCCCTTCGAGGTACTCGAGAGGGTGGGTATAGTTGCATATCGGTTGGCGCTACCACCGATTTTATAAGGTGTCCATGAGGTGTTCCACGTCTCTATGCTCCGGAAGTATGCTCCGGATCCAACTCATGTAGTGGATTGGGGAGAGATTACTGTTGATACTGATGGGACCTTCAAGGAGGGACCAGTGCGTATCTTAGATAGTTGGGATCAGGTTTTGTGAGTAAGACCATGTAGCTAGTTAAAGTGTTGTGGAACACCGAGAGGGTGAGGCAACTTAGAACGTGAGACACGACGCGAGCCACCTATCCCTTCTATTTGCGACGGAGGTGCTGTCTAAAATTCTTGGCAATTAAAATAATTACTACATATGCATGTATGTTTGCTCAGAAAGTAGTATAAAGATTTTTGGGGACAAAATTCTGTTAAGGGAGGAAGAATGTAAAACCAGGGGAAAAATTCAATTTTTCTTAACAAGGGTAAAACGGTAATTTCGATTGAAAACCTGAAATTTTCTATATCTCAGATGATGAAACGAGCTTCACCATTGAATTCATCTCGCGAAATCTAGTTAGCTCGTCAAATTTCGAGACAATTGGAATTTCACGTTTTTTGAGGCATCGGGTGTCGGGTGACACATGCCACACTAGGGGAGTGACACCATGGCATGAGCCATGTGGTGCACTTGAAATAAATGGCTCACATTGAGCCATGTGTTACATGATGTAATAAAGGGAAAAGAAAATAAAGAAAATAAGGAAGAAAAACATGGTGATGACAAGTGGCTAAGAAGGAAAGTGGGGGAAGCTTCCACTCTGATCCATACTGCAGGATAAGCTAGAAGGAAGAGAAAAAGAGAAAAATAAGAGAGAGAAATGAGAAAAGAGAAAATGGAAAAGAAAGAGAAACAGAAATGGAAAGAAATGAAAAGAGATAAGGATGGAACAAATAAGAGAAGGGAGTGCGGGTGGATAAGGAAATAAAAGAAAAGAAAAGAGAGAAGGGAGAGCAAACAAGGGAGAGAGAGAAGAATCGAATAGAGAGAGCGAGAGAGAAAGGGAAGAGAGAAACAAAAAGGGAGATTTTTCCAACATTATGACGATCGAATCTTGACGGTTCGAGAGTAAAAGTCGATCCACGAATCACGAACTATGCTTGGGTACCAAAATCTTGGATTTTTGTCAAACTCCGTGAGGTAAGAATTTTTCCTACTTGGATTATTTCTAGCCTAAAGGCCATTTAATGGCATAGGTTGTCTTAATAAATCAACAAGCCTTACCCCAAAATTTTGGGACTGAATATTGGAAATTTTGGAACTAGTTTGTGACAGTCCCAAACCGTGTTGACGGTTTGGTTTCGATCCTGGGACTGATGTCCTAGGGTTTTGTTGTGAGTTTTGGTGTTCCCATGGTTGGGTGACAAATGAACCAAAAACAAAATTTGTTCATAACAGTGAAGGGACCATGAGGTGCCTTGTTTTTATGGGTCCGAGATTGGGCCATATTGTGTGTTATTGCTTGATTGAATAACATGGTGAGTGTGAAAATATTGTGTTGAGATATACAATTTTGATGGATGTAAATTATATGTAGAAAAAATAATTATCCATGTTTTTGAAATTTTACATGTAGCTTTCATTGTGCATGGAACATGATACAGCATGAGATGACATAAATGCATTTCATATGCACGGTAACATCACGTCAAGGTGTGCATGATGATTATTCACCATTCTTGGTGGAATGTGGTGTTTGAAATGGAAACGCTCAAAAATCGAGATTCACTAAGCATAAAACAATAATAAATATAAATCACGTGTGTTTGGGTGAAGCAAGATGGGACAGATTCCCCCCTCCCCAGAGTGAAAGAATCAAATTTTATTCTTGATTAGACATATGGATCCAGCGATGAAAATTCACGAAAGTATCAAAAGGCGTGCGAAGCCTGTGGTGAGACCCCGGATATTCGCAACCCATATAAACACACAGGATTTGATAAATTAAAATTGGAGGGTTGTCCAATGGTTTAAGTCATTGATTGAAACACCAATGACTGGATTTTCACACTTGGCGTTGTAGGTGTGAGGGAGTCGGTCAAGACTCGGGTTGTGGGCACGAGGAGTCTCATTTCATGCATGACATGTACATTTCAGGATTGGTCTATGGAATATGATTGAGTGTTTTATGTATATTGCATGTGCATTTAGGCGAGTAGCCCTTTGTAAGAAAACTTCTACTAGGTAGCATTGCTCACCTATCAGGGGGAAATTATTTTCAATTAATGAGAGGTATAGAACTAGCTAAAACAGTTCAAGAGATTTATTTAAAAAAAAAGGTCAAGCCAGCTATTCATACTTAATTTTTTTTCGATAGAACATCCGCTTTGATAACAATAAGTTTTGTAATAAAACTTAGTTCGAGACTGCCCCAGCAAGATAATATTTCATACTCTTTATTGTTTGTATAAACTTTATAGAGGCAGTAGGATTGGAAGGAAAAACATGAAAAAGGAAAAAAACTGGAGGTGTGGAGGCTGGGAATGGGCTACTACCCATTTTCTGCTCATTAGATAGAGAATACTATGCCAGACAGGTCTTTTCTAGCCTGAAGGACAATACTCTGTGCCAGTACACGACTGGCCCTTGGTGCGCACTACACAGACCACGCCGCGATAACAAAGCATGCGCGCATGACAAAGCCATCTAGCTCTGTGTTGCGATAGGGATCTCCGCAGAGTCGCGATTAATCGTTCCCGCATGCCTGGCGATTTAGGGTCGCGACAGAGGATTTCTCCTGTCGTTAACAAAGATTTGTCACCTGCGGTCGACAGAACTCAAAGGTTGCATAGGACTCGATAAGCCAGAGCTTTCGTGTCTACATAGCATTTATGTCGCATAGAGTTAGTCAATCCGTCGCTAGAATAAAGAATTTTTGTCAGATGTCAGCCATGGGGAGGAGGGTTCCTATAAACAGAAGAGCAGTAAAAGTGCGACAGCTTTTCAAGGGGCTAAGCATTACCCATATTCTCGGGCGCAAGCAACCGTGTGCATGACGCCATGCATAAAAAGAATAAGTTGTTGTGATAGAGGTTCTCTGTCGTGAAAGAGGAATTCTCGTCGACAGAGACTTTCCGGTCGACAAAGAACCGGTCCAAGAGACGTAAAAATAAAAATTACTCCCTGTGAATAGGCCTCTACACACTATAATTTTTACTTTACTAATTTAATTTGCATACATATTAAATTAAAAAGAACTAAATTTTTCATGTTAGAAATTCAATTTAAAAACATGTTATATAAATCACTTAAGTTATGGTCAAATGAGACCACATTGTTTGGATAAAATCACTTCAATCACTATTTGCAATTTCCTCCGCTTCATATCTACTCATCTCGAAATTGGTCATAGCATTCACACTCCTTGAACTTAATTAGTTGCTGTTGTTATATGCTTCAGCTGCTTCCTTTTCAGATATAGAAAAAGACTTAGGGGTTGTTTGTATTTTGACTTTTTGTTGAAAGCAAAATAGCTTTCAACATTTAGCTTTTTGTTTTTAAAATTTTTTATGACTTATTACTGAAATTTCTAAAAAAAGTTTTGAATAGGAAAAGTGAAAATATTTGGTTTTTTCTATTCAAAAAAAGTCATCTTCCACCAAAACAATAAAAACTTCACCATTATCCAACAAAGAGGAGAGCAAAACTCACTACTAGGGATGACAACCAGGGGGTTTCGAGATGGGGTAGCCCTATCCTGACCCCGACCCATTTATTTTTTTCAATTCTCAAACATGTTTCATTTAAAATTAAATTAAATGGGGCGAGGCATGAATGGGGAAATTCCTAAACCCATCCTGTTTACATTTGATTTTTGTTTTTATTTTATATTTTTTATTTTTTTTATATTTGTTTTTTTATTTTTATTGTATTAAAATTAATATATTTCATAAAAATAAAAATATTATGAATTTTTTAAAATTGTTTATTAAAAAACATTCTAATTATTATTATTATTTATATTAAAGTATAAAATAAAATAATAATAAAATATTTTTAAAATATAATCAATAA
Organism: Tetrastigma voinierianum; assembly: GCA_016808115.1. Taxonomy (NCBI): domain Eukaryota; kingdom Viridiplantae; phylum Streptophyta; class Magnoliopsida; order Vitales; family Vitaceae; genus Tetrastigma; species Tetrastigma voinierianum. The sequence continues at coordinate 362,229 of JAEQBH010001687.1, forward strand.
GTAAGGTATGAATAATACCCAACTCGCCTGTTTGAAAAAATAAACCCAACCATTAAAACCCCGATTACAGTTAAACCAAACTCATCCCATTAAGGGCAAGGCTAGGTGGGAACTCGAAATAACTCGCCCCGTTGCCATCCCTATTCACTACCTAATGTTAAAACAAACAATCCTATCACTTAAAGTATACTATTTCTAACATTAAACTCAAAAAAAAGTTTTATTCAACATTAAGTAAAAAAAGGAAAACGCCACCTTAGTGTTAACTGCTCATCCCATTAAGGGCGAGGCTGGGCGAGAACTCGAAATAACTCGCCCCGTTGTCATCCCTATTCACTACCTAATGTTAAAAAACAAACAACTTAATACTTAATGTTATTAAGTACTATTCAAAATTAAACTCAAAAAAAAGTTTGATTCAACATTAAGTAAAAAAAACAAACGAACTGAGTACTCTTTCTAAGAAGATGATGAAGAATCCAGAGCTTCAAGAGTTGTGACCATCACTTCTGGTGTTTTCATTTCTTTAAAATTAGCTTCTTCCCTTACCTCATCGGGCCAATAGGGAGAGTTTCAATGTCATCTAGCTCTATCAAATAAAATGAGAAATCATTGCACAAGTACACTTTAGTAACAAAGCTAAAAATAAATCCTGGTTTCAATCATACCTGCATTTCTTCGTTTTCAAAGTCCATTGTTTCATCTTTTAACATCCTTGGTTTAGATGTTTTTTTTTTCTTTTTTACTGAGGAGATAGCCAAAATATATATATATATATATATATATATATATATATATATATATATATATATATAAAGGACACTAATCAAAAGGTCAGTGGGCACACCTCAACACACAAGAGTAATACCAAGGATACCAAAAAAATTTAAACAAAAAGAAAAAACAAACAAACACAAAACAAATAACCACCTCAAACAAGCACACAAAGCACCCACTAATAATATCCAACCAATAAAAATCTAAGGAAACAAGAACATCTTGAATATGATATGAGTCATTAGAAAAGGCATGAATCAAATGGACAATAATGCATGCAGATGCAACAGATGACCAATTCAACAAAAACAGAAAACAGGCATTATAGAATCAAAAACTGCACTTCAATCAAATAATTAGATAAATTAAATTTCGAAAATATGGAACATCCGTATTTAGGTTCAATTTTAAACCTGCAAGAGCTGAAACTTAATATCCAAACTAGCACCCAATACAGATAGCATAAAATTCTACCCACAACATTATCCTTAACAAGAATTGAAGTCCTAGATACTCTCTAGATCAAAAAAATTGCTATATCTGTGCAATTAAACTCCACCACAGTTCCAGAAATCCCTTTTTCTCTCCCTCCTTCAAATTCTCATCACAATCCTTAGCCACATGGGTCAAGCATCACAATCCTTACCCACTTGGGTCAAGCCTCAAAGGCACACCTTCCATATAATAATTCACTCCACCAATTCTTTCAAATTGTGAAGGCAACTGTCTCTTTACTTCTTTCCCACTCAAAATTATTGAATTACGAGCTAGTGACAAATCCTAGTGTAGCCATTTCTAAATATAATTCAAGGACTGATTCTGAATCCCAATCAATGCCTTCCCCATCAAAGCCTCTTTCACTTCCAGGCCAGTACCAGTGAGACACAACCTAGAAAACATAAAAGCCATGCTAGAGAGTTTGTTAACTATTCCTTACATTTTTTCGGCAACCCAAGGGAAAACTTGAGCTTCTTTTCTTATATCGTACAATTTAACAATAATTTTATTTTCTTCCATTTTTCTTTCCTTCTGTTTTTCTTCTCTATTTTCTTTCATTTGCATTTTCTTTCAAATTTTCTAGGAACCAAATATAGCCTTTAAAGTTCATGAAAGAAAAATTAACCTACCGAGCTACCGTGTTGATGCCCAAGATTCGTTATTCGTTGTTTCACCGGCTACATTTTCTCGCTTGAAGTCATGAATGGAACCACAAATGGGAACCATTCTGTTTCCACAGCACAAGTGCCTTAACCACCATCATGTTTTCACGAGAAAAGGAAAAACAATTTTAAAGGAAAGACTTATTTTAGAGAAGAAGATTATAATCTCTCTGCTTCGATGCGCAGTAAAACAAGAGAGAAAAACTTCCCTCCGATATTTGGATGTAGTTTTTTAGACAATTATCTTTCAAACCTTCCAAAAAAAAATTCCCCCTTATATCATTTCATATAATGGGTCAGGTCGGGTCAGCCCACTTAGGCACCTAACCCGAAGCCCAACTCCAACATCTCTCACTTGCACAGGATGGGCTGATCTCTCCTGATCACTTATCCGAGTCTTTTGTATTCCACTTTTGAAGGTCATTTATATAAACAAATGGGTCGTGTGACTATGCAAGCACACTTGCAATTTTGGAGCTATAAACTTATGCACCTATTAGGGATACATAGTAGCTCAACCTTAAAAATTGATGAGTGAATAATAACAATCATGTCTCGTTGTACCCCAGACTTAGTTACATTAATGTATGCACGTAGTCCCTTGAAGTTTTATACTTTTCAACATTATAAATGTATTCATAATTATATTAGCTACAAAAGCAATCAATATAATGGGTCGACATTCAACACATTTTTGCCAATGTAACTCAAAAGAAAGTTTTCCTTTCAAGCTCATGTATTTTAGATCCAAACTAATTGTTTGCCTAATATGTCCCATAATGATAAATCATTTCATCTCCATTGTAAACATATCAAAGTAGCAACACTAATTTGTCACCTCAAGACATAATCAAAAGTTCAAAGGGTACAATAATAGGCTATCATAATTGCAATAAGCCTTAAGGATCTCACATAATGAGGATGCGGGGATCAATCATTCACTTTCCTTATTTGTCACATTTAAACACATGTAGTATGAAATATATACTATGGTATTTCACTTGAAGAACGTACGTCAAACTACCACCATACAGACTTTAACATAAAGCTTCACATTAGTAGTTTATTAAGAGTTTTGCAACCATAGTTTTCCTTAAAACTTTTTATGCTAATACTCAAGTCTGGTTCAAACAGGGAAATGTAATACAGCGGGTAATTACATTCGGTCAAAGATATCATTTATTATAAACCTCATCTTGATACTTAATTAAGGTGACACTAATTATCTTTGTATAATTTCATTAATTTATCATCATTAGTATACTATGTCTCATCCCAATTCAAAACATATTGATTGGGGCGGTTGCTCGTGTGAGAAAGCCAACCACTACCTGTTGACATGCATTTAGAAACATATTTGCATAAGTACCAATTATATATTCAATGATATGAATAAAAAATATTCCTATCATTTTTTCATGCATAAAGTATCTTATATCCGATCAATGATAATCCATGATATATGACTAATACATATCATAACCAACGCAATCTATAATTTTACACATTCACAAAACAAGTTCCTTGGATTGAATTTTTTGAATATATCAACAACCATAGCACATGTAGGAAATTATTAAAGATTATCTCCTATTTGTGAAATAATATATCTTAGAAGTTTTTTTCTTGGTATCATTTACTTGAGCGATCATAGCTTGACTGTCACCACTGACAATCATTGGCCAAAAAAAAACTTTAACTATTCCCAAGTTTTCTCAACTATACAACTTCTTGTATTGCACTATAGTTGAAGAGGCAACAAATCCAGTTTTCATGGTTCATAAAGTTATACAATTATATTTCTTGCTTCTTCATGAGATGGTACCTTTTATTAATCAAGAATATTCATCCAAATGTTGATTTGCACACATCTAGGTCACATACACAATCAATATCTGGATAATCTATTAAGTTCAATTCTTTGTCTTGATAGCAACAGGAATAGTACATAATACCTTCTAGATACTCAAGAATCATCATTACTACTTTCCACTGCATTATTCTAGGATTTTCTTAGTAGCTTCTTATTATCCCAACAACATAGCAAATATTTAGTCTTGTACACATTATAGCATATACTAGACTCCCAATAACATTGTAGTAGGGAATCTTAATCACTTGTCCTCTTTTCTTCTAGAGTCATTGGATCCATTCTTGTGCTTAGGCTTCACCTCTTTCAAAAGAAGTATCAATGAGATTACAATCTTACATATCAAATCATTCAAGGAATTTCATAATACAATGTTCTTGGGAAAGGATCACTAGTTAGTAACAACGATCTCTATAGATCTTTATTCCAATAATGTAAGATTATTCTATTTTATATTTCATCTCAAAATAGATGATAACCATCTTTTCATAGTTTGATCAAACTTCAAATCATTTCTAACTATAAGCATACCATCCGGGTGTAAAGATAATAACACATTTTTTTATTAATAGAAACATAATGATCATCATCAATCATTGTGAAATCATACACAATTATTACACAACAAAATCTTAAACACTGCTATCTTGATGATTGCTCAAGGCCATAAAATCAAATGATTTAACTTGCACACTTGTGCTCTTGGCCATGAATAATGAAACATACTAGTTGTTCCATATAGATTCCTTCATTCAACCCTCCATTAAGGAAGATTGGCTTACATTCATTTGATGTAGCTTTAAATATATATGAGCTATTATAGCTAGAATGAGGTGAATTGAGGTCAACCTAACTATAGTAGAAAAGTTTCCTCATAGTCTATATCCTTTTATTAGGCATAGTTGAGCTATGTAATTTTCAATAGATCCATCTACTTTTTGTTTAATCTTAAGAATCCATATGTTCTCCAGCTTTCCATCTAAAAAGCATATCAAATCAAGTCCCATACTGACTTCTTTGCATACTCCCATTCCTTTTCATTGTTTTTCTCTATTTGATAGGTGTGAATTTTGTTAGCATTTATAGTATGCTTTTCATTCTTTTTATACCACTTTGATGCCAGATTCTATGACACCCCAAATCCTCGGGTTTTTTTTTTTTTACTATTTTGGGTCCCACTGGACTGGAAACCAACATTTGGAAACCTAGTATGAACAATGTCCATGAACGATATCCATGAATAGTGGCTCAAACAGTGCACAATACAATGCGTTGTTAGGCACTGTGAGAAGTCGGTCACAACAGAGAATCCTCTGTCATGATAGAACAACTCTATCGCACGCGCCGCGGTTATTGTGCTCGTTTAGGGCATACGCTACGCGCCATCTTCGTCGTGGAGTTAGTGCCTTATCACATAAACTTGCCTTACTGCAGAGGTTCGCTTCTTTGTCATGACACAAATGAACTCCGTCGCGACATGGGATCTTCTTACCATGACTAAACTCTATTGCAACCTAAAATTTTCGTGTCGCGACCTAGTTTCCAACGCCTACATATCTCATTGTCGCAACAAGGAAAAGTCCTGTCGCGACATAAAGCCCTTTCCCCGCCTCATTTCTATTGTGACACGTAAGAACTCGCTGAACATGGATTTTCTTTCGTTGCTCTCCTGTCACGCGACTTAAACCCGCGTCGCGACCAAAAACACCCTCATAAGACAACCGTCGACACCCGAAAGTCCTATCGCGACACTAAACCTTCTACTGCCTTCATTCCCTATCATGACATAGTAAACTCTGTTGCGACATGGAATCGCCTTAACCAGCAGTTCTCTCTCTGTCGCGACAACGAATGCCCCATCGCGACATAGAATCTCCTTCCTTAGCCAATCTCTGTTACGACGAGGAAAACTCCTGTAGCAACACCAATCCTCTTAGTTTTGGCTACCCTCTGTCGTGACATAAATTTCTTTGTCGCGACATGAAATCTCTTGGCCTTAACCAAGCTCCGTCGCCAACCTCTTGTCGTGACCGTCTCAGTCGCAATAAGGGAACCTCTGTCGCGACATTATCATGACAGAGAGCAAACATGGTCGCAACCCAAGAACACCCTGCCAAGACCAAATCTTGTCACGACACAAAACCTACTCTAGTGACACAAAACCAGAAAGCTATGTCTTGACCGAGAAAACCCATGTTCTGAACCTAACTTGCTAACATGCAGTAGCTTATTCTAGGCATTTCCTACATTTCCAACCCTTTCCCAAGAGACCCTTTCATCATAGAAAACTACCAGAAACCTAGGAAAAAGTTGCTAGATTGCATAAATCATACAAAAATGAGTTTTATTACAACTATTTCTCATTACATATACAGAAACTGGGTTTTCTGCTCAAAATTTAACAAAAACTGGATAATTGTCCAGAATTTTACAAAATACATGAATAAGCCATAATTTGGCCCTTCTTCACAACTAAGATATTGGATGTGTTTCATCCCCCAGTGTACCTCTAGTACCTGAAAATATTTTCCCATGACGGGGTGAGCAATGCCTAGTAAAGAAAATCTCCTACAAGGGCTACTTCCCGCCTAAGTGCACATACAATGTCATGATTCACACATTAACACCTATTCAAGTAAAAATATGCACATTTCTACCTGAATGTCTACATGTCATCCCCATGTCTCGAGTCTCACCGACTCCCTCACTGATTCGTGCCACAGTAGGTGTACTGGAATCAACAATATTTATAACCTAAAACTCCTACCGCCTTAGCAAAGCTACTGTAGTATAGTGGCTCTAGGGTCGAACTCAGGGATGGGTTTTCTTCATGCGAAATAATTTACAGTGAAGGCCAAAATGGTGAATTTGTTTTGGATTCCTTTCGTGTTTGCAAAATATGAGAATTGCGCTGCGTGATCAAAATAAACTGAAGAAAAATAAGAAAAATAATAAAAGAGATCTCCTTGAAGTATCAAGATACTGGGCTTAGGATGCTAGGGCAACTGGGAGGGTTTGTCATTTCTGGGCCATAGAGGATGACTTTATAGTCATCTCCTCGAACCTGATCTTCATTTAGCTATAAAACCTAACCTAAAATAATTATCCTTTGAAAATGGTGTTCAATTTGAGTAGCGCTAGACGCCCAAATCTCGGGTCCGTTGACCACCCACAACTCCGCTGAACACAAGTGGATGTCTGGTTACCGACGCCACTTCAAAACCCAGCGTAGTCTCCTTGTACGGAGCTCTACCCAATTACAACACCTGCATGAAACCTATCCCAAGCAGTCCAATGTAATAACAATGATACAAATATGGATAAAAACGGCCTCTTGGGCCCATACTACAATACCCATAAAAAACATACCAACTATGAATCCAATTATGCATCCACAGTTCTAAGAGTTCAAATAAGCCATTTTATACAACATATTAAAATACACGAATTCTAATACAAACATCAGAAGAACCCCTCAATGCCACACCCGACTTTCTTCTAAATCTCGGTCTCTAGGAGGAGCGCCCCCGCACGCTCCCGTACCGTAAAATACCCTCGACAGGCGAGCTAATGCTCCGCAGTGGAATCGCCCTAAGCTGGCTACTTCTCCACCTAAGTGCGCAATGTTCCAGTAAATAAACATACATTCAAGCAAATGCATGATCCTACTTGAATGTCTACGACTAACTCGCATCCCGAGTCTCACCGACTTCTCTCACACTCGCCTAAGTCCTCGTATGAGAATTGTTTTGTTAGTTTCAGGGACAACACTCATGAATATATATCAATCAGTCGCTCCGACGATTGATATATTATTTGTTTGTGGATCACCTCCATGAATATCAATTGGGCCGTCTGACGATTGATATTTTAAATTTTGACTACCCTCCGATAATTAACATTTTTAGACTACCCTCCAACCATTTTCTGGGACTCATCTCATGCACTCACTCCTACAACCCTAGGGTTGTTCTAGTGCATATGGAATGCATAAAGCAATTCCAATACAAGCCTAATTCACATGCAACATGTAAACATACACATATCCACATAATATCCAATTACACAATCATGTCATGTAATAAATCAATTCATACATCAAAATTAGCTCCCGCTAATGATCATACACGAGCACCTAATTCTTGAATCAATTCGAATTAAACACATATTCACACACACAAAAATATATTTTCGTGTCACTATTCCTGTGTGAAATCAAAGAAACCCTAGGGTTTTACGGTTCCAACACTCACCCATTGTTCACTTTGTGAACTCCGCATTTACCACCATTTCCGGCCTTATACAAACCGTAATACAATCCATGGCATGAATCACACTCTCTTAGATTGATTCCAAACAGTCCGTGAGCAGTCACGGACTGTAAATTTGGGTTCCATAAATCCAACAATTCGGTCCCAAGTTTTGGGACCGATCAAACGGCCCCTCACGACCTCATTCAGCTCAAACATTTGCAAAGTATTTAAAAGAGGGAATAAAACCCAAGTAGGGAGAAACCCCTACCTCTCGGAGTTTGAGGAAACTCCCTAAATCTCTGCATCCACGCTAAGCCCTCTCCTCAGAGAGCAATTCTCCCTCTTGTGCCGAAACCCACGACTGTTGATCTCGGCAAATCTAGAGAGAAGTCGATACTTCTCTATAATCACCATTTTTGACTTACTCTAGTTCCCCTATTTCATTTTCCTTTAATGAAGGAGAAGAGTCCTATACACTATTTTGGCATTTTCTGACTTAAACTTTCTAAAAATGACCTTTATGTCCCTTCATTTCCCAGTTTTGATATTCGACACTATCTCGGCCGTCCATTTTCATCATTTCTCTACTCATACTACTTATGGCACATGAGTACGTGTCATATGTGACTTTCGTTGCATCCACAATCGTTTTACGGCATCCGAACCGCGATGCCTCGAAAAACGTGTCGATTCGACCGGCTCTCAAAATTTGACGTAAATTTTACGTAGCTAGATTTCGAGACGATTCCACCTGGAAATCAAGCCATCATCCGAGATCTAGAGAATAAATTATGGATTTTTAACCAATTTTACAATTTTGTAATCGAAATTATGATTTTTGCCTTTTTCCGTAAATTGGAATTTCCTGTCTTACAAAGAATGGTCAATGACATGAAAAATAAGTCTCCTCGACCACCTTCTAATGGGTCATAGAGGTAATTCAATGAATCTCAAGGATCTAGCAACAAGCATCCACCGAACCCCAAAAGCTACCAAATAATAGTCATTCAAGGAGATTCTAAAGTGGATAAAAACCTAAAGTTAGAAAGGAACACAAACTACCTGAGTACTCGTTGAAGAACATGGAACCTCCAACCTTAAGATCCCCGTATCCAAGCCTTCCACTTCAAGGAGGAGGGTTTTAGTTTCGCTCATCCTCCAAGTCACATCCTCTGAGGGTGTTCGCAACCAAGAAATAAGAGAAATGAGAGAAAGTGAAGGAAAAAGAAAAGAAGCGGGAACTGCTAAAAGGTTCTCACTTATTTTATTAATGAGCAAAAGTTTTTTTTTTGTTACAGTGCATAGGAGCTTATATATTGCCCTAGCCAAGCAAAATTACAAAAAGAATCAAAACGAAAAGCTATTACAAGGGACAAAATTGGAAGAAAACTAAAAAGTGACAAAAAGGAGTCAAAAAGGTAAAAGGCGCAAGAAGTCAACAGATGAATGAACAATGGTCATAGGATGAACAAGCAGCGTAGAAGGAAATTCTCACAGATGAACAAGCAGATGCCAGAAAATTTCGCACCGCCAAATTTCCCCGCAGCCCAATTTCTCGACATTTTATGCTCTTTCTTCTCAGGGTCTCCGGACCGCAATGCTGAGTTTGACTCGAAATTCTTCATGCTTAGATCGACCAACAATTTTGCATAAATAGCTTGTAAAAACTCCGCAAAATTTCCACACAAAATGCGATCAAGAGCACAGCCTAGACCTTAATGTGCCAATCGTTAATTATGCGATTAGCACACAAAAGTATTCAAACCCGACAAACAAGGTTCAAAATAGAACTTTTTGAGCACTAATCACACCCCCAAACCTACACATTGCTAGTCCCTTAGCAATGGAAGAAAGAAAGAAAGAGAGAGAGAGAAAGATTGCAAAACAAAATCAAAATTTTGTTCACAAAAATTATATTTCAAAAAGGTTGTGAATGAGTAATGCCTAACCCCCAATGAGAATCACTGAAACCCTTGCCTAATAACTATCTCGAGAGAATGAATACCATACAAAATTGAGTATCAAAAGAGCCCCTCTTAGTGGAATCAACCGTAGACTTCCACCAAACCTATGCTTGGTTCTGATCGCTCAACAATAAACCTGGTCGAACCCGCACTCTCCCCAACCGCCTACTACCCACACTTAGGACAATTTCAACTCAACCCAAATAGATCAGACCCACTCTTATTCCACATCCTTTTGTGTTGTAGGATGCAATGTCAGGAATCGACCTCGCCAAAGTCCATAAAGGATCTACCGATGACTCCCAACCAATTAAGGCTTAGGGGCATCAAGCTCAAGGATCTTTCACCACAACTTTCGTGTTTCACTCCTGACTTCAAATGATTTCGAAACTTCAGCACCTACAACTCGCTAAACCTCACCATTCACCCATGTGGCGAAAGGCACTAAGCTCGACTCTAACCGCTAGCTTAGAACCTGCTTTAATGGCTTTCGCCATGTACCCTCGGATCGTGCTCGTTTCTCGCGCAAAGCGCGTAATTTTCTTTCTTTTTTTCTTTTTCTTTTTCTTTTTCTTTTGTTTTTTTTTTTTTTTTTTTTTTTGGAAGACACATTGGCCTTCTATTCATGGGGGTCCTTAACCTATTAAAGGTGATCAACGAAACTAGGATAGGTTTCACAAAATTTACAAAGGCACACCATTGTTGAAACTATGCATATGTGTTAGCTAGAGGTAAAGAAAAAGGTCAAAAGCAAAGAAGGATTCAACTAATCATCCACTAATTAGAATGGAACCAATCTAACATAAATAAAATCTCCACAATGTTTCAATTTTTCAAACCGTAGTTAGTTAAAACACAAAAAAACGGTGCAAAATGGGTGCAATTTTTTTTTAATTGAAAAGTAAGTTGTATAGTATAATGAATTACAAAAATAAAAAACCAGCAAGCTAACGAACATCACAAAATGGGCTTGCTCAAATAGTAACAAAACATAAATACCGCACTTCCTTCGCTTAATCCTCCCCCCAACCAAATGTCACATTGTCCGCAATGGGGCTTGATTGAAATTTAGAGAAGGAAGTGATACTCTTGATGAAATGTACTCATGGGATAGGAGACTTCTAAAGCTTTCCATCGACACCTTATTCAATTCGCTTGGGTTTCAAATAAACAAGTTGGGGAGAAGAAAAGAGTAGGAAAAAGTGACCATTTGGACATTTTGAAAATTACACCTTTATAATACTAAAAGTGTTCTTTTTTGATATATTTGATTCTACACTCTAAGATTTCCAATCGTACTTAAAAACGCCTAAAACGGAGTCAGAATTTAGTAAAATTACGAAATAAACAAATTCAAACATAAGTTTATAAATGTAAATTTTTTTTTTATTTTTATATTTTGTTATTTTAATAATTTTTCACTTAATTTTTTTTTATATATATTTTCAGACTAAATATATATATATATATATATATATATATATATATATATATATATATATATATATATATATATATATATATATATATATATATATATATATATATATATATATATATAATTATAAAAATAATAATAATAATAAAATATATGAACAAGGCAACATAAATGATTTATGTAAAATTTCGTGGTCAGAAAATTTTGGTAAAAGCACAATCTGTGTCATAAATTTTAAGTTAAGTAAATTTCAGATTTTGGCCTTACGCCTCCAAAAATTAATCAAAAGCCTGCAAAAATAAACACGAAAAATTTTAAAAATGCAGGAAAATGAAAATTAATTTAAAAAACAAAGATTAACTAAAAATTAGAGAAAATCTAAGAAGAAAATTAAAGAAATCAAAATAAAATAACATAGCAAGAAAAATGAAAACAAAAAAGGGAGATCATGTTCCCCCCAAACCGCCTCAAGCCTGAGGCCACTGAATTGGTGGAGCTTGGTAAAACGAGGTCCGTGCGCTCCATGTTGAACTGTGCACTCGAACCATCCGCTATGCTATGCAAGGTGAGTAGCTTCACAATGTTCGATAGTAACATTCAGACGCTTGCCAATAATTTTCTGAAATATTGCACAAAGAAGCAGTGTATGGATGACCTTTGCCTTTGGGGACAGTGTCAGGTGAATTCAGCCGCTATTGAAGGCGTAATGTGCAATCGTCATGGGTCGTTTTGGGCAAGAATGGCACTAGGATTCAAATTTATGATTGCTAAAGGATAAGATTTGGAGGCTCTTCCCGCTTCCTCTCCGCCTCCCGTTTCACGGCGCTCCTCAGAGCCTCATCGTTCCTCGTGATCACCTCCCAAGAAGCCGCCGCGCCATCTGCCACCTAAAGTAGTGCCAATCGTGCACTCTCTCTCTAGATTTCTTCTCTTGATGATCATGTCATAAGTGCCTTGAAATTGATTTCTACAGGTTGCCAAATTTATGATCAATTCCACTTTTCAAGTTGTCAAAATTGTTGATCAATTCCACTTGCGCCTTCATCTAATTCTTTGGTCCAGGAGTTCTCCACAAAAGATAATTTTGGACTTAATTGAGCATTGAATGTCTTCGCTTCTTCCACAAAGTCACCCACTAGCTTGGTGAGGTTCGTGATGGCTTGCTCCATCGGAGAGGTCGACCTGTGGTGGTCAGGTTTGTGATGAAGAGACCTACCGTGGATGCAGAGAAGGCCCACTGTGGAGGTCTCTGGATCCCATGAGGAATTTGTAGTGGTTCCCCCAACTGGGCTGGAAAGCATTTCCATATGGTGCATTTGTTTGAGGCACCATGTAGAGGGTGCACTCACCCACGGGAGGATTTCTATAGTCCCTCATGGACCTACATGCATTTAGGATTTCTCCACTAAAGCCTAATTGCTGTTCTTCCTCTAGATGTTCCATCGTCTCAAATTGGATATTCACCCGTAATTAGGCTCCTGAAGAGTACTGACTTTGATCAATTTGCCTTCTGGATTTCTAATCCACTAGAACAACATGATTTAATAAAAATGTGGTAACACAAAAACATTGAACAACCCCGCGACAATTTTTTTTTTTTTACAAGAAATGAAACTAAAAAATCGACAAGAAAATATAAAAATAAATTCACCAGTACTTGTGGATGACAGTGTTCCACAAACAATAAATGCACTGACGCCCAAAAACTCGGGGGCCCTTTGATTACCCGTCAACCCGCGGAAATCTACAAGTCTCATGTCATGAGACCCGTACATGTGCAAAATTGACCACTTGGGCCTACACATCATACAAAAAAAATGTATATTTTATACAAAAAGCATTTATTTACAATTTATACAAAACTGGTTTCTTAGTCTGCATCACAGTATTGCTGCCAGGGCCATCTTGGCCGCTTTCTTCGCTCTAAACCCGATGCCCCATCCCCACGCGTCTTCTGCATCTAAAAATTTGTCCACGACGGTGAGTAAAGCCCGTGAGTGGAATTTCCCTACTTGGGTTACTCCCCACCTAAGTGCAATGCAATAGCACACCAAGCATACAACACATGCTAATATATCACTCATGCATATATTAACAATTTAAATCCCATACATCATGTTATTCAGTTTATAATAATAACATAAACTTAGCCCACATGGGCTAAGGCACAATCCGGTAGTCCATCTTGGAACTGCCCACAACATCACACAAACATGTTATTTTCTCATGGTAATAACACAACACCACACAAATCAAGCAAATCACACAAACAGTCCGTGGACTGTCCAAAACACTCTAGGGATTTCTTAACTCGGTCAAAAGCTTTTGGAACCGAAACCACGGCCATCCAGGCCTCAACAAATCCCTATCCATTACATAACCCTTAAGCAAAGAGTAAATCAAGTAGGAGAAAAACCCCTACCTTCTCGGAGTTTGTTGAAACTCCCCAAATCTGGTACTCACACGTAGCCCTCGACGTGTAGACCAACTTTCCTTCTTGTCGCGAAAGAACCGACTACCGGATCGCTCTACTAATCTAGAGAAGGAAGAGACTCTCTCTCTAGAAAATGAAATCCAAAACCTCCTGCATCTTTTCTTTCTTCCTCCCTACATTTCCCTTTTTCTTTTTTTATATTCCTTCTCTTATTTCATTTCCCATTTGCTTTTCTTTCTTTTCTCATTTCTCTTTCTTTTTCTCTTCATTTCTCCCCATTATCTCATTTCTTCGACTTTCTCCTCCTCTCTCAATCATTATACGATGAGACAAAATGAGGAAATTTCCTCCTCACCTTCCTCAAGCCTAAAATGAGTGGCTCACCTTTTCCCTCTTTTCTTTATTTACAATTCCTTCTTGCGACACTGACCCCCATACATGGCTCAATGTGAGCCTATGGATCCATTTCCCACACATGGCTAATTAGAGCCATTCTTTCCATGCCAAGTGTCACTCTCTTGGTGTATGTGGCATTCCCTAACCTTTGCCACTCACATCCGACACCACGCCCTCGAAAAACGTGAAATCCCGACCATCTCGGAATCCAACAAAATTCGACGTGGTAGCTAGATTTCGCGAGACGATTCCAACGTGAAGTCCGTTTCGTCATCCGAGATCTAGAAAAATTTTGGATTTTGACCGAACTACCATTTTAATTCTCCTTTGTGAATCTCGATTTTCCGGGTCTCACATTCTTCCCCTTAAAAGAATTTCGGGTCTCCGAAATTTCCACATGTGCACATACGCATCCAACCACGTGCATATGCGACCCTACAACCCAATTCCCGCTGGTAAACGCTGACCTTCCCAAGGTCACGATCACTGACAACCTAATGGGCCGTCAACCGAATCCATGTCCTGAATGATATCCATTCACCCAACTCCTCGTTTGTTTCACCAACACCCAAATGAAATTTCCATTGCATTCAAATTCTCGAGTCACTCCGACCCCATCACTCGACTCAAGCCCACGCGGATAACCACGACCGCTTGTTTTCATCTCGAGTCACCCCGACTCCTATCACCGAAGTCTCTCCCGACCCCATCACCAACTCTAAGTCCTGGGCAGGATAACCATTGTATATGTTTTCCTCTTGAGTCACTCCCACTCCTATCACTCCAACCCTAAGTCCGGTGGATAAATCCATTTCCAAACAAAAGTATTTGTTTTTAAACTGGGGACAACCCTCCGATATAAATAGTGGACATACTCGATAATCTATCTTTGCGGACAACCCTCCGATGTATATCAATCTGGGCATACCGACGATCGATATTAGATATGGACAACCCTCCCATGTATATCAATCAAGTATACCCGACGATTGATATTAGATATGGACAACCCTCCGATGTATATCAATTGGGCAATCCTCCGACGATTGATATTATATGTGGACAACCCTCCGATATAAATCATATGGACAACCCTCCGAGTATATCAATTGGACAATCCTCCGACGATTGATATTACATATGGACAACCCTCCGATATAAATCATATGGACTACCCTCCGATATTGTAGTGGACACACTCCGATAAATAATATTGTTGGTCAACCCTCCGAAACAATTCTCTCAAGCAATGAGCCATTTCCATTTCCTTAACCCATACGACTCATTTGGACGTTGTCCTATTAACTGAGCCCACTAATCAACACCATACGCAGTGTTGATCTACAACCGTGTACTCACGACACACCATCGAACACCCATCACAGTGTCGATCTCATCTATGCACTCACACCCATGTTATGCGATGTTTTTGTGCATGTATAATGCAATTATGCCATATTGTGGCACCCAATCCCAGGGTCCACCATAAGCAAAATCTCGGAGATCTCTAACTCCCAATCCCGACCTATCCGGTCAACTCTCACCCTACATCCTAGGAAAAACATCCATCCGGGCTTCTCTCTAAAGGTCTCAACCCTAAGCCCAATCCATCACACAAGATGCAAACAATGAACAAATTCGACATGCATCTAATTTAAGCGCACTTTAGTCAATGATGTAAGAGAAAACGCATCCCGCATATCTGGCTAATCGAACGGGCCATCATTGTACTCCATGAGACCTCGCCTCCTAGACAATCTCGCCATATTGCCCAAGCTGCCGGTAGAAACATATCGTCTGCCCTATCTAACTAGAAGTCCTAGCCTCGCGAAGTCTCGTGACTGACTTAATCACTCGCCCTCCGTCAACTGCCGAAGGTGCTCAGATAGCACCCCGGGAATCGAAATCGGGTTCCTGACCTGCAATTAGGCGCTGGAGGAATGAACCGTATACTCTCTCGTTTCATACCTAACCTGGATCGTGACCGCCCCAAAGTCCTAGGATTCGTCGGAGGCAATCCGCCTTCATATGCCCAGCTGCTGGATGAAATAACACAAACTCGCCTGGGACCGACTAGATGCCCAATCCCGACTCGGGTCCCGAACTCAGCCAGGTCTTCCGCCTCTTCCCCGAACTAAGAAGGTTGGTCCTCTTGTTACCAACACCCGCGATCTCGAGTGTTATGAAAGATCCCCATCTCTCTCTCTATGGTCAGGGTCGTCCCAACCATGGAGTCCATGTCCCGTAGGCGAAGTCCTACGATCCTGCCCCGAATGGACAACTTCAGCCCATTCTCGAATTTCCTAACCTTGGCCATGTCTGTGGCCACGTAATCATCAGCAAATCGGGCTAACTCTGTGAATCTAGCCACGTAGTCCATCACGCCACGTCCCGCTCTCTTCGGGCCTCTCTAGGAACCCCGAGCCTTCGCATGCCTCAGCCTCTCCGGGAAAGTACTTCACCCACGAACAACCCCCTAAACTCACCATGTCATAACCTACAGAAGTCTCTAGAAGTCCCAACCCATCTCCACCATGCCCAGGGCCTGCGCCCTCTAGTTGGAATCACGTAACTGATCTGGTCGTATCGGAGGTGATCTCCTTAGCCTCGATATGTTCACCGATACGCATAAACCAGTAGTGCGCCACCATCGGGTCTCTCCTCCCCTGTGAGCGTCGGATGGTGCGCTCTAAACCCTTGGAGGTTACTAGGACCTCCACGACTACACCGCTCTGACGTCACGTGCGATAACGTAAGCACGCAACACCTACGACCTCGTGAGCATGCGATCAAATACGAGGCGGCTGGTCGAATGTCGGTGGTGTGCGACCGATTGCCCGATGGGCGTCCTCCCATCCTCGTCCTCTACTAGCCATCTACCTGAGTCGATGGCAAATTAGAGATTTCAATCGCGATGTCCACAAGGCTCGAAACGACCACGAGATACTATTCATACCCAGAAATTTTTTTTTCATACACCATGTCGAAGCGATTAATTTCAATAACGTGTCTCAAGGGTGAAAATCGACCTCGAGACACTATTCACACCTTTATTAAAAAAAAAAAATTTTCACATACCATAAATGATCTTATAATA
The DNA here is from genome assembly GCA_016808115.1 of Tetrastigma voinierianum. Taxonomy (NCBI): domain Eukaryota; kingdom Viridiplantae; phylum Streptophyta; class Magnoliopsida; order Vitales; family Vitaceae; genus Tetrastigma; species Tetrastigma voinierianum. The sequence goes on from JAEQBH010001687.1 coordinate 379,618, forward strand.
ATTGCAATATAAATATTTCATATTAAATCATTCTGAAAGATTTTTAAAATTTTGTATTTTTTTTTTTTTTCAAAATCCACATGAGCAGTGTTAATGAGCGAGTGTCATGAGCGATGATCAATGGTACCCCACTAAGCAGTGTACTAAATCAGGCCGGGTTGAGTGCACATTGCGCACACCGGAACCCTTGTCAGCGCTGACGCAGCGGTGCCGAGGTGATGAAGCGACTGGCGCGCGCGCCTGGCGCCGGTGGCGGCGCGTGGCCCGTAACACGGCCAGCGCGTATCGGCGTGCTCGGCGTTCACCGCAGTCGTGGCGCCTTAAGCTCTGTGTCGTGGGCGCGTGTCGCGACCTCACGCGCTGCCCGGTCAAGCGCGGTCGCGACGTCACTTCGATGTCGCGACATCAAGGCAGCCAGAATCATGTCGCGACATCAAATCGGTGTCGCGACACCGTCTCTCCTGTCCAGCCTCAAGCCAGGTCGCCACCACAATAATGCGACATCAGATTTATGTCGCGACATCCTACTTTAGTAGCTCATGCCAGCGACATCACATCCATCAATCGCGGCGTCCCCGCAGCGTAAGCTCACGTCGCGGCGTCAAAATGATAACCAGCGACTTCACGCATCTATCGCCCGTGCCAGCGGCGTCAAGCGATCGTGGCGTATACTGCTTGTTGCCCGTATGCGCGGCGTCCAGCGATGTCGCGACCTCCGCACTGCCGTCGCCATTAGCCGAAGGCGTCAACATGTCTTCGCGTTACATCAAATCACCTCGGCCACCATCCTGCATACGTGCGACACCGTAGCCGCTGGCCTCCCGCCTAGCGCCACCCATGCTTGCGACCTCACTTTGATGTCGCGACCTCAAGCAGCCTTCAAAGCTTCCAATCCTGTCGCGATCGGCCGGTCAGCGACGTCCATTTACGGTCGACCTCACGCTGACCAATCGGTCGCGACCTCATGCCGATGTCGCGACCTCCGCCCAGTCTTAACACTGCAGCGAAATTTTATTTTTATTTTTTTCATCCTCCGGCAACCTTCTTTTACGCTGCTATCTGTTAGCCTAACCCACTGCTATACCTAAACTTCAAAATTTTAAGAGTTGAATTTCAACTCTTTTTCCATGTCTTGAACTAGAACAACCTTCGAATTTCTATTACCCATCTTTTGCTATTCAAAAGCTGGAACTTGCGGAAAAATCGAAAAATTTTTATTTTCTCATCCGATGCTTCCTGCTATACTAAAGAATCATTAGCATGCCTGCTCTTTACACTCTAAAATTTTTCAGACTTTTAATTACAATACTTTCCCTTGTCTGCTTGGAATAATTTTCCAGAATTCCACAAATCAGTGCGTGTTAGCGGAGTCTTGTCAGAAAATTTTTAAGTTTATTTCTTGTTCATTTCTGGGCGGATTAACATAAATTACGGAACATCTAAGGTTATATTTTCTCGGCCCTAGTGTTCAACCTTTCCTCCCATGCTATTCACCAAGCATACAATTTCATACAATTCACATACAACAAACATGTTATACACCATCACACATCACATTTAATTCACCCAAAAATGCCGCATTGATGTATGATCTATCTCGTGCCACTTAAAGTCCTAGGTATGCAGTATACTTAACTCTACACCCAGAGCTTAAGGTAACCGTTTACCTTAGCTACGATACCATCGTGACGCCCCCAAAGCAGGGCCCACTTTGACTGCGTCAGCCATGGAAATCTCTGAAGTCTCATGTCATGAGACCCGTACACGTCTCGTCGACCACTTAGGCCTACATCATACAAAAATGTATATTTTATACAAAAGCGTTGTTACAATTGTATTTAATTCTGATTTATAAGCTGGACATTATAGAATTTCTAAAAAATCAAAACCTCCTGCATCTTTTCTTTCTTCCTCATTTCCAACATGTTTTATATTCCTTATATTATTTCATTTCCCCATTTGCTTTTCTTTCTTTTCTCATTTCTCTCTTTTCTCTTCATTTCTCCCCATTATCTCCCTTTCTCTTTGACTTTCTCTCCTCCTTTTGAATCATTATGCGTATGAGACAAAATGAGAGAACTCTCCTCACCTTTACCAGGCAAAATGAGTGGCTCACCTTTCCCTCTTTTCTTTTATTTCATAATTCCTTCTTTATGACATCACCCTTACATGGCTCGATGTGAGCCATGGGATCCATTTTCCACACATGGCTGTGTAGGCATTCTTTCCATGCAGTGTCACTCTCTTGATATGGCGTCGCAGCGACATTTCTAACATTGCCATTTGTCATCCAGGCACCTCCACGCCTCGGCGTGAAATCCGGAGCCATCTCGGAATCGGCGAAATTCCGGCGTGGTAATGAGTTACAGCGAGCGATTTAGCGGTGAAGTCAGTTTAGATCATCAGGATCTGAAAATTCGAATTTTGACCCGAAATTACCATTTTACCCTCGTTTGGGGAATCTGGATTTTAGGGGTCTCCGCGGACCGACTGCATCGGCCTTGTTTGATTAATTTTATATGTTGAAGTATCTGGAGATCAGCATGTTTATATTCACAAACTCTCTTTGCGGTAACAAGAAGCTCTTGTATTCATAGTGGCTCTAGGGTTGAACTTAGGGATGAGTTTGCTTCATGTGAAATGATTTACAGTGAAGGCCAAAATGGTGAATTTGGTTTGGATTTTCAGGTTTGGTAAAAACAATGAGAATTGGTGGTTTGTGGAGTTGAAAAATAAGGCGAAGAAAATGAAAAATAATAAAAGAGAGATCTCCTTGAGAAGTAGTGAGTATCTGCAGGCAGGATCAGAGGCGCCGAGGTTTCGAGTCATTTCAGCGTTGTGGAGGATGACCTATAGTCATCTCACTGACGGGATCTTCATTAATTTATAAGCTTCTTAAAATAATTATCCTTTTTGAAAAATGGTGTTCACTTGACGACGGTGGTCACCAAGCGATGAAAAATAAGTCTCCTTGACTCACCTTCCAATGGGTCGCTAGGGTAACTAATGAATCTCAGTGGATCTAGCAATAAGCATCCACTAAACCCTAAAAGCTTACCAAATAATAGTCATTCAAGGAGATTTGAAGGGATAAAAACCTAAAGTTAGAAAGGGAACACAAAACTACCAGTGAGTACCTGCGTGAAGAACATGGAACCCTCCAGCCTTAAGATCCTGTATCCAGCAGCCTTCCACTTCAAGGAGGAAAGGGTTTTGGCTAAGCTACGTCCTCCGAGTTGTAGATCAACGGAGGGTGTTGTAGCGAGAAAGGAAGAAGATAAAATGAGGAAGAAAGTGAAGGAAAAAGAAAAGAGCGAGAGCTACTTTGAAAGGTTCCGCTGATTTGATAATGAGCAAAAGTTTTTTTGGTTACGGTGCGCCAGGAGCTTATGGGGCGGCGAAGCCCGAGCAAAATTACGAGGCAAATGAAGCTGTGAGGACGAATTTCTGGAAGAAAACCAAAATGTGACAAAGGAGTCAAAAAGGTAAAGGCGGAGTCAGCAGCTAAGCTGTGAGTTGTGGTGTCTTTTGAGGAAGGAAATTTGGCAAGGGATGAGGCAGTCTGTTGCGAAAATTTCGTAACACATGAATTTCATAAGCTCCGTTTGTTTTCGCCGCTATTCTTTCCTTAAAATTACCGATGCGCAATCTTGAGTTTGACTCGAATTCTTCGTGCTTGGATTGACTCAACAATTTTGGCATAAATAACATAAAAAGTGTAAAATTTGACAAATCTGGTGGGTAGCATAGTCGGGACCTTCATGTGCCCGATTAGGTTAAATTATGCTGATTAGTACACAAAAAATGTTCAAAACTGCAATCGCGGGGTTCAAAATCTTGCACGAGCACTAATCACTCACACATGCATTTTCCATGTATGGCTTGTCTTAAAAAAAGATTTTTCTTTTGAAACTCATTGAAGACTGACCTCCGATGTCGAGAAAACACGTTGAATGACCCTCGATATTAAAACACATTGGAACTGACCCTCAGATGCTCGGAATTCATTTTATTGGACAAACCTCCAATATCAAATTCATTTATTGGACAACCCTCCGATATCAAATTCATTAGCGGAGTAATAAATAAGCTCACACAGTTTCATAGCGATGTCACTGTGCATATGAAATGCAACTATCATTTCACTTTTGATTTCATGTACATCATGATGATTTTCTGCATATAACATTAATAAATCATGGATAATTATATTTTATACATATAATTCACATCCATCAAGTATCTCACGTCAATACATCATATAAGCATATATTAACGTGAGCTTTTTTGCACAACCAACATGTTATTAATTTTTCCAACAATAACCTTAAAAGCGGCACACAGTCGATAACAGTCAAAGAATTGATCTCGGATTGCGAAATAGTCTCAAGCATTCAAACGTTCAGTCCTAAAATTTTGGGGTGACGCCATCAGCCACTCCATGGCCCCGAAAACCCATGCCATTAAATGGCCTTTAGACTAGAAATAACCTGAGTAGGAAAATTCCCTACATCTTGGAGTTTAGCGAAAACCACAGGATTCTTGTAGCCACCTCGCTAAGCTCGTCGGATGAATGGAACTTGCCTTATTAAGGCGAAAGCGCGGCTTTCGATCTCCGTAGATCTTAGAGAGAAAGTAGAGCTTCTCACTTCACTTTCCTTCTCCTCTCCTCCCATAAACAAGAAAAAAACCAAGAAAATGACTTCCCCTGTTCCCCTTTCTTTCCTTTTCTTTATTTTCTTTTATCTCTTTTTATTTTCCTCCTTTTTCCTTCTCTCCACACCGAATCTGATCCAACTTGATTAAAGTGGGAAATTTCCTCCATTCCTCCTTACCACATGTCCCTTTCTCATTTTTTTTTTCTTTCTTTATTTTCTTTCTTGATCTTATCCAAGTGAGTCACCGTCCTTCCTTCTCTCTCTCATGGCCATGTGTCATCACATGGTCCATGTATCAATGTTCCATGTGTCACATGCTTTAAGTGTCACCCGACACCCGTTGCCTCGAAAAATGTGAAATTCCAACTGTCTTAGAATTCAAGCGGGGGTGACTAGGTAACTAGATTTCTGAGCTGATTTTTAGCGATGCTGATCCGTTTGTCATTTGGGATCCTAGAAAATTTCTAGGTTTCCAACAGAAATTACCGTTTTACCATTTCGAAAAATTTAGTTTTCTAGGGTTTTATAGATTCTTTCAATATCTCACAAAGAAAGCCACAATCTCCGTTCACTTGTGTTTACAATTTTAGAAGGAAAACCAAGCAAAGTGATAGAAGAAATCAAGTTTAGATTAAGTTTGGATTGTTGCAATCTCTACATCCCAACGTAGGAAGAGTTCGTCGTGACGAAGCTGTTCGTCATGACAAAGTTGAAGTCCTGCAAAGAAGAAAGCTACTGGTATGTCACAATCTAGGAATTTTTTGTCACGAAAAAGCGAAGATCATGAGAAGATGACACGTGTGTTCGTTGTGATGAAGGTAGGCGGGCTAGAGCATCAAAACTTCCATTTTCAAGCCCATCATTGGCCTATTTTTCTATGCATATAAATACTACTTTTGTTCTAATGATTAGGGTTCAAACTTTAAGAGAGGGAGTCTCTCTTCTAGAATTTTCTCTCTTGAAGTGTTCCATCTTTTAGGTTAGGTTTTCTTTAGCTTTCTTAGATTTAGGTTTGTTTTGTGAATACTTTGTTTTGTAATTGACTATTGCTAGGAAGCACAACCTTGTGGAGTGTGGATTTCAGCTTGGATCTAGGGATTTAAGTCATTTGCAGCTTAAACTCTGTTTTGCATTTCTATATCTTCTCCTTCTTCAAATTCTACAATTTTGTGTTCATTAATAACATGAATTTGTGGGTTTCGATAACTGAAATGATAGGCTAAACATTTCATAGGGTTGGTTATCAGATTTGATGTTAGATTCATCGAATCTCTAGTTTGGTTGGATGTTTTATGATTGATTTGTTGTGTTTAGTGTTAAATCTTTGGAATACTAAGGTTTTAGTTAATTGATACATGCGGAGAATCATATATTCGATCCACTGAGGCTATTGCCAGTGACGCTTAGTTAAGCCTTAAAATCTGGTTACGATTCTCTTGAGTGTGATTGGAGTTAATCGGGATTCTAATTAACCTAGTTAAAGAGGCTTAGGGAATTAGAAAGGTTCTAAGTACTAGCGGATTTGACTAGGGGAAGGACACAATGTATAAAGTGAGGATTGTATTAGCGTAGTAAGCGTTGATCAAAACTTGAATAAAAATACTGACTCTATTGTAAGGGCGTAAGCGTCACAAATAAAGCTCGAATGCCTTTGAAAAGTATCGCCCTATCGACCTATATGGACATAACTGTGAATAGGTGGATAGTGTGAGAAAATACAAAGGGGGACACGGAAGTGGGATCCTTGTACCGTATCCTTAGACCAATTCAAGTTATAATTCATTCAAACCGGGCCTTATCTAGATGAATCCTTATACATCAATGAAGATAACCAACCCTAGTTCATCTCTAAGTCATTTTCTCCTGGTTTTATTCAATTACTCCAGGTTTCACAAATAACTTTGTTTTTGTTTTAGTTGGATTGTTGGTTTTTTATTGTTTTTTGCTTTCTGTGCCAAGTCATTAGATGCTTTCGAGGATAGTAAGCTAGGCTAGTAGCCGGGGTACTTTCGATCCCCCGTAAAACACAATCACCATTAGAACGATACTTTGGGTCTTAAATTGAAAGTCATGTAATACTTGTGTGATCAGGTATACTTGCGGTGAGATTTAGTTCTTATAAAAGGGCCTAACAGTTGTGGCACCATTGGACTGGCACAAGTCTTTGGTGATGCCGTAAAAACGACTTAACAGTTTTGGCGATAGTTATCGGGAAGGTACTGTTGGTGTTTGGATTGACATTTTGGAAAAAAAGAAGTTTGGTAATTTGAGCAAAATTTTTCTTTTCTTATTTGTATTTTGTATACTTTATTTTTTTTCTTTTATTTTGTATTTTTATGGCGATAAATGAATTCTTCTACTCCCTCCAAAAAGAATTTTCTTCTTGAGTAACCTAAAGAGAACCAACATGGGAAGATATCGTTGCAAGGCAAGCACAAGCCTTTATGAACCAACAAGCTTATAATTTTGAAGGGGCGAATTATTTCAACAACAATGCAGGTTACTTCTCTCAACCCACAACATTATAATGACTACTATCATTCGGGTTAGGGCGTACAGCAATTTCTCCTATGGAAATCAGTATGCAAAAGTCGAAAGTTCAAGTTCAGTGTCGAGAACAAAGCGGGCAACCATATGATGAGGAACTATTTCTTTGTGAAGAATAAATTAAGAAGGATAAAGAAGCTCTAGAATTGTGAAGAGGTGGCCAAACATGGGAACCAAAATGGATGCCAAATGACGGCAGACTTGGACACGATTTGAAAAATCTTAATAGAAAGTATCATGGAAATACTTGATAATACAATTTGGGGAATTAGCAAAAGTTCTAAAGGAAAAATCTTGAAGGCAACTCCCAAGCGACATAAAGAATGATGACATATGACTGTGAAAATGAAACTTTGAGCCTTGAATATGAACTTTCGAGCCCTACATTGGATGAAAACAAGGACATAATGGAATGTGACAAAATGTCTTTGATCCTTGAAAGAGAATTTCAAGTCTCGTCATTGGATTGAGAAAGAGAATGAGCTTGCTGGTGAGGAAGCCATAATTGAAACGAATTAAGTTGGTGCGACATCCATGGATGAGAATTGTAAATATTTTGGTTGGGGTTGACAAGTTCGATTTCCCGTTGATTCTTTCACTTTTGGCATGGAAGAGGGGCGTGAGTTTCGGCTATAGAAAAACCTTCCTTTGCCCACAAGGAGTCAAGTGCGAGTTGATGCGAATGTGGAAAGTGACAGTGGTGGGACAGATGGTGACACTGCGCAAAGCATACCAATAGTTGGAAGGGAAGGCGATGCATGAAGATAAAGAGCTCATTTCACCAATTGAGAAGAGCACACTCCTATGTTCCTTCTAGAGGACACTCTTAAGGATTCAGATTAAAGAATCAAATCTTTCCCGCCCAAAGAGGATTGGTATTTGAGTTTACATCACATAATATGGAGTAGAGAAGTTCATCCTCACGAGCGATGAGGATGAAGAGGGAGTATTGGCCATGATGGATGAAGGGCCAAAGCGAAGATCTCGAACTTCTATAAAGAGTCTAGTTGGACTCTAAAAATGGAGTAGCTTTTGGGAGGCAACCCAAGTAGAAAAGCAAAATAAGGATTTTTATCCATTTATTATTTTAGTTTGTTTTTAGTTATGTAAGTTTGTGTTGCATTTTGATTTTATTTTAAATGTTTATTTGGTTTTTGTTTGTGTTTTTGATGAGTCCAAAAACTCATTAGATTTTTAATCCATTTTTCTTAGTTTATAATGAGAATAATGATGAATTGTCTGCTTGAGAAAAGCGATAATTGAATCAAATTCCAATTTGAAAGGAAAATAAACGAAATCAAATTTTAGCAAAAATCATAAGAAATCGAGCTGACGAATAGAAATCAAAGCGGAATTTGAAGTCGCGTGGGAAGCGGAGTTTCCGACCAATTTGGAATCCGACATTGTTGGACCAAAAGACATGTCACAAATTTATGACACGTTACCCGAGGACTATTGTCTAATCTCAAACCCAATAATGCCATGAAACTTGTTAATTATATTTCTTTTGCAATTATCTTGATTAAAAAGATTAGTTTCCTTAAAAATGGATAAATTTCTTCCTGGTTTTGATCCATGATTACTGCAAGTGCACAAAGTCGAGCAGTAATAAAGTGGATTTTAGTCGGGAATATCGATCCATGAGATCTAAAATTTTGATCAACTACGACTACTTATTTCATCTATTTGGACTATGATAGATAATTTGGAATCAGCTTTGAAAGCCCAAAATAATAAAAATTAAAAAAGAATTGAATTAATAACAAATGAATTGAATCTTTTGAAAAAAAATAATTTAGATCGAACAGGTTATCTGAAGAACTGCGAAAATAAAGCTATTGTGAAACATCAATTCCTTCGAATGCCTTTGTGAATTTAGCCGTGAACCCGCAGTTTTAAGCGAGTCAAGGAGTATGAAAGTGCGTTTGGATCTCTCACACTCCAGCATTTTCATCCATCTAACCTTATTTGTTTCTTTCGAAAACGATGGGTTAGATAAGTACCTTTTAATCTGGGCCGCCTTGTGCAGGTATTTTCTTTTCAATACTTCATACCCATAACTGGAATTTGTAAACTGGCTCTAACTGTCATTGCCTGATTTACACTATACTGGTTTCTCTTCCTCAAAATTAGAACAACTCATTCTTTCCTTGATTAGATCCTTGCTAACCACGAGTTGAATTCACCATTCCGAATCAATGAACTCTACTGCATGTTTAAATTGTCATCGTTCAACTCATTCTCGTTTCCAAATGAAAGAGGATTATCAATTTAATCACCTGGCTTACATTAAATCACCAATAGCAAGTTAGCATCACGAATCCATGAATTGCTCATTACTCTCGGAATGCCTTTTCCTGTGTCCTTTCAGGAGGGCCTCCTGGAAATCGAGCTTGAGGCAATCCGTTTATGGGTAGGCGACAACGATATTGGGATTGATTCCACAAAATAAACAAAACCGACAAGTAGATTTACAAACTAGAAGTTCATCATCCAATGAATAAAATTATGCGGGAAAGATAATTTACGACGATAGAGTCATTCCCGATAGGTAGGTTTCTAAACTACGATTACACCATACATTGGCTTCTGCGATCAAGAAACCCTTTGTGACCAAAGAGCTAGTAGTTTAATCAATTTTATGCGGAATTAAAATAACGAAGACGGTATTTGAAGAAATATAAATACGCATTCGATTTAAAGCTTTATGACTAATGTTCGGATCAATTTAAAAGCAATCACGAACTAATCTAAGCCAAAAAAAAAAAAAGAAAAGAAAAGAAAATTAAAATCACAGGAGCCTTGGCTGCTCTGAGATCTCTCTGCTGAGTCGCGAAGGCTGGCGTTCCTTGATCGCTGACTACATATTTACTGGGGTTCGACGTGAGGCCACAGGCCCCGATGCACCTCTTTTTTGGACTTGATTAGCGGCGAGTTGGTTGTTGATGTCGCGACATCAATTCTTTGTCGCGACCTCTATTGTCTCAGTCTTTGTCGCAGAAGCCTTTGTTTGGTTGCGACATGTCTTTGGTGGAACTGATGTTGCGGCAAACGATCTTGTCGCGACTATTTTCTTCGACGATGCCATGACGACTTACTAACGTCAGCGACCTTACCTCATTGTATTTGATGTCACGACAGCTAAATGTTGTCGCGACGCCACGAGTGCGGCCGGATGTCGCGACCTCTTTTTGATGTCGCGACCTACGTTCGCCTTGCATTGTCGTATTTGTTTAATGATGTGCGACCTCAGTGATTGCAGTGATATCGACAACGGTGTTGTTCGCGACCTTCTTTCTTACAAGTATTGTCAGCGAGCGGCAGGAAGTGATGTAGCGACTTTCTTTACGTAATACCAGTTGATGTCGCGACAGCTTGATCTTATCGCGACCTTGGCACTAAATCTGGCGATGTCGTGACCATCTTTCTTTAGATGATAATGTCGTGACGCGGATTTCCTTACCAAGTGATGTCGCGGCGCTACGATTGATGTTGATGTCGCGTTGCATCGGTCCGACTTAAATGTTCGATCAATTTTTATCTTCTGTAAGCAACTTAACTTTTGGTGTCGCGACCTCATTGTCCTTTATCGCGGGTTTAATTCTGTCGCGGCCTCTGAATGATGTCGCGACATCATATCTTCTTCTTCATCAATTCCTGGTTGCTTGACTTTGAGTTTCTTTCACGCCCAGCTCGTTTGTCTTCAGGCTACTTCATTTCTGTTGGAGCTTTGCCGTTTCTTATAATACTTGTTTGGATTAACGTTGTAGTTCCGCGACATCGATCTTTAATCCACTGCTGTTCACGTTTCACGTTTTCTTGTGATTACATCGTCTTGCTCGGCCACGATACGCTCTTTCTTGCAATTTACGCTTTCTTTTGAATTCCCTACTGCACAGCAATTTGGTGAAGTATTCCATATTCACGCACATAAATGCGGCCTTTTTTGGGAAGATAAAATAATCAGAAAAATGGGAAAATAGATGACTTTTAAGCTCGTCAAACTCCCTGAGCTTAAATTTTGTTTGTCCTCAAGCAAAAGAAAAAGAAAAGATTTGTTTGTCCTCAAAACAAAAAGGACATTTTGTTTTTTGTTAACGAGTTTTTCTCATTCCACTCTGCCCCTGTTCGGAATTAAGAGATATCTCTATTATTTCAAATTTCGATTTTATGCAGAATAAGCATAGTATACTTCTATTACAAAATTTCTTGATAAACTAATGTATTTAAACGGTTTATTTAACAAGTCTTGTTCCGTATTGTGTGTGCAGGTCTTCAATCCTTTGCAACTTCATGTTGAATTTAGTTAATCTTCTGGGAGTTTTCTTAGATTGTTTTTATCAAATCCCATATGCTTGTTTCTCATTGATCTCAGCACAATGTAGGTAAATTCGACGCCCGGAATCAATGGTATTCGAGCTTTTAATGTTAGGCAGGTAATGAGTAGGATAGATGGAATTTTTAGGTTAAGATTACCCAAACTCTTTCTTCTTTCTTTACTTAGCTAGCCTTCCCTTTTCCTTGCCTTCTTTGGATTGATTTCCCCAAACTTCATCTTTGGGGTATCTCCTTTGAATTCTTGTGTTTAAAACTATTTGTTCCAATTTCTCATTTGTATTTCTCATTGTTGGAACTCTTTCTCTGCCACTTTTCAGGAAAAGTCTAATGTTCTGTCTTTTTAAGCTTTCTAACACTCTTAGCGAACTTTGGGTTAGTAACTCCCATACCAGTTGGCATTAGGGTACTAGGTGTTGAAACACCCCTAAGAACTTAATTGTTCAAGAGAGTTAGGCCACAAGACAAAACTTCTTCCTTTAAACTTTCTTTTCTATTGTTTCCTCCTGCTTTAGATCTGTCCTTCTTCACCCTTTTCTGTATTTCTCCTTTAGTTCTCCAAAAATATACTCCCCCAAACTTTATTTCTTCCTTCCTCCTTGAGTTTTGGAGTAATCGGAGGTTCTTTCTTGGAGGATTAGTTATAAGGATGGCTTGGACTCCCGATTGCTTGTTTGAAGATAGGGACTGTTTTGGCTCAAATTTAGGAGCTGGTGTATACGAAAACATATAAATAATGGTAGTAGAAACCAGCGCGAGATAGCCTACAGCCATTTCTGGGTGGTTGTTTCTACCTAGGATTTCGCCTCAATCGATAATCAAAGCGAGTTACAGGGTTTGTGAACTCTAAATCCTGAATTCCCCAGAAGATATTCCTAATTCATGTCAAAAGTTTCATAAGTTTTGTTGACCAGTGTGTATTATTTCTTCAAGACTCGTACTTATTCACTGTTTACTTACATTATTTTAACCAAGTATTTTGTTATCAATGAGGCAATTTTTCAATTCTTACATGACTAAAATGAATTTAAACGGATCGATAAATACTCCTAATTCCGAGTTTCTTTATTCATGCCTTGATTATGCAAAAATTATGTTCTTTGAGAAAGAACAAAATTATTTATTTAATTCCTAAGCGAAAATAGACTAACACGAGAAGCATAGTCGAGATCTAATGAAGCGACTGATTTGTCGGTCAGCGAAATTTTATTCAAAGATCAAATTATTTCGATGTGTACAATGCGCCTTTTCTTACAAATAAAAGCGTAACTAAGTTCGAAAAACCCTTTATTTCTTGATCTAAATTCCTATATCTTCTTTTTTGAAGGTTGCGGCTCTGCTTGAGGTTTGGCCCACAGACCTTGAGCTCCTCCATGAGTGATTCGGCAGTTAATAAGGTCGTTCAACAAATTGGAGCCTTCTCTCCCTTTTTCTTTGGAGCTTCTCTGGTTGATGGGTTCTAATTAACCCTTCTTCCAATTCCTTTCCCATCAACCACTCTCTTCATTACACATCGTTTTATGGAATAAGGAATCGAATAGGTTTGTTTCGACTCCATTCATTCCATAAACTACGTAATTCATAACTGAAACTCTTCTTTTCTTTTTTCTCCATCTTCCTCATTTTCTTTGTTTATTCTTCCCTTGTCTTCCCATCCTTTTATAGTGATTTCAATTTCTCTGGAAGAACGAGGTTATTTATTCTTCTTTTTAAGTTTTCACTATATAGATTAAATGAGACTCCTCGAATTCTTGTTCTCTTGATGTTTCCAATGGAAATTTTTAGAATGAAGTAATGAATATTGAAAGATTTTCCCTAATCTCCTCTGATTATTCTTCTTGAAAATGACCATTATAAACCAATCGGTTCATTGATAGGTTGGTCATTTACGCATTAATTATTATCTAATTCCTGATTGAATAAATGTTACCATATGAAAAGGTTGAATAAATTTTGTGGCGTCATTAAATTTAGGCGAAATTAAAAGTTGCCCGGTACAGTGAGCTTTTCCTTGATGTCGCGACATGAATTATGTGTGGAGGACAAGTCATCTGAAGGCTACGACTTATCAGGCATCTCATAGCATTATTTTGTTATGCTGACCTGTATTTTACGTCGCGACATACCTTTAGTCGCGACCTCGGTCTTGCTCTTCCTTGATCTTGGTGAGTCACGACATCGACCTGTGCGACTTAGGTTTGTCGCGACATAAGTTTTAATCGCGACCCTAGTGCTACAGTACCTCAATTTTAATGAATAGACTACTTTTCACTATTTATCAATTTGCAAATTCTCAGCATTAAATTAAATCATTCACATACAACAATTCAAACATGTATTCTATTAAATTTTGACATAATTTATGTAGGGAAGAACATACTCCCCTTTTTCAAGTCGCTCCTTCCCGTGAATCACGGAGTCAGACCGAGTTCGTTCCTTCGTCGAGCCATTTCGCATAAGCACTCGTAAAAATTTCCATAAAGGATTTAATTAAACAAAAATTAACTTCTCAAGTACTAACCAATCATTATAAAACTAAAGAAAAAAATCAAGGTGAATTCAAAAAAATCAAAGTATAAAATCGAACCCGAAATCTTGGCTGTCGCTCCCATCGCCAAGCCGCTGAGTCCTTAGCCGGACTTGCTGCTCGATTCTCTCTATCTTAATGAACCAGCCGAGCTCTTCCTTTCTTTCCTCCTCGCTTTGATATTGCTTCGGCTTCTTTGTCCATTGACTTTAAATTCTTCTCCCCAAAGATCGCCTTGTTATCTGCCCAAATGTAAAGGTTCGACACTAATGTGTATGGTCCACTCCATTTGGATTTTAACCTCCCTAGAAATAACTTCAACTGAGTTAAAAAGAAGAACTGCTCATGTTCCGAACTCTTTTCGAATCCTCCGATCATGCCATTTCTTTGTTTTGTCTCAGATAATTCTAGCAATGTCGTAGTCTATTTCCCTTCTTTCGCCTCTTCCAGCCATTCAATTGAGCAAATTTCTCCTTTCGCGCTTTTAAAATCAAAGTTCAAATTCTTCGATGGCCCACATAGCTTTGTATTCCAAGCCAAGAGGTAATGACATGGTTTGCCAAAGACAACTCTCAGATGGGGACATTCCAATGGGAGTTTCACGCAAATTCTCAGAAGCCCAGCGCATCATCAAGCTCGGGAAGACCAATCCCTTCCCCGCTGAACTTACAAATTTCTTTCTAGGATTCTTTAATCTCCTCGTTGAAATCTCTACGTCCATTGTATGCATGATGGCATCCAACTTTGCCTCCATGGCCGTCATCTTGCTCAACTCCATGACTCCTCTTCCTCTACCAATTACTCTTGAAAACTCTAATGGAGCTTTCATATTTCATTTCGCCAGGTCCTTAATCGTAATCTCTGCCTCTTCAAGACTTACGTTTGAATGCTCCACAAGATGAAGCATTAATAATGTTCCTTAGATGTATCATTCAAGGCATGATACACTATGTCTATCCGGGTCTTCAAGTCTATTCCATGCACGGCATCTTCTCAAAGAACTCAATTCTCCCATGCTACATAAAGGCTCTCATCTTCCCCCCCGGTTGAACACAATTATCTCCCTCCTTCTCTCTCAAGGAAAGTGGATGGGGGAAGAATCCACCCAAATAGGCTTCTTACAAGCCTCAAGTATCACAACCATACGGCAAAGATTCATACCACGTGGTCAGCCAGATTCTTAGAGAAAAATGGGAATAAATGCAATTTTATGACCTCTGTCTCACCCTATTCAACTTCACTGTTTTGCCATCCCGAGAAACCTTCCTAAGTACTATCAGGCTCTGGACATCGCAGAAACCAGCTGCCACAACTGCATCAACGCGGCTGTTTCACTTCAAAGTTATTTGCATCAACTGTAGGTCAGTTCGACGCAGATATCTATCCCGAATATCTCCAAAAGTCTCCATTGTATCGCTGATCGAGGCCTCGGGTCGTACGTTGCTCTTCATTCCTGGTCTTCGCTTTCATCCGTCATAACAGTTTTCTCGCCTTTCGCTTTTCTCGCTTCGAGTGTTCTCTAATCTTCAAAGATCTCGTCAATCGTATCAGTGTTCTGTTTCCTATGCATTAAAGTTTTCCTTGAAATAAAAACATACTCACATTAATAGGATTAGCTGCCAACAAATATTTTCAATATGGCTTGTTAAAGATTAGTGGCTAAAATAACCAACGCTTGAAAACTATTTTTGTTATTTTTCTCTTTAAATGTCCAAATTAGCATTTCCTCTCTTTCGTCTCGAATATTGATCTTCTCCTTTCGATCCACAAGAATCTCGGCGCCAAAACTTGTTCACTGACCAAAAGACATATACATATTTATGACACGATTACTAAAGGACTATTGTCTAATTCCAAAGAATAATGCCATGAAACTTGTTAATTATATTTCTTTGCAATTATACTGATTAAAATTGGTTTCCTTAAGACTGGATAAATTTCTTCCTGGTTTTGATCCATGATTCTACAAGTGCACAGGTCGAACAAGTAATAAAGTGGATTTTAGTCCAGATATCGATCCCACAGAGATCTCAAGAATTTTCAATCAACTACCCTGACTACTCAAGCTATATAATTATTCGACTATGATAGATAATTTGAATCACAAAGCCTTAAAATAATAAAAATTAAAAAGAATTGAATTAATAACAAATGAATTGAATACTGAAATAATAAAAATAACAAATTTAGATCGAATGAAGACCGCGCAAAGGACCTACTAAAAATAAAGCTATTGTGAAACATCAATTCCTTCAGAACGCACTGCGAATTTGCTTCATGAACCATAGATTTTAAACTAGTCCAAGGAGTATGAAAGTGCAAATGATCTCTCCCACACCTAATGTTCAATATCTAACTCGACCGCTTTCTTTCTCAAGACAAAGGTTGGGAGCAACTACCTTTAATTCGGGCCACCTTGTTCGGGGTATTTTCCTTTTCAATACTTCATACCATTAACCTGGATCAGAACCCGAGTCTTCTAACTTATAGTCATCGCACGCATTTACACTATACCGGTTTCTCTTCAAAATTAGAATGTAAATTTCATTTTTTCTTGATTAGATCCTTGCTAACACTGATTGAATTCACCATTCACCGAGGCGACCGTCTACATGTTTAAATTGGATAAATCGCTCAACTCATTCTCATTTCCAAGTAAAAGAGGATTTATCAATTTAATCACGAGCACATTAAATCACCACAGCGTTCGCATACCATCCACGAATTGCTCAATACTTCGTGAATGCCTTCCCGTGTTACCGCAGGGCCTCCCGAAATCGAGTCAGACAACTCGCTTAGCGGGTAAAGCATAATCGATATCGGGATCAATTCCACAAAATAAACAAAACCAAGAAGTAGATATAAACTCCGGTTCATCATCGATGAATAAAATTATGCAGGAAAGATAATTTATGACGATAGAGTCATTTCAATGGAAGCTGGGTTTCTAAACCACTGATTACACCATACATTGGCTTCACATCAAGAAACCATCGTAATTAAAAACCGGTAGTTCGAAATCTAAAATTTGTCTGGAATTCAAATAACCAGACAGTAATTTGAAGAAATATAAATCTGCATTCAGCTAAAACTTTAACAGCTAACGTTCAGATCCAAATTTAAAACAAAAATACGAACTAATCTAAAATAAAAAAAAAAAAAAAAAAAAAGAAAAGAAAATTAAAATACAGGAGCCTTCAACAACCTGCATCTCTCTTCGTCGCTAAGAGATGCGCTCCTTCAAATAGCTACATATTTATGGGTTCCTCAAGTTGGCCCTAATTTCGACGCACCTCTTTGACTTCGCTTAATCGCCCAAGCCGGGTTGTCGATGTCGCGACATCACCTCTCGGTTCCCGCCTCGCCGCAGGCTTCCTTTGCTCGTCGCGACATGTCTTTGGTGGATCCCGATGTCGCGATACCGATCTTGTCGCAATTCTCTTCTTGAACTATGTCGCGACAAATTATCGACGCCGCGACCTTTACCCTCAGATTCGGCGTCGCTGACAAATTAATGTTTGCCGACCTTCCGTCTGCAGCGATGTCGCGACCCTTTCATGTCGCTGACCTCTCGTTCCGTTTCACACGCGATCGCTTAATGATGTCGCGACCTCAAGTCTTTGTAATTGATGTCAGCGACAACCGTGTATTGTCGCGACCTTCTTTTCTCAAACCGCGGTCGCGACCGATGCGGATGTCGCGACTTCCTTCTGCAAGGATTTCGATGCCTTGATCTTGTCGCGACCTTCTTTTTAATGCAATAGATGTCGCAACCATCTTTCTTTAGATGATGATGTCAGCGACCTTTAGTTTTCCTTGTAAGCCGATGTCGCGATCGCTTCCGATTCAAAGGTTGATGTCGCGACCGTGATCCGCATGTCTCTCACTTAAATGTTCACCAATTTTATCTTCCTCAGAGCAACTTTTTGTGTCGCACCTCATTGTCCACTCGTAGATCGGGTTTAATTCTCGCCGCGACTCGAATGATGTCGCCGACATCGCGTCTTTCTTCATCAATTCCCGTTGTCGACTTTGAGTTTCTTTCACGCCTACCATTCGTTCAATTCCGCTTCATTTGCCAATGGGCTTTGTAGTCAGAACCTTAATATGTATTTCGACATTGTAAAGGTTTCACGACATCAAATCCTTTAATCTCATACTCTCCGTCGTAATTTTCTTCACCCGCCACATCGCATTCACTCACCCACATTCCCGCTTCCTTTTAACACTTCTCGCTTTGAATTTCGTCGTACAGCCAGCTTTGGTGAAGTATTCCATATTCCATATTCCCGCATAAATCATCCTTTTTTAGAATAAAATAAATCGAAAAATGGATCAAAATAGATTTACTTTAAGCTCATCGTAAATCAACAAATTCGCCTCAAGAAGAAACTAAGAGTGAACAAGCCGAAGTCGTGACTCAAGAAAGAAGTTGGAGACAGAGAACGATTCTAGCTGCATTAAAAGAAGCAACAAATGAAGACGCTCATGTTCGCTGACAAAGATTTCGATGTCGCGACACCAAAAAGAAGATAAATGATGTCTGATATCATTCAAGGAGGTCGCGACAAGGAACCAACTTCAAAGCCACAAGAACAAATTCTCGCAGCAAAAGAAGTTTCCAACTAATTTTGAAAGAAGGGACTTGATGTTTGACAGTAATGAAGATTAACACCAAGGTCGCAATGTAAACTCCAAATCGTATTTACCAAGAATTAATGAAGAAGCGTACATGATGTCGCGACACCACTGAGGTCGCAACAGTAATCAAGACTTGAAGCAGAGACATGGAGGTCGTGACAATCGATTAGAAGTTGAAGTACAAAGATTTTCAAAGAGATCGAACATATATTTGCTACGTTAGAACAGATAGAGACATCCAACACCGAATCGGCGTCACGACGCCTCGCTGGCCGCGACACGCCTACAAGGCATTATGGTCGCGACATCGCCAAAGGGTCACACATCGCTTGCAAGGAAAGAAGGTCGCGACGCCCGCAGGTCATGACATCGCCGCAAAGAATGGAGGTCGCTGATCATTTAGCCGTCATGACATCATATCCAAAGATGTCAAGACAAGTCACGCATAAAAAGAAAAGCTTCCACGACATCAAAAGAGCTCATATATAGACAAGTCGCGACGATGATTAAGTCATACCTCAAAAGAGCTCACAATACATAAAGGTGAAGTCGCGACGCCATTCGCAGCGACATCAATTAAGCAAGGGAAAGAGGGTCGCGACAAGCCATAGCGGCCTTCCGCGAACATCGCATCCGCGGATGTTAGCTGCAAGTCGCGACCAGATAAAAGCCTCGCAGTAAAAGAAAACGGAAGTCGCGACGTATGATTGAAGTCGCTGACATCAAAACAAATTTTATGCAAGAATGCTGAAGTCGCGACGCAGGTACTGAGTTTCGTCACACATCAAAACAACTCACATGCGTATAAGAGAATTCGCTACAAGAAAGAGAGGTCAGGCGATATCAGAAGTCATGGTCGCGACACACAAATGGAAAGGCGTATACATGAACAAACAAACGGGCGCTTATTTTGAAACTACAAATAGGTGCATCGGGTTAGGGCCCAACTTCCAAACCCTTATAAATACGCTGTACCGCTACTAAGGTGCGCCTCTCGCGCCGAAAGAGAAGTTCAGTAGCCGAAGGCTCGTGTATTTTAATTTTTGTTTCTTTTCTTTATTTTGTCGTTATTTTAGATTAGATTAGAGTAGATTGTTATTTGATTTGAATTTTCGATCCGGGATGTTAGTTGTCAAGTTGAAGTCAATGCGCACCGCTATTTTCTTCAAACACGCCTCGGTTCGCTTCAAGTCCAAACAATTTTGGAATTCGAACTTCCGGGCCTTGACTTACAAAGAAATTTTGATCAGTGAGCTACCATAGTGTAATGGCAATTTAGAACCTACTCGTTGAATTTACTTTATGTTAGAATTTATCTTTCAGCATAAATTTATCGTAGTCTATCGGGAACTCGGGCCTTGAATCTCGGCTACGGTTTTGCTTATTTTGTATCTCGATCCAAATACGTTGTCCTATACCCGTAATGGGATTGCTTCATGCTTTGATTTCCGTGGCCCTCTCGAGTGACACAGAAGGCATTCCCGAGAGTATTGAATGATTTCTCAAGGGTAATGCGAACCTAATATTTGGGATCTAACGTGGCCTGCGGAATTTTAATCGACATCTCTTCACTTGAAACCGAGAATGAGTTGAATGACTTATCAATTAAAATGAGCGTAGAGTTCTACGATTCAAACAAGAAGTTCAATCCTCGCGGTTAGCAAGGATCTAATCAAGGAAAGAATGAACTGCTCCAATTTTGAGGATGAGAAACTTCAAAGATAGTAAACCCATGCTTAGCTTAGTGTCTTAGAGCTAAGGTTTATTAAATTCATGCCTGCATGGCGCATTGGAAAAGAAAATACCTGCAACAAGGCAACTCATATTAAAAGTAGTTATCTAATCTTCTGTCTTCGAAAGAAACTGGGAAGATTAGATGATGAAATGTGTCGTTAAGGAGAAATCCACATGGCATTACAATCTTCCTTGGATGGATTCTAAATCTGAGGTTCATGAAGCAAAGTTACAAGAGTCGTCTCACAGAATTGATGTTTCAATAGCCGATTTTCAATGCATCCCTTTAAAAGCTAACTCGACTACCATTTCTTTAATTTTTATTTTAGTTTACATTAGTTCATTTTGTTCTTAGTTTCATATATTTTCATTCTTTATTATTTTAAAGGTTGCATAGAATTTATCAATTTCCTATCAAGGCTCAAATAAGATAGATTTTCGAGTAGTCAGGTAGTTGATCGAGAATTCCCAGATCTCCGTGGGATCGAGACCGACTTAAATCCACTCTTATTACTTGTTCGACCGTACACTTTGCGTAATCATGACTCAAACCTCAGAAAGAATCCAACATTTTAAGAAAACCGCTTAATCAATATGAATTGGAAAGAAATATAACAAACAAGTTTCATGGCATTATCACGACGATAATAATCCCTGGGTAATAATCGCTATAAATTTGTGTTGATGTTTTGATCCATCACTCACACTTACATAGTGGGAGAAGTAGATTGTCAACAAGTTTTTGGCGCCGTTGTCGGGGATCGAAAGAATTAATTAGATCAATATTCTGACGAAAGATGGAAATACTAATTTGGACATTTTTAAGAAAAGAACAAAATAGTTCAAGCCAAGCAATGACCATATTTAGTCACTAATTTTTAACAAGCCATACAAAGATTGCTTAGGTTTGACTAATCCTATTAATATGAGTATGCTTTTATTTCGTGAAACCTTTAATGCATAGAAACAGATCCGACCTAATTCCAACAAACCCGACCGAGAGAACGCTCAGGAGCTTAAGAAAGACAAAAGAGTGTGAAAACGCAGCTTATGACAAGTAATAGATACATGACCAAACAGAGGAATGTAGGTGACAACAAATTAAGACCGCATTATCGACACAATGGAGGATTTTTGGAGGCCTATTATTCTAGAAGAGTATTCTCAGAATCGTGACAAATCTCACAAGGATGCAAACAATTTGAACTAAAGCACTTTAATTACAATGGTTCAAAGAACATCACATCGGTCATCCTGACCGAAGACCCAAATGAGCACTCGGGAAGATTTCAGATGGCTAATACGTTGAAGCCGAATCTGGGTGTGAGACCAGAGGTGATAAACTACATCTCTTCCTATTTTGAGAGATATACCTTGCCCACATGGTATGGAATCATTACCATATGGTCTTCATGGATACTGGGAAGAGTTGGAAGCTTACTTGTGCGCATTCTTTTCCCCATCTCACTTCGCAGAGACGAAGAGATAATCAGATTCCAACAAGGAATATGAGAGCCTTAGACATCGCTGGGAAAGATTCAAAAAGATTACCAAGAGGTGCCCCAATGCATGAATAGACTTGAAAGACCCGGGATGGATATAGTGTATCACGCCTGAATGATACATCCAAGGGTATTATCTATGCTTATGCATGGAGCATTTCCCTCTTCCTTCAAAAAGGCCAAGAGGCAAGAGATCCGATGTAGGACCTGCAAATGCAATATGAAAGCTCCACTGAAGCTTTCAAGAGGTAGTAGCAGAGGAAAAGGGGTCATAGAGCCGAGCAAGACGACAAAATACGGAGGCTAAGTCGATGCTATAATGCATGATGGACAAAAACAAGAGAGGAAGATGCACACCGGCCTGCGAAGTCAGGAGCAAGAGAAAGAGAATTGATGAGAAGAAGTGCTGACAGCTAAATGTACAAAGATTCTTATGGTGTCAGGAGGTTAAGTACGGAACGAAAGCAAATAAGTTATCATTTCAAGCCAACAATCCTAACCTGCCCATACACTAATCCAACACCGATAAATCCGCGAATTTCATACGCGGAGGGGCATTACATGGCCCAAGGCGTGGACAACATCCTCAACAAGGGATATCAGCAGCCTACCAAGGTTCCAAATAAAGAAGAAGAAGTGAGGAGAGGGCGTAAATGAATACCGTGGTCGAGGAGAACCCAACCATTCGAGGAACAAAATGCTACAACTCATGGGGGATAAATAAGAGGCTATTACAATTCCATGAATAAACTATCCGACTTCTAAACTAAGTTCGACACCGATGTTTCAAAAGAATGCTAGTGCTTCACTGAAAAATCTAGAGACACAAGTAGGGCAGTTGGCCCTGAATATGCCAAATCAGAACAAGGGAACATTCCCTAGTGACACCCAGAAGAACCCTAAAGACTGCATGGCAATTCAATCGAGAAGGAAGGATTTTGCAAAGAACGGAAAGACAGAGAAAAGAAGAGATTGAGGCAAAAAAAGAAGAGACTGAAAGAAGAGAAGAGTTCATTCTGATTGAACAGATGAAAGAAAGAAATGACCAGAAAAAGAAAGAAGGAGTACCAGCTTATGCTCCTACAGTGTCATTCCCACAGAGACTTCAGAAGTCAAAAAGAGAAGAACAATTTTCTAAATTCTTGGATCTTTTCAAGAAAATAGAAATAAATATCCCATTTGCAGAGGTGATCAGTCAAATGCCTCTTTATGCAAAATTTCTGAAGGAGGTGCTGAGCAAGAAAAGAAGGATACCGAGAGGGTATATAACTCTGACCGTCTAAGGCAAGGCCATTATCCAATGTATTCCCAACAAAGATGAAAGACTGCGCTCACTATTCCTGCTCTATAGGAAATGTGAGTTCAAGAAAGCTTTATGTGACTCGAGCAAGTATAAATTTGATGCCTCTATCAGGTCATAGTGGAAAAGACTTAGTTTTGGGGGAACCAACCCCAACAATAATTACATTACGCGTATGTATCGATAGATCAATGGCACAAACCAGAGGGCATTCGAAGATGTACTCAAGGTCAGGGAAATTCATTTTCCTAGTAAATTTCATATCATGCAAAGATGGAGGAAGATCCTGTCTTCCTCGTTGCTAGGAAGACCTTTCTTAGCAACAGAGCCGCTCGACGGGACGTGACAAAAAGGTGAACCGACACTCGTAGTCGGGAATGAAGCAAAGGCATTTTAATATTAATAGAGTATGGAACATCCTAATGTAGGAAGCAGAGCACATGGTCGTAAGAAGCAATAACCTTTCCTTAATGATGAAGTGAATTTCGATTAGATTATTCAAAATTCTATCAATGAAATTGAGATGAATTTTCAAGATTCGAGAGCTGATCATGAAGTTCGCCTTCAAATTTGTTTAATAATGAAACAATCTCGAGTATAATGAAAACACCAAGATGAAGTGAGCAACAGACACACAACAACCTCAAAGGAAACTAGTGCGTAAGGGTTAACATTGGAAGGAGTCGCTCATTCATTCAAATACGAAGCCAGAGCTAGTTAAAAAAACCAAGTATCATATCACCAGATTGACCGTCAAGAACGTGGTTGCCGGGTAATTTCAGAAAATACAAGGAAGCGATCGCCGTCAATCAAGATCCGAAGGGTATCACCTCTATTTGTATGCACAAAATATTGCCGGAAGATGATGCAAAACTTCGGGCTGAAAGCATCAAAGGAGGTCAACCTACTATGAAAGAAGTTGTCGAAAAGAAGTTCAAATGGTTAAATGCGTTTATATATGCTATATCGCATAATTCGTGGGTAAGCTAGCGACATGTGGTTCAAGAAAGGTGGATCTAATCGGTAATCGTAAATGAAAAGAATGAACTTATTCCATACAAGAACCGCACATGATGGAGGGCTCAGATCGACTACGTAAAATTGAATACCGCATCCGTAAAGGATCATTTTCCCCTACCATCGATCAAATGCCGGATAGGTCAAGTGACACCCTCATTTTTGTTTTCGATGGATACCGGATATAAACCAAATAGCTATTGCACTCAAGATCGTGAGAAAGCCACTTTTTACATGCCCATTTTCGTACTTTTGCTTTAGAAGAATGCCATTCGGATCAGGTAATGCTCATGGTACCTTCTAAAGATGCATGATGTCTATATTTTCTCGATCCAGCGTAAGAAGTTATGGAGATTTTCATGGATGACTTTTACAAAGGTATGGATCCAAGCTTTTGAACAATGCCTCGATAATCTCGGGACAAGATTTCAAAGGTGCAAAGACAAAATCTAGCTCGAATCGGGAAAATGCCATTTTATGGTAACAAAAGGGATTGTCTTCGGGGCACATGGTTTACGCACAGTGGCTCAAGTGTACTCAAGCAAAGGTTTCAATTATAAGAGACCTAATGCCACCTTACTACAACAAGGAATCTAAGTTTCAGTACGTCGGATTTTATAAGATTTATCGCAGATTTCTCAAAAAATTGCTGACCACTATGCACACGAGAAAGATAGTAAGTTTTATTTTGATGAATCCTGCCAGAAAGCATTTGAAGAAATCAAATCCAGACTAGTGAAGCTCCCATCATGGCAAAACCAGATTGGAACAGAGAATTTGAGATCATGTGTGATGCTAGTGATTTTGCAATGGGAGCGGTATTGGGATAGAAAGATGAAAAAGTGTTCAAGGTCGAGTCTACTATGCCAAAGAAACTTTAATAAAGCACAAGAAAATTACTCTATTACTAAAAGGAGATGTTGGCAATAGTGTTTGCATGTGAAAAATTCAGGCCATATATTTTGGGGTCCCATGTTGTTATACACACTGATCATGCAGCAATTAAATATTTAATGGCAAAGAAGGAAGCAAAGCCAAGATTGATCAGGTGGGTATTATTGTTGCAGGAATTTGATTTAGAAATTAAAGACAAGAAGGGCAGTGACAATGTGATAGCTGATCACTTGTCAAGAGTAGAGGAATCCACCGTATTAAGAAAAAGGAAGTAGAAATAGCGTAAAATTTTCCAAATGAGCAAGTATTTCAAATTATTACTCCAATCACCCGTATGCCGATATTGTGAATTTCTTAGCTTCAGGAATTATGCCACCGGGACCAATACCAACAGAGAAAAAGAGATAAGGATCGACAAAGAGGTACTGCGAAGGGATGATCCATATTTGTTTAAAAAGAGGAGCCGATTCCACTATAAGGAGATGTCTACCAGAAAGTGAGTAAAGCAAGATTTACAAGAATGTCATGCATCACCTTACGGAGGACGCTATAGAGATAAAACAACCCACAAAATTCTCCAATGATTTTACCCGTCACTTAAGGACTGCTTGAACGGGTAAAGTCGATCAATGCCAAAGAATGGGAAATACGCAAAAGGCATGAGATGCCCCCGCAAGGTATCCTCGTGGCGCACTGCTTGATATGGGGAATAGATTTTACGTGGGCCTTTCCAGCTTCATTTGGAAATATATACATACTCCTTAGTCAGGATTATGTATCAAAATCGTAGAAGCAAAGAAATGGTCTCTAAGAACGATGCCAATACAAGCCAGGGGTTTTTACAAAGAAATATTCTACAGATTGGGGACACCCAAATTATAATTAGTGATGGGAGGGAAGCCATTTAAGAAATAAGGTGTTTGACAAACTCATGAGCAGATATGGTATCAAACACATTATGAGTCAATATCATCCTAAAACAAACGGGCAAGCCGAAATTTCAAAAGAGAAATAAAGAAAATTTTGGAAAAGACTCGTGAGTTCTAGCAGAAGGATCGGTCTGCTTGATGATGCATTATGGGCACAGATTGCTTTTAAACTTCCTATTGGAATGTCCCCATACGTGACTTGTTCGAAAACCATGTCACCTCTCTCGAACTGAATATAAAGCCATGTGGGCCATCAAAATGCCTGAACTCGATTTCAAAATCGCAAAGGAAGAGAGACTTCAAACCGAATGAACTGAAGAACTGAGAAACGGCCTAAGTGACAATGCTAGAATATACAAGGACAAGACAAAGAAAATGGCATTTTCAAAGGATTCTCGAGGGAAAGAGTTCAGAGTGGGTGGGATCGGGTCTCATTGCTTAACTCGTATTAAGACTATTTCCAGAAGCCGAAATCAAATGGAGTGGACCATATACAAGGGTGTCAAGTACTATCTGGAGCAAAGAACATCAGGATCGATGTCGGGAAGAATTCAAAATTAATGGGCAAAGACCGAAACACTATCTCAAAGCAGGGAGAAAAGTTAGTGCCGAAGAACTCCAACCGGTGAATCGAGAGAGAGAAAGCTTAAAACAACTAGTCCAAATGCCTAAGGACTCAAATGGAGCAAATTTACGGGAGGCAACCCATATAGATATTTTTTTTTACTTTATATAGACTTCGAATTTTTTTATTACGCGTTTTTGAATTTTTTTTTTTTTAGTTCTAGTCATGACCTGTTAGAAATCACAGTTAGTATTAGATTAATTTAACTTTGGAATTGTTACAATATGCGATGAAGAATCAAATGGCTCAGCGAAGGAACAAACCCAGGATTACTCTAGCACTTCACGTGACGTAGCAACCTCGAAAAGGGGAGTACTTTTCTCCCTACGACTCGTGAAAATCGAATAGAATCATATTTTTGAACTGTCGTATGGGAATGATTAAAATGAATGCTAAGAATGTGCAAATTAATAAGGAGTGAAAGTTGTCCGATCATCAAATTTAGTAAGGGTGCAGATTAAGTCGTGACTGTGAGATTGATGTCGCAGCCGTGGTTGGTAGTCGCACTTGGGTCGGGCAGATCAAGAAGAACAAGGGCACATGTTGTGACCAAATTTTATGTCGCGACAGAAATTGAGGTCGCGACAGAACATTTGGGTCGCGACAAGAACAATTCCTTCAAAAGAGTGGTGAGGGTCGCGACAACTCAACTATGTCATAAAATACCTGATGTCGCAGCCTAATGATAACTTGTCCTCCCACAGGTTACTTATGTCGCGACAAACAATAATAGGTCGTATATAAGAGAAAAGTATGTTTGGGCGCTTTTAATTTTCACTTAAATTTATCGGGATGACACAACCGCAGCCTGAAATTAAAGTCGCGACAAACAAATAAATGAAGTCATAAAGAGCCCACAATAATAATTGAATTGCAACTGTTGAGAAACTCCCTCCACTTCCATCTCCTTTCTTGAAGTAAACACAACCATTCATCTTCGCATATTCTCTTATTCTCAATTCTTGCAAACCCTAAATCCGAACTTCTTCCTAAAAACCTTCCGATTTCTCTAATGGCCGAACCTTCAACCCTCATCCCAAATCTGAGCGAAATAATGGAGGAGTATACTCAGACCGGCGGGAAGTTCATCCGAACCTCGGGAAGGGAGAACAAATGCCTAACAACCAGAAGTTCAACCGCCATAAGGCAAATGTGAGGAAAAAGGGAAAAGAAAAGCGCTAGGCAGAGGAAGACGAGTTCGTTTTAAGAAGCTTCCGTCCTGGAAAGCACTACGCTGGAAAGGGGTTCGTAGGAGAAAGAGGCTTCAGCCAACTCATCTCTCCTTTCAAGGAATTAATAGAGCAAAGAGG
This sequence comes from Tetrastigma voinierianum, assembly GCA_016808115.1. Taxonomy (NCBI): domain Eukaryota; kingdom Viridiplantae; phylum Streptophyta; class Magnoliopsida; order Vitales; family Vitaceae; genus Tetrastigma; species Tetrastigma voinierianum. The sequence goes on from JAEQBH010001687.1 coordinate 407,637, forward strand.
TTGGGGAGAATTTTGCAAACATTAAAAGTCCGCTGGGCGCAAAGAAATGCTCGAGAATTTCCATCTAACTGCCGAAGGAGAACTCTGCTTATGTCGAGGAGCCTGGGTGCCTTATGGAGCGAGACTATTAATGAAATGTATGGAATGGAAGCGCGTAAGAATGGATCAAAATAGAAGCATAATAACCCACGTGGTGTATATTAAAATACATAAGTAGTGCAAAGAGCGTGAGAATAAGATCTTTAGCGGAAGATTTGACAAGAGCAAAGAGATCGGATCTTAGACACCCATTTTGTATCGCATCAGCTGATCGTCAAGAGAACAGCAACTCTATAAGGTGAACAGATTGATCAACAATATTAGATTCCATAATGAGTATCATGAAGGTAATAAAAGGTTTGATCCTCACCAAAGAACCATCACAAGGCTATGCATTAGGGCTGGTGTGAAGGAACTCGGGAAGAAGAAGAGTGCCCAAAGATTTCACTACCTCATCTCGACGAGAGTAAGCAAGGTGCCAAAGAATCAAAAGAAAAAGTGTGGGTCATGTTAGAATCGGGATTCAAGGGATGAAAATGAAAATGCAATCCAGGAAGAAGACACCCTTCTGGTGGCAGATCAAGAAGAAGAAAATCTAGAAGCACATCAAGAAGAGAATACTTTTATGTTTCTAGAGGATAGAGAACAAGAAGATAGAAGCCCAATAGATTTCTCAACCCCACTGGCCAGCTCTCCCCCTATAAGAAACAGTGATTTCAGAGAACCTGGTGAAAGCTCTAGGGGAGCCCAGGAGAATAATCGAATAATGGAAATGCTCAATTCCATTCAAAAGAAAGTGGAAGAAAGGGAAGAGCAATGGAACCTCTAGAAAAAGTTCAGAGAAGAGGTGTATGAAAAAGAATTAAGGAGAAGGGATCAACAATGGGAAAAAGAGACGAAAGGTAAGGAAGAGTGATAAAGAAGATCCCGAGCAAAGAAGAGGAAAAAATTCTAAGAAGGAAATGGAGGAAAGAGATCAAGATCTACTAAAGAAGCTAAAGCTGCTTCATGAATCATTCTACAACAATCAGTATGATCGTGATTCTCAACTCCTAAAACTCATAAAGGAAAGGGATTCAGATCAAGAAGCCAAGACTAAAGAGCAGATCAAAGGATTCAAGTTCCTATACATGTCAATGTTCAAGGATTTCGAGAAAAGGATGAAGGACAGAGATCAAGAGCTTGATGATAAAGATGCCTTCAGAAGAAAAGTCCGTTTGAAAAATTTGATTCGATCAACAATAATCTTTCCAAATTTTTAAGTCACGACCGAAAATGGAACGCACAACGAACACACCGGGCAACGAGGCAAGATGATCCAACAAGAAGGTTGATCTCACAAATAAATGATCCTCAAGAACAAATAGAGAGGTAAAAATGACAAGAAGAAGAAGAGAACTGAATGAAATTTCCTAAATTCAATCTCAGCTTGGCTACTGATCTCGGGATCCCAACATTTTTGCTCGTCCCTCAAAAAGAAAAAAATAGATCTTCCCATTGATTTATCCTTATTTTCCTCTTCCTGATTGTTGTTCTCAACTGTTGCATCACATCATGAATAAAACAAGAAAATTTAGAAAGGAAATGTTTGCTTCGCTGCGCTAGATTTTATCGTTATTTTATCATTACCGAACTAGCTGGAAGTAATGACTGGGGATAAACTTGAACACAAATAATGGCAAAATCAAGGCATGAATAAAGAAACTGGAATTGGGAGTATTTACTGTTCTGTTTAAATTCAGTTTAGTTGCAAAAATTGGAAAATTGGTTATTGCTGATGGAACAAAATACTTGGTTAAAATAATGTAAGTAGACAAAGGAATAAGTACAAGTCTTCAAGAAATAATACACATCGGTCAACAAAACTTATTAAACTTTTGATAGGAATTAGGAACATCTTCTGGGGAATTCAGGATTTAGAGTCCACAGTCCTAGAACTTGTTTGATTATTTATTGAGGCGAAATTCTAGGTGAAAACAACCAACAAGAAATGATATACATCCTCATAGCCTTGAGCCTTTTAAGTTTCAATTTCAAAATATGCTTAAGATATTCTAGCTCCCGATTATAGCCAAATAAGCCTTATTTCTTCAATAAACAGCAATTGAAAACTCAAATTCCCTTCCTTGCAATAAACCTGCAGTAAAGAACCCAAATTATCCAATAGTTCGTAGAAGCTTAAAGATAAAGGAAGAAATGTGGTTCGGGGGAATAATATCCCAAATTTCCGATGCTAAGGGGTCAAGAAGTAAAGAGGCAGAAGTTAGTGAAATAAGGAATAAGTTTTGTCTTGTGGCCTATTTCCCTTGAACAATTAAGCTCATAGGGGTGTTTTAACACCTAGCACCCTAATGCCAACTGGTATGGGAGTTGCTAGCCCAAAGTTCTCTAAGAGTAATAGAAAGCCTAAGAAGACAAAACATCGCACTATTCAAAATCTTAGAGAAATAAAAGCAAAGGAGTTAAAGAACAAAGGACCGGGGTCGAATCAAGTACATATGGAAGTTGAGATTCCATAAAAAGAATTCAAAAGAGGAATCGTGCTAAGATCGAGGAGAATCGTAAAGGAACAAAGTAGAAGAAAAGGAAGAAAGTCGAGGCAACAATGTAGAGACAAGATGGAAACCTGGGTAATTTACAACCTAAATTTCTCCATTATCTACCCAATTACCTAAACCCAACATTACAAGCACGAAAGACCTCATTGATTTTGAAGAGTTTGAATTTTTGCATTAGTGGAGATCAATATGAAGAAACAAACATATGGGACTTTGATAAAACGATCTAAGAAAACTCCGGAAAGATTAGCAATTCAACATGAAGATGAAAATGATTGATGACTGCACACGAACAAGACATTGCGTAGCGTTTAAATACATTAGTTTATCAAAGAAATTTTTGTAATAGAAGTACACTATGCCTTGTTCTTGCATCAAAACTGAACTTTGAAATAATAGTTATATCTCTTAATTCCAGATCAGAAGGGTGGAATGAAAAAGACTGAAGAATAAATCTGAAAAATGTCCTTAAAATTTTCTAAGCTTATTTGTTTGAGGACAAACAATTCTTTCTTTCTATTTGCTTGGGACAAGCAAAATTTTTAAGTTTGAAATTTGATGAGTCAAAAACTCATTAGATTTTTAATCCATTTTCTGAGTTTATAATGAGAATAATGATGAATTGTCTGGGAAAACTGATAGGTGAATCAAATTCAATTTCGGGAAAATACAGTAAGAAAATCAAATTTGGCAAAAATCATAAAAGTATTTTTGCGGCGAATACAGAAATCAAAAGCGAATTTGAATTCGCGACGAGGGCGTTTCCAACAATTTCAAGTCACGACATGTCGGCAATTTGGCCTTGAAGAAGAAAGCGAAAGAGTGAACAAGCGAAGTCGTGACACGAAGAAGTTGAGACAGTAACGGTCAAAATTAAAAGAAACTTGATCAAATGAAAGGCGTTCGTAATCGTGACAACATTTCGATGTCGCGACACCAAAAAAGAAGATAAATGATGTCGTGATACCACCATGAGGTCAGCGACGAGGAACTGTCTTCAAAACCCACGAGAACGACCTTACTCCGTAAAGAAGTGCGCAACTATTTTGAAAGGACGTGCCGGCGACGCGGCGGTGTGAAGCTTAACACCAGGGTGAGAAACTCCGTCGGGCGACCAGGTGTGAAGAAAGCGGAACGCGATAACCAGCGACACCGCCGAGTCGCGGCGAGAGTGAAAGACGCGTGAACGCGGAGGTCGTGACGCGAATGAAGTTGCGACAAAGATTTTCAAAGAGGCGAACATAGAGGTCGCGGCGGTTAAACGAATAGAGACATCGAACATTGAATCAGAAGATGTCGCGACGTCCTTCAGTGGTCGCGACATCAGCTACAAAGGTATTGTAATTACGGCGACGCACCGGTTGGTGATCGCGACGTGATTCTGAAAAGGAAAGAAATTAGCGGCGTCCTTCGATAGTCGACATCGGGCGCAAAGTAGAGTCGCGACATCATTTTAAACGTCGGCGACATCATATCGAATGCGAAGGCAAGTCACGACGGAAAGCTTCCACGACATCAAAGAGCTCCTTAAGCATAACATTGAAGTCGCGGCATTATGATTGAAGTCGCGACAAAAACTCACAATACATAAGGTGAAATCGCTGGCGTCATTCGGTGGTGTGACATCAATACGGGAAGAATTATAGCGATCGGTTAGTGGTATAACATCGAATCCAAGATGTTAAGAGCAAATCGCGACCGATAAAAACGCTCTTTGCGACGGCGAAAAAGAAAACGAAGTCATGATTATGGTGAAGTCGCGACATCGGCACAACTCATAAGGTAAGAGCGGTGAAGTCGCGAAGACGTATAGTGAGATTGCGACATCATTAACTCCACATGCGGATAAGAGAAGTCGCGACAAGAAGAGAGGTTGCGACATCGAAGTCAAATTCGCGACACACAAATGGAGCAGCGACATGAACAAACAAATGGGCAGTTATCACGAAATCCACAAATAAATTTGTCGAAGTTAGGGCCCGACTTCCAAACCCCTGTAAATACATGTTTGCGGAAGGCGGCTCTTGGCGGCCTTTCGGAAGAGAAGTCGTTGGCAGAGCTCGTGTATTTCAATTTTACGTTTCTTTTTCTTTATTTTGTTTGTTATTTAGATTAGATTAGAGTAGATTGTATTATTTGATTTGAATTTGCGGATCTGGATGTTGGTTGTTGAAGTTGAAGCTGAATCTGGTGTTATTTTCTTCAAATTCATGCGGTTTGTTTTGAGTCAAACAAATTTTGGAATTCGAACTTCAGGTTCAGTTCTGATGGTTCTTTTGATCGAGGAGCTACATTAGTGTAATGAAGTAATTTAGAAACCCGACTTTCGTTGAATTTACTACGTTGTTAGAATTTATCTTTCTTACGAGAGGGTGTCGAGTCCTCTTGAACTTCAATCTTGAATCTGCTTGCTGGTTTTGTTTATTTTTGTATCTGATCCAAATATCAGTGTCCTATATCAGTGTCCTATATCTTAAATCTCTTCTCACTTGAAACCGAGAATGAGTTGAATGACTTATCAATTAAAATGAGCAGAGAGTTCGCCTCGGTGACGACAAGTTCAATCCCATTTAGCAAGGATCTAATCAAAGGAAAGAATGAACTGTTCAATTTTGAGGATGAGAAACCAGTATAGTGTAAACCATGCTTAGCACATGTCTTAGGAGCACAAGGTTTTGATCCATGTTCACAGGTATGAAATTATTGAAAGAAAGAAAAGCCACCGAAGCAGGCAACTCATATTAAAGAAAGTGGTAGTAAATCCTACGTCTTGAGAAAACGGTGAAAGGTAGATGATGAAATGTGTCGTTGGAGAAATCCACATGGCATTATAATCTTCGCGGGCCAGTTCTGTCGAGGTTCATGAAGCAAAGGATTCTGATTTAATACGAGGAATTGGTGTTTCCTGACCAAACGTATTTTCAATACATCCTTTAAAAACTTCTTTGAAACTAGTCTATTTCTTTAATTTTTTTATTTTAGTTTTAAGCATTAGTTCATTTTTGTTTCTTAGTTTTACATGTTTTCATTCTTTATTATTTTAAAGGTTGCATAGGAATTTGTCATTGCCTATCATAGTTCAAATAGTATAGAGCTTAGTGGTGGGGTAGTTGATTGAAATTCTTGAGATCTACGTAGGATCGATATCTGGACTCAGCGTCCTCTTTATTACTTGTTCGACACATTACACTTGCGAGAATCATGGATCAAAACAGGAAAGAATTCAGCTTCTCTTAAGAAAAACACGCTTTTAATCAATATAATTGGAAAGAAATATAACAAACAAGTTTTCATGGCATTATTGCCAGGATTAGATAATAAATAACAGGTATGCGTTATAGAATTGTGTTGATGTTTTGATCCATCCTCACCCATAGTGGGAGAAAGTGGGTGTCAACAAGTTTTGATCATCTAAGGAGTCTTTGTTTCTTACCTTCATGCTTTCCTTGGCCCAAAGGCAAGGCATGTTTTGTATGTTTTAGGGGTATTAAGGGGGTGTCTCTGGTTTTAAAATTTACCAACAATTATCCATTTTAGTGTTTTTCCTTTAGTTTCTTGTGTATTTCTAGTTGCCTTTATATGTTTGCGAGTTTTGGTTAATTGTTTCATTTTTTAGATTGTTTTGTTTTTGGTTGAGCTTGTTTGAGATTAGTGTGATGGTAGGATAATTGATTAACCTATAGCGCTGGCTTACAGGGGGTCGTTGACCTCATCGTCCACTTTTTAAAGGACCATGATTTATGTTTCATAATCGGACATGGTCTCCTTTATTGTGGAGCTCTACCCAATACAACTTGTACAAAAAACACAGCAACACAGCAACGCCCTAATGTAATATAATGACCTCCTTTGGGACCATTTATAAGAGAGGAGTGGCCTAATGGACCCACTCATCCACACTACATAATATGGGACTAATTTTCATAGTCCTCAAGTTTAATTACACTCTTTAAAAATATTTACAAATTTAGAACAAGGTTATTTCAAAAATATTTTTAATTCTTTTAAAATACAGCTGAGCTAGTTTGTTCCAAGTTTCTTTACAAAAATTAACGAGCTTTCTTCATAGCTGGCATTTCAGTAGGCGCCATCCACGCATACTCCACGGCTGCGAAAGGGGGGTCCCATGATGAGTGAGCAATGCCAGGTAGGGTGAAATTCCTATAGGGACTCTCCACCTAAATGCACATGCAATGTCGTATTCACGATCAAACATTTCAAGTAAAATCACGGTTTTCCTCACGTGCCGTACCATGGTGAAGTGTCCTCACCATACCTTTAACGAGTCCTCCGCTGAGTCCCTCATCTTGTACCAAGTGTAAACTTGTCATTGGTGTTTCACTAATTACCCTTATCAGAACAATAACTTTTGTTTTTAAAACTCGTGGACATCCTCCGATGAAACCGCTTTATTCAAAGCCATTGAGCAAGTCTACGATAAGCTTGACTTTATTTCAAAAGCATTGGACAGTCTCAGAGATAAACCTCTTTAATCAAAAACATTGGACAATCTCAATGAACACTTTGTTTTCAAAAACATTGGACAGTCTTCGATAAACTACTTTGTTTCAAAACCTTAAAATTTTTAGTGAGTTTCTGACCTGGACGTAGTCAAGAAATTACCAGAAACTGACCCACTCTGGGAAATGATGAATGATTATGACTATAACACTTCAAATTATACCCTGACAATTTTATAACATGTTTAGGGTATAATAAAAGTAAATGTCTATTTTAGGAATAAAATATTACTAAAAATAGAATTAAGCAAATGAAATTTATACAAGAGTTGGGAGTAAATTATTATTTACCAATTTCAAGACCTAAAGGTCATGTGATGAAAGATTATATACTAATATACTAATATAAATATTGATAGAATTTAAATTTGCAATTTAAAATAAAAGAAAGGACGAATAGCAAGAATTGAATTTGTGTAGAATTTGGATAGAAACAAACATAACCTTAACAAATAACTCATTTTTGGTATAGGAAGTTAAGGCATTCGGATGAAAGAAAGAAAGAGAAGAGAAAGAAAAGAAAGAAGGGAGGAAAGAAAGAAAGGAAAGAAAGAGAAAAAGTTCAAAAGAAACCGGTATGGAAAAGGTATAATATAGATACGTATGGATTACTACTGTGATCCACTGTCTAGGTAATGGAAAGGAGAAGAATCCTGTTAAATATTGTTGGGTGGGTGTAGATGAGTTTATGGTTTGTAAATTTGTTTGGTTGTAGTTTTAGAAGGAAATTTCTGGTAAGGGTCGATATGGCCATTTGTACATTCGACACAACACCTATGCCTAGGCGTAGGGTACGCCACAGGCGAACACCTTCGCTTAGGCGAACTCGAGCCTAAGTTTTCTGAATTTTTTGGTCCGCCTAAGCATAGCAATGCTCCATCTAGGCGAACCTCTCCACCAAGGTGAATCTCTCTGCCTAGGTGTAGCATTGCTCTGCCTAGGCGTACCTGCTAGACCTGTTTTGGTTCATCTCTTTCGTTAATTCTAACAATCTTCCATTGGACTAATGAGGATCTTATGAGTATACTTTATACTCATTCTATCCTATGTTTACTTATATTTTAGTAGTTTTATTATATGAATAAGTGATCTAATGCACTTTAAATGTTCAATTTTGTGATTAGGTCATCCATGAGTAATGAACAAAAACAGGAGTAAAGCCAAAAATCAACAAACAACATGCAAAAGCTTAACTACATGTTTTGTTGTTTTAAGCTGCACAATGATCCACACAATTGCTACAATATTGATATGGATGAATAGGAAGCTACTCAGGCTTTCCAAAGAACCTTATTCCCTCCATTTGGACTTTCAAGTACAAAAGTTATGACTCTTGTTGGTTGAAGAAGAAGAAAACTCAAAGTTTTCCAGTTGGAACTTTTGTACATTCAGTATTTATAATCATTTCTAAAGTGTTTTCTGTGTATCCGTTCTACACTAAAGTCTCAACGGTACCGAGATTTCGTCGGAAGTTCGGATGACAGAGATTATTATCTTATGAATTTGGTGCGAAAATAGGGGATCTGCGCAGCGTGTGACGGTGGAAATCTGAAAATAGAAACTCGGCGTTGATGACATTGCGAACAGCGTCGCAACGTTCGAGGTTGGTTTTTGGTGGATTTTTAGCCATTTTGAGCCCCATAATGGAGGGGTTTTAAAGCTCAAACACGAGGGAATCGAGGAAGATGATATGGGACAATTTTGGGTACTTTTTAGTAGAACAAGCTCTTTTTGGTGAAACACCCTAGGGTTTTGTTCTTGGAAAATTTCTGGGGTTGGTTTCTTGGAAAAGGAAGAACACTTGAGGAAAGAAAGATAATGGAGGAGAGAAAGGGAACTCAGCCAGTGTTTCTCTTTCCTTTTCTGTTTTCTTTATTTTGATGGTTGTATTTACTTTTTCCACTTATGTTTTAGTTAGTTTTCTTAGAGTTTAGATGTAGCGAACATGTTTGTATGAATCTCTCCTAATTTATTGATTGATGTTTTATTTCATATTTATGTTAATTATTTCATTTGGATCTTAGTACTTGTGGGTATCATTGTTTGCATGATTTGTGGTTTTGATTCAAAAATAAAGTGAAAGTTAAATTAGACCATGGTTGATTTACCGTAATTATCCTTGAGATAAAGGAATATAAGTGAGGAATTGGTGTGAGTATTCTGGGTATAGGGTTGTTATCCTTAGTTATGAATGGTTTTGGCTTGATGCGGTATAACCTTTCTAAAGGGTAGTGTGCGGATATAGGAAATTCGAATATACATTGGTAAATTACCATCTTCATGATAAAGTGATGTCGATTAATTGGGTTAGGAGGTTCATACATCATTGTTTGGGAGAAATCCCTAAGGCTTTTTAGTCTTATCTGATCATTATTATTGCATGACTAGTTAATGTCTATGAGTTTCTATAGATTTTCCACCATCCGTAGAGCATGGGGTTAGATTGGAATTGGTTACTTAGTGACAAATTCCTTGAGAGCGATACTCACTTATCATTATATTACTTGAGGCGACGTATGCACTTGCCCATAGGCGTACACATTTTACATACCACAAATCGTCTTATCAAGTTTTTGGCGGTGTTGATGGGGAATTGGTGCTTTTATTAATATTGATTTGAAATAGCTTTACCTAATTTGGATATAGTTAGTCTTGTTTTATTTTCCTTTTTGTCCATTTTACTTTTGAATTTTTTTTTTGTTTTGTAGCATTTTCAATCATAGTAAGTCCACATCATGGGTTGGCAAATGCATTGGCTCACCTTGACAGCAACTAGAGTCACGACAATTGGGCGATGAGCATCAAAAAGAAGAGTGACGCTCAAGTGCGAAGTCAAGTGTGGCAACCATATGCATCAATGGATTATGCTCGATATGGAGGTACCCATACGCGAGCAATCATAATTTGGATGGAGCCACCACCCAGGCTACCTCATGGAATACAAAGCTGCCACCATTCAGCACACTCCACAAGTCCAAAGATCAAACCTAGAAGAAGCTGTGGATGAATTGAAAACTCAAGCTGAATCTACTGTGGCACAACCTGAATTTTCAAGATCAATGGATGAAATGGACCCTCTCAGGATTGGGTTTCCACAAACTCTAGATCCAAATGAGATAGAGTCAACATCCACATGAGAGAATGAAGCAAAGGTTAGTGCATGGCTACAATTGAAAAGTTCATGCTTAATGTAACATCTCAAGTTCAATTAATGGAATTGACAAGGGCACAATGTTCAAATTCAACTTGCACCATTCCGAATCTTGAAAAAGAGATGACTCCAAAAACCACTTCTTATACCGGCTTGGATTGAAAGAACAGCCAAAGAAGGAGTATGAGTATAGAAGAACTGGTGGCAAAATATATGGAAAGAACAAGAGAATATGGCTGCAATGTCCTTTGAAGGACAACGGCGGGGATTCGTCATCTACTCTTGGGGTGAATATAGAAAGAAAAAACAGGATACAATGAAGAAATCACCTTAAGGGATAATGAAGAACTTGATTTCAAACGGTGGAGGAAATGATGCAAATTTTGGAAACCTTAGTTGTGGAAAGAAGATGAGCCAACTTCTCTAGAATCTGAAAAGACAAATGATGAAGTTGTGAAGACTGTTCGAGGAGATGACTCTTTGGGTTTCGATACAGCAGGAAGGTAAAATAGAGAATAAAAAGCCCGACCAAGGGTGGATGAGTATATTCACTTGAACAACAGAGTGAGAGAGAATCATTGTAAAGAAAAAATTGAAAAATAGAAAAATATAAAATAATAATGATCTTAAAAGATTATGCTCAAGTTGCTTATTGAGCACAATTATACTTATCTTAGAAAATGATGGGGCAAAGTACCAAAAGATCCGTGGTTGATGGGAGGTCTTGCTTTGGACTCGAAAAATAAGTACCTTTCTTGGGACGACAGTTAAAGTTCCTTTCCCATTGATTAGGTACCCAAAAGTGCTGTTTAGAACCCTGTTTATTATAGGTTTTAGTGTAGCACTAATCATGCTAATCTTTAGGTTGCACATTAAAGGTCCTTATATTTTATTGATCGCATTTTGTGGCAAATTTTGCGATTTTTTAACGACTAATTATGCCGAAATTGTTGAGTCGATCCAACACGAAGATTCTAGTCAAACTCAGCACTTCAAATCAAAGATCCTTAAGAAAAAGAAAGGCAAAAATGAAGAAAAAAGCTGATGCGAGCTTCTCCTGTGAGCAGCGTCTGACTCAGTGCTTGTGCATCCTGCTGACCCTGTTCTCACTGCATTTCACGCACTTTTGTTTTTGCTACAATTTTGGTTTCTCCTTTCTACCCCTTGTTTATCCACTTATGTTTGGATTGGATTGTCTTTCTTGGTTTGTAAGGCTACATAAGCCATTTTGATACCTCTTGAAAGATGGATTTTCTTGTAAATAAAGTTTAGGGTTTTCCAGTTTCTCACGTTTTGGCTTTCTCTCATTTTCTCCTTTCCTGGAAGCTGCCAAGCACTCCTCTGAGGATGACAACTCAGAGGATGTTTGGCTAGATCTTCCTCAACAGAAGAGACATTTGTTAGCTAGGGTTTAGAAGGTAACGCCACGGTCCCTTGATGATTTTAACACACGTATTTTTTAGTTTGTTTAAGTTTCCTCTCATTCTCACTTGGGTTAAAATCTCTTAAGCATGCTCTCTTTAAAGTGTATTTGGAAACTTTTGGGTTTCAATGGATACTTTCACTAGATCCATTGAAGACTCGATTAGTTAATCTTACTAGTTATCGATGGATTAGGGTTTTGAATCGTTTTCACTTTGTTGAACATTTGTACCCACATTTCGTACTATGTTTTGAGGGAAAATCATGGGGTTTGGTTTTAAAGCTAAATGAAGATCGGTTCGAGGAAGCTGACTATATGTCATGCTCCCAGCCTTGAAAAAATACCCGAGGAGACATGTAGTTTACCTTGAAACCACAAACAGTATTTGCTGCTAAGAGTTCTATTCATTTTTTTGTTTTAGTTTTCAGTTTGACAATACTTTATTTTTAACGAACCCGAAATCGAGTTAATTCACGGTTTTGATTTCCTCAAATCATTTGTGTGAAAAAACACATCCATGTTGGACCTGAACCACTATCTTTGCGGTAGCTTGACTAGTAGGAGGAATATAGGATATAAATTTTGTAGATTGGGATCGCCCTGTAGCCTGAATCAAATGGCGCCGTTGCCGGGGATGGTGCCTAAGTAAATTTGACGAACTGTGGAACACTTGTGATCTTCATCCTGAGTTAAGTGAAATTTTCCTTTTATTTTTCATTATTAGTTTTGTTTTTTTTACGTACATTTCAGCATACTTTTTTTTTTTTTGGTGCTACGAGATCGTTTACGTATTGTTGTTTTTGTACCACGTTTTTGCTGCGAGAATCCATTTCCAGTGGATTAGAAACCTGAAAATGGGCTACTTAAAGTCAATCCTCCCTCCAAGAACGTTGAACCAAATGGGCACTGGGAGAGCAATGCGATCTGGTACCTTGGAGGTAACCTAGAGCTTACATGTCCATGGGGACTATGAGAGAACTCAAAGGATGAAGTTCACCATGTGGTGGTACCACAACCACTTAGTTGGGGGAATCTGGAAATTCTCGTAGAACCGAGACCTCCACAATGTGCATCCACGAACATCCATATTATGCCCCACTCGGCGGCAACCACCACCTTATCCACGGTGAACAAGCCGTCCACGATTTTGAACGGGCAGTGGACGAATTTCGCAGAGGATAATAGGGTGGTAGATGTTCAGGCTGTGGGAAGTGAGGCGATTGAAGCTCCACGAGCAAGAAGATTGTGGACTTGAGGTGAAATGGGTAAGTGAACAACTGCGGTGTTCAATTTTAAGCTTGCCCGTGACTTGTTTCATCAGGAAGAAAGATCGAGAAGGATGAATTTGTGGCGACATAATGGCAGGGCAGAGTGAACAACAACACACCAGGGCTTATAAGAGTTTTATTGAATTATCCCGAAGAAGTTGGTTGAATCCTCGGATATGTGTGTTGATACGTCCATGGGAGAAAGAAGAAGAAACCTCCTAATGTTGGGTGAGGAGAGTAGTGGGAAGAAATGGTGGAAGAGCCCAGCATGTCCTTCAACCAAGTCCACAGAATTGAACCCCACTTTGCTAATGCGAGACCATATTACTACCGGTGTACATATTGCCACACACGTGAAAACCAAAACGCCTTTGCTCCCGAAAACCAGTACCGATCCATCACTTTGCTCGTACAATATTTCAAAGATTAGTAACCCTTGTCTGAGACATTTGCCACTACATCAAAAACTATGGCAGCACTTTGTATGGCGTGGATGGTTGGTCTTGAGTTCGGACTTTGGAGCACCAGAACCCGAACATTTCTAAACTCCTCCTTTTGTTTTAATTTTGTTGTTTTGTTTTATTTTATCATTATTTTATTTTGATTTCTTTAATTTTTTTCTTTTTAGATTTTCTCTAATTTTTAGTTAATTTATGTTTTAGGTGTTTTACACTTATGCAATTTTCTTAATTTTTCTTTTTAATTTTGCGGTTGTTGTACAAATTTTGAAGCCAATGCAAATTTGAAACTTGGAATGAAGAAATCGACAAGCGGGACGACGAGAGAAAATTTTGTAACTATAAGCGAAGAATTCGCAATCCCTCAAGCAGTAAAAATTTCGCTATAGATGGAGTTTTTCGCTAAACTAGCGAATTTCGCTAACCTAGCGAAAATTTTCCTTTATACTACGATTTTGACCTCCAATTTTGTTTTACTTCAATAACTTTTTCATCAGGAACTCCGTTTTAGGCGTTCTTGGTACCGTTGGAGCGTAGAAGTGTAGAATCAAATATGGACAGAAAGAACATTTTTTAAATTATTATGAAAAGTGTAATTTTAAAAGTACTCAACTGAGTCACTTTTTCTCTCTTTTCTTCTCTAACTTGTTTATTTGGCTTAAACGAATTGAATAAGGTGTCGATGGAAAGCTTGCAGTTTCTATCCAGCAATGATAACATCTCATCAAGGAGAGTATACTTCCTTCTCTAATTTTCAATCAGAACCACGAATTTCGGACGAGATGTTTGGGTTGGGAGGGGAGATTAGTGGCTTTGTATTTATGTTTTGTTATTATTTTGTTTCAAGCCATTTTTGTGATGTTTGGTAACTGTGGGTCCCAACTCTGTAAAAATTTGTTATACCATACAACACTTTTTCAAAATGCGGACCCATTTTGCGATCGAAAATTTTTGTGGTTTTGCCTAACACCAACGAAGTTGGAAAATTTAAACTTTGTCCAATTCTATTGATGTTAGATTGATTCCATGCCTAATTGGTGGATGATTAGTTGCAATTCTTGTTGTTTTAAACCATTTTTTCTTCCACCTTTTCAGCTAACCACACACCGAGCACGTGGGGTTTCAATGACGGTGGCGCGCATAACCTACCTGGTTTCATTGACCACCTTTAATAGGTTATGGACCTGCGTGGAAAAAGAAAAAGAAAAACGCGAGGAAAAGAAAATATGTGAAAGAAAAAGAAGAAAGAAAGAAAAGTAAATGTTACAATACTTTTCAGCGAAACGAACGCGGTCAGAAATTTATGGCGAAACCTTTAAACGATTACTTAAAACCTTCCTTTGGTTGGGAACCACCAGACTTGGTGTTCGCTACGCGGGTGGATGGTGGAGTTTAGCGAGTTGTAGGTGCTGGAGTTTGAGAAATCATTCGGTCAGGGGTGAAACACAGTAGAGTTTGTGGTCGCGGAAAGATCCTTATGACTTGGTGCCTAAGCCTTGGTGGTTGAGAGTCATGGTGAATCCCGTTGTGGACTTTGGTGAGGGTCGATTCCTCGACATTTACACCCACCACAACGCCAAAAGAGGCCAATGGAATAAGGGGTGGAGTCTGATCTATTTAGGTTGGTTAGCATGCTGGGAGTAGTAGTTGTAGCTAGGTTGAAGTGCGATTTGGCAGTTTATTTGTTGCGGCGATCCGCTCTGGCTGCAAATTTTAGTGGAAGTTTGTTGATTCACCAAGAGGAGGCTCTTTAATACTCAATTTTGTAGCCTTCATTCTCTCATGATAGTTATTGGACACGGCATTGATTATTCTTACTTGGGTTGAGCATTCTCATTCTAACCTTTTGAGCGCAACCTTTTTGTAACGTAATTTTGCTATCGTTTTGTATGCTCTTTCTTTCTTTCTTACATTTATGAGGGACATTCTGCTTGATGTGTAGGTGGGGGTGCTGATTAGTGCCCAAAAGTGCTATTTTGAACCCTATTTATTATGGGTTTTTGAGTGCTTTGTGTATAATCATGCTGTGCAGGTTACATTAAGGTCCCTCTTATTTTGTTGATCGCGTTTTGTATGGGAGATTTTGCGGTTTTGAGCTGGTGTACGGTGTTGGTCGATCCAAGCACGGAAGGAATTCTGAGTCAAACTCGGCATTTTCAAATCAAAGATCGAGAAGGAAAGAAAGGAAAAGTGTGAAGAAAAACATGCGCGGGAGCTTTCTGCGGGCGCTGTTCTGACTCGACCTTGTGCGTCTAACGACCCACGTTCTCCATTTCCGCTTTTTGTTTTGCTGAATTTTTGGTTTTCTCCTTTCTACCCTTGTTTTATCCACTTATATTTGAATTGGATTGTATTTCACCCAGGTTGTAAGGCTATAAGCCATTTGATACAACATTGAAAAGAGACGGATTTTCTTTGTAAGTAAAGTTAGGGTTCCGGTTCTCCCGTTTTTGGCTTTCTCTCATTTTCTCTCTCCCCTTTCTCGGCGCAAACCTCCTGCGAGGATGACAACTCGAGAGGATGTTTGGCTGAACCTCTCACTCCTTGAAGAGGACGGTTGTTGGCTAGGGTTTGGAGGTAAAGCACGGTCCCCCGACCAACGCCGCGATATTTTTTGGTTGTTTAGTTCTGCTCTCACTTAGGATTAAATCTCTTAAGCATGCTCTCTTTAATGTGTATTTAGCAAGCTTTTTGGGTTCAATGGATACTTTCACTAGATCCAATGAGGCGCGATTGGACGTCTTACTGATTATCGTGGATTAGGGTTTTGAGATGCGTTTTCAACATTGAGGACATTTATGCCATTTAAATGCTATGTTTCAAAGGGAAAATCATGAGGTTTAGTTTTAAAAGCTAAATGAAGATCCGGTTCGGAAGTGACTATGTGTCATGCTCCCAGCGGCATCACAGGGACATATGGTTACAACGAAACCCTAAACCCGGAGTGGCCTAACACTTAAGGGTTCTATTTTACATTTTTGTTTTTAGTTTCAGTTTGCAATAACACTTTTGTTTTTAACGAACCCAAAAATCAAATTTAATTCACCGGTTTGATTTCCTCAAATCCCATTTGTATGAAAAAACCCATCCGTGTTCGACCTGAACCATCTGCGGTGCTTGATACGGCGGTGGGAAAATATAGGATATAAATTTTGTGATTCCGGATCACCACTTGTAGTACGAATCACCCCATTTCTTTTTGGTTACTTTTAAGTTTGCTTTGAATAAATGTTATTTCTTGATCTTGTGTTTCTTAGTGTTGTTTCGGGTTTGGAGTTTCAAAAGTTGGCTGTGGAGGTGGAGAATCTTGAAAAATTAGAGGGGAAGTTTATAGTATCTTAGAGTTAAAGAACAAGAGTGAACAAGGAAATCAGTTCGACATCCTCCCTGTTTATTCCATATATGCTTCTATTTTCAAGCCTCCTCATTTGGTTTTCTGAGTCTAATCCTCTTGGCACATCTTTGCCTCCAAAAGCAAGCCATGTTCATTGGAGCAACTTTAGGAACTTGATCAACCTCAAGTACACTCATTATTCATTTCTTACTTTTGACCACATTGAGGACAATGTTTAATTCAAGTTGGGAGGTGGGGGAGGTGTGAATTCAATTTTATTTTTTTCAAACATCCAGCTTTTGTATCTCCTTACCTATTTTAGTTATTGCTTTATTTGTTAGGTTGTTTGCATGGGTTTTTCTTTCTTTTTTTGTTTTGTTCATGTCTCCTTGTGGTGAGTTTGATGCCTTGTTGGCTAGTGAGGTCACTGAACACAAAATTTAGAAAAGAGCAAGTGCAAAGTGGTTGTGTGGACCCTACGATCCACGAGGGCCTACACCACTCGCTTTTAAATGAAAAGAAAATGTAGGTTGATTTTCGAGTTTTGAAAAACCCGTCCTTGAGGAGGAACGGTTTTTCTTTGGAGTCTACACTTACTTTTTATTTTATTTTTTATTTTTTTTAAATGAGGAAAATGAAGTAAGAACAAAAACCCCTCATAAGTCAGAAAAAAACAGTCTACAAAACTAGATTTAAGGTCGGGTGGATGGTTTACCATTGGGAAGGGGTACCTCATGCGGTGGCACCCCTCTAAACCGGAACTTGGTCTATACAAGTGAATTGGGTATGTGGGAACATGGCAGGTCAAAGATCCCGAACAACCTCCTGGGCACCACATGGGTAACTTCGAGATCCACCCGACCTGCAGTATGTAACACTCGACCAGTAAAACAGTAAGGTGCGACCACGTGGTCCTAGTCAAGTGCTGCATAAGAGGTCATTCAACAATCTCAAATACCACAAATATAAGTCGAACATATATACGCATGTGGTCTACAAATACCAGCATGACATGCACGAGGTCCTTATCCATGCCATTTGAGGAATGGGGTAGGTGATAATACAATCATACACATCCTTGCATTTTAAAAACCAAATATCATATCTCATACCAAAAAGAAGAAGCAAGCTGAAAATGGTAAGTGGTTTGCTTGCTTTTACTTTTACATTTCTTTAAAAAAACCCACAAGCCAAATATACCCACCAATCCCATTGCCCTGCCACTTTGTTTCAAACCAAAAACTAAACTCAGACAAGGTGAATTACACACAAGTTGGAGAAAATGGGAGCAGCCTGCATAATAGATTCGAGCGGAAACAAGCTAAAATGGGGAGCTGCCATATTTGTCTTACCTGAGCAGTTCCCAGACCGATTCTCAACAAGTCAAACAATTGAGAGAAATTCTTAAACTTTGTCGGAAAATTTCCCTCCTTTGGTAAAGAGAATCTAAAAAAACAAAACGGTGTATGATTTTGAGCGGATGAAGTGAGAATAGTTGAAACACGACAAAGAGTGTTTCTAAAAAACGAGACTACAACAAACCACCATTTTGTTAAAATGAAGACCGTAGGATTCAATGAATTTAAAAACAGTAGCGGCACCTGGGTCTGAATAAAGCGGAAATTATCTGCCTAAATCCTGTGAAACCACAACTAAAATTCAACTCGCTAAAGCCTCCACATACAACCCTTTGTTTCCTAGAAAGTCATGTCATTCACAACGTCCTAACCTGAAAATTTGCGAGATGACCCATCAGAAATGTTTCATTATTCCCTTGAGATGCAATGCCAAGGCTCAAACCAATCCCAAGGAGATAAGGGTGCCTTGAAATCACACCTACATTCAACTAATAATCAAGAACACACTCATCCAACTCAATACCTGACCCAAAGCCTGTTTGGAGAAAAAGTGAACCTAATAGATACGGGTAGTGCGGTTTCCCGACGAGTTCATCTGGTTGAGAGAAGTTCTCGTAATTTATCAAGACCTTCCCTCCACACAGTCAGAATCCGAAAAAAACAAGCGGATGCGATTAGAACTCAGATGAGGTGAAATCGACACAAACAGAAAAAATTGCAAACTGCTATTTCGGAAAAATTAACCACAATGAACCATTTGGACGATTTTCCCATAGTTCATCAGGTTTGAGATAAACCACAAGAATTTAGTTTAAAAATTCCTTAAACAAGGAAACTAAAAAAAACAAACGATTGCATGATTCTGTTTCGGATAGTGAGGCTCCAAGCTGGCTCATCGTTGTGTTTTTCTAAAATTTAGGGCTACCGGCGAGAAAAATGTTAAGCTCACAACTCCATATGGCGTGAACCGGTTCAAATGGTTGAAAAATCCTCAAATTTGGTCAAGTATTCCTTAAGAAATAAGGAGGCTTCACAAAACAAGCGGTGCAGCGATCCTCATCTCGAATGGTGAGGAACCAACTAAAACAATCGTATTTTTTAAAGCCGAGTGCGCTTTCGTGGCGGTAGCGGCTCCCATGAGCATTAGCTCATACCATTCAATTCATCAGGAAATGACACCATGGAAGTCCCCACCAGTCATCATCACTATGCGGGCGAAGGGTCTCATGAGATAATCAAAAATGAAATATTGCATGAGGCGACCAGGCAGCGCCCTACCCGAGAGCTGAAAACTTGGCGGACCATTTGCAGCACCTATGACGTGCTTGGGCCGATAAGCAAAGATATATTTTGTTCAAGAGTGAAACAGGGAAGAAGATATGAAATAGGTGGAGCAAGGGTATAGTTAATTCAACCTGGCAGAAAAAAAAGCAATAGCATCTGAAAAAAATCGGAAAATGTGCATCGACCGAAAAAGTGTCGAAAGAGTTCTTTTACATTGATCTTTCTCTCCTTTTTATATTGATTTCCTCAGCCTCTAACCTGGTGTTTTCCACCTTCAAACTCTGGAAGAAAATCATTGTATGAAGCCACACTCCCCGATAACTCCTCTCTTGATTCCCCATGCAAGTTGACTCCTTGGGTTTTCAGCCTTTACACAATATCCACTTGGATTCATGGTGAGCTGCATGCCTCCAACTCAAAGGGGAAAAAAAAGGAGCCCAAAAGCCGGACCCAAAATACTTGCAGATCTTATCTGGAGCAACGGGTCCATATGGGATTTGGGATCGAAGTCACAGAAATCAGCCACCACTTTAGGTTGTGACGAATCGAGTTTGAACCCAGGATGCCAGTCGAACTTAGGTTGAGGAAAAAGTGAAATTTTTACAGAATGTTTCACGAAGAATGGGAATAACAAAAAAAAAAAAAAACAGTGCACAATTTCAAGCGGATGAGGATATATGATTGAAAAACGAGGAGGGGTGCTGGCAAATCACCGAAAAAAACAGTGTTGTATACATACTACCCTAGGCGAACCGGTCGAGCTGATTGGTCAAGCGGTTGAAAAATTATGAATTTTAAGCATGAGCCTCAACGAATAAGGAATCAAAAATAAACGATTATGATTCCAAGTTCAGACAAGGGAGATACGATCGAAACAAGCTCAGGTGCTTTGGGTGACATACTCCAATAAACTCCAATTGAGTTAAAACCTCAGAGGCTACTTGCTCACATGTACGATGCCAATAAAAATAAGCCACAATGACATCGAGTGAACTACATACGCGCTCAATGGACACGCTTTACAAAGCCCACTTGAGGCGAAACCATTAAGGTTAAATGGATGTGGATGACATGTAGAGGGCGAATGGTGGTGTGACACCTGGGATAAAATAACAGGGTGTTGAGGACAAGTGGTCTCAGATTGGACCCTTAGGTTTTTAAATGAATCTGTTGCGTTGCTTGCTTGGTATGGGTGACTTGGCTTAGTCTCCATTTGTGCTACAAGCTATTTCTCGAGTCTATCCTTACACACATGGTCTCCCTTTGCATACCTTGGTCCAGACCCTTGCCTTGAATTCAACTAACATTGGGGGATTCTTACCACCTAAAAGTAATGGGACACTGTAGATCAAGAGGATTACCATTAAACAAACTAAAGAGAATAATGAAAAAAAGAAAAGTGAAAGAAAGATAAAAAACAATGAAAGAAAAATGTAAAAAATAAGTATGTGAATGAAATAACAGTGGGATAAATCAATCGAAATCGAGAGCATAGTCTAAGGGGCCTTTCAAAAACCTAATTCCTAACTGGCGGCAAATTAAATTTGACTTCCACGCCGCTGGAGACGAGAGAAAGATGGATCTTCCGACTTGAGCCTTTGAGTTTGGTTGAGTGTTCGGGGTGAAGTTTGAAAGGAATTTAATGCCTGGTGCCCTTAACCAACTGGTTGAGAGTCATTAATGGATCCCCGCTACAGGAACACTCATATAAAACTTCTTGACACTGGTTTTCTTTCATTTTTAGGTATTTAGGTAATTTTTAGGTATTTTGGTATGAATAAAAAGGGTGTGGTGCGTTCTTATCCTTAGTTAAGATTATTAAATAGGTGAGTTAAGCTTAAGTTTAGAGAATTTTAGGACCTTGTTATACGGCCCAGAATCATGCTATCTACAATTGGTTTCAATTGGGAGAAGGTCAGCAGGACTTGAGGGTTAATTTGCTTTACTCACCATGCTTTGCTTTACATGTTCATAGAAAGGTTTAAGTATGAGATCCTAAACTTTGGTTGTGCTAATATTGTGCTAACATGTTCATAGAATTCTTCCACTTGGCATCATGTTGTCTAACCTCATCTAATTTGTTTACCTAGTTCATTATCATTTTCAATTTTTGTTTTATTTGAGGTAGGTCTCTTGAGGATAGCGAAGAATTAAGTTTAGGGTGTGATGAATATACTTTATACTCATTTTAACCTATGTTTACTTATATTTTTTAGTAGTTTTATTATATGAATAAGTGATCTAATTCTCTAAATGTTCTGAATTTTGTGATTAGGTGTAAAACCAATATGGAGCAAAAACAAAGAATGGCCAAATCAGCAAACAACACGCATGCGAAGCTGACTACTATGTTTGATGCTTTTAAAGCTGTACAATGATCCCCCAGTACTTTGTATTGGTACTTACGGATGAGATAGAATACCTTCTTGCAGGATTTTCAAGACCTTATTCCTCAACATTTGGACTTCAAATGACAAAAGTTATGACTCTTGGTAGTTGAAGGAAGAAGAAGAAAACTCAAAAGTGAGTTGGAACTTTTGTACATTCAGTCTTTTATATGTGTTCTAAATGTTTTTCTGGATATATACTGATTCTACACTTCAGATCTTTCCAGGTACCAAGAACACCCAAATCGAGATTCAGATGACGAAAGTGCGGCGCCACGGTTGGTGCGAAACAAGGATGCTGCGACGTCGCGACGTTGAGGTTAAACAGAGCATCCCAACATGCGACGTTGCCAAAGGCGGCGCGTCCAACTTGTTCGGGTTGGTTTGGTGGATTTTAGCCATTTTGATCGCGGTGGAGGTTTTCAAAGCTTCGAACATGAGGAATCGAGGAGAGACGATAGGACGAATTTTGGGCATTTTTAGGAAGAACAAGCTCTTTTGGGTGAAACACCTGAGGTTTATTCTTGGAGAATTTCTGGGGTTCGTTCTTGGAAGGAAGCACGGGGAAGAAGAATGTGGAGAGAGAAAGGAAGCTGGCGCCAGGTGTTTCTCTTTCTTTTCCGTTTCTTTATTTTGATGGTTGTATTTACTTTTCCACTTATGTTTGAATTGTTTTCTTAGAGTTTAGATGGCGGCGAACTTGTGTTCGTGTAGATCTCTCTAATTTATATTGATTAGTGTTTTTTATTTCATATTTATGTTGAGTATTTCATTGGATCTTAATGCTTGTGGGTATCAATATTTGCATGATTTGTGGTTTGATTCAAAAAATGCGAGAAGTGAGAGTTAAAATTAGACCATAAGATGATTTACCATCTAATTATCATGAGATAGAGATATAAGTGAATTAGGTGTGGTATTAAGATTTATAGGGTTCGATGCATCCTTAGTTATGATTTTTGGTAAAGTGCGGTATAACCTTTCTGAGGCGTGGGATGCTCGAGAGATTGGTATTATTAAAACCATGTCTTCGCGATAAGTGATGTCCGATTGAATGGTTAGGTTCATACATCATTGTTTAGGTGAAAATCTCTGCCACAAGGCTTTTAGTCTTTATCACGGTCGGTATTGCGTACCCTAGATTAGTGTCTTGTTTTTCTATAGATTTTCTACCATCCGGATGAGCATGACTGGTTAAGTCGTGCCAAGTAACCTAATTCTGCGTGAACGATAATCACTCATCATTATATTGCCGGGCGGCGCGTGCGCGCATCGTACACATTTTACACAGCATAAATAGGCCTATCAGAATCCTAATAAGTGAATGAAAGGGTTCGTACAAAGTATAAGTATATGTGAAAAAATGTTATGTACACCTGTATCTCGAGTGGTCGGAGAAGTTGGGCAAACATTGTTTCTTGCCCTCATTTGCTAATGTGTTAAAATGTGGTGTTATTCCTTGGTTGAGGATGAGATAAATGTGTAATAAAGACATATAGAAAAAGCATTATAAATGTCTAAATAATACAAGAATAAAAATGCATGAGAAATGATAAGAAAATATCGCATATGATTACGGATAACAATGGTATCAGGGATGGGATATATATTGTAAATGAAATAAAGAAAACAGTTGTCTACTTAGAACCTAGTAGAGGGATAGATAGAGCATACTATTGGGGAGGAAAGGCTATGACATTGCGTCGGTTGGCCTTTTGGGTCATTACGAGTGCCTTCTAGCCGCTATAGTCAGATCCTTCGTCTTTGACCTGATGGTGCCCGGCACACGCGGAGCCCTTGTAGATGGTCGTTGTCTGTATAATGATAACAGCACCTTCGGTCCTTATAGTTCATTGTCTTGTCTAATAATTTCTCTTTCTTCGAGTCCCTTATAGTTTCGTATCAACTTCTAAAATTGTATGCGGGCGTGAAACTTGCAAATGGCGACAAGAATATCAAAATGACATAATAAATATAGAAACATGGCATTTGCTATGTGATAATGCGTATATAATGATAACATAGAGGAAAAATGTAAATGAAATATGATATGAAATGAAACATGATAAGAGCGAATAAGTATGATATGAACAAAGAAACTTATATGTATGAGAGTATATAATGTTAAAAATGTGCTTTCTTGGGTTGTGTAAAGTGCCCAGTGACTTTGATTAGAAGGAATTGGAGTCCCTTGATCTCATTATTTTCCAGCCAGTATAACTGGTGTTTCATCCTGTGGGTATAGACGAGATAGAAGCCGGACCTCCATCAGCAACCAAGGCCAACACACTACTAGGTGCCACTGAATACCTTTTGGTCTATTATTGTATATGTTTTGCTTTGTAAGCAGTAGCAAAAGTGTATATGTTAGTTACTCTCATTTATGGTTTTGAATATATTTTGTAAATCCGTTGCTACAGTATATTTCAGATTAAATTTTAACTTTTAGTTCATGAATGAACAAGTTAATGGTATGGTAAAAGTAAAAGGTAGTTACAAGTTAGGTGGTATCAAAGCACCCATGTTTGGGCGTCTAGATAAGATAATTGGGGCGTGACAATGACCATGTACGCACCCATTTAATCTGATGTCCCTGTACATATGAAGTACAATTATGCCATTCGTACCTGTACATACCATATATGATGAGTGCTATATGGACATTTTAAACCATACATAATACCCATGCATCATTTGGACAATCATAATCAATTAACATCTGATTTGATAAACCACACAATACATGTCGACATATTATACACACATATATTGACATCACAAGTCATCACCAATTAACAATGACTTATTATACTCTAGACTTAATTGTGATACCATGTCCTAAATATTTTCTAACCAAGCCATGCAACTGACCTTATTTATACACAAACATCCTGAAAGCCAAACCATTAAAAACACGGTTTGGCTTCCAATTTCAACCATGTATATCCACTGATTAAACATGATGTACTTCTGATCATATACCAATTGTGGCAAAATCTGGACACCGTCACTAAACAACCTAAGCTATAGCAGTCCAAGAAAATGGACCATAACTGAGGTTATAGAGGTGGAGTTTGGGTGATTCAAAAAAGCCTAACATAAAGTTTCTTGTAGAGCTACAATTTCCCAGCAGAAGAATACTGAGTCAGAATTCTCCTTTTCTAACAAGAAATCAGCCTAAAAACTGGACATCATATAGAGGTCAAAACATGGCACTATTCCATAACCCCATTATTTTTCCGATAGCCATTGGGGAAAAAAAGGGCCAGTAACCCTTTATGGCATTAAATTCAGCAAATAGCCCACTGAGGTGGAAGAAGCCTTAAGTGGAAAAATCCCACCTCTTGGCGTGAGCAGACCACTTCACGGACCGAGCTTTGACTTCCCGGGCAACTATAGAAGACCTGGAAGCTTGGGTTTCTAGTATCCTGCGTAGCCCTCATAAGTGCTCGACTTCAAACCTTGGCCATTTGGAAAACTGACCACCCGATCTTAAGTAGATCGTAGAAAGTTAGACTTCTCTCTGCCTCCCTCTCTTCTCCTCTCTCCTCCTCTCCTTTTGGTCTAAACCACAAAAAAATGAGGTTTTCCCATTTTTCCACTCTTTTTCTATCTTGACTTGGGTGGAGTGGTGGCTCTTAAAGCGCCACATGTCACACAATCCTTGCCCAGATGCATTCCTACCTCAAACAATTTATTTTCGATTCAGGTTAAAGTTCAATTGTTTAAATGAACAAGTGAGTTATTTCTAAATCGATATTCTTGTAAAAATCCTGGAGTCACAAGGTCACTTCTAGACATTTCGATTCACGATCAAAAGAAATTATGAAAAATCCAACTATCTCGGAATTCAACGAAAATTTTATAGGTAACTAGATTTCACGAGACGAATCCAACGATGAAGTATGTTTTGTCATCTGAAGAGATACATAGATTTTCGAACTCCTGAACCATTACGCGATTTATTTTTAATTTTTTTTTCCCATTTTTCCTGAAAATTTGTAATTTTCCTAGGTTTTACAAAACCTTCTCTCATAAGAAGAAAATGAGAGATATTTGAACATGAAGCATAATGGTTTGACCACATCGTTGTAAACCTAACCACATGTTCTTAGTATCTTGAGCACAAGTCATGTACCCTTTTTGAGTAAATTTTGCTTGGTTTAGAAAGAATTGAGTGATCATTTACATTTTTGATGTGAGACTCTAAAACTTGTTTAATTGTTGCTGAGGTGAAATCACGAACCTTGCGACCAAATGAAATGATATAGGTCATCCTTAGTCGGTTGAGCCTTTCTAGCTAACCATATGTGCATTGATCCATAGTTAGCCAATTTGAGCAATAGCCATTTTCTTGCTGAAAGAATGGTATGGCTCCAGCACAGTTGGTATCCTTCAATCAAAAGAACCTTTGTTTACCCTTAACATGTTGCTTTCAATGAAATATCTTGTGAATACATGTAGTGTGAATTGGGAGTTGGTTGAAGTGGGTGTGCTTTGAATGAAAATCAAGGAAGGTTTGGGGTAGAAAAAGAAAGAAAAAAAGTAGAAAAATAAAGAAAAAGAAAGAATAAATCAAGGAGGGCCTTGTAGTTTTCCTACCTTGAGCAAGTAAGTTCTTTGGGTTGATCTACACCTAGTACCCTAAATCCAACTGGTCTGAGAGCTACTAACCCAAAGCTCATTAAGGGTAGGTAGAAAGCTGAAGGAGGTCAAACGTGCACTAACTTCGTAATGTAAAGCAGGAAAAAAAATTCAATTTTAGAAAAATGGTAAAAGCATTAATTTTGATTTGGCGAAAATTTCTAGATCTTGGATGATGAAACAGACATCGCCGTTGAATTCATCTTGCAAAATCTAGTCACCCAGTCGAATTTCGTCGGATTCCAAGACAGTGGAAATTTCATGTTTTTCGAGGCATTAGGTGTCGGGTGACACATGGCATGATCCTATGGATGCCACATGGAACCTTAGGGGAGGGACACATGGCATGACATGTGGTGCACTTGTGTGAATGGCTCACATTGATCCAAGTGTCAAGTGGATGAATAAAACAAGAAAATAAGAAAATAAAAAAAATAAAAAAAAAAGTCAAAAAGGGAAAGGGCCATTTTTTGGCAAAAATACTTGTTAGTGAGGAGAAAGGAGATAATTTCTCTAGATCTCCCGGAGGAAATCAAGGCGTGGGTTTGTCGAGCAAGGTAAATTCGGTTACACAGCGGGCTAATACATGGTACACGAAAATCTGGGGGGTTTATGAACACCAGAGGTAAAGGGAATTTTCCTGCTGGTTATTTTCTAGCCAAAGACCATTTAATGGCTTGAGGTTTTTGGTAGGTGAGACCATGAATTTCAGTCCCAAATCTTTGGATGAGTGTATGGAATTTTAGGAATATTCGGGTTGCTTTAGACGATTCGGGCTGGGTACAGCATATTTTCAAACAATCTAGGCGGAATTTTTGGACGTTTCGGGCGATCCTGAGCCTGGAGTTTAGGTTTGGTTTTGATCCTGGGATTGATTTCTTCGGGTTTTGTGGTGTGTTTTGGTATCCACGGTAATTCGATTGACGAACATTGAAGGGACGAAGGTGCCACATTTTATATGGAGTCCGATATTTGGGCCATTTTGTGTGTTATTATTTGGAAAAATAAATAACATGTTGTTGTATGTAAATCATGTTTTATACCATACTTTCTTGGCGGTATTAACATGGAAATTTTGATAAATAAAATTATGTAGGAAATATAATTATCCGAGGTATAAATGTTACATGTAGCTCTTATTATTACATGTAGCATGACATCTCATGAAGTAGCATAGTGCATTTCATATACGCAGTCACATCATGTCGAGTCGGGTGTGTGTGTGCATGGGTGTTGGTTATTTCACCATTCTTGGTGAATGTGTGTGACTTCAGTAGGACGACATACAAGTGAGACTCACGGTTGTGTAAAACAATAATGATGGTAAATTACGTGTGTTGGGTGAAACGAAGATGGCGAGATTCCCACAGGGTAAAAGAACTAGAATTTTATTTCTCGGTTGAACCGTCACGTCGAGGAAATGTGGATTCGCGAATGTGTCGGAGCGTCTGGCTTGCGGTGAACCCAAGTCGCCACCCATGAGCTTACATGAGATTTGATAAATTAAAATTGGAGGGTTATCCAATGGTTTAAGTCATTGGGTGAAAACACCGATGGCGGTTTTCACACTTGGCGTTGTAGGGTGTTAGAAGTCGTCGGGACTCGGGTTATGGGCGCGGTCATCGTACGCGACCGCGTGGCGTTCCATGTAGGATTGCATTATTCATATGGAATGTGATTTGATGTTTGTATGCCATTGTGTGTGCATTTGGGGCGAGAGTAGCCCTTGTGGGAAGAATTTTTCTCTTTGGGCATTGCTCATCGTTGGCCAGGAACCCCCGCTTTCAGTGCGAGGTATATGAGAGCGGCGCTCTAACGAGGCGTGATTATGAAGGAGGCCGTGTGTGACTATACGATATTACTTTTGTAAAAGTATTTTATATAAAAGAATTGTAATTTAAATTCTTTTAGGACCTATTGTCTAAATAGTTAGGTATGTAATTACGGTGGAGGGTTGATCGGACTCTTCACATTTTGTAATTATGTTTTTTACTCATATTTTAGATTTAAATGTGAATGAATGGATCTGGTAAAGGGATGTGCGAGGTGGTGTCGAGTAACCGGTTGTCAAGGTGGTTATTGATATAGTTGTATATATTGGGATATGGAACCCAGATGGACCACATGAGTCATGACTACTTACATTGAGACCTGGATGGGTTATGGTTATGCAAGTTGTATGTTGGGTAGAGTTCCTCGAACAAAGTAGACTCTGACCGATTTTTTTTTTTTTTTTTGTGAACATATGGATCCCACATAAATGGAGGAACAACGGTGGCAGTGATAGGTCACCAGAAATCCGAGTGCAGAGTTATTTGGTTGTCGTGGGACCCCGGTTGAGGCGATCATCATGTCTTGAATATCTATGAAGAAGAATGAATAAAGCCTTGGTGTTTTGGAACAAAATTGTGAAAATAGTGAAAATCATGCAAGTTTGGGGGAATACTATGTGATAAAAAGATGCAATGAGTTAAGTTTGATGGGAAGCTTAAGAGGTCAATTGTGAAGAATGCAATATGCTAGAGGATGGACAAATAAGTGGAGAAAAGAGGCTTGTGTATGTTTGGTGAAATTAGAAACTACAATGTGAAGTTTATCTTCACCTTACCTAAACTTATTGCCTACAAGCTATTAAGATTTACTTGATCGCAGGGTTGTGAATTGCTGTATCAGTAGATTGATATGCCAAACAAACCTGAAGCTTTGCCTCACCATGAGTGAGGAGATCAATTCATAGAATCGTGGCAATTTCATCTGAGCTGTTGGCTAGAAGGGAGACCTTACACAAACTTGAGCTTTTAGTTTAGGTAGGTTGAAACTTATGGTCGTCATTATTTTGAAAGAGCTATCTCGAGAGTTTTCTTTGTGTTGTTTTAAAGTATAATCCTAAAGGCAAATCATCAAAAATTTCTCCTCCATCAAGCTCTTATTTTCTCTTTTGTTTCTAAATAATTTTTTTGAGAAATGGTCTTGGTTTCTTTGCTCGAGAGCGGCAAATGTGATTAAGGGTGTTTGATGGGTGTGAATCTTGTTAGCATTTATAGTGTGCTTTTCATGTGTTTTATACCACTTTGATGATAGATTCACACCAATATCTCTTAAGAAAGCCCTAATCCCCCATTCACTTGTGTTTTTCAAATTTAGAAGGAAAACAAATCAAGTTTAGATGAAGTTAGTTGAGTGTAGTCTGTCGCGGCATTGGAAGGGTTTGTGTATGCGAGGTCCTCGTCATGACAAAGTTATTCATGTGATGTAAAAGTCCTGAAAGAAGAAACTCTTAGTGCGATGCGCGGCGTGGAGGGTGTTAAATTCTGACAAAGCTGTTAAATTAGCAACACACTATTCATCCGCAGACAATGAACAAGTAAAATGTAATAATATGAACTTAAGTTTCAATATTATCATATTGGGATCCTGATATGAACTCACTCTTTAATCTAAAGTAATCGTAGAAGAACACTTGTTGAGAACTTCTTCTCAACATTGCTCTCTTATGGTACTTGTTGTAAGTACTGGATTTACTCCATGATTTCAAGCATTAATTGTTATGCGGAACTGGGTGTAAGCAGAAAAATTTTAATTTTACGAAAAATATTAAATAGTAATTAGGTCAATCGATTTTCTAGATCTCCAGATAGCGGACTTCGCCGTTGGAATCATCTTGCGAGAAATATAGCTTCCGCGTCAAATTTCATCAAATTTGAGATGATCGAAATTTCCTGCGTTTTAGAGCACGGGAGGAGTGCAGACACTTGGCACTTTATGAGTGGCTCAAGAGGTGTCATGTGTCCTAGGCAGAATGAGTCAAACAATGAACCAAGTGGCTCATGGACATGACGTCATGCACCATTGGAGGAAAATCTAAGATTTAGATGGATAGAAATTGGATGGGTGTATCCGAACGTGGAAGTGGACATGTGGCGTGAGAGGACACAGATCTTATCACTATCTTCCTCCCGAACCTTTTTGGGAGGGAGAAAGAAGAGAAAAGAGCAAACCGTGAGAGAGGATTTTAGGAGAGAGTGTCTACCTTCTCTCTAGATTTTCGGAAGCAATCGATTAGTCAATTCAGTGACGAGACAAAGGCAGTTGATCCCACGGCGGGGGAGCTGCAGCATTAGGTACGGTTTTGTGGAGTTTGACAACTTTGGGAGAGTAGAGGTTTTCCTCCTACTTGTTTTATTCAGCAACAGAGCCATCAGAATGGGCAGGGGTTCTAGGCACGAAGGACCGTGTTTTTCGGTCAGATGGGGAGTTAATGTATGTGTGTATGCAGATGGGCGATCCGTAGGGTTGTCCATGACGGTCAGAGACCAGTTGAATGATTCCTTAGGACATTAATGAAAGGTTTGAACAGCATGATTTTGTGTGCTATTATGTAATTCTTTGAGCAATTCCAAGATGGACTGCCGGATTGTTTATTAGCCCATGAGAGCTAATTTTGGTGTTATCACTATGAATGAATAACATGCTTGAATTGATATGTGGCATGAAGGATATGATGGTTTGGAATTTGTATGCACTTTAATATAAATATCCAAATGATGCATGAATTAATACATGGTATGTAATATGCATATAGTTATCATTTTATATATAGCATGGTATAAGTAGGCAATGGCATAATTGCATTGCACGTGCACGAAAACATCGCATAACATGGGTGTGAGTGCATGGTTGGGATCGACACTGTGTTAAGTGTTCGATAGAGTGTCATGGGTACACAATTGTGGATCAACACTGCGTATGGTGTTGATTAGTGGGCTCAGTTAGTGAGACAAAGTCAAATAGTCATCTGGATTAAATAGTAAGAGATGATTATGTGTCGGTATCGACAAGTTGGATACATTACAAGGTGAAAAGACCCGCATAAACTGTGGTCAGACATGGTCCCAGCGGTGAAAGGCCGTAAAGTGTTTGGGTTTTATGGGCAGTTGGTGCGACACCGAGAAAATCCATTACCCACAAAAGGCGCATGATTTGTAAAGCGAAAATGTGAAAAGATTAAGAACAATCTTTGGTTGTCATCGAAAATGACAATAGTTAACACTTGGCATGGCGGTGTGAGGGAGTCGATGGTGACTTTCGGGATATGGGCATGATAATTCAATACATGAAACTCATGAACATTTAAGGATATGTGTTCTTTGCGCAACCATTTGCACTTAGGTGGGGATTAACCCTTGTATAAGATTATCACTACTAGGCTTTGCTCACCCCGTCGTGGGATCCCCCTCGGAGTGCGGGACGGTGCGAGATAGACGGGCTCATAGAGCCGAGATTATGAAAGCGGTCGGTTGTGGCCTTGATTCATGTTTTGTGTATATATTAGAGCAATTAGTTTTTTAATATATGTTTCGTATTAGAGTGTAATTAACTCTTGAAACTATTTGTAATATAGTTGCCTATATTTTGTAGTAGGATTGTATGGGCCCAATGTGACCTGTTTACTCATGTATGAGATATATGATGTGAGACACAGAGGATCCTTGAGTTGACGATTGGTCGACGGGACCCACAGGAGTAAGGGCGTCACATAGATCTTATATTAAGATTCATTATTTCATAAAGATGTAAATCCTTATAAAGTTCAAAAAATACCCTTACTAGGCAAAAGACTCTTGAAACATTAAATCATGTTATGTGTAAGAGCATAAACAAGGAAACTTTACTAAAATGAAAGATGATATTTTTTAGTATGAAGTATACAAGACCCATGAAATGGACTGAGCTTTAAAGAAAAGTATGGTGAACTTGAACAAAAATATATACATATACATACATATATATATATAATCTTGTTGTGTATCATGTTTCATCACCACATTTTCGACCCTTGAGAGGTGATGGTCGCCCGACTTTTAACCATTGGTAAGGTCGTTATTTCTTCCTTGATTTATTATTCTTTTTCATCTCCCTTAGGTATTGTTCATTGTATGGTTGATCAAGCGAACTTCAAGTTATTTTCTTATATATATATATATATATATATATATATATATGTATATATCCTCCCTATTTTTAACCCATTTTGGGACTTTGTTGCATAGTTAACATACTTCACCTGGTAAGGTTACATCCAGCGAAGCTAATGCATGTTATCATTTCACGAAGCACAATGCATTAGCTGTGGATCTTCTTTGTGAGGTAACCACTAACAGCAAGTAAATGAAATTAAAAATAGGGAGAATATATATATATATATATATATATATATATATATATATATATATATATATATATAATATATATATATATATATGTATATATATATAAGAAAAAGAACACCGTGAAACAATCAAAGTTAGATGAAGAGCCGCCCACAAAGTAAACAACATTACAAGAGATGAAAAAAAAAGAAGGCAATAAAAGTGTGATTAGAAATAAGGTATGCCCACACTAATAGTTAAGATGAAAATGACATCAAATCAAGGGGTGTATGTGATGATGAACATGATAAATGTACTTTAGGTATATATATATATATATATATGTATTTATGTATGTATTTATGTGTATATATTTTGGTTCGAAAGTTTACCATGCACACTATTTAAAAGCTTTCGCTCAACGGAAACAATCTTATCTTCATACTAAAAAAAAAATAATAAATCTTTCATTTAGTAAAGTTTAGATTGTTTGTCTCTTCCCCACATAACATGTTATGTTCAAGTCTTTCTAAACCTCAGGATATTTCTGAACTTTGTGATATCAAAACTCATAGTTATCACCATTCAGTTTGTCAAAAACCCAGAAAAAATTCAATTTTTCTGAAAAATGGTAAAACGGCAATTTTGGTTGGAAACCGGAAATTTTCTAGATCTCGAATGACGAAACAGACTTCACCGTTGAATTCATATCACGAAATCTAGTTACCCCATTGAATTTCATTTGGAGTTCAAGACGATTGAGATTTCACGTTTTTCGAGGCGTCGGGTGTGTCGGGTGTGTAACTATAATCATGTTGATGCCACATGAAACCACTCGGGGAGTGACACATGGCGTGATCCATTGGTTTCATTTGTGTGAATGGTTCATTGACCATGTGTGAAATATGAGGAAATAAAGAAAGAGAAAAAAGAAAATCAAGAAATTAAGAGAAAAATGGTGGTGATGACAGAGAGTGACAATGGAAGAAAGGAGTGGAAGAGATTTCCCCACTTTTGGACCATTCGTGATGCAATCCATGAAATACAAAAGAGAAAAGGAAGAAAAGAAATGAAGAAAAAATGAAAGAAAGGAAAAATGAGAGAAATAAGAGAAAAAATGAGAAATGAGAAAATGAGATGGGAGCAAACAAAAGGAAGGATGTTCGGTGGATAAGAAATGGAGAAAATGAAAGAAAAAAGAAAAGAAAAGGAGGGAAGCTGCGAGGGAGAGAAGGAGGAAGCCTTAGGATGAGAAGGGAGAAAAGGAGGAGGGAAAGAAAAAGGTAGGGTGCCAGCATTTTCGTGAATCAAAAAGCTCGACGGTCCGAGGAAAGAAAGTCGATCCACGCATCTCAAAGAGGCTACGCATGGGTACCAAAATCTGCAGGTTCGTCAAACTCCACAATTAGGAAATTTTCTATTTGGATTATTTTTAACTACAAAGTCATTTAATATCATAGGTTTTCTTCGGGGCCGTGACTGGCCATGTGATTAGTCCAAGATTTTGGGGCGAATATTTAAATATTTGGGGGCCCCGGTTTCCATGCAGTTTCGGACTGTGTTATGTTTGGTTTGTCTGGGACGGTGTCTTCGGGTTTTGTTGGTTGTTTTAGCCCAGGTGTCACGGTGAGTTCATTGTGAATGGAACCAAAAAATGGTTCATGCGGTGAAGGGATCAGAGGTGCCATTATTTATGGAGTCCGGGTGACCATTTTGTGTGTTGTTACATGATGGGAATAACATGTTGTGTGTGAAAATATCATGTTGATATGTAATTTCTTTGATGAATGTGGTGTATGTAGAAAATATAATTATCCATGTGTTGAAAATGTTGCATGTAGTTCTCATTTTTGCATGTAACATGCTATAGTATGAAATGACATAATTGCATTTCATATGCACGAGGACATCGCGTCAAGTCGGGTGTATGTGCATGGTATTGGTTATTAACCATTCTTTGTGAATGTAGTGATCATAGGAAGTGGAATGATAATCGAAAAAAATTGAGGTCACGGGTGCATGGGAGTGTAATGTAAGTTTGGGTATTGTTTGGGTGAAGCAAGATGGTGGAGTCCCCCAAGGTGAAAAGATCAAAAAATTTTATTCTTTGATTAGACATATGTGTCAGCGATGAAAGTTCGCGAAAGTGTGGCGGCGTCTGAAAGTCGTGGTGGGAACCCCGAAAATTTGCTACCACAACACATGAGATTTGATGAAATTAAATAAATATTGGAGGGATTTGTCCAATGAGTTTAGAGTCATTGGGTGAAAACACCAATGACTGGTTTTTCCATGGCATTTGCATGTGTAGGGAGTGATGGGACTCGGGTTAATAGGTATGAGGATTTCTCATCTCATGCATGACATAGAAAATATTCCATATAGGATTGCATTTCTAGATATGGTTTCTCATGTAATAATCTTGTAATTTAGGTGGGAGAAGTAGCCAGGAGGGAATTTTCTCTAGGCATTTACTCACCATTTTGGTTACTCAGTGAGAGTGCCACGAGGAAGCAGTGCTCCTAACAAAGGTCGCGATTGTAGGGAGGCCGATGTGTGGCCTTGATACTACCTTTGTAAAAAGTATTTTTTGTATGAGAATTATTAACTAAATTCTTTTTGGACAATTAATCTAAATGGTCGGGTATGTAATTGTAGTAAGAGACCTTGATCCAGACTCTTACGGACATATAATTAAGTGTTTATTTTCATATTTTAGAATTAAATGTGAATGAATGGGTCATGGTAAAGGAATGTATATTGGGGATATGGACAAATGACCACGTAGTCAATACCACTTGCATTGAGACCACAGGTAGGTTGTGGTTATCTTTGCTGCTGCAGAGTTTGTATGTTGGTAGAGCTCTCCGAACAAAGGAGACTACGCGATTACTATGAAAATGTAGTTTCGATAAATGGGACACAATAGCATTGTGGTATCGGTCTGAAATCCACGAGAGATTTCTAAGAAGTTCCCAACGAGTTTGTCAGACCCAGTTTAGGGGCGTCATAGTCATCCTTGTTTAGTTTGCTCTCCACTCATGGTTGTAGTCATTGTATTAGACTATGTAGAATATTGCACAATCTAATCAATTGGTATTTTATGGTATTGATAACTTTACTTGCTATAGTATCTTTCTAATAGCCCAATGATCTCAAATTTTAGTAAGCAGTTCCTATGTTTCCCAATTGGCTTTCTATCAACAATTTTTAATTTACACTACAAGAAAGGAGATTTGGTGACAAATTTTTAATAAGGTAAAAAATA
Source organism: Tetrastigma voinierianum (assembly GCA_016808115.1). Taxonomy (NCBI): domain Eukaryota; kingdom Viridiplantae; phylum Streptophyta; class Magnoliopsida; order Vitales; family Vitaceae; genus Tetrastigma; species Tetrastigma voinierianum. The sequence continues at coordinate 443,478 of JAEQBH010001687.1, forward strand.
TTTTGTAACTCCGGTATATTAACAACAAAATTTTTGAATTTGTCGCAATATTTATGCTTATGCCCCACTAATTTTAGAACAAATATGCCTTTTGTCGCTAAACATATTGTTGAGAAGAAATTTATGTGACTACATTATTTGTAAAATAAGTTGTGACGAAATTTGGCATTAAGTGACAAAAATTTTGTCTCAAAATATAAATTTTAGCAATGAAATATATCATCCCAAGTTTTTGTTACTTAAAAAATGTTTGAAAGCCCAAGACAAAATTTGTTTTGTCCTCATATTTATTTTTCTAAAGCATGATATATCATATCTAGATATTATAATTAATTAATTTTCATTATATGGTTACTTCATATATTATACTATGTTCGATAATGTTCAAATATATATTTATTTTTATAATTTATAATCCTATATTTATTGAAATATAATTTTATATTTCTTATAATAATATATTGATATGAATCATATGTAACCCTTGAGTAAGAATGATTATAGGACAGGTATAAGATAAGAACTACTCAAATAAATTTGATAACTACCCCATTTTAAAAAGTAAATGACACATGGACAAGACAAGTAAGTAATTGTAGGAAATTCCATAGCGGGTTTAACTTTTTTATCTTTTTCAAATTAAAATTTGTATTGTATTAAGTATGTTTTGTAAGTAATAAAATTATTATCATTTTTGTGATACAATGAATTGAAACAATACTTGAATTCACCTAGGGTTTCAAAGAAAAAACAAATCCAAACCTGTTTGTAAGAACCGAAACTCGTCCCACCAATGTCAAAACCCTACCCTTGATTGATTGGATTTTATAAGAAATGTTCAATGATCTTATACAATATTTTGATTTGTAGGATCCTTTTTGCATGATTAAATGCATGTAAATGTGACTGGTTTTGTGTAAGAACTTTTGCACCATTGATTTTTTTTAACTACTTAGCACTGTTCAAACATACATATAATCTTGATATTGAAATATATTAAATATTTTTAAATTTTATTATATTGTCAATAAAGTAATGTTATGAAATTTAATTTTATGAAGATATATGATGTTGCATTGTTGGTCAAATGTCTTTTTCAAGAATATTCAATCTCAATTTTTCTTTCTAACTCTTTTTTTTTCTTTTGGAATCTCTTACTATATTTAGTTTTTTTTTTATTTCTTTTTCTATTTTAGCAACTGCTAGATCAAGTTTAGTTTTAAATTATAAATATTTCTTTTGTTATAAGAATAGCATAACCTACAATCTCATTTATAACTTTCATTGAAATACATCTTAGGAAAAATATACTTCGAACAGTCAAAAAATACTTGTTAATTTCTGTTCATTGGAGCAGATTTTGTGGGTCTTCATCAATTAAAGAAATACAATTAAAACAAAAAAATATTACAAAACAAAAAAACATATCTAAATAATTAAATGTGGATAATGACAAGGAGTGTGCTATAGGAACAACAAATTACGATGTTTTGAATAACTTCAAAATAATATTCATACTCATAATTATCTTACTTTGGCAGCGAGAGGTCTACACATATGCTTTTCCATCATGTTTCTCCGTCTCATTTGTTTGTGCATGTTATTTACTGTGATAATATTTGAAATGTAACAAACTCAGGAATATTCATCCAGCAGCGGTTGGATGTTCAATTTATCATCATAGTTGGAGAACAGAATCCGTCAACTTTTCACTAGTGGACATTCACTCGCCCGGTTGTGTTCAAATTTTCCATCAAAGTTAAAGCGAATCAAATCCAGCTTTCATTAGAGGTACATCAACTACAGGCTGCTTGTTGCTCGAATGCGGGATCTCTGTGAATACCGTCCAGCGCGTGGAATTCTATGGATTACGGTAACGATACACCTTATTTACGACAATCATTTACTTTAGGATCCGCTATTTTCATAAAAATCGGTAGAGTCTCCTTTGTTGAGAGCTCTGCAACCTTCTAACCATATGTTTTAATATAATCATAACTATCCAGGTCTCAACCTCAGTAGTGTATTATAACACGGGTTAAGTGCTTTGTCCACTTAAATCGATATACGTCCGTTTATCGAGACCCATTCATTCATTTAATCTAAAAAATATGAAAAATAGAATGTAGTACGGTCATGAAGTCGGATCACGGTACTCTTACACCATAATTGCATATCCCGGAAATTTTGTTACATACGATGAATTAAAAAATTTAGGTACAGTTCTTTATGTGAAAATTATCAGGAGTCACACATCGATCTTTGCCGATGGTATAGTTGAAGCGTGCGTCTCACTGTGCACACCCTTTATTTTTAAAAGGGGTCCCGACGAAGATTGAGCAATGCCAGTGAAAGGTTACTTTTCCTGCAGAACTACTCCCGTCTAAAATGCCCGACCATAATGTTCAAAACATCGAAGCGTCAAATCATTCCATATAAATATTGCAATCATATGAATATTACGTTCATAGCCATGAGATGAGACTCCACATGCACTCCCACAACCAAGTCACGTCTGACTCCCTCACACACGCAATGCCCGAGGGTAGCGAAAACTGATCGTTATTGCCGTTGCTACACCAAGGCTCCAACCATTGGACAACCTCCAATATTCATTTGAATTTTGACTCCAAATCCGGGTGTATTTATTTGGGTCCACCGGGTGCCGGGTCTCATGAGCTTTGATCTTCCGACACTTTAGCGAACTTTTCATGCGTTGGATCACGTCGACCATGAATAAAATTTGGGTCTTCATGCATGTGGGAATCTACCCATCTTACTTCACCTAAGCATGAGTATATTATTAATTGTTGTTTTTATACAACCCAGTGAGTCTCGATTTTGGGCGTTATCCATTCAAGAGGCTCACCGCATTCACTAAGAAATAGTGAATAACAGTTATCATCACCGACTCCAGCGTTGAAGCCAGTGCATAAAAATCTGATCTTATGTCATTTCGTGTGATGTCATGCTCATGCACAATAAGACCTACATGCAACATTTATAAAATTACCGGATAATGTCTTTCTTTACATATAATTTTCATTTGCTTATCCACGATTGCTCCCCATGTTAATACATTAACAAATTATATAAACATGATTTTTGCACCTGACAACATGTTATTTGTTTTTCGGTAATAACGCATAAATGATCAACTCTTCCAGACCATAAAAGCGGGGCTGCTTTGGTCATTCACTACCTGAACTAGTTTAGTTTCCATTCATGCCAGTCCTTTGGCGATTCCAAAACACTTTCGACAAAACTTGAAGACGGCCGGTCTGGATCAGAAACTAAATCTCCAGCATAGTCGGCGCGTTAATCCCCGAAATTTTCTGATAATGGGTCCCGAAGAATCGCGGGACTAAAACACAAAACGATATAAACCTCCGAAGAATGCCAATGCCATTAAAGTAGCCTTTGAGCAAAAATAATCAAGTAGGGAGAAAATTCCTACTCGGTTTAGTGAAACTCTGATCACCAGGTACCCGCAGCCCTCATTGCGGTGGATTGACTTTGCCTACAAACTGCGGCCGAAGCGACGACTGATTACCACGTAAATCTTAGAAGATCAGTTTCTCTCTCTACCACTCTCTTCTCTCTTTCTTTTGCTCATTTTCTCTCCTCCCATCTCCACTGACCCACTCTTCCCCAAATGTGGCCCTTTTCCTCTTTGTTTGATTTTTCCTTCATTTTTTCTTTTCTTTGTTATTTTCTTTCTTTTGATTTTCACCCTTTGTTTTCTCTTTTCTTCCCATTTTTTTCATTTGGTTCTTATCGGCGAGCCATGAGCCATACCTGTTTCTTTGGTACTCTTTCAATTTTTCTTTGATAACTCTGTTTAGTTTTTTCTTTCACTATTTCTCATTTGACTTTATAGCTCCAAATATGAGCCACTTATCTGGAAGACATTGTCTTGCTGCACCACAGCCATCATTGCATGTGTCCATCTCCCAATGTGCCGTGGCATTTGTAGATGCGTACCATGTGTCGCTTCCCGAAACACCAGTGTCTAAAAAAATATTGAAATTCTACGATTGTGCCGGACATGCCATGTGTCCCGGGTTACGATTATGCGAAGGCGTGAAATTCAACGTCTTGGGGTCGAACGGGGTTGGGTGGTTGATTCAGATTTTGCCGCACAAATTCAATGGTGGTCGGATTTCATCATCAGAGATGAGAAAATTCGGTTTCTAAGCCAAAATTCTTGTTTAGATTTGCCCACGAGGAAAAATGAATTTTCCTAGGTTTATTTCGATAACGAATTCACATCCCCAAATTCATGTCTTCTTTATAAACACGTATGTCAAGTAATATTCTGATTGCAAATGTTAGACGGCGTGCCTCCGTCTCCGTAGAAGAATAAATTGGCGTAAGCCGTGTCCTGCGCGCGCCCGAAGTTGCGTAATACCCGCATACTCAGTGTTTACCACACAGTCTTTAACTAGTAAAACGCGGTCTTCATTATTCGCAAAACCTATCCTAACTATCACCTGAATCGCGCCATCCCTCTCGGTCCCGCCATTATCCATGATGTCTTTCCCCGATCCGCTACATGAGTTGGATTATAGTATACTTCTGAACATGGAAGGCGGTGAACCACCTCGCGGACACGCACGATGAAAAGCTGGGGTCAATTGGCGCGTGTTATTATGCAACTACTGCCACCCTCTCGGTGATAACGAAGGGCCGATATGCGCCAGTACAACTGGTTATGCATCCCGACCTCCTCTTTTAGGCATCACCCAGCCGAAGGCGCGTGATCACTCACCTCGAACTCTGGTCGACGCCATTATCGTGGTAACAACCGCAGTCCCGACTCACGAAAGTAGTGAGGAAAGCGCTTCGGAATCAGGTCGCATTTCTCATAGGTGGCTCTCGGGTGGGTCCCGGACCAATGGAATACTCCCACCTCATCTATGATCGATTGATCGACATAGCCTCCCACATATAAGATCTCATAGGGGTGCCATTTGAATACTTTCATACCTAATAGCTTGTTGTTGTGGCGTGATTCATTATAAGGGTAGTGGCTCCTCCTGACTGCCTTAAGATCTGGGGCAAGCATATGCTCACGACATGTCCTCTAAAGCTTGTATGGTCTCTCGGGCCCGACCATGTTTACATTACCCAGCGGATGAAATGTGGTATCGCCGTCGGTATTATTGCCGTAGCCTTTTGGAAAACTCTTCCAAGGAGTGTGTCGATAAACACAGGATCCCTTTGAATCTGATAATTGCGGCGCTCAAATAATATTCGGACAGTCTCACGGGAATATCACCAATCGACAGCAAAAATTCCTCCGGTCTGAAGTCATCATACTTACTAGTCAAATAAACTTAGTAGGCGGTCCACTATAACCCATACGACATCATGCCTCCGATGTGTATGTGGAAAGTGGGTCACAAAATCCATTGTGAAATGCTCCCACTTCCGCTCATTGCCATCTGTGGATGGGTATTCTAACAATACCGATGCTCGGCCTTTACACCGGTGATTACGCGAGATATCGATGACGAAAATCTCGGCGATAATCGGCCGTCCCGCTCGATAATACGGCGGCGAGATCTTCGGTACATCTTGCGTGCCGCACAGTTAACACATCAAAAACGGGAAGCGATGGAACGAATCTCTCCTCTCCGAAATCGGTCAATTGAGAACAGCCACATCCTACTATCGCGGACTGCCATGCGTGTGGATGGCCAACCTTGTCTGTACTGTTGTGCTGGGTCACGATGAAACGATATCTCGTCTGCCCTAGACTCCCAGTCTTTCTATTTCACGGTGAAAGGATAGTAGGCTCATGTTTCCTGACGCTCAGCCGACGATCTGCTGTCTTGGCTAAATTTTCCCACAGTCTCGAGCATCTACCACTCCCGAGAAGCTACACTAACCAGCACTCCCCGTGACTTCCAATTGAGCGCTTCAACCACTACATTTACCACCGGGATGGCATGCAGAAATGAATCATAATCCTCGAATACTCCGTCCGATCTGCGTTTGCCTGCGTATTTGAGATTTTGTTTGTATTGTATAGCCGGACTCTTGTGGTGAAAATGCCTCAAGCGCTCACCGCTACAGGTAGTGGCGCCAAATCTTTGAGGCAAAGACAATGGCCGCAACTCTAGATCGTATTGGCAGGGGGTGGTATGCTCCGCGGTTCTTTAATTGTCTTTGGAATGACAAGCTCTGTTGCGCCCAGGCGCATCGAACCACATCGGTAGTCTGCAAGGCATCCACCAGTACCTTTGAATTGTACCCTGTATCCCTTGTTCAGGGACTGTCAGGAAATGGGAATTAAAGTAAGCCTCCTTTTCAACTCTTGGAGGTAACATTCTCACAAGTCATCCCTCAGGCGACCGCCCGAGGGTCCCGATCCGTCATAGATATTTCTTCAGTGGACGGATCCTCGATAAACCTCCTATAATGCCTGTTGATTGGTGCCCCCAGGTGCAATTTTGAACCCTATATTAGATAGGTTTGGGTGCTTTTTGTGCACTAATCATAAATAATGCGATGAAGTGTTAAGTCTTCTTGGTACCACCCATGCCATTTAGAGGTATTTTTTGAGGTTGTTACTAACGGTGTTTGCATGGAGTTGATTTAGGTCAAATGATGAATCATGAAAAGATTGATTCAATATTCAGGTCATCAACCATTTGAGTCAATGAAAACCAAGTGAAGAGATGAATTGGATCTGATAGAAACGAGTAGAAAATCAATAAATCAAGATTTTCGCTAGAGTTGCGAAAATTTTCGCTAAGATGCAGAAGACCATATAGCGAAAATTATAAACTCTGCTTAATCTCAAGTTTATGAATACCTGATTTAAAGCTAGGCTTTGTTTTCAGTAATCTTGTTCGCTTCTCTGTAATTTATTAAATGAAGCGGAATTTATTTAACTAATGATACGCTCTAGTCTTCCATTTCATGCTCCATGGTGATTTTCATTATTTAGCGAATTCTTGACTTCGCGAAATTTAATCACCTAAGTCATGTTTTTTTTGTATGATGCAATGTAGCAGACTTCCAGGCTTAGTTGTATTATATGATCGCTTCAACTTAGCGATTTTGTAGGAGTTTTGTTTTCATGCCAGGTAGCTATATAAGCCCTCTTGTTTTGTGACTCAAAGAGCAATTTGGGAGAGAAAAGAATTTTTGGTAAGTTTTCATTTTTTATGAAAATGAGTCTTTTGGTGAGTTTTGCCACTGTCTCTCCTCTTTCCCTTGCACCGGCTGCCAAAACACCCATCTTGGGATGACATCTGAGATCTTGTCGCCTCCCTGCTTTGAGGAAGCTAGCTTGAGGAGATAGTGGGGCATATGCATGTTGTCTCTTGTGCTAGAGTCCTTTGAATTACTGTATTTATGGCCTGTCTTCTCAAATTAGGGTTGAATAGCTTTGAATGTTGGTTGTAATACTCTCCATGCTTTAGGATAAATTGCATACTTGTGCTATTGCGTGATTCGTGGAGGAAATGGTCTTCTGACTTTTGAATGTCTTGTGCTAGGGTTTTCCAGAAGCGGGTAAAAGGGCCGCCGTCTGAAGCTGCTGTGTTGACCTCAAATGGGATTGATTTGGTGGGGTTGCCTGGTTAAACATAGATCGGTGCAGGGACATAGGTTGCTTGTCATAACGAAGGATACGCCGAGACGCGTTTGCCTAACTTGCGGTTGGTAACCTCGTCAAAGTTAACTTCACACTTCATTTCGTTTTACAATTTCCTTCTTCCACTTGTTTTAACAAATCAAAGTCAAATAGAGAACGCACAGCCCGTGCTGCCTTCCATCATTTAAGATAAAACCGATACGATGTTAACCTAAATGCTATCTTTGCGGTAGCTTGACTCGTGGTAAGAACAGGTGTATATAAATTTTGTTGATTTTAGCTCATTTCGCGTGTGCCGAATCTTTTGTCGATGCAGGAAGAAATTGCGTGTCGCGATGACTTGACCTCTCTGCTCATAGCGACACCGACTTCTCCGTGCAACGACCTTGCACGAAGGCGACGCATTATTGTCGTGATTTTCGCATAGATGAAGAAGCCCGAGCTTCGCGCTTACTGAGGCTTTGGCATACAGTGATGGTCACCGGGAGGTGCATGGAGAAATAATCGCGCGTGAATCTTTCATCCTGCGTTCTCAAAGCGATAGATCAAATGGTCCTGATACCCGCGACAAACTAATCGAATGCGGGTTTGAATACCACATGCAAGGAAATCATGAATGTTTCATTGGAAGTCGCGTCGACAGAAGAACATCCTTTATTGTTTCGAAGGCCCTTGCGTGCGCGTCTAAATGCTTTGTCTTAAGAGGATAATCGGCCTCTAATAATACAATGGTAGCAGGTACGAAGTCTATCGCAAATGAACAACCCCTCTCAACTGGTCAAACAAATCATCAATCTGGCGGTAAGGATGGGTTGCGATGCGTAGCCTGTTCAGCGTGGGTGATCTGTATGCCCCACCGATCGGAAGAATTAACCCATCTTCTTCTTATGGCGAACGGGCACCTATGGTTGAAGTTAAGTGGATCTAATAAAAAGCCCTTGTCCAACAAACCCTGCAGTTGGATCTTGAGCTCTTTGCCGACTCAGCCGGATGCCATCTTATGAGGAGTCATAGAAATAGGCAGGCACCTAAGGTGTAACTCGATGACCAAAGTCCCATCCTTGTCTTGGAGTATCCGATCTTCAAATCCCGACAATCCTCATGCTGCAAATACACGAGAAATTGAATAATCTCGTCTCACTCATCCTCTCGGATGAAACGCTTCTTGACCAATCAATATCGCTCCATACTAGAGTTGTGCACATAGTTTAGAGTAAAGTATCGTAGCCTTACGAGAAGGTCACGCAGATGCGGTCCCATGTAGCAATGGCAATGGTCTACTATCACAATCAATGGCGCTTCAGTGTCACCGGTAAACTAATCATGCGAGAGATGGCATCAAAATCTGATATGTCCGCCATTTGAAAGGTCCCATTTGTGGCGAGAATCTACAAAGAATCTCTTCCTGATCGAGCATATCTGATCGTCACTCCACCTCACGGGAGAATTCGCATATAACGACAAATCGGGTCTCCTCCTGGCCTAAAATGTCCACTGAATCACGACAACGATAACAGTGCGCCCGGTCAAAGCGGTGTCATTTGCAGCGATGGGAGATAGCGGATACTGGCATCGCCGAGACGATGCGTGGCTGGTCACATGATTAGCGATTGCGTGGGCGACTATATGGTCGATGTCTCGTGCGGCTTTAACCTGTCCTCGCCTGGGCCGCCGACCCAGCCTACTGAGGTCTCTTAGCGCAATCTTTAGTGTGGTAGAAGGCGCGCGATGCGACAATCTGGCGGTCTTTGGTCCCTGCACGGCTTGTATTTAGGTGAGAATGGCTGGCGTCACGTAGCTTTGTCCCAGCCCGATGACCCGGGGCTGTATCATTCAGAACCTTTGTCTCGCCTCCATGTTTCCCAGATGGTAATGAAACATGTCGGCGGTCTAATGGGAAGAAACCGGATCTTACTGCCAGCCGATCAGATCAGAATACGCAATACCAGAAGCGCTGCAGGAGCATGGTCTTCATATAACTCATAGATAGAAAAAACACGACATAGTCCCAGGATAACGGTGCATCCTCTGTCTCTGCTGATGCATGGTCGTGCGACCGCAGAGTCTAGTCACGCGCGTGCGATCGATCGCAATCTGCCGGTGCGATAACCGGAGGCCATCACATGGTACCACTTTCACGCGCGGCCGTTATCTGTGACCCGCATGGTCATCCGGCGTCGATGACAGCTTCGGTGAACTTATTCGTGCTGGGGCATAATCATATTTCGCCCTTTAAACTCAAGGACTCTACGGGCTTCTTTGCATGCCTAAGCGGATGCGAAAAACTGCCGCGAAGAACTCACGAGAAGAGAGCTGTCCCGTGTCGTAGATCTGAGATCCTGCGAGACTACAGCGATCCGCCCCAGTATCTGGACTCGCCTTTCTGACGAAATGTGGCTATTTGTCCGCACCAACGTGGGAAGTGATCTCCGCCAACCTCTAAATCCTCTCTGCGGAACGATCGCCGGTGGGTCATTGCCCCATCAAATGTCGGTTGATGTCTATAACAGTTGGAAGAATTATGGTCCTCACGACCCTAGCGCGCCTGATGCGTGATAACTGCATTAACGACCCCTCGCAGCGCTCTACAAAGATTTGTTAATCCAACTCGAAGTGAGGTGGTGACTCACGCCGGGTGGGCGGACGCTCTGGTTAGCGCCCTCGACTTGCCGTCTGCACAGGATTAGATGGCAATTGAGATTTTTCTCTTCTCGACGTCTATAGTAGTACATAATACCAGGCACTAATAAATGCCATCTTATCGCTCAATCATGCTGCCGTTTTGAACCCCACTAGGGTTCGTTTTGGCCTGGTGTTCCACGATTTCTATCACGCATTCTATCGTGCGCGCCATTCTGCAAACCGATACGTCTCGTGCGTTTATATTGGAAACGAACTTGATCAATGCACACCGCAATCGTGTTCTAAACCGCCTTACCCAATGCGGTGTTTGGCGCGCTGTCTCCAATGCTCAAGCGCCGACCAATAACTCTGCTTTCTTTGGTGAATACACTTTGGCTCTGGTGATTGTTGAACTGAAACCTGTGCCCGGGTGACGCCACGGTCGGGGTCGCGTTGACAGCTTACGTCCCGATGTGCGGAATTCACGTGAATTTGAGTGACGTTCGCAACTGTTGACATTGTCCCCCGTTTCACCGGAATTCATATTTTCCGTCGGGCGGTCTTTTGTTTCGGGGCTTCGCCGACATATGGCCTGTGCTCTTGAGTCTGTCGCAGCCGTGCGAGGATCTTGCTTTTTTACGTAGTGGTAGTTACCACGAGGTCTGCTCTGTCATATCTAATATCGATCCCTAAGGACAGTGATTCTGTTTAAATCCCGAAATATGGCACTCGCGGCATTACAATTAAATGAGGTCAGGTCGCGACCCTCTTTGCCATAATTACATGCCATTATTTGAAAATGGTCCCAAAATGTTTGATTTGGTATTTTTATACAAAATACATTTTACAAAGTTAATATCAAGGCCACACATAGGCGTAACAGTAATCAAGGCCTCGATGAGGTCGTCTCCACGTACACCCACAGCCCAGGCTTTGAAAGAGGGTCACACGATTAGGTGAGCAATGCCAGTGAAGGGTATTTTCCACTACAAAATTTTACTCCGCGCTTAAAATACTTTTTGTGCAAGGGGCAGGCAGCCGAAAACGTCGATCACATTCCATATAAATATTGCGATCACATACCCGAGTATTAGATAAATGTGAGGATGAGAATGGCATGCCCATGACCACAGTCAGGCCAGACTCACTCACGCCTGTGCCAAGTGTGAAACCAATCATTGGTGCACTGATGAACGAACCGTGGACAACCCTCTAATATTCATTTGGAATTTTATCGGAAATTCCGTTAGTGTTTATTTGGGTCATGGATTTTGAAATTACTCACTTTGGAAACCACTTGCAGCCAGACGCACGCAAACTTTCATGTTGAATACATATGTTTGACGAGAATAAAATTTTGGTTTTTCTGTACGGGGAATCTGCCCCCGTCTTGCTTCACCAGGCTTACCTTGCATTTATTATTATTTATACAGCGTCAAGATGCGGATTTTGAATGTTGTCCGTTTTAAGCCTCACCGCTCATTCCTGAATGGTGAATAACAGTACCATGCACCCACACCCAGGCTCGGCGATGATGGCGGTAGTCGTATGAAATGCAGTCATGTGGGTCATCTTTTTTGATGTCATCTTTCATCACCCATAATAAACTACATGCAACATTTATAAAATTTCGGATAATTGTATTTTGCCTTATAATTTTCATTTATCACAATTTCCATGTTAATACGATCAAAAACAGTATATATAAACATGGTTTACCACAATGACTTTATATTATTTATTTTTCCAAGAATAACCACAATGATCACTCTGGGACTATAAACAAGGCACCTTTAGTTCCCTTCACTACCCACGAACTTAGATTTTAGTTCCATTAATCCACCAGAATCATTGGTTCAAAACCTTATAACAAACCAGACATCCCGAATCTAGGGATCAAAAAACTAAATCTAACATAATCATATTTATCATGATCGAAATTTTCAATATTGATTCTCAAAAATCTTGAGAGACGAAAAACACCAGTTCGGCCAGAGGAAATGCCATGTCATTAAATGGTCTTTAGGCAAAAAAATAATCAAAGTAGGAAAATTCTCTACCTCTTGGAGTTTGACAAAACTCTCAAATTTTGGTACTTGTGGCGTAGCCCTCATTGTGTGGATGGAAGCTTTACTTCTCGGTCAGAAAAAATCAATATCAAATTCGTAGATCTTGAGATAAGATTTCTCTCTCTACCCCTCTCTTCTCTATCTTTCTTTTTTGCTTTCGTTTCTCTCATAGTTCATATATTCTATCCTCTCTTGCCAAAGTGTGTATTTTCCTCTTTTTGTTTGATTTTTCTTCCTCTTTTTTCTTTTCTTTTCTTTTTTTCTTTCTTTTTGATTTTTCCCTTTATTTTCTCTTTTTCTTCCATTTTTTCATTTGGTTTCTTATCAACAAACTCCATGTTCTCCACTCCCATTCCTTTTAAATTTTCATTTCAATTTTTTTCCTTTATTATTCCATTTGATTTTCTCTTTATTTCTCCATTTTGACATGGCTCAACCGCAGGCCACTTGTCAAGATGCTATGTGTCGCGCTTTACCACCTCCCACATGGTCATCATCAGCATCCATCTCCCCAGGTGTCAGAGTGGCGTCTGTAGTCATACCATGTGATAACTCGGCCTTGATTAATACCGAAAACATGAAGTACATTTGTCTCAGTCAGAGCCAAATTCGATTAAGGTAACTAAATTTGTGAGGCAAATTCAAGCGTAGAAAATCTTAGTTTCGTCAATCGAGATCGAGAAGATTTTTTGTTTTCCAATCAAAATTAATTTTACCACCACTTTTTAAAAAAATTAAATTTTTATTAGTTTTAGAAACTATACTCTGTTCATTAGCCTGTAATTAAATGAACATAATGTCAACAAAAAATAAATAAATAAATAAATGTAACTAATATATATATATATATATATATAGCATTATGATTCAAAATATTAATATATAAGTCATTATTGCTATCAAACTCTCAACAATCATTGTCAACAAGGAATTATAGTAACAAGGCACCAAAATTCGATCACCTATCCAATTTATATTGGACTATGTGATGTCACTTAAGTTTTTTATTACGTATTTTAAATGAGTAATATATATATATATATATATATATATATATATTCACTTCTATCTTGTACTTCCTGTATATTAAACTAATGAACAACCAAGCATTTGAAAATAAAACCGAAGTCTGAAACTCTTCCATTATTATATTCTGTTTTTCAAAACTGCGGTTTTCTTTAGTAAAACTAATTGTTAACATAATTTTAACTAATAAAAAATAAATAAAAATTTCCAAAAATGAAAACCAGCTTAAAGAAGGACTTCATTTATATTCACTTCTCTTTTCCACGTTAGTTAGAGGCTATTAAAAAGAATCTTCAACCTCAATCATTTCTCTTTACTCAATATCATTTCTCTTTACTCAATATCATTTCTCTTTTTATACTTTGTTTCCATTTCTTATATTTTTTTGGTGATCAATACAAATTTTGTTAAAAAAAAAAATTACCAGTTTCAATACCTTGAAATCAACCACTTTTTTTTATATGAAAGAAATTGAGTGGTACTAAAGGATTGATTTTCATTTTCTTAAAACATTAAGAAGACTGACCATTCCTGGCATGGATTTGGAATGAGTATGAATCATGACCCTATCTTTTAGTAAAAAGAAAGCAGCAAGTCGAATAAAGAGGTATGGAATTGGTGTTAATCTATGGATCACTGATTCTCGATAAAATAGATCAAGTGGTCATCTGCATAGTCCCAAAAATATTTTTGAAAGATGGTACAAAAAATCTTCTTGTCTGTACACATGCCTCACACATTGTCCTTCTCTCCCTGCCCACCTCCATATCCTTATTGTGTCTGATCACATCATAAAATACTACTTATTGTCTCATTTCATGTTATGGGCAATCAATAGATAATGGGTTATTTTGTATCAATCGTAGTGTCAACATATCATCATACCAGTTGCTGCATCTGGGATCATCTAAATAAACAATGCACAACAATACATCGAAGCTGCGGTGGTCCTTTATGGTGATCTAGAATTTGTCAGGTTGTAAATACCAATATCTCTGTTCACCTCTTAAATCTCCCGGTTATCTAATCTTCAGGTATCTTTGTCTCTCCTGTAGTGACCCAAAACATATACCAATAAATAACAAACATGAAAAAAGTGAAGAAAGAGAAAAGAAGAAGCTCAATTGGATCTTATTTACAGGTGTTCCTAACATAAACAAGTTAAATCATACCATTTCTGCGCTAAGTAGACATGAATTATCTCAACATCTACTCATAAATATTTGAAATCTGAAATCTACATAAGTTGAGCATTAAGAACACAAACTAAGGGTTTCTTGTTACCCATTTTAGGGGTCGATCCCTTTAGTTCATTTCTTGACCTTTTTATACATAAAACTGCAAATCCTAAGATGGGTACTGATAAAGAAAGCGTGGGTGGTAAACATTTCAATGACACACCCCACCACCACAGCAGTGTCTGACCTCCATAAAAAATCTGGTGGTTAATACATGACTGAGGAATTCACGTGAAGCTGGTAGTGTGCTTGCTTAGGCCTTGTGTAAAGAATTTTCTTTTGTAACCCGGCAGGTTTGGAAAAATAAATCTTTGACAGCGGAGAAGAAATACTCCAGCAACATGGCGGGCATGGGATCCCAAATCGTATATACGATTTACCGCCCAGCCAAATAAGTGGCACCAATAATATTCTCTGCATTTCACAAAACACCTTTATTGTACATACCTTATGCTTCCATTATACAAATTCAAAGTAATATTCTTACAAAAGTATTATTAATTACAACACTTATCTTTGTGTGGGAGAGCCGTCTATTGTCTCCGAGTCTTTGTGATACTGTACGGAAAATAGTTTTAAATAAAGAAAATAATAGGCTAAACGAGCTCGGTGAGTGTCTGCATAAAAATGTTTTAGCTTTAGGAAAACATCTCAAAATGTAAAACTTCCTCTTTTACAATTATTTTCCCGAAAGGGGTCTTCTTGCTTTAAGTTTAGAAAACTTAATATTGCTTGCTTACTTGCTTTGCTTTCTTTTCTTTAAAAACTTTATAAAGCTTTATTGCTTACTTGCTTGAAAGTTTATAAAAGCTTCTCCAAAACTTCTCTTGTTTGCTTGTTTCTATCTTTGGCGAAAGTTTTCTTAAAACCTTTACAAACCTTTTGCAACAAGTTTCTCAGAAACTTATATCTGGGAGCTGGAAGCTCCTTGCATGCTTGCAAAATAAAAGCGAGCCTAGGCTCAGCTTGTTTGCCATCACCCGCGGAGCGCGAAGCTCCCAGCGATACGTTTTGAAATAAGCGAGAACTGTACTCAACCGTTTGCCACTAATCTCACGGAAGCTTCAGGGCGGCCAGATGCGCCAATAGTTGATTTTTAAAGCGTAGTCATGTGCTTAAACATCAGCCGCTTTGGAAACCTAACGCTTGTTGTACCTGGTGAACACGGGGCACGTGCATTGGCAAGTGCCGGTGGGAAGGACTGTGTCACGCATCTGCCACCGGTAAATATGGTGGAATTGACCTTGTCGCCATCACCATAATTTAGTTAGAGCTCTTAACCTTATGCTCTGTACATACCGCGGTCTCCTTTAAATGGTGATGTATCTCCTAAGTTTGCAGAGCGAAACAAAGCTAAAAATCGTAACATGATATCTAACTCCCGCAGGTACGCGCGTGCGGGATACCTCTGGCCGGTTTGCTTGCGAGACTGGGGATTTTGAATTGAGGCCCTGTTTATGATATTCTTTTGCTTGCGCGGCTTGCTTTGCTCTTTGAAAAATAGTTTATTCGAAACCGTTTGGCGCCCTTTGCGAAGATGGTTTAATAATTCAGGAAGCCATTTGCTTGCACACTTTTTAAATCGGTAACGCTTCTTGAAATGGTTTGCAATCGAACCATTAAAATACCAGTGTAAACGGTTTATAAATAATAACCGCAATAGTATTTGGAAAATGAGTTTAGAACCTCGCTTTGCTTGCTAAACTTTGCCCGAGGAAGCGATTCACACTTTCAGCCTTTGTTTTTAACCTGCACTTTCGGCCAGAATAAGGCGGCATGTTAATCGCCTCGTATAACGTACTGGTACAACATACTTCCTGGGCTTGGTCACACTTTCAGCGAGTCAGTATTATTTGAACCTCTTAATCATTTGGGTTCCTGAAACTGTAGGTGTGCGCGGTGAGACTTAATTATGCCAAAACATACTTTGTTTTGGGCATTTTAGGCACACAATGCCGTGTACCCTGAACCTGTAGATACGGTTTGCATTAAACCAGCATGTGGTGCGGGTTGGACATCTGGAGTGCGGGTTAACTCTAGGTAAGGGTGTCGCCGTGCGACTACGGCCGCACCCATCTTGCGTCGACCGAAGTACTAGATTTTGCTTCTTTTACCACTTTTGATACCAATTCCACTTCATATAACTTCCCCGTTTCCTTAATACCTCAAAATCATCATGAAATCATCTGGCTAACATAACACACCAGATTGTTGGTTGGAACTCATACCACAAAACCACTGGTAAAAATCACTATGAATTCATGAGGTCCACAATTCTTCTAAAAACCATATAAATATGATGATTCCATGTTTATTTTCCACCAATTGGGTTTTTACCTCATATACAAACAAATCGGGTTTATGTTGATCTTTCCACAAGGCTCCCTGAACCCAGGCGAACAACTGAAATCTCGCCCAGACGAAATCAAATACTCACATGATCTGAGCGAACATGCGGGTTTTGGTGTTTCTTTAGCTCCTTCTCCTTCTTTACTTTATACTTTAACCTGCCTGTTCTTCTCTTCTTTCTCTGAAAGCATTGATTTTCTTTGTGAAGACCAAGAATGGGAAGACTTTTTTGATTTTTGAATTTTGTCTACTTTCTTTTATATACTAATATTTACTTGTGGTATGTAGTCCTTCATCATTTTAATTTTTCAAATCAACTTTTATTTTATTTGTATTGTAGGCCCGTCTCTAGTTGATTTTGGCCAGTTTTCATATCCTTTATAGCGAGTACACTTTTTATTCTTGTTTCGTACAAAACTCAGGTTCCATAATTTATAATTTCTAATTTCAAATCTCCCGAATGAATGTGAAACTTAGCGAGTATGTATGCCCTCTGGTTTATATGCTTGCCTTTACCTCTCTCGGGACGGTGTTGCATTTCTTTTTAGTCTCTATCTGCTTGACCCTTGTGCCCAGACAGTCATTTCAAGTCTCTCTGCTGAAACAAAGAATGTTAGTATCCATAATTTGTATGGAACAAAACAAAGTTTGAGAGGAAATGGTCATGGGGTGGAAAAAGTTGTTTAGAAGAATTGATGACCGAAGGTAAGGTAAATGAAAGTAGCAACTTTCAGTAGCATGCGTGTGAGTGTTTGTAGACTAGAGAGCAACACTCAGTAAGAGTTAACACAAAAATGGTGTCAAGTGCCGTTTTACAACCACGAGCGATGTTTTGGCACATATGAATAGTGCTTTTGCTCTAATGGTAGGTGCCCGAATGAGATGTCACCCAATAATTCAATGTTTTTGTTAAAAATATAACTAACAGCGGTTATATTTTAACTTGGTGTATTTTTCATACTTGATCACAATTTGCGAGATATGTTTGTATGGTGTGCAATTTTTAAGAAATTTCCAAATTTCCAAATTTAAAATTTTGATAAACCGATTCAAATTTCAAAATTTCAGCCATTGAAATTCAAGTTTGAAGTTACTTTAATAAAATAAAAATTAAAAAAATAATAATTCGTCTATACGTATAATCGTTTACTATGTGTTTTCATCCAAATGTCTTTACATTATAGCACATGATTGATTATCTCCTTATAACTTTTTGACTATTTATCCTTTCATAAGTGCCGTTCATCAAGTTACCATAGTCGTTTACCTAGTATTTTTGGAGGATCATCGATATTGAAGAAGGTAATGATGACTAGGGTCATGTTGTATCTTTACATACGACTATAGAAAAGTCCGAAGGGTTTAGTCAGGGACGGATAAGAAGGCATCGTGGTTCCGTTCCAGGCCACAGAATGGTTAATCGTGATAGAATTGAAGGTCACGAAAGACTCTATCGTGACTATTTTGCTACCCTTGTGTATATGAAAGTTTTTTTTGAAGGAGGTTCCGAATGAGTCGTCCTCTTTTTCTTCGAATTGTAAATGAGGTTGAACAATATGATCCATACTTCATCCAAAGAACAGATGCCGTTGGAGTTCTCGGTTTGTCATCCCTTCAAAAGATAACAACTGCTTATAGAATTCCTCGCTACGTAACACCTAAGCAGCATTCTCGTGATGAACACATCATAATTGGAGAAAACACTACCATAGAGAGTCCGAGGAAGGTCATGAAAAGCTATGTCATAATGTTTAGCGACCATTACCTCGAGAGGTCACCAAACAATATCGAGTATTGCTCGATTGCTACAAAATGTGGGAACAACGTGGCTTTCCGGCATGTTAGGAGCATTGATTTACATGCATTGGAAGTGGAAAATTTGTCCCATCACAAGGGCAAGGTATGTATACTGGTCATTGTCATGAACCAACAATCATTTTAGAAGTTGTGGCATCTCAAGATCTTTGGATATGGCATGCATTCTTTGGGTCTACTCCGTTCATTGAATGACATAAATGTTCTAGATAGGTCCCCTGCTTTCTTACATTACGATAGCAAATGGTCATCCTCCTCCGCCAACTATATAATTAATGGTCATGAGTATAGAATGGGATATTATCTAGCTGATGGTATTTATCCAAACTGGTCAACATTTGTAAAAACAATTCCCTATCCACAAGGTTTGAAGAAAAAACATTTTGCTAAAGCACAAGAGTCGGTAAGAAAAGATGTAGAGCGGCATTCGGGGGGGTACTTCAAGCTCGTTTTGCAATCAGGCGCGGACCATGCTGATTTGTTGGGATGAAGAAACACTGCGCATATTATGAAAGCGCGTATAATAATGCATAATATGGTCATCGAGATTTAAGGAGATATTGGTAACAATGACTTTGATGGAAGTGGTGCAATTGCCTAGAAGTGTCACATGCGAGGCACCGCACTAATAGAAGACTTATGCAAACCCATTATCGATCGGTGTGGACAAGGTTACTTCATTCTCAACTCGTAGTCATCTTATCGAGCATTTGTAGGAACGACATGGCGACTATTAACCTCTTATCTAAGTCAGCTGTATTTTCAATTCCACTTCACTCATGTTGTATTTTAATTCCACCTCAATTTCATGTCAGATTTTCAAATTCCAATTTCAATTTCAAGTTATATTTTCAATTCCAATTGCAATATAATAACAATGACTACAAATTAAAGGAATAATAGCAACATAATAAATAATGACTAAAATTAAACCCCGCTTTTCATAACCTCTATCTTCAAAGTTATTCCAGTAATCAGGACACCCAAAACTCTGGGGTCCACGACCACCCACAACTCCGTCAAGGAATGTTAGTGAATGCTCGTAACCCGACATTTTTCATTTAAAATTCCAGTCTCCTTGTACAAGAGCTCACCCAAATACAAAACATGTATATAACCTGTCCCAAACATCAATATCATGAGTACAAACATTGGGCTCAATACAACCCTACTCATCAATATATATATCCAACTATATCCGGCAGCCTGCAGTTCAATTGTTTTTATTTTATACAACATATATTAAAATTAAAATAATTCTAATACATGTAAAACCATCAAAGCCACATTTTGGCTCTATTCTAAAACTCCGTCTCTAGGACGAGCCGTCTCCTCGCACGCTTCTTGTACCTGTAAAATAGTATCCCTCGAAAGGGTGAGCTAATGCTCAGTAGTGAAATCACCCTAAGTGGGCTACTCTCCACCTATGTGCATATGCAATGCTCCAAAATAAACACACATCTGCCAAAATGGCTGATCCTACTGGAATGCCTAACTAATCATCTCATATCCCGAGTCCTCCCCGACTCCCTCACACTCGCCTAAGCCTCGTATGAGAATTATTATGTTTATTTGTTTGTGGACAACCCTCCAATGTATATATCAATTGGTCTGTCTTCGACGATTGATATTATGTATGGACTACCCTCCGATGTATATCAATTGGGCCGTCTCCCACGATTGATATTATGTTTGGACTACCCTCCGATATTTAATATTTTTAGACAACCCTCCGAACCATTCACTCAAGAATTACCTCATGCACTCACTCCTATCATCCTAGGGTGCCCCAGTGCATATGAAATGCATGATGCAAATTCCATTTCAATTCAATAAATTATGGCTGCAAATATATAATCATGCATATATTCACATAATTTAAATCACAAAAACATGTCATGTAATTTCACCATCAATCACATCAAAATTAGATCACGTGGGCTAATGATCAAACACGAGCAATTCGATTTGAATTACTCAACTAAACACATTATTTCCACAAAATTATTTTGTGAATTACTATTCTCGGGAAGCCATGAAACCCCTAC
The DNA here is from genome assembly GCA_016808115.1 of Tetrastigma voinierianum. Lineage (NCBI taxonomy): Eukaryota > Viridiplantae > Streptophyta > Magnoliopsida > Vitales > Vitaceae > Tetrastigma > Tetrastigma voinierianum. Next base: position 464,254 of record JAEQBH010001687.1, read on the forward strand.
ATTATCTCGTAAAATCAATAACAATCGCCTGGCTCACTTGTGAACCCGAATTTCTCACAGCGGCCACATTGGTCGGGCCCTATACATACCAAAGCACCATTTACTATATACTCAAATGACAGTGCATGATCATCCAATGCTCCCACAGATTCACCAGAATGTTCCTGGTTTAATGACACCTCCCACAACCCCAATGTTGGGATCGACTCAAATTTATCTGCTCTACGCCCCAATTCATCCCAATGATATCAGAAACATCCCAATAATAAAACCATAGATGAACCCTTATCCACTTCCCGAGTTTTGTCGAACTCCTCAAATCCTGGGCATCACGCCAAGCCCTCTCCAAGTAGAGCATCTTTCCTTCTTGTCCTCGAAGATCGTTGATCTTGGCCTGATTCCACGCATTCTAGAGAGAAGTCAGGTATTCTCTCTCTAAACTAAAAATCTGGAAGCCCATTGTCCAAAATCCCTCTTTTCACGTTTTGCTCTCGTATTTTGAAGAGACGGCACTATCGATATCATTCCTTTAAAGGTCATTTAAACTTCCTTCCATTAATACCAATTATGTCCTCCTTTTCCCGCTTTGACATTCTGGCATCATCTCCTACGTCCATTTTCATCGTTTCTCTACTCATGCCAATTCTATGGCACATGAGTACGTGTTATATGATTTTTTGTCAAGATCTAAATCCGCTTTTACAAAGACTCGAAATGTGATGCCTTTGAAAACGGTCCAACCCGAATTGCTCCTCGAATTCGACGTGCTAGCTAGATTTCTCGCGAGACGATCCTTAACCTGAAACTGGGCTTTGTCATCCGAGATCCAGAGAATAATTTTGAATTTTTAACCGAAATTAAAATTTTGTAATCGAAATTACGATTTTACCATTTTTCCAGAAATTGGAATTTCTCGGGTCTTACATTCTCCCCTCCTTAAAAGGCTAGTTCTGTCCCTAAATTTCGAACGACACAATCACTCACATGCATATGCACCTGCACTTTACCATGTACAAACATCATTTAAATCTTAAACGACTAAACCACGTACCTTCATCCCTAAACAAGAAGAGATAGGTGGCCCGCATCGTGTCCTCGCGCTCCCACGTTGACTCCTCCACTCCATAGTGCCACCATAGCACTCTCACTAGCCTCACGGTCTTGTGTCGCAAAACCTGATCACGGCTATCCAAAATGCACATTGGTCCCTCCTAGAAGGTCCCATCACCACAACTCATTCGTCTTTAATCCACCACAATGGAAATTTGATTAGAGTATACTTCCTCTGAGCATGGAGACGTGTACCACCAAGGGACTGACATGTCATGATAACGCCTAACCGAGACGCAATGCTGCCTATCCTCTCGAAAGATCTTGAAAGGCCCAATGAACCTCGGCAATAACTTCCCACGCTTGCCGAACCTGACCACTCCCCCAGTGCATCACCTTCAAGAAGACATGATTCCAACCTCGAACTCTAGGTCGACGCCGCACACGCATACTCTTCTGTCTGGCCTCCGAGTCGTGAGAAGACACTCGGTCGTATCGGGCTCACCTTCTGAGGTGTCTCTAATCAGATCAAGACCGCTGATGGAGCCTCTCCCACCTCGGTTCAACATAACCCAGAATCTACATGGCCTTCCATACAATGCCCTCATATGGTGCCATTCAGATACTCGTCCCGATAACTATCGTTGTAGCGACCTCCACTCAAGGGCAATTGATCCCCACCCTTATGACCCAGACGCATGCTCAGCTGTCCCTAACACCCGTATATAATCCATACAACTCATAACCTTACACAACCCTTACTTTACGTGTAACCGACCTTCCCAAGGTCACTATCGGCCAATCCAATGGACCTGATTAACCTACCCATGTCATGAATGACATCCTTATACCGAGCCTCGCTCGCTAACGACACCCAATGCAATTCCAAATGGCTATCCGCACCGAGTCATCCTCACCCTAATACTCAACTCTAAGTCTACGTGATACCGACCGCAGGTTTTCATCTCGATTAACATAACTCTGGGCCTTACACTCGAGCCCTCTTACATTTCCCGATCCAAACTACGAGTCTTCACGGACACGTAGTCCCAAAGAAAAACCCCCAACCCACACTCCCCAAGAGTGGTGAATGACCGTGTCGTGCACCCACACCCGACTCGACGCGATGTTACTGTGCACACGAACGCAATAATGCCATACTGTGACACCCTATCCCGGGGTCCACCATGAGCAGAATCTCGGAGATCTCTCACTCATAATTCCGACCTATCAGGTCAACTTTCACCCTACATCCTAGGGAAGAACATCTATACCTGGCTTCTCTAAAGGCCTTAACCTCTAAGCCCAGTGGAATCCACTGCCTTGGCTCAGTATGCCAACCCTGGTCCCATACTAACAACCCGATGGTCGTGAACTCATCCATGTCAAGCCTCGACATCAACAACCAATAGGTCTACCACCCTAAGGTCCACCACGCCTACCGCAAGAACTCCTCGATCTATCCCCTCGACTTCCTCGACTCCACACTCGTCCTCCGGCCTATCCTGCTGGGCCGGAAGTGGCTTGTGTATAACCAAGAATCGAAATCGGTCTCTCCGACCAGATTTCAGGCGTGGAGGAATGAACCGTATACTCTCCTCGTCTCGCGGCTAACTGGGACCCGCATTGGTCCCAAAGCCCCGGGATCCCGGGCCCCAGTGGCAATCCAAATCTCACATGCCCAATCCTAGCCCCGGTCTCAAACCCTCGTGTGAAGCAGAAGTCTTCTGCCTCTTCCCCGAACTATAAGAAGACTGATCCTCCCTCTTGCTACCAACACCTCGTATCCCGAGTGCTCCGAGCATCCTCGATCTCTCTCTCTATGGTCAGGGCCGTCCCAACCATGGAGTCCATGTCATGTAGGCGAAGTCCTACAATCCTACCTCGAATGGACAACTTCAGCCTATTCTCGAATCTCCTATAAGACTCAAATAATCCTAAGAAACTACGCATTCGAAGACTCCCACTCGGCCCTCCCAACTCATCACGGCCTCAACCTTCTCTAGGTCGACTGACACTCCTGGTGCATACACCAAGTGTCCCAAAAATCTCCCCTTAGTAAGATAAAACTCGCACTTACTGAACTTAGCGTACAGCTGATGGTCTCTCACCAACTGTAAAACAATCCTCAAGTGATACTCATGCTCCCCACCACTAGCAAAGAGATCAAAATGTCATCCACGAAGACTACGCAACCGATCTAGATAGGGTCGAATACCCATGCATGAGAGATCCATGAACAGACGTAAGATTCGTCAATCCAAAGGGCATCACCATAAACCCAAAGTGCCCATAACGCGTCCTAAACGCTGTCTTAGGGAAATCTGTCTCCCTAACCCCTCACCGATAACCATGCGAAGGTCTACCCTGGAGTAGACTCGCTCCTCTCAACTCGCCGGGATCAAATAAATCATCAACTTTCAGAATGGGTACCGATTCTTGATCATAACCTGCTCAATCACAGAATCAATGCAATGGGCCAAAGGGTCTCTCGTCTCTTCTTCTTTGCAATAACCGAGCGCCCCATGGTGAAGTTCTCTGGGCCTAAATGAATTCTTATCCAAGAACTCCCGTGAGTCGACTCGTGAGTTCCTAGCTAACTCAATTGGTGCCATCCTATACTGAGTCATAAACGGGCAGTGAAGTACCAGGTGTGAACTGACATAACGGTCTATTACCCTCCGTGGAGGTAGTCCGTGCAGCTCATCCGGAAAAAAAAAACATCCACATATCTCGCACATTACTTCCTCGAGATAGATCTAAGTCCGGTCTCTACTGTCCTTCAGTAAGGCCTCTGCTAGGCCAACCCGCTTAACCGTCCCACACACCTAGACTCGTATACTGCCCTGGCAAATGTCATGCTTGTCTCCCTGAAATACCACACGAGTACCATCCTACGTGTAGGCGGTAACCCTCCTACGCTCACAATCGATAACAACCCTGTAAGCTGTCAACCAATCCATCCCCAGGATGACATAGAACTCTGACATGTCCATGATCATCAGGTCCACTGTGAGTAGAGTCCCCGAGATCTCTAACTCGCAACCTCGACATATCATCCCTATTCTCGCCCTCATCCCTAGGGGAGAATTCACATACAACGACTCCTCTAAGGTCTCAAGAGGTCCTTGCCCATTTCCACCAGACTTGGGCCTCATTCTCTAGCTGGAACGCAACTAGTCTAATCCTAGTAGTGTCAGAGGTAATTTCCATAACCTCTAATACCTTCCTCAACTGTATGAATCCAATTGGTCTCGCCACCACTCCGCGATCTCCCCCCGTGAATGCCTCCTGAGGATGATGTGCCCGTAAACCTCCGGAGGTTACTAGGACCTCCCCGACTACCCGCTATACCACCGTGTTGCGCTTGCCGGGCCAGTAATACCTACACTCAACACAAAAGCCTCGTTGATCAAACACCGGTGGTGTCCGACCGCACTTAGACGCCCCACGTTTCGTCCTCGACTCAGCCATCTATACGCTCAATGGCCATTTAATTTTCAATGATGATTCTAAGGCATAAACACGTACTCGGCGACACTATCTCCATATAATACAAATCACAGAGAGACTTTGTCCTTGCATTTACGTAATGCAAGGCAATAATTATACATTTAAAATATTTTTACCAACAAAAATTTTATTTTGAAATTTTTATTTTTTTCGAAATTCTTCCACTTTACTCGACTTTATTTCATTTTTTATTTAATTTTAAAAAAATTTCGAAAATTTCCAGGATGAATGCGGTTCATGAACCGAGTTCACTAAAGTTCACGAACAATGTCGAAATTGACTCGTGTCTGATCTGCAGGTCAAACCGGGTCAAAGCTTTGGTGAGTGCAGGGTGACTGGCGGCCCCAACGGCGAGCCAGTCGCCCGCACCGCTGCGTGCGCCGGGCCGCTGCGCGCGTAGCGCCCACCGGCCTTTGCTCTGTGCGACCGGCGCCAGCTCCTCGCCGTGTAGTGGGCTGGCTGCGCCATTTGTGTCACGTCTGACCTCGGCTGCTCCTCCCCTGCGGTCGCAGTACACTGGATGTATTGCAGCCACCGAAATCCCTGTTGCCCGGCCTTTCAGTCTGTCTGGTCTGATGTATTGCGATACCGCTGCTCCACATTGCCCGGCCCTCATTGCAATACAATGCAATATCTGAGATACAATCCCGATAACTTAACTAAGTTTGCAATACCCCTTACCCTCTTTTAATGCAAAACCCTTAAGCCAGGCCACTCTTGCAATCTGATTGGTAGTAGCCCGATCGATTTCTGCACCATTTTTTTTTCGTTTTTCATTATAATTTATTTTTATTTTTTTCAAAGTTGCTACTGGAAAAACCCAAAAATATTTATAATCATCATTTTTTCATTATAAATATTATATTTTTTTCAATTATTTCATTAATTTGGAAAAATCACTAAAATTATTTATTTTTGCGAGCAACGAATAAATTTATAAAAATTTATTTTACCCCATTTCTTCAATTTTATACTTGTAAAATCTTGAAAATTATTTTCTTCCTGTAACCAAATAAATTTGTAATTTATTTTCTTCTTTTTCCAGTTTACCTTTGAAAAAAAAAAAAATTTCTCCACCTTATATACATATATATATATATATATATATATATATATATATATATATATATATATATATATGCTATATACTCTTCTATATATAACTATATATATATATTTATTTATTTTTCTCATTTCTCAATAAACCAAATAAATTGCTTAAAATTTATTTTGTTTATTATTATTATTTTTTTCCTTATTTCCAGTAGCCTCCTTGCTACTCCATACATGCAATGGCTTGAACACTGCAACTTCTACACTCAATAATTTTATGAGTTCACTTTAAAATTCATTTAAAATTTTATTTCATTGTCCTTAAACCAAATAAATTTATTAAAATTTATTTCTTTTATTTCCTTTGTTCCAGTTTACACACTGTAAACTCCAAAAGTTGTTTTCCAACAATTCTATGTGCTAAGTACTAAGCACACCAACGATCATAACACATACAACATGGTATACACACCATTCATCAAACATTCACATGTTCACACATCATTTTATCAAGGCAATGCCTAAAACACATGCATGTAGTGTCCTAGTTTGTCAGTGATTTTATAAGATAATCATACCTATGAGACATCAAACCGCTCAAGTGGTGACGTTCTTACTCAACACTGTGGCTAAGCCCCGAATCCTCAATCTCTCTAGGTTTCCGCTATACCTATACTCTACATCAAACCTCAGTGTGGATGCCATTAGAGCTCCACTAGGTATCCAGGTATACTGGCTCGATACAAACTGTGACACCCGGCAGGGTCCGTTGACTACCGTCAGCAGCGGAATGTTAAGTGAATTGGTGCTGGCATTTCACGAAAATTGGGCAGAATCTCCTTTATGTGAGGAGCTCTACCCAAATATCTAAAACTGTATATAACTATCCCAATTTATCAATATCATGAGTAAGCGTGGCTTGGGCTAATACAAGCCTTAATCATCAATATATATATCTAACTATATCCAATAGTTTCGAGTTCAATTTTTGCTCTTATACAACATATATTAAAATTAAGAACTGAATTCTAATACATGTAGAACCATGAAGCCCTATTCGAGGCTCTATTCTAAAACTCAGTCCTCTAGGGTGAGCACCGTCTCCCTCATACAGCTCCTTGTACCTGTAAAATGGTATCCCTCGACATGGTGAGCTGTGCTGATGAGTGAAATCACCCTAAGTGGGCTATTCTTCACCAAGAATTTTTCCTGTACTCCAAATAAACACATTGACATTGTGAATCTGTGGATATCTAACTAAATCACTCCTTATCAAAGTGCCGGAAGCTCCCTATAGCCTAAACCTCGTATGAGGAAATTATTATGTTTATTTGTTTGTGGACAACCCTCCGATGTATATATGAATTGGTCCGTCTCCGACGATTGATATTATGTATGGACTACCCACCAGGTGTATATGATTGGAGCGTCTCGACGATTGATCTTATGTTTGGACTACCCCTCCCGAATATTTGTATTTTTAGACAACCATCGAACTATTCACTCGAGAATTACACATTCGCTCCTCCTATCGTCTAGAATTTAATGCATATGGAATGCATGATGCCAATTCATTTCAATTAAATAACACATGCAAATATATAATCATGCATATATTCCCACATAATTTAAATCACACAAACATATCTTCAAATTTCACACATCAATCATCAATTAGCTCCATTGGGCTAATGATCCAAACAGAAACAATTAGATTTGATTACTCGATCAAACACATTATTTCACAAAATTATTTTGTGAACCTTCATTCTGGAGATAGTGGAAGCTCTTAGTTACTATTCGGAAAATCACGATCATCGGTTCACTTTGTGACCCCAGACCCTCATAGTCATTACTCCATTCTCATGCAAACACCATTAATACATAATTTTCTAACACACATCTGTGATCAGTGGCTGTGAGAATGTCTCAATAATTTCCAATAATTAGGTCCTGAGAAGTTTTTGGGACCGAGATCAAAAGACCGTTCAGGGCCTCGGGGCAGCCAGAAACATTGTGAAACACTTAAATAAAGTGAATACAAAAAACCAAGAAGTAGGGAGAAACACACCTCTCGGGTTTGTCAAAAACTCCTCGGAATCTGATACCCATAAACCGCTCAGACGGCTTCCTTCTATTTGTCCAGGCTATGACGGTCGGATCTCCCACGATTCTATAGAGAAGTCAGATATTCTCTCTCTAAACTAAAAATCGGGAAGCCCACTGTCCTAAATCCCCTTTTCACGTTTTGCTCCCTTTTTGCACTTTGAAGAGACGACACTATTGGACATTTTGTCCTTTAGTGTCATTTAAACTTTTCCATACCAATTATGTCCTCCTTTTCCCAGTTTGACATTGACATATACCGGCCGTCCATTTTTCATCGTTTCTCTACTCATGCCTTATGTTTGTGGTGCGTGTTCTCTTGACACGTCACATGAAATCGTTTTCACGGCACGAGAAATGGTGCGCAGAAAAACATATTATTGTGCCGAATTGACCCGAGGAATTCAACATGCTAGCTAGATTTCGGCGAGACAATTCAACGGTGAAATCAATTTGTCATCCGAGGATCAAGATAATTTCCGTATTTTTAGCGGGGAACTACGATTCTACTTTCCGGAAATTGGAATTTCTCTTACACCAATATGTTCGCGAAGTGGGTCCATTCAGTGATATGGTTCCATGATTTTCCATGTTTTTGAATTTCTGCACCGTCTTTCTTCAATTTCTATTTGTTTACGATGTTGCTCGATACTTCTCTCGAGTTGATCATAAATTTTTGTCATTAATGGCTCGACTTTTGTCGTTCCACTTCCCATTGATTATTAATGGTGATGATCTGGCTGATCTTTCAGCATTAGTTTGCCTTCTCTTTTGTTTTTAAGTTGTTTCTTGAAGCCTTTGCTTGATGGCCTATCGAGGTTGGGAATTGGGCCAGAGTTCGAGTGTCATCCTAAATATGGAGTTGAATGCGAGTTTAACATAGGTTGGTCAATGGGGACTCTGAGTGAATGAGTTTTGCTCTCTTATTATGGTGGGACCCTTCGGTCCATTTCGCTCATTTCAATATATTCAAACTGTGCTCGTATTGAAATGGTTTTCGATAAATCTAAGCAAACATTTCTTTAGCCGTCAACTGAAAAACTATGTAAAATTATTCGGTTAATAGTTAGATATCAGAATCAGCTGATGTCTAAATTTAAAAGTTTATATCTTACATTATTTTGCTGGGGTGTGTCCACTTTGTGAGTCTTTCAGATTTGGTATAAAGCAGAATAATTTTACTGCATTTTATTTATATGACCAATGACTTTAATAGAAGATTAGAAATTTTCTTGTGGTGCCTCCATGAAGTTCCTAAATGTCTGAGATTCTTTGCAGAATCATCTGTATTGTTCATTGATAATTGCATCTGCCGTGTTAAGTCACGGACATTAATTTATCTTCTTCTACGGAGAAGTTCTTTGTCCTTTGTAATTTTCTCAATCTTGGAGCGACTTCATTGTGCGACCAGGTGTCATAAGAGCCCACCTAGGGGCATGTCAGTCCTGACCTCAAGCCTTGACTGAAGGTTTGAGTGTGAACGACATAACACCTTTCTTGCTTGGTTTTGTCAATTACTAATCACATATTCAGGTAAATCATAACCTTCTAAATTCATAAATTCTCCAAATTCAAAATTTAATCTTAGATAAAAATTTCTTCTAAATATTCAAATCTCAATTATGCATATCATATAAAGTTATTGAGAATAAAACAATATTTGAGATCTCTCAAATCGACTTTGTACTAATATAAAAGAATGGCTGTCAGTGACTTTCGATTAACTTTCAAACCCGACATTTCACGTAAACATGAACATAGGTTGACGCTAACAGTCCAACATAAAGTTCTAATCAAATCCCAATGATGGCAGATCCCGACTAGCCATCACTCCTGCGGAAACTAAAAAGTGAAAATATGTCAGCGAATGGGAGTGAGCTGAAGCTGATAAGAAATACTAATACGGTTTCATGGATCAAAGGTTTTTAATCATACCAAGCAAATAGGAGATGTTTTTCATCAAAACTTTCGATTCAAAAATAAGTTGGAACATTAACAAAATATACTTCAAATATTCTCACATCCATTTCAAATCGGTTTCATATCAAATGTAGTCAAACAATTTCATATCAAATTTCGATTCAAACACCTTCATATCAAATCGAAAATCAAAATACATTTCAAATATATTTTTTCTCTGGTCATCAAATAAAATGGTGCCCAGTTATGTAGGACTTTCAAATGGGTGGCTAGCCTTAATTGTTCTTTTAAGATTGGACCAAGGACAAACACTACTAGTACTGTAACCTCTTGAGCTAAGTGGGGTTCAAATCAATTACATTCCCGCGAGAAAATGTAAGGTCAACTATTATATCACATTGACAAGGGCGAATAGTGTCAACTATTATATCCCACGTTGACAGGCGACCAGTCATCAGCCTATATTCCAGTTAATGAAGTTGACAACGAGTCAAATATTTCATTCAAAATTTCAAATTACAAAACATCATATCTCACATTTTTCTTTTCTATTAAACAAAACAAAATGCCAAAGTACAATCTGCCACAAAACTACTTTCTTGATCCATGGATAATCAAACAAGTAAACTTCATAAACCAAGATTATATATAATTCAGTTAAAACAATTTTACAAAATTTCTCAAATGGTAAAACAAACAATTTTCCTTTTTCAAAAATCTGCATTAATATCCTTACACGTATATATATAATAATAATAATTTTTATTTGTGTGGAATCCCTTACCTCAAAGGAGTATAAAAAGCTTTGAAAGAGCCAATCGAAGAATTTCAGCGTCTCTCCTAAAATAAATAGGAAGAAACTACCATCATTACTTATTTATTCTTAAAACTTTCCTAATTTATTAATTATAACATTCCTCATATTACATTCTTTAACATATGAAACATTGTTCAAATGATAACTATTTGAATTAAGTGATTTTACAAATTTTATAAAACTCATATTCTTTTCGGATCTTATTTTAATAATTTATTTATTTTATACTCTTAATCAAGACTAAATCTTTACTATAAAAATAATATTAATATTATTTTACAAATTATGTTATTTTAATACTCGTCTAACCTTTTTACCTAACAAATTATCATACTTGACAACTACAAATGTATTAACGGATCTTATTTCCTATAATTGCTAAATATTATTAAATGTATTCATTTATCTAATAAAATCTCTAATGTAATAAAATATTTATATAAATACATATATATTCAAATACTTATCAAATACAAGTATTTATACATAATTCTTTCAATTTATCTTATTTGTTTATCATTATTTGTTTCAAAATTTATCCATAAATACTTTTTCAATTTCTCATACTCAAAGTAATCAATAGATACCACAATCCTTATTTACTTTATTTAAAGAACAAAAGTGTAATCTAAATCTGTTACTTTGGGGTTGATCTAGCTGAAAAGAAAATTAAAGAATGCATCAAAAGAAATCTAGACAAATAAAATGAGAAGTCTTTTTAAATTTTGTTCTTCAAACCTGAATCTAAAAAACCGTCGTCCTCTGGAATTCTACCCGTCATAGAGAAATTCAAAGATGAATAAGAAAGGATTTTCTTCTCTTATTCCAATTTATACTAAAATTTATCTATTAAGGAAATTACCTTTTTACCACACTTACCAATTATAGTAATTAATTATTCTAATTGAATTACCATTATTATTTCATGCGTCATTTCATTATAGTAATTAATTAATTTACTAATTGAATTACCATTATTATTTTTCTTGAATTACCATTATTATTTTCATAACGTCCTTTCGTTAAAGTAATTAATTGGTATTACCATTATTATTTTCCTGCTTGAATCTAAATGAATTATCATTATTATTTTCCATAACTTATACCTGCTCCACAATTCTGTCATTGTGTACCACCAACTTATACTGTCTGAATTCTTGGGTGTTACACTGTCTTATCGGATTACTCGAATAGTATCATCATATAAATCGGTGTCGTTCATAAGCAAATCAGTTAAAGAACCGTCATATTGCAAATCCATCTACAAAAATAAAAATAAAAATTATAATCAATTTAAAGAATGAGCAAGTCATAAAATATACAAATAAATATATCAATTATAAAATTTATAATCAATTTAAAGAATAGGCAATTTATCCAATTAAAAAATTATCAAATTTATCAATTTAAATTTAAAAAATCAATTTGTCATCCCTAAAATGAAGCAATTTATCAATTAAAAGAAGTATAATCAATTTAAAGAATGAGCAATTTATCAATTAAAAAATTATCAATTTATCAATTTCAATTTAAAAAATCAATTTGTCAATTTAAAGAATGAGCAATTTATAAAGTATACAAATGAATTTATCAATTATAAAATTTATAATCAATTTAAAGAATTAGTAATTTATCAATTTTAATTTAAAAATCAAAATTTCAATTTAAAGAGGCAAGGAATTGAACATACCGTCTTCTTCCTTCCTTCTTTCTTCCTCTTCCTCCCTTTCTCCAAATGGCTTTCTGCACAACGACTCTATCGGCTTTTTGCAAACGAGGCTAGGGTTCAGGGAAGCTGGGATTTAGGAAGCTAGGGTTTTCCAAAACACCATAAGGCAAAGATTCAAGGTAAGTTCCTTTCCCCTTTGATTCTTTGTAATTTTATAGGAATTGAAATGCAATATAACCGCTGAGAGTCATTGTCCAAAACAGTAGCCATCAATGGCTATTTTGCATCCTCTCAATGGTCTCTCCAAAGTTGCCAAATATAACACCCCAGAAACCTGGGTAGCATTTTGCCACACTGGAGTATCTGCATTGGAATTGAATACATGGTTTACGAGTGCCATTTTAGCGATTATGGAGACCGAGCACTTGATAGCAACTCAGGTTGGGTTGCTATAACACTAGACCAAGTGGTGTTCTAAGTTATGAGTTTTCTAGTTATGCACAAAAATACAATCATCCATAGTAATTGGGTGTTGTTCGATGTCATTAATGTGATTTATGAGGATGAAGAGTTTCAATGCTTGTACCAGTCTGCAGTTTTGATGCATTAAGCTTTGATAGACTTTGAGACCGATGGGGCAATCGTCTATAGAAGGCAACACTTTATAAAATTGTGAGGCCAGTGACTGGAAGGAAATAGGGCATAGGGTGTTATTGGGACTAGTTGGGGGGACCACAAGGATTCACGTGGGCAAGCATTTTTTCGTTTTTAAAACTTTCTCTTAATTAAATATTGGTACTCATGCTATCCTTTTGTTCCATCAAACCTAAAGCTAACATTATAAATATTCCATAAAAAAGGGAATATCATAGAAAGAATATCCACATTTCTAGGCAAAATTATTATATGGAGAACATATTTTAAATTTAAGGAAATAAATTTTCCTTCTCTACATTTTTAAATCAATATATAAACATTAGATGAAATGGAATATTATTTAATTTCTTACTTATTAAATTACTTTAATTTTATAGAGTATCTCTAAAATTAAAATATTTATTGTTATATTCTATTTAGGTTATATTTCAAATTTTAAAACATATAAATTTTGTTTTTAGAAATAATTTTGAATAAGATATTAGTCTATTAGAAATTGAGATGTTTTAGCTAATAACATAAATTCAAGCATATTATGAATGCTTAACATAAGTTTTACACACACACACACACACACACGAGATATATATATATATATATATATATATATATATATATATATATATATATATACTCTCTTTCTTATATATTACTATTGCACAAATACGACGTTACTTATCACTATTCATGTTAGTTAGTTTATTTACTTCTCCTACAATTCTTTGGATAGCTGTTTTTCGTATTTTGCGATACCTTTAAGGTAAAGTTTTTCAGAGTTTTCTACTTTTATCTATCTCTTCTTTGGAGCAACTTGCATGCTCTAATGCTGATTATGGTAGTGACCTCATTGATCACAAATATGTTACTAGTTTCTGCATATTTTTAGGTGATTCTTTTATTTATTTGAAGAGAAATAAGCAATTGGCATCTACTACCAAATAGATCGTTTGGTTACGTTTGTGACACCCCAAATCCGGGGGTCCCGTTGACAACCCGTCAACTCATGGAATTCCTGTGGATTTCGGGTGACCCGATACCACACTGTTGTGTCCCATCAGGATCCATATTTTCAAAACAAAAAAATCGGGCAAAGCCTCCTTTGTTCGGGGAGCTCTACCCAACATATAATCTGAATAACAGTATAATCATAACCCATCCAGGATCTCAACAGAAGTAGTATTGACCCCACATGGTCCATATGTCCATATCCACAATATATATATCCCTTTACCGGGACCCATTCCTTCACATTTAAATCTAAAATATGAAAATAAAACGCTTAATTACAGTTCATAAGGGTCGATCGGGACCTCTTACTATAAATACATACCAAACAATTTATCTGATAGTCGAAAGAATTTAGTACAGATTCTTTACATCAAATACTTTTTACAAAAAGGCACATGTCGGCCTTCTTCATGATCATGACCTCGTCGGATCTTAGTCTCCTATAAACTCCTGTACACGAAAATTGGGTGCCACAGCGGGGTGAGCAATGCCCGATGGTGATAATCTCCTATAAGGGTTACTCCCACCTAAGTATCATACAATGATCAAACCAACATGCCCGTCAAGTGAAAATGTCTACATGAATGTAAAAAGTATGTCTCATTGCATGGAATGTCTTCATGCCCATATCAGGAGTCACTCATAACTCCCTCGCACATGCACTGTGCGAGTGTGACAACCATCGTGTGGTACCAATGACACCACATTATCACCCAGAGGCCCTTATCGGCTCACGATTGCAATGCAAGTGCCAATGGGCAACTAATCTCGAGTCAATCCCGACTCCTATCACACAACTCGAAGTCTATGTGATAACCATGACCGCGTGTCTTCTTTGGGCAACAAAACTTTTCGGCTTACTGTGACGCCCCAAAACCCGAGGGGTCCCGTTAACCATCGTCAACCTGCAGAAACCCGAGTGTCTCATATCATGAAACCCATACATGAGTAAAAATGGCCACGTCGGGCCCATACATCCATACTCACCAAAATATAATCAACTATTTTACAATAGTTTCAAGAGTTAATTACACTCTTATACAACTTGTTCTACAAAAACATATAATCAAGCCCACTGTCATGACTTTCTTCTCAGCACGGCCTACAGCGAGCGTCGTCTTCACTGAAACGCTCACACTGTACTGAAAGGATCCCACAGCAGGGTAATGCCCAGTAAGTAATCTTCTATAAGTTCTCCCACCTAAAATACATCCATGATGGCACATCACAACATCCACATTTCATCTGATTTGCAATGCATTACATGGAATGATTTATCAGCCATGAAATGTTTCCCATGCCATTACCGAGTCCTTTCCGCAGACTCCCTCACATACTTATGCCAAGTGTGGCGGGTAGTCCTTAGTAATACCAATGACACCCATATACCGAGCCTTTGTCGACTCACCAACACCTAATGCAACTTGCCAATGGTAGCAATCCCGGGAAGTCAATCCCAGCTCCACAGTAATCAACTCTTGGTCTAGTGATAAACATGATCGTGTGTTTCTTTTTAGTATGAACTTTCGGCTTACACATGGTCTCTTACACCCCATATGCACCGGATAGCTGCTTGGTCTCTCACACCCATACGAGAACTTTTGAATAGTACCGGTCTCACACCCGTGCGGACTTTTCGGATAATATCACGGGTCTCACACACCAGAATTCGGACTTACACAGGGGGATTAATGACCCCCTTCTTATTTCTCGACACACACATTAATTACTTTTCATTTTTATGATTTGAGCCCGCTATGAGTCTTTATTGGACGTAATTTAAAGACAAACTCATCCATATTCACAAGAGTGGTGAACAACCATACATTTTCCACCAGGCTACCTTTGATGTAACCGTGCACATGAATGCAATGATGCCAATTCATATATTCAATCCTAACGATTCACACGCAATTATATTCCATATAATTCAAACATCATGTTAACACATCAAATTTCATGCATTAACAATTTTCATTCTCCACACATCAAACATGCTATTCATATCAAGCAATAACACATAAAAGATCCTAAATTTAGGATCTCAATCTAACAGGCATTGTCCAGCCCCCACACGTCCCTTGAACCAATCTCGATTCCATTCATTTTCATTTTCAGCTCGCGAAAGTGACCTAAGCGCAAACACCACGACATGTTATTCATTTTTCCCTGATAACATCGAGCAATTTCACATGGACCTTGTCAGTCAAAATAAAATTTCGGATTGTACAACATAGTCATGTCGGTAGTGGGTGTCGAGGCGATCCCACTTCCGACATGCCAATCCCTTACTTCCAACATGTAGTCCAATTTCCTTGGGACTAAAATGCTCCGCCATTCCGGCCTCACAGCTCCCAAACACCATTCTCATGGCATTTTAAACAAGAAGTAACTAAGTAGGAGAAAACCTGTGATGCCCCAAATCCCGAGGGTCCCGTTGACAACCCGTCAACCCGCGAAAAACCTATGTGTCTCATATCATGAGACCCATACATGAATAAAAATGGCCACTTTGGCCTATACATCAATACTCACAAAAAATCTAACCAACTATATTACAATAGTTCAAGAGTTAATTACATCACTCTTAATACAAACATATATTAAAATTTAGAATTCTAAAACATGTTTTACAAAATAATCAACCTAAGCCACATATCGGCTTTCTTCTCAAAAGCGGCCTCTGCGGCGTCGTCTTCGAACCTCCCTACACGAAAGGGGATCCGCGAGGGTGGCGTGCGAGTAGTGATAACCTCCTACATGGGTTACTCCCCACCTAAGTGCACATGTAATGGCACACCAAACATTCAATTCACATTCCATGCAATCCATGTTAATATACTAAGCATGCATATATTAACAAAATTCACATACTAACCATATGTTATTCATTCATGGCAATAACATCAAAATTAGCTCACATATGCTAATTAACAATTAAATTCCAATGGCTCACACACAATTATATTTCATATAATTCAACCACTCATGTTAACACATCAATTTAGCATGCATTAACATATCATTTTTCACACAATCCATGCCATCCAATTCAAGCAAATTCACATGGACATTTTCGGTCCAACAAGCATATCGGGACTGTTTTTAACAATCCCACAAACAATCATTTCATTTTTTAGCGATTTGAAACCAAACGTGGGTTGTTATTGGACAGCCCTCTCCTGGCTGTCGGTTCCTCTTTATGGAACCGAAAATCCTTACCATTTAAGCTCACACACCCAAAACCATTAACAAGGCTCCTAAACAAGGATTAAATCAAGTAGGAGAAAACCCCTACCTCCCAGAGTTGTCGAAACTCCACAAAACCGGTACCCATGCATAGCCCTTACCGTGGGGAGAAACTTTGCTTCTTGCCTCGCAGGAAACCGAATGTTCGATCGCCGGGAAATTTAGAGAGAAGTTGGAGCCTCTCTTTCTAAAATCCCTTCCTTTCTCTCTTCTTCCTTTTCTCTCTCCAATTTTCCCTCCCTTTTTCCCATCCAATCCAGTTGGGAGAGCTTGGGTCAAGAGGACTTGTCCTCTCATGCCACATGTCACCCTTCTATTGGTTGAGAGGATTACACCTTATCCTCTTATCCAACTACTTTGAATTTTCCTCTAATGGCATGATGCCATGTGTCCACCCATAGCCCTTTGCCAGGCTCATGTTTGACTAATTCTGCACATGACGCGTGGCACCTTTTAAGTCACTCAAAATGTGCCAAATTGTCCCGCTACCCAGTTGCCTCAGCGTGAAAATTAGGACTATCTCGAGGTGTGAGGGTCGGCGTGGTATTGGATTTCATGAGACGATTCAACGGTGAAGTCAGTTTTAGATCATCAAAAAGATCTAGAAAATTTCGGTTTTGATGAAATTACCATTTTACATTTTTTCAGAAAATTAGGATTTTCTCGGGGTTTCACAAAACCCCTACCTCTCGAGTTTGTCGAAACTCTCCAATACTGGTACCCACGCGTGGCTCTTGCAATGGGGATCAACTTTGCCTCTTGTCTCGCCGGGATTCGACAGACCGATCACCGGAAAACTTAAAGAGAATGGAGAGCTTCTCACTCTAAAAACTCTCTCTCACTTTCTGTTTGTTCTCCTCCCTGCCCCTCTCTTCTCAACCCGATTGGTGAGATGAGATTGAGAGGACTTGTCCTCGTTGACACATGGCGATCAACATAGGATTCCTTATCCCATATCCGTCTACCATGGATTTTCACCCCTCACATGTTGCCACATGTCTCTTATGGGGCCATTAGAGGCTCATGTTTGACTCATTACGCACATGACATGGCACCTCTTGATCCGCTCCACAATGTGCAAGTGTCCCGCCCCTTCACAGGTGCCTGAAGCGTGAAATTCCATTGCTCTGAATTCAACAAAATTCGAAACTTGGTAATTTGGGTTGGTGAGATGATTCCAACGGTGAAGCCCATTCAATGATCCGAGATATAGAAAAATTCTAGATTTTGACTGAAATTATCATTTTATCCTTTTTTTTTTTTCAAAAAATTAGAATTTTCTAGGGTCTTACACTTGTAGTTGGTCTCTTACAGAACATAACTTTTCGTATCCACTTACGGGTCCTCTGCCGTATTCGAGCTTTTCCTGAGGGGATTAACTGACCCTCTTCTTATACAACACACATTATTTATATTTATTTTTATGTTTTTAAATCGTGAGACATTTATTGGATGTGATCCAAGTCTGCAAGTTCACTACCCGTTTCATCAACACGTGATGGATGACCATACCATGCACACACCCATGTCATGCGATGATCGTGCATATGAAATGCAATCATGCAATTTCTTGCTATGTCATGCTACACGCAACATTTATAAAATTCGGATAATTATATTTCCTACATATAATTTTCATTCATCACAATTTTCATGCTAATACATCACGCAAGCACATATTAACATGATTTTTACACACAACAACATGTTATTTATTTTTTTTCCAACAATAACACATAAAATGACCCAAATCTCGGACCCACATAAAACAGGGCACCTCTTGGGCTCTTCATGTTCGTCACCGAATTATTGTGATACCAAAACATACCACAAAACCCGAAGACATCAGTCCCGAGATTAAAACCAAACCCGAACCCGGTCAAGAGGCGCACAACTTGATCTAAATTCAGCCTGAACTGTTTTCGGATAGTCCAAAAAATTCCTAAAAATTCCTACATTAAGTCCCAAAAATTTGGGACTAAAATTTACGGCCTCTCACAACCTCTAAGAAAGCCCCAAGCCATTAAATGACCTTTAAGATAGAAATAACCGAAGTAGGAAAATTCCCTACCTCGAGGAATTTGACAAAACTCCAAGATTTTGGTACCCACGTGTATCTTGCGATGCGTGGATCAACTTTGCCTTTTGCTCTGACGAAAACCTACGGTCCGATTTCCGTAAATCTTAGAGAGAAGCAAAAAAAAATTTCCCTCTCTCTCTCTCTCTCTCTCTCTCTCTCTTCTCGCTCTCCCTACAGATTTCTTTTCTTCCTTTGTTTTCCTTTTGACTTTTGTGTTTTTGCCATGTGTTCATCTCATTAGTCCGTTTCTACCGAGAAACAATTTATTTATTTTCCAATTTAATTTATTTAAATGGACTTAGCTCAAATAATTCATGACTTCAAAAGTTGGCCAAGTAAAAATCTGGAGTCCTGGCGACTTATCACCTAGAAACTCGTAAAAAATTTTTGATTGTCTCAGAATTCAACGAAAATTTTCTGGGTCACTAGATTTCGCGAGATGAAAATTTAACGACGTAGTCCATTTCGATCATTGAAATCCCAGAATTTTCTAGGCTTCACCAGACCATATGACAATTTATTATTTTTAATATCACATTTTGTCATTTTGAAAATTTCTAATTTTCTGGGTTTAGCGTTGGTTACATATGAAGATATTTTTCTCATCCAACTCTTATGTATTGTAATGACAAAGAGTGCTATTCAAATTGCTCTGGCTTCGATTTTTTAGAGAACGAGCCAAACACATTGATATTGATGACACCTTACAAAATGTCATTTCAAATATAGCACCATTACTTTTCCCTTTTGTCTCACCAATCATTACTTGGCTTCCAGATCTATTTACCAAGTCGCATTCTATTTTCCTTTTTTGTTTTGTTGAAATTAATGACATAATAATGAAATCACGAAAAAAAGAAAAATATAGACTACACATGGAAACCGTGCGGAAAAACTACTTGCAAAGGAGAAAGCTTCACAATGAATCTAAGAAAAAATATAGAGTACAACAAAATAGAGAATAAACCATAATATGTTGATATGACGAAAATACCCAAGCAGAAAGGTCCATATAGCGGGAGCAAGCCCTTACCCCCTTTGAATCAATTGTGGCCTACGGGGCTAGGCCCTGCTATCACAACAGATCTTTATCTTTTTCTTAATTTTTTCTTTACACAAAAGTCTCATCGTGGGCTTTGGGTCAGACATAAGCCAAAAGCCAAATTCGTATCATAAATCAACAGTTTTCTAGTTGGCAAACTCTAAATGTTTAAAGCAACCATATCGTAAGTTTGAGGCAAGAATTAAAAAAAAATCAGATATATCACTAATATATCGGATATCGGTAGTGGGCAAAGCGAAATTTTCCATCGATAATCGGTTGAACGAAGTTTCGATAAAATATCGAAAATATGCGATATATCGTTCTGACCCAGATATATCTGTGGAATATCTAGAATTCAAATGTGTGAAATCCCGAGAAAATTTAATTTTTACGAAAAATGGCGAAATATTAATTTCGGTCAAAATCGAATTTTTCTAGATCTTGAATGTGAAAGCGGACTTCCTTGTTGGAATCTTCTCGAAATCCTAGCTACCACGTCGAATTAGAGGCGGTGTTCCGAACACGTTTTGAGAACCTTGGCGTAAATCTTGAGCGCTTGGCACATTTTGGTAGCTCACGGTGTATGTCAGAATGCAGAATGAGTCAACTTGAGCTCAAGTGTGGGGCCCATGTGGACATGTGGCATCTCCTAATTGGAGGAAAATCAAAGGTATGTGGATAAGGGATGAGTGTAATCCAAATAAGTCAATGATGGCTTGACATGTGGCAATGAGGGGACCTGAGAGGAATAAAAAAGAAAGAACAATTCTCTTGGCATTTTTGGGCGAGAATCGTACATGGAGGAAATCAAATTCCTAGAGAGAGAAAAGTCAACTTCTCTCGATTTCCCGACTTCGGACTAGTCGGTTCGCGTCGGGCGAAGCAAAGTTGTTCTCTGAACCCAAAAGCTCTGGCGTGGGCACCGGTTTTGTGAAGTTTCGATAACTCCGGGAGGTAGGGGTCTTCTCCTACTCGGTTATTTTCGGTTTTAAGAGCCTTGTAAATGATTTGGAGTGTTTGAGGCCGTGAATGGTTGTTTGGTCGGTCCCAAAACTTGGGACTGAATTGTTGAAATTTTGGGACCTGTTTTGGACAGTCCCGGACTGATCCCGGGCTGGAAATGGTCCCCTTGTGTTATAATTGTGTATTAAATTATGGTTTGGGTGTTGTTGGGCCGGAAATGGCCATGGATTTCAAGTCCACAAAGTGGAACCGATGTTTGGTGAGAGGGCTGCCCATGGATGACCCTCTACCTGTGATGTGGGAGGCCCATTAAAAATAGTCCGGTTTGCTTGTTGGACGAAAATGGTCCATGTGTTGTAAGCAAAATATTGCTTAAGATGAATGGCTTGGAGTGTGTATGGAAATAAATTGTTAATGCATGAAAATTTAGTGTGTTAACATGAATGTTTGAATTATATAAAATATAATTGTGTGAGAGCCATTGGAATTAAATTGGATTGTTGATTAGCCCATGTGAGCTAATTTTGATGTTATTGCTAATAATTGAATAACATATTGATTTGTGAGTTAATTTTATTATCTGCCACATGTAAAATATATTAACATGAATTGTATGGAAATGACATAATACATTTCATATGCACCGGGGCAATCTAGAATAATAGATATGAGTGCATGACATGAAAGAAAATGAAAAACGAAAATGGTTGTGAAAGGAATTTCAAGGAAGATTTTCGAAGGTACTTGGAGAGTTGTCAATAGTTCATCTCGGCGGACCCATGGCATTTGGAGGATTACCCGACAATGCGCCTCGGAGGGTTGTCTAATATATTTTACAGAAACTCGGTAGTATGTTTTCGAGAACAAAAACCTTTTGTTTTTGCAGCAAGTGTTTTTCTCACATTTGGCTTAGGCATGCGTAGGAAGTCGGTGAGGGCTCGAGTGGGAAATGGTGAGTCGCATTCTCATCCATATCCGTGGGCATTCAGTAAGGATAATGTTTTTCTTGAATGTGTTTATGTTGAATCATTGCATGTGCTTAGGTGGGGAGTAAATCCATGGATAATTGACTACTAGGCATGACTCACTACATCGGGAACATTATTTCATGTACAAGGAGTGTTTGGGAAGATGGCGCTCATTAGAGGCCGCTTTTGAGAAAAAAGCTGACATGTGGCTTTGATTATGTTTTTGTAAAACATGTATGAATTATTACAATTGAAACATGTTGTATTAAGAGTGATATATTAACTCTTGAACTCTGGTAAAATATGGTTGATGTATTTTTTGTGGTATGGATGTATGGAATGAAATGACCATTTTACTCATGTTTGGAGTCTCGCTGATGAGACGCAGTATTAAGCCCAGTTGACGGGTGTCAACGGACCGAGGACTGCAGGCGTCCACGCTGCAACGTGGAGCGGGGCTTAGCCGCTTTTTTTACGTGGAAATCGTGCGATGCTCGTCGATATATCCACAATATATTCAAAATATCGACCCCTTTGACGCTGACTAAATAATCCAAGCGGCAGGGTCTTCTGCCGGATGATCCAACGGCCAGAGATTTCACTTCTTTTAAACACTTCAATTGTTGGAGTGTCGATTTTTTAAGGGAAATTATCAATTTGTTTCAAAATATCCAACTACCTTAATATCACCGGTGAATCTCAAGCCCTTTAAATTTTGGCAAAACAACTTTCAAACTTATAAATTTAATATAGTAATTTTTGAATTATTAAATGCATTTAATTAGAGTAAATTATGATTTTTTAAACAAAGATAAATTATGGTTCTCAATTTTTATTTATTCTTTACTTTTATTTAATTGTATATTTTGAAATATTAAAAAAAGTGATTTTTTTTTAAAGTTGCATAAATATATAAAAGTAGCAACAACAAAGTTATTATATTTTTATAAGTTAATAGTAATTTAATAAGATAAATTATTTAATATATTTTTGATTTAATTAGTTAAACAAATTAATAGCAATAGTAAAAAATTGTCAAAATTTTAGAAATTATTATTTAAATATAATAAAAATAAAAATTTTCTTTTTAAAATAAATGACTACAAGTATAGAAAATTACTATTTTTTTTTTACTTTAGTTACGTTAATTATATTACAAATATCTTATGATACTAAAAAATATCTTTAAAATATATATTATTATTTATTTTATTATTATTAAAGCCTCTATTTATGTTATCATAGTTTTAAACATTTTTATTTCATATAAAATATCCACCCGATGTATCCCAATATATCCGATATATCCATAAAATCAAAATACCGATATATCCGTCGAAACCGATATTTTTAACCTTGGTTTGAGGGGATGTTAAATTAAATTAAATTATTTATTTTTTATAATTGGTAGGATTATTTACTTAGCACTCTAAAGTTTGTTTCCTTTTAGGATTCTTCTTGTTAGCCTAACATTTGTTATGTAATTCATTAATTATTCATTACAATAATAATTTCAGTTTTCTTTTGTGTGTGTGTGTGATATAACTAATTTTATATATATAACTAATTTTTTTAAATAATGTTAACATTACATTACAGAAATTATGCTAGGTATGAAATAACTTTTGTCATAAAATGAGAGTTTTATATTAAGAAAATGATATATTTCCTAATCCTTTACTTCCATATTTAATTTTAATTTTTTTAATTTTAAAAGATAAAAAAGTAATATTTTTTATTCACATATATTGACATGAGGATAGTTATCTACTTAAGGCCATGAACATTAATATCTCTTCCCTTTTATAATCATTATATTATTATTAGTTTTGCATTGTCAGGTGGAAAGTATATTTTTGATGAATATTTTAATATTTTAAATTTAAATGAAACATAAAAATCTACTTTTCAATTAATCTAAATATATTTTTTTTCTACCTGAAAACATGTTTCATAGGCCTCAAACAAAGTTATTCTATAACGAATTCCTCTATGTTTCTAACACAACATTATTGATACAATATTTCAAAGTTAATTTATTGATATTGTTTGTTCAGATGAAGGTTTTAATTTAAAAATAGTTGACTATTAAAAAATGAAAAATTTACATAATAGATAACTTTAACAAAAAAAAATGGTTTATCTATCAATTTAATAAGGTTTTCCAATGACTTAAAAATTAATAATATATTAAAAACCAATACTTAGTCAAATAAATATGGTTGAGTCACAAAAAAGTTGGCCACTATTATTCTTAGTGACCATGCTTTAGTCATGGGTCATAATAGACTAAATAGAGTTTTTGTACGAGGGTCATAGAAAATATAACTGAAGTTAAGTAATACTTTATCAAAAAGTTATTTATTTTTTATGGAGAAGGAAGAAACATGTTGCTAGGCATATGGGTCTCTTTCTATGCAAGTGTCTGTAATGCATGGTCTGATTATAGTTGAATAATTTCCTTCATTTTTTTGTTTCTTTAAAATTTTTACTTTATGTTTTGCAACCTGTAGGTACGAATAGAATAAAATAAAATAAATAATCTAAAAATGATGTTTGGTGTCCTTTCAACTATTCTCGGACGTACTTAACAATGATGACATGCTCTAGTTAATTCCTTTCTTTGCATATTTCTCTTTAACAAATTATTTGATAAAATGATTCCTCTTAGAAATCCAAAATCACTCATTCCTTTAATTTGTTAAGTTTAATAATTTAATATTTTAACATCACTCTCTTACATTTTGACACACCACCACCCTACTGCGAGGGCGGAGTGTCTTTAGCCACCCCACCTCTTGATTCGGTACCCACGAGTAGGGTGATCCGAAAATAAACAAAAATTTATATCTAAGTTCCTCTACTGTAGTAGTCTCAAGCTATTACCATTATATTGGTCTAGAGGGTGAGCAGGGGATGGGTTTTCTTAGTACAAATGATTTAAGTGAAGTCAAAATGGTGAATTTAGTTTTGGATTTTAAAGATTGGTAATAAAAGCACGGGGTTGGTGGTTTGCAAACTGAAAATAAAATGAAGAAAAAATAAGAAAAAGAGAATTCCTTGAAGCATTGAAATTTCTTGGTTTTTGGAGTCCCCAGGGAAAATGAGAGGTCAGGGTTCATTTCCTCGTATTGGGGAGGATGACATACTGGTCATCTCCCGAATCGGATCTTCATTTAGCTTTAAAAACTAAACCCTAATAATTTTCCTTTGGATAGAAAGCATTTATTTAGCATTTATGGTTCCTTCAGTGAAAATCTATCTTGACTCATCCTACAATGATTCGTAAGGGCAACTAATGAATCTCGATGGATAAAAATAAGCACATCCCTTTGAACTCTAAAAGGTACCAGTATTGATCAAGAGGATGCACTTACAATGAAAATATAACCCCTTAACCTACCTCAGTGGCTCGTAAAGAGCAACTAATAGGTATCGATTATCTAAAGCTAAAAATACAACGAACCTAAAAACTTGCCAAGTATTAAGAAAGAAAGTACATCAAAAAGCTTTAAACCTAGAGTTGAAAATTTAGGAACCAAAATGTCAAAACTCTTTAAATGAAAAAGCAGGGGAACCACCGGCGGCCTTGGATCCCACCCCAGCCTTCTACTTCAAGGAGGATGGGTTTTAGCCATCATCCTCAAGTTGTCATCTAACAGGGTGTTTGGCAACCAAGAAAATGAGAGAAGAGGAGAGAGAAGAGAAAGCGCAAACCTAAAGAGAAAAGTTACGTGCTTTGAAAGATTGAAAAGTTAGGTTTACAAATGTTATAAAAAGTGGCTTATATAGCCTTACAAGATGTGTGAAATACCAAAATAACAAAGTAATATGATTACATTGAGGAAAAATGAGAATTACCGCAAGCGAGTGCGTTTAGATCCACAAAAAGAGGCGGGAATTTCGCTGTACACGAGTGGTTCGCTATCATAAGCGAAAATCGAGAGCATAGCAAAAATTTAATTTTTAAGCTATGCCGCGATGGCTTTTCGCTATGATAGCGAATTTTTCGCCTATCATAAGCGAAAATATGTATAAGCGAAAATTTCGCTGGGATTGCAGAAAATTTTTGCACCGATAATAATTTTACTTGAAATCCTTGCGAAAATTTAAGCTATTCTAGCGAAATTCACTTTGTTCCCCTATCTTGCATCCTGCGTCTTTGTTCCATTAGCTACTTGTTCCCCGCGCTTCTCTTGCTACTCATCTTATTCATGTATTTTTGCTTTCTTTTCCTTTTTCTGATCTTTATTTCTTATGATTTTTTATCTGTAATGCTAAGTCCGACCAGAATTCTTCATGCTTGGAATGACTCGACAAACTTGGCATTAAAAGCTTGCAAAAACTGCAAAATTAGCCACAAAATATGATCAGTAGTACCATAGGGACTCGAACATGTCAATTGGGTTAATTATAACAATTAGTACACAAAATGTGCTCAAAACCTATTAAAAATAGGGTTGAAAATAATAGAACTTTTGGGCACTAATCACTTTGACCTACATTGCTAGTCCCTTGCAATGCAAGGAAAAATAATAAAATACATATAAAACTATAACAAAATACGTTCACAAAGTGGTATTTAAGGTTGTGAATGAGTAATGCCTAACCCTAAAAATCATCAAGCCTTGTCAATGGTATCATGAGAGAATGAATGCCATCTGAAATTGAGTATTAAAGGCCTCCTTCTTGGTGAATCGACGAGAAACTTCACCAAAAATCTAAGTGTTTGTTTGATCGGCTCTCCTTGATAAGCGCTACGCGCACTCTCCCCTGACCTAGCTACTACCACGACCTAGCATGCTAACCCGGCCTAAATCGTCAGGACCCACCTCTTATTCCACAATTCTTTTGCGTTGTAGAAAGTTGCAATCTTTGAGGAATGTCGACCTCATGAGATCCATGTAACGGGGATCTGGAAGTGACTCTGACCTATTAAGGCTTAGGGCACCAAGTCATAAGGATCTTTCGACCACAAACTCTTCGAGGTTTCACCCGGACTTGAATGATTTGAGACTTCAGCACACCAGCTTGCTAAACTCCACCCATCCACCCATGTAGAACGAGTCGGTGACTCCCGACTAGTGAAGTTTAGGGCTACTGCCGGGTTTAAGGCTTTATCATATACCCCTCGGACCGTGCTTGAGTTTCAAGGCAAAGCGTTGCAATTTTCTTCTTTTTCTTTTCTTTTTATTTTGGAAGACACATTGGCCTTCTATTCATGGGGGTCCTTAACCTATTAAAGGTGGTCAACGACACTAGGATGGGTTGTGCAAAGTAAAGGAGGTTGCGCAGTTTTTCAGCATATCATTGAAACCTAATGTGCTCGGTGTGTGGTTAGCTAAAGGTGGAAGAAAAGATTAAGAAATCAGCAAGAGTTCAGCTTATTATCCACTCTGACGAGCATGGAACAATCTAACATCAATAAAATTGGACAAAGTTTCAGTTTTCAAACTATGGGCTAGGCCTGACACCGCAAAAATTTTGGTTGCAAAATGGGTCCAAATTTTGAAAAGTAAAATTTGTATAGTATAACGACTTTATAGAAGAGAACCCGACGACCATGAGCATAAAAAATGGGTTTGCTCAAAATATTAACAAAAGCATAAATACAAAAGCCACTTCCTTCGCTAACTCTCCCCCCAACCCAAACATCTCAGTGTCCGAAATGGGGCTCGGATTGGAAAGTTAGGAAAGGAAGTGTTACCTCCTTGATGATATGTGATCATTTATGGATAGGAGACTTCACAAGCTTTCCATCGACACCTTATTCACTCCGTTTGGGCTTCAAATGAACAAGTTAGGAAAAGAAAAGAGAGAAAAAAAATGACCAGTTAGAGCATTTTTAAAATTCTTTATAGATATATTTGAATTCTACACTCTCTAAGCTTTCCAACGGTACCAAAAACGCCTAAAACGGAGTTCGGATGAAAAAGTTATGAGTGAAACAAAATCGGCATGCAAAGCGATTGGGGATTTTCGCAACAATGCGAAATTGCCTTGATAAGCGAATCTGCTGTAAGCGAGAAATTGCTATAAGTTTTTTTTTTTTTTTGGAAAATAAAATAATAAAAAATTAAAAAACGATTTTTTAGACACTTTTTATAAAAATAAAATGAAAATAAAAAAACAAATGTTTTGTTTTTTGTTTTTTGTTTTTGTTTTTATAAAATAATAAAAATAAAAATAAATATAAATAACATAAAATAGAAACACCGTGCGAAATTTTCATCTTCCAATTTTAAGCTAGGGCGCAAAATTCGCTGTGGTTGCAAATTTTCTTTGCCTCTTTAACGCTACTTTGATTTTTCAATCGGGCTTCAAAATTTGCACACAAATTGCAAAAATTAATAAAAGAAAAATTAAGAAAATTTGCAGAAAAGTAAAAATTAATCTAAAAACAAAAATTAACTAAAGTAGAGAAAATCTAGAAGAAAAATTAATGAAATCAAAGTAGAATACGATAAAATAAAACAAAGCAAGAAAATTAAAACAAAGTGGGGGAGCTTGAGAAATCTTAGAGGTTGGTGCTCCAAATCAAGCCGGCACCCCGAACCAAATGTGCCATGCAATGTAGCGTGCTTGTGATATTTTGATGTAGTGGCAAAGTGCATGCGGATGCCACCTAATCTCTTGAAGTTACTTAGCAGCAGTCTGGAAGTGGGTGGCCTTTAGATGATTTGTTTTGGTGTGGATTGTGCTGCGGGGAAGGCGAACCTGCTTGGTCGAGTGGAGGGACTCTTGGCGGGTGGGTATTTGGTGGCTTGGGTAGTGGCGATTGGGGTTGGTCTGTGGGAATTGGTTTGAAGGACACATTCTTTTGAAACAACACTTTGCTTTTGTTTCCTTTGCCCTCCTCGGTTATAAAGGGAAGGATTTATTCTTTCTTCTCCCTTGGAAAAAGAAACAACAACACAGTATCCTAAGGATTGAACCTTCCTTGACATTTCAAATAAAATCCTTCTGACCTGATGTGTTGTTGTTGTATTAGCAATACTCCCGTAAATGGTATCCTTTGTAGCTCCTCCTGCGGTGGACATTTCTTTGATTGATGAGATTTTCAATGGAGTCTTGCGAGTTGTCCCATTTATGCTCAAAGTCATTTGACCCATCTATTTTCTTGTTCAAATTGTCTTCCACGGTGACAATTCTCTGATTCGAATGGGCATTAATCCTGCTTATTCTACTGCCTTGAAGTCATCCGCTATTCGGTGGGTCCCGAAATGGCTTTTTCAAATGGAGGGATTAGTGTGGTGGGAAAGGTGATTGAGGTCGAAGCATAAAATGGAGGTTCGGGAGGAGCATATTGTGGAATACCAGTTCCATGAGGTGGTGTGATTCTGACTATGGTTGTAAGCACTACCATATAGATGATTCATCATTGGTTTCTATAGTCCTCTTGGACTACATATTCACTTGGGTTCCTCTCCACGAGGTTGCGGCTTTGCCATAATTTGGTTTATGTAATCCCTCATGGGCATATATGCATTAGGGTTACCCCTTGCCACATGCGACCATACATCCTGTTCCATTGGGTTTCAAATTCAGCCTTGATTGAAACTCTATCCCCGGAACCACGAACCCCTACCCGAAACAAGAACAAAGCAAACACCAAACAAGAAAAAAAAACAACTCTACCAAGGGGTAAAGTTAGATAAAACAAATAAATAAAACAAAATTAAACACCTTTGAAAACACTAAATATATATATATATATATATATATATATATATATATATATATATATATATATCTGAAAAGAGAAAATTCACGAACTTGTGATGATGATGTAGAGTGTTCCACGGCTCGTCAAATGCACTTAGAGCACCATCCCGACATGGCGTGCATTTGATTCGTGCCACGGTGAATTGTTCGGAATCAACAAAATTTATATCCTAAGTTCCTCCTCTTTGCATTAGTCAAACTCTTGCGATATAGTGGTCTAGGGTCGAACACGGGGATAGGTTTTCTTCGTACAAATGATTTAAGTGAAATTAAAATGGTGAATTTGGTTTGGATTTTAAGGTGGTGATAAAAGCGGGAGGTTAGTGGTTTGCAAGCGAAAATAAAATGAGAAGAAAAAATAAGAAAAAGAACTCCCCTTGAAGCATTAGACTCTTGGTTTTGGAGTCTACAAGAAATAGAGGTCGGGTTCATTTCCTCGTATTGAGGAGGATGACATATAGTCATCTCCCGATTCGGATCTTCATTTAGCTTTAAAAACTAAACCCTAATAATTTTCCTTTTGATAGAAAGCATTTATTTATCATTTATGGTTCCTTCAGTGAAAATCTATCTTGACTCATCCTACAATGATTCGTAAAGGGAAACTAATGAATCTCAATGGATCTAAAAATAAGCATCCACTGAACCCTAAAAGATTACCAAGTATTGATAAAAAAGGATGCACTTACAGTGAAAATATAACCCCTTAACCTACCTCCAGTGGCTCGTAAAGAGCAACTAATGGGTATCAGTGTATCTAAATCTAAGAGACCATTGAACCTAAAAGCATAAATGTTGCGAAGAAAGTACATCAGCTTTAAACCTAGAGTTGAAAATTTAGGAACCAAAATGTCAAAACTTTGTTGCGTGGCTTGGGGAACCACAGTGACCTTCGAGATCCTACCCCGACGGCCTTCTACTTCCAAGGAGGAAGGGTTTTAGCAGCTCATCCTCTGAGTTGTCATCCTTGGAGATTGTTTGTCAGCTCCAGAAAATGAGAGAAAGAGGAGAGAGAGAAAACTGTAAACCTAAAAGAAAAGGCTGCATGGACTAAAGATTGAAAAGTTAAGGTTTTACAAAATGTTATAAAGTGGCTTGTAGCCTTACAAGATGTGTGAAATACCAGAAATAACTTAAAATAATGTGATTACATGAGAGACCAAAATGAATTACACAAAATGGGGTCGTTTGGATCACAAAAAGAGAGGCAGGAATTTCGCTATGCACAGTGAATTTCGCTATCATAGCGAAAATTTCGCTATGATAGCGAAAATATGAGGCATAGCGAAAATTTGAATTTTAAGCTATGCGATAACACAGCTATGATAGAAAATATGTATATGAATTTCGAGTTGCGGAAATTTTACTTCTACATTCTTGACACTATGATCTTGCGAAAATTTCGCTGTCACCATAGTATTCCTTGTTCCCCTATCTTTGCATCTATGACCTCTTTGTTCCGATGACTCTTGTTCCCACTTTGCTCCCTCTTCTTTCATACGATTCATGTATTTTGCTTTCTTCCCTTTTAAGTCTTTATTTCTTTTGATTTTGATACTTGTATTTTCAAGTCAGGCCAGGAATTTCTTCATGCTTGGAATGTTTCAAACAAACTTGGCATTAAAAGCTTACAAAAACTACCTGAAGTCAGCACGAAATACGATCGATGGCGTACCATAGGGACCGAAAATGTCAATTGGGTTAATTATAGCGGTATTTAAAATGTGCTCAAAACCTATTAAAAATAGGGTTGAAAATAACTTTGAGCTGACCATTGATTTGTGCCCACATTGAGGTGATCCGGGGTCAACAGAATTTGTTTCCTATTTTCCTCCCTCATAGTAGTCAAGCTACTACAGCATAAGCGGTCTAAGGTCGAACACGGGGATGGGTTTCATCCACAAATGGTCGTATCATTACTAAAATGAGTGAGGCTTTCATTTGGATTTTGGATTTAGGTAAAAGCAGGGAGATTGGTTTATTCCTTCAGTGGCCAGAAGCAGTTTAATTTAAAGTGTGAAATGGTGACCTTGAAGGCTTGGGCTCACTAAGCTTGATAAAATGGGGGTTATAAGGTGTCCTCGGGTTATTTGCTCGCATTAGGGCCAAATGACTTATAGTCTCTTAAAACCGGATATTTGTTTGGCTTTAAAACTAACCCTTAAAAACACTCCTATTTTGAGTCAAAACGTAATACTTGAGTATTTAATGTTTATTGAGTTTGAAAACATGGCATTCAACCTCATTTCAGTGGCTCGTAAATGACATCTAAAGAATGTCAGTGCATCTACCCTTAAGAATGCATTGAACCCTAAAGCATGAAACAGATATTGGCCAAAGAAACACATTAAATGGCTCAAACCATGGTTTGAAAAGTTTGGAACAGCCAATCAGTCTGTTTCATTTAAAGCGAGGACCGGTTGCAAACCACCATTAACCAACCTGCAGCCCCTCCTCTTCAAGGTTTGAAACAGCCAAACATCCCTTGAGTTGTCATCCTCAAAGGGGTGTTTGGCAGCGGAAGAAAGAAGAGAGAGAAGAGAAAAGCATAACTAAGAACAAAATCTCGTGGAATAAGCTTGAATAAGTTTAGGTTTACAATGTTTAAATTTGAATTTTCTCTATGCACGAGTAACTTTAAAACTATGATGGCAATTTTTCGCTATCATAGCATTCATTGGGATGCGAAATTTTGCCCCGTGCGAAATTTTCGCAATCTTTGAAAATTCGCTATGCCATAGAAATTCTTTATTCCCCTATCTTTGCATCCTGCGACTCTTTGTTCCATTGACTCTTGTTCCCCCTTTGCTCCCTACTGCTACTCATATGATTCATGTATTTTTGATTTCTTTTCCTTTTTCAGATCTTTATTTCTTCGATTTTGATGCGCAATACTAGAGTCAGGCAATTCTTCATGCTTGGAATGACTAAACAAACTTGGCATTAAAGCTTTTAGCTTACAATTGTACAAATAGTTGATGAAGTACCATAGGGACCGAACAGTAATTGGGTTAATTATAACAATTAGTACACAAAATATTAGCAAGGCCTATTAAAAATAGGGTTCAAAATATGGCATTTTGGGAACTAATCAATAACCCCTAGCCGTTACTTCCAACGACTAGAAAATCTATGGCTCATTAGTGTTGCTTGTTGAAAACCATATGAAATTATTTTTTCTGGGCATGATTTTATAAAATTTCAATAGCATATCAAGCTAAATACGGACGTATCCACGAAACACATGCTCACAGTTTGCAACTTTTAAAACATGGCAACCAAGCACTTCTTCAAAAGAGCCTCGAGCTCATAACATTTCATAAACCAAAACTATGTACATACATATACAACTTCTTCACAAGTTTCAAGTATTTTCTTACAAAGTTAGTTAATCTGACACTTATACTAGAAGTCGGAGAATCCTAATATGTCCCATTTTGTCAGGCATGCTGCCTTTGGAAAATAGGTTTTAAAACAGGAAAATAATGAGCTAAACGAGCTCAGTGAGTGTATGCTTTATAAAATGCTTGCTCTTTATGAAAATATCTCAAAACTATAAAACTATGTTTTACAAGACATTTTAAAGAAAACCTTACTTGCTTTGCTATAAAAGTTCCTCAAACTTTTCATAAAATTGTTGCTTGCTTTGCTTTGCTTTAAAAGTTTCATTTTCGAAACTACTTGCTTTTGCTGTAAAGTTTCTAAAAACTTTCATAAAATGCTTGTTTGCTTACTAATGGTTGATTTAAAACGTATGAAAAATAACATAAATCAAGATCAACCATTGGAGGCCTTTCTTGCATTTCTTTGTGCCCCTAGTAAACACGGAAACTGGGCCTCAGCGGGTGCGGCTGAAGACCTTGTGTCCACATCACCTTTTCGATAAATATGGTGGAAAGACCTCGTGTCTCGTCACCATACTCTAGCCTAAGCCTTCAACCTATATACCCCGATACATGCCTGACCTCCTCAATATGCCATAATGCATGACCTAAGTTCTGAGCCGAGGCAAATCCATGCAATGAAATCATGTCCTTACTTCACCGTGCACGTACGGATACCTCTAACCGGTATGCTTGCTTAAACTAGGGATTTTCTTAAGGCCTGATTTATAAAAATATAATTTTTTCTTGAAATATGGTTTAACACTTTAAAACCATTGCTTCTTCGGAAATATGGTTTAATAATTTAAAATCATAACATACAGTAAAACTATTTATAAACAATACACTATTTAAAGAGTTTAGAACACTCACCTTTCCGAGTTCTGACCAATTAGGCGACTTACAATTTCTCCCGCCTCCACTATTATACCATTGATGTATTGTTAGACCACACACGTCGGCTTCTTGAATTTTCACACTTGGTGCTACAATTAAATTTTTCAGAAAATATGTGGCCACCAAATGCTATTCACAGGCATATGACTAGATTCTAGACTCAAGGGACTTTCCATAAAGTCTAAAAACACCCGAAAACATTTCTGAAAATTATGTCCGATTTATTCGACTACAATCCTGAAATTCAACCAATTGTCGAAAGCAGGTCAGAAATTCAACACGATTTGTCTGAAAATAATCTTGAAATTCCTGAAATTCCTAAATTCGAGTCAAAATTTTGAGGCGAAACTACGGCATCTCACGACCTCTAAGAAAATTTCAAGCTATTACATTACCTTTAGGATAGAAATAACAAACATAAGAAAATTCTCTACCTCTTGGAGTTTGATGAAATGCTAAGCTTTTGGTGCTCACGAGTAGCTCTCGTTGCATATACCAACTTTACCTTCTACTCCGACAAAAATATACGATTCGATTTCTGTAGATCTTAGAGAGAAGTTTCACTCTCTAAAATCTCTCTTTCCTCACGCTCTCTTTCTCATGTCCTGTCCGTTTGTTCCTCTCTTTTTTTATTTTTATGTTTTGTTTTATTTATTTATTTATTTATTTATTTATTTATTATTATTATTATTTGGATATATAACTCATATTGCCTCATTCAGGTCCGGTTCTGCCCTGAAAATAATTTATTTCTTTTCAATTCACTTTATTGTAAATTAACTTAGCTCAAGTCATTTCCTGACTTTCGAGATTTTCGTAAGAATGTCTCATTCACGAAGTCCTTTAAACATGTCAGTATTAAAATATTCCGATTGTCTTAAATTGACGAAATTTTTTCTGGGTCACTAGATTTGCGAGACAAGTTGCTTGGCGTAGTCGTTTCGTCATCAGATCTAGAGGAATTTCTGACCTCTGAACCATTACGGCAATTTTATTATTATTATTATCCTTTAACTAATTCAAGAGTTTCCATGATTTGTACTTTCACCCCTCCACTTTCCTTAATTGTAAAAGTGCCGCCATTCTTTGAAAATTTTACAATTTCATGTAAAACAACTTTCAAAAATACTATTGTGGCTTTTGCAACTAATTAAGGAAACCCTTGGTGCACATGTGAGCCTGTTTGCGTATCAGTACACCCTCTCGAGAGACGGGAATTATTACAAATCCTCACTCCTTTAAAACATTTCATCCTCAAAAATGAACAAACTAGAAACTCAAAGGGAAAGAAATACCTCAATTAGGGAAATGAGGTGATTGAATCTTTTGTCGGCACTTATCCCGAGCCTCACGGCTCCCAGGTAGCTTCCTCTCTCTCATGATTCTTCCATAGGACTTTAACTAAAGGAATCACCTTACTCCTCAGCACATAAACAGAGAAAATTCTACAATTTTAATAAAATGGTAATTTCGAGTCAAAACCCAAAATTTTTCTAGATCTCCCGGGATGTGGCTTGGACTTCTGTTGTGATCGTCTACTTAAAAATCTAGCTAACACGTCAAATTTCATCGAATTCTAAGATAGTCGGAATTTCACGTTTTTCGAGGCACCAAGTGTCGGGTGCCGTATGATAGCTTGTGAAAGACATGTGATGTGATAAAAGTCACCTACTACATGTACCCATGTGACACATGTTGCATGATTAGTGAGATGATGGAGATGAATGGCTTAGGGACCCAAGCCATATGTTAATCAAACTAAGGACAAAGGATTTAGTGAAAATATTAAATGAATAAGACAAAAGAAGAAATGATACACACCTTCTTCTCCAAATTGAAAAAAAACTGAAGCGTGAGGTGAGATCCAGTTTTTAGAGAGAGAAAAGTAGCCTCTCTAGATTTCTCAAGCGTTCGGACCGTGGTTCTCGTTAAGACAAGAAGCAAAGTTGCTCTGCCGGCGGGGTGCACGGCGTGGGCACGTTTTTGTGGGTTAAAGCTCCAAGAGGTAGGGATCTTTTCTTACTTAGTTTAGTATTTGGCTAAGAGTCATTTTATGTATGGGGATTTGTTGAGGCCTAAAAGGCCGTGTTATCGATCTCAAAATCTTTGAGCCAAATTGGAGAAATCCTGTGTGTGGCCATGAACGATGCCAGGCAGGGTTTCACTATTCACCTGATTGGTTGTGTGATTTTAGTGTTATTGGGTGATTCAAAATGGTGCTTAGAATTATTTATTAGCGCAGCAGGCTAATTTTGGTGTTATTGATTGTGAATTGAATAACATGGGGTAGTGAATTAATTTTGTTAATATATACGCAGAAAAATATATTAGCATGAATATTTTGGAAATGGCATAATGCATTCCATATGCCTTTGGGGCACCCTAGATGGTAGGTGAGTGCATGACATGAAGAAGAATTGAAGAAAAATGAAAACGATTGTAGAGAATTTCAAAGGAAGATTTTAGAGAGATTTGCCTTGGAGAGTTGTCCAACAGTTCATCTCGGAGGCGAACCCATGGCCCATTTTGGAGTGCTTGACAATTCGCCTTAGAGGGTAGTCAATATATTTACCGGAAACTACGATAGTGTGTTCTCAAGAACAAAAAGCTTTGTTTTGAAAGCGTATTTTGCTCGCATTGGCTTAGGCATATGTAAGTGGTGGACTGGGCGGGATTGGGCATGTAGACATTCAAGTAGGATCATGTATTTGCTTGAGTGTGATTGTTTGCGATAACATGTGCACTTAGATGGGGAGTAACCATTGTAGGAAATTTATCCCTCTGGGCATTTCTCCTGCAATCGGGAATCTAGTATTTTAGGTAGGGAGTGTCACGGAGGATGACCTTCCGCTCAGAAGTGGGTTTTAGAGAAAGCTGGGATTGTGGCTTAGGTATTCATTTTGTATAACATGTATTAAAACTTTAAATTTTGATATATGTTTTGGTTAAAATAATGTAATAACTCTTGAACTATAATTATATAGTTGATGTATTCTTGATGAGTATTGGTCATGGAATTTGAAGTGGCCCATTTTACTCATGTACACGTGTAGCGCCCCAAAAGCGGGGGTCCGTTGACAACCCGTCAACCCGTGAATATTCGTGGATGTCGGGTAACCCGACACCACTCATGAAAATCGGGTAGAGTCTCCTTTGTACGGGGAGCTCTACCCAAGGTACAAAACCTATCCCAATAATTAACAATGACCACCACGGGGGTCCACATCTTGAGTGAATAATGGCCAAGCGGGCCTGCATCAATACTCACCACAAAATACATCAACTATATACAATAGTTCGAAAGGTTAATAAGTACTCTTTATTCAACATATATTAAAATGTACAATTTCTAATACATATTTATACAAAAGTCTCTACTAAAGCCACCTTTGGCTTTCTTCTAAATGTGGCCTCTAGTGAGCCCCAGATCCTCCTGTACCTCCACTGTACCTAAAATAGTAGTCTAGACGGGGGTGAGTAAAGCCCGGTAGAGATAATTTCCTACATAGGTTACTCCCCGCTTCCTAAGTGCACATGTCATGGAAAACAATCACATCAAGCAATTACATGAACCTTCAGAATGTCTACATTACTTGTCCCCATGTCTACCGAGTTCCTCAGAGCTCTGCATATGTATAAGCCGAATCTGATAAAATATCAATTTTCAAAACAAAAGCTTTGTTCTCGAAAAATCACTACGAATTCATTAAATACATTGGAATTTACCCTCCGAGGTTGGTAACGGATCATTTCTCACGAGAAAAGCAGATCCTTAGTCGCCTCGAAAGGATGAATTTGTGGGACAACTCTACAGGCAATTCTTCGAAATACTTCCTTGAAATTCCTTTCACAAACATTTTCGTTTTTCTTTCAATTTCATGTCATGCACTCACTCTTAATATTCTAGGGTGCCCTAGTGCATATGGAATGCATGATGCCAATCCTAAAACATTCATGCTAATATATTCACATGCATATATATTAACATAATTAATTCAAATAAATCATGTTATTAAATTCACATCAATAACACCAAAATTAGCTCACATGGGCTAATTAGCAAACACAAGCAATTCATTTTGAATCACTTAACATCATTTTCACACCAAGAAAATCTCGTCACTATTCACATGAACAGTGAAACCCTCGGGTTTACACCATTCACGACCACCAAATTTGGGATTTTCTTCACTCAGTTCAAAGGTTTTGAGATCGAATTTACGACTAAATCAAGCCTCAGAATATCCCTAACCATAAACATGGCTCTTAGCCAAAGAATAATGCGAGTAGGAAAAGATCCCTACCTCTTGGAGTTGTCGGAACTCCACTAAATCGGTGTCCACGCGTAGCCCTCGCCGCGTAGATCGACTTTGCTTCTTGCTCCGTCGAGAACTGACGGTCCGAACGACCGAAAATCTAAAGAGAATGCACACTTTCTCTCTCTAGATTTCAAAAACTCAAGCTACTGCACCTCTTGCACGTTTGTGTCTCAAATTTTGGAGAAGATTTATGTCAACTTTTGTCTTTCTTCTCATTCACATTTGCAAAAATTCCACTTGTGTCCTTTTGTCTTTACTTTGACACTTGGCTTAATCTAAGTCGTCCGTTTTCATCATCTCTCTAATCTTGCAACATGTGTCCGCAGTACGTGCGTAGGTGACTTTTGTCACATCACATGTCTCTTAAAACCCGTTCTGGTGCTGCCTCAGCGTGAAATTCCAGTCTCAAATTCGGCGAATTTCAATGTGTTAGCTAGATTTGCGAGGCGATTAGAGCCCAGTGAAGTCCGTTTCCGTCATCGAGATCTTGAAAAATTCAGCATTTTGACGAGTGGTTTACCCTTTTTCAGAAAATTGGAATTTTCTCAGGTCTTACATTCTCCCTCCTTAAAAGGAATTTCGTCCCGAAATTCTAGACAATCACAACAACTCACATGCATATGCAACGTGCAATATACCATGCATGTAAACTAGTCATTTAAGTATTAAACGATGACTAAACCGCGTGCCCAGCCGTCCTAAGCGAAGGGATAAGTGGCCCATGTCACGTGTCTCAGCGGCTCTCACATTGACTCCTCCACTCCACGGTGCCTCCATAGCACCCTCACTAGCCTCACGGTCTTGCGTGCGAGCAGTCCCGACTATCCATAATGCCTGGTCCTCCTCGAAGGTCCATCGGTGTCAGCCTCTGATCTCTCTGACCACTTCCATGAGCTGGTTGGGTGTGCCTCCGAGACATGGAGGCGTGAAGCCTCGTGAACACCTGACATGCTGGGCGGTAACGCCAACTGGTACGCTACAGTGCCTACCCTCTCGAGTATCTCGAAGGGTCGATGAACTTTCGCGGCAAGCACCAGCTTCTTAGAACCTGACCACTCCTCTCTGGGCATCACGCCCAAGAGGCGCGTCTCAGCCTCGAGCTCTGGGTTGACGTCGACATCCTTAAGCTCTTCTACCGGCTCACGGCCGTGAGAAAACAGCCCCAATAAATATCAAGCTTCGCCTTCTCGGAATTATTTGTTGTCGGTCGGGACCGAGTGATGGAGCTTTCTCCTTTCGGTCAACCTCGCAGTGACTGCATGGCCTCCGCCTGTGACCCTCATATATGGTGCCATCTGTATACTACGATAATTATTTTGTTGTAGGCGAATTCCACTAAGGAGCAAGTGCTCTTCCAGCTATATGATTCGGGATGCATACTTTCGTAGCATGTCCTCTAACACTGTATGGTCCTCTTAAGTGACCATCTGTCTATGGAGTGGAAGAAGTTGTACTCCCTTGGTCAGTCGTGTGCTCATAGCCTTTTGGAAGCTCCTTCCAAAGTGTGTGTTTGTAAACCTCGGGTCTCTATCCGACACTATGAGATCTTGGTACTCCATGTAACTGAACAATCTCTCGAATATACAAGCGGAATCTCTCCAATGTGAAGGTCATCCGCACGGCTAGAAAATGTCTTGGAGCTTCATGATTGACCAGCTTATCAC
The DNA here is from genome assembly GCA_016808115.1 of Tetrastigma voinierianum. Classification (NCBI taxonomy): domain Eukaryota; kingdom Viridiplantae; phylum Streptophyta; class Magnoliopsida; order Vitales; family Vitaceae; genus Tetrastigma; species Tetrastigma voinierianum. The sequence continues at coordinate 504,340 of JAEQBH010001687.1, forward strand.
CCATACCGCATCATGTGCTGCGGTGTCCCAGTGTAAGTCAAAGTTACAAATTCATCATTGACGTGCTCCCACTTCCTCGGCCACCTCAAATATGCGAGAAGTAGTCCTCTTTGGCTTCTATTACTTAGCCTTAACTGTGACGTGAAACGTAGTAAGGCAAAGTCCCTGCTTGTCTCTTAGTCCCGCTCACGATAGTATTGGCGATGAAGATCTGGCTATCTTGTTTTTGGATGCACGGAAAATCGAGAGCAATGAAACTCCCTGAGAATCTCCTCTCTTAAATCGGTCAACTTTGGGGAACCACTACCCGTCCTCTATACCCAGAGACTACCGTCTGTGTGGATGGTCGACCCTCGTCACGGAAATTTTGGTAATACTCGGTCCACGATGGACATTATCTCCGTCTGTCCTTTGGTACTCGATCCTCTTGCTCAAAGTGGTGCGCTACTAACTCCCCAACGTACCTTGGGCCTGCTCGCTATCTTTGTAGCCATTGTCCCGAGTCTGAGGCATCCATACTCAGGAAGCTATACTGTGATACCACACGACTTAGGCGAGTGCATCAACCACCACATTTGCCTTACCAGGATGGTATTGTAGAGTGAAGTCATAGTCCTTTAGGAACTCCATCCATCTGCGTTGCCTCATATTGAGGTCTGTGCGTGAAATATGCCAGGACTTTTTGTGGTGCGAGTACCTCGAACTCCTCGCCATATAAGTGATGGGCGGATCTTCAAGGCGAGGACTACGGCCGCCGACTCCGTGTCATGTGTAGGGTAGTGCGCTCATGATTCTTCAAGTAGCCAGGGCCATAAGCTACTAGCCTCTCGGAATTTGCATCAAAACACATCCCAGTCAGGCCTTGAAGACATCGCTAATGTATGTACCTACGTCCTGTCAGGGACTATCGAGATCGGAGTGATAAGCCTCCTCTTCAACTCTTGGAATGCCTCCTCTCATCTATCATCCCAATCAAACTTGACTTTCTTCCGGGTCAATCTCGTCATAGTTGCCGCTAATCGGGAGAAATCCTTAATGAATGTCCTATAGTACCCGGCCCGATCGAAAACTACTTATCTTGAAAGTGACTTGACCTCTCCCAACTCATCATGACCTGACCTTCTGCGGGTCCTTTTCTGCGCGATCGCGACTACGTGTCCCGAAATCTCACCTCAATAAGCGAAACTCACACACTTCACGAGACTTGGCGTATAAGCGTGGTCTCGGCAAGCTGTAAAACGATCCTCAAGTGATACTCATGCTCCCACTCTGATTAGGAGTAGATCAAAATGTCATCCACGAAGACTATGACAAACTATCTAGATAGGGTTGGAATACCACATGCACATAGGGTCCATGAATCTGTGGCGCATTAAGGTGTCGAACTTGTAAACTCAAGTGCCCATAAACGTCTATGTCTTGAACTGTCTCACTAAATATAAGCGATGGTAACGGTCATGAAGGTCTATCATGGAGTAAGACTCGGCGCTCCTCTCGGTGATCAAACAAATCTATCGATTCTCGATAATGGAGTGGAGTTCTTGATCATAACCTGTTCGGCTATGCCTTAGTGATGCATAGTCGAAGGGTCTTATCCTTCTTTTTTGAAAATAGAACCAGAGCGCCCCATGGTGAAGTGCTCGGTCTAATGAACCACCTCTTGTCCGGTGGCTCCCATGCATTTGAATACGGGATCTGTAGCTTTCAATAGGGTACCATCCTATGGAGTCACTAGAGATGGAAGTGATACCAAGGTGTGACTTTCGTGCGAAGTCTGACCCTCTGTGGGTAATCCCGATGGCTCGCCGGGAAAAACATCCTCATTACTCGATTGCTGAGGTGAGTCAAGTCACGGTCTCACCTTGTCACTCGAATTAAGAAACGCACCTTGACACCTTATTTATCGACACGGACTTCATTACAACATGCAGACGAAAATATCATGTTTTCCCCTTGAAACCTGCGAGTACCGTCCAGCGTGTAGCGGTAGCCCTCATATGCTCACAATCGATAGAGCCTATCAAAAATTTGTCAATGATCCATCCAGATGGCGTCGAACTTTGACATATCCATATTCTCGGGTCCTTTGACAGGTAGAATTCCGGGATCTAACTTCTGGTATGACACCATCATCCACATCCTGCGCGCCTGTCGCTAGGAGAACTCACATCTAACGGCTCCTCGAGCTCAACCTCCTAGTCAACTCTACTCCACAGGCGAGTGCAGCGATAAATGAATGAAGCACGAATCAAATAACACTCTGCCCTTCCCAGGCGAGAGAGAAAAACGACCACCTTAATATGCTTGGGCGTCAGTTGGTTGACCCGGTGGTGTGTCATGTGAACTGCGCCTCAAGCCACGATGTCCACACTTTGTGGGCTCGCCTCTACCTCGGCCCCGCGGAAAGTACCCATAGTCTAGCCTCTCTAACACACGTGTAACGGAGGTGCTGTCTGACTCCTGAGCGATATTGGCTCCTGGCCTGTACTAGGGTGTGGAGGAATATATTGTATCCTCTTCCTGTCCTACTGCGGCGGGAGCGAGGCACATCCCCAAAACCCTAGGATCCTTGTCTCTGAGGGCAATCCCTCCTCATATGTCAGAGTTCTTGTGATGGTAGCACAACATTTGCCCATCCTAGCGGCAGCCACTGGCTTGTCTCAGCATTGATTGGGGCCGGGGTGTCCAATAACCTTGGGATTCTGCCTCGATGGGCAATCCTTTAGAAGTGTCTAAGGTGTCGGCGAGAAATAACGTGCATCGCCTGCTGACTAAATGTCCCATCTGACCTTAGTCGCGATAACCTTGTACAATCACCCAGATATCCTTGCGAAGCAAAAAGTCTTCGCTTCTTTCCATAGTTTGGAAGAAGATGGATCTTCCTTCCTCTTGTACCAGCACCCCATATCTTGGATGCCTGCATTGTGTCATCAACTCCTCCCTCTATGATGTGGAGGATGATGTGCTTCCTAAGCGTTGGAAGTCGTTTGACACGCGCCTGCGCTGTACTGGCACAAATGCGATGGAAGCGGCCCACCAATCCTACGGCCTCAGCAAAGGCCTATTGGTCAAATACAAGTGGTGCTTGACCAGTACCTCTTGGACGACCTCTACGTCCTTGCCCTCGACTAGCCATCTACACATGTCAAATGATGAGTTAATATTGATACGATTATCTACAGTTGTAAACCTGACCTCGAGACCTTGATACATTAAAGTAAAATTTATAAACTATGTCATGCATTCATGAGTAATGCAAGACAATAATTTCATTTAAATAAATCATATTCAATAAAAATATTTTATTTTATTTAAAAAAAATTTATTTTTTATTTTTTATTTTTTTTGAAAACCTTGTAGGCGTGCTCGCGGAAGCGATGTTCGCGAGCAGTGACTCGAGCGATTACCGCTGATCAAAACTAAGTCGGGTGCACTAGGTGCACACCCTGGCCCAGCCTGTGCGCCCACTACACCTAGGCCGTGCGTATGCAGCGCCGTTTCGTGGTGCATGCTGGGCTGTATCGTGGCGCACACGGGACCGTGTCGTGTAGCAGGAGTCCCTTGTCGTGTCGCTGCGTGCACGCGCGTGCTGGTACACCGTGTCGCAGCGAGTTTGCCTTTTGCCCCCGGTCACGATACAAAATTGTATTGCGACCCAATCCATGCCAGTGAGCCGCTGCGCGCCGTGTCGCCTGAGCGCTAGGCGTATCGCGGTAGGTGTCGCAGCATCTTTGCTTCAGTGTCACGGCGTTGTATCGCGACCATAACACGCGTATATTGCGACACAATTGCTACCCCTGATACGTCTGATGCTTTGTATTTGCGACTTCCGCGGCCAGGCCCGTAGCTTTGTCGCACACCCCTGTAGCGCGCGCGCGCTGCCGTGGCGCTTCCTGAGTCGTGTCGTGGGGCCGTGTTGCGGCCCGATCGATTAGTATCATTGGCTTTGTTGCTGCCCGGCACTTTATGCCTTCGTGTCGCGATACAAAAATTGTATCGTGACTCAAGCTAGGAAAGGCGATAGCCCGATCGACTTCTGTAACGTTTTTCACTGTAATTTTCTTTTTCTCTCCTCATTTCAGCTATTGGAAAACCACCAAAGAAAAATAATATATATATTTTTTCATTTTCCAGTATAACCAAATAAATTTATTAAAATTTATTTATTTATTTTTTTCCAGTTTTACACACTGTAAAACCTTAGAAAAAAAATTTCTTCACATCAATTTCTTTTTCATTTAATTCTAGACTATTTGCCCAAAATTTCTCAACCTTCTAAGGTTTTAATTTCTCCTATGCTATTTATCAAGCATACAATTCACACGACATACATAAGATTTCATACAACACATCAATCATCAAAGTGCACAAGGAATACGTGATCTACCCGTGCCCATCAAGTCTTAGGTAATCGTATACCTAACTTATTGATACTAAGCTATACTTTAGTATCCGACATTAAGCTCTAGGTATTTATAAACCTAAACTCTACGATACCAGAAGTTGCTGACACCCCAAGCCCAGAAATTACGGTGACAGTCAACCGCGGAATATTCGTGGATGTCGGGTAACCCGACACCACTCATGAAAATCGGGCAGAGTCTCCTTTGTATGGGGAGCTCTACCCAAGGTACAAAACCTGTCCCAACAATTAACAATGACCACACAGGGTCCACATGCGAGTAAAATAATAGCCACTTGGGCCCCTGCATCAATACTCACAAAATACATTAACTATATACAATAGTTCAAGAGTTAATAAATTACTCTTTATTCAACATATATTAAAATGTACAATTTCTAATACATGTTATACAAAAGTCTCTACCAAAGCCACAACACGGCTTTCTTCTAAATCATGACACTCTAGTGAGCCGAATCCTCGTATGCACTTCTGTACCTAAAATAGTGATCCCTCGACAAGGTGAGCAAGCCTAGTAGAGATAATTTCCTACATGGGTTACTCACTTTAAGTGCACATGTCATAGCCAAATAATCACATCAAGCAATTACATGAACCTACCAGAGATATCTACATGACCGTCGTATCTAAGTCCTCAGGCTCCCTCCATATACTGGCAGTGCGGTAAAATATCAATTTTCAAAACAAAACACTTTTGTTCTAGAAAACTCACTACGATTTCGGTAAATGCATTGGACTACCTCAGGAGAATTCTTGAATATTTCTCGAAATAGTCATGGATCTGCCTGCGAGGATGAAGCTGACCAGACTGACTCTCAAGGCGAATTCTTCGGAGAAAATCTTCCTTGAAATTCCTTTCACAAACATTTCGTTTTCTTTCCAATTTCATTTCATGCACTCACTTCTAATATTCACAAGATTTTGATTTTGGAATGCATGATGCCAATCCCAAAACATTCATGCTAATATATTACATGCATATAATATTAACATAATTAATTCAAACAAATCTCATATTTAATAAATTCACATCAATAACACCAAAATTAAGCTCCTTGGGCTAATTGCAAACCTGAAGCAATTCATTTTGAATCACTTAACATCATTTTCACACCAAGAAAATCTCATCACTATTCACATGAACAATGAAACCCTCGGGTTGACACTGTTCACGGCCACCAAATTTGGGATTTTTTCCACCCGGTTCAAAGGTTTTGAGACCGAATTTACGGCTAAATCAAGCCTAAGAATATCCCTAACCATAAACATGGCTCTTAGCCAAAGAATAATGCAAGTAGGAAAAGATCCCTACCTCTTGGAGTTGTCGGAACTCCACGAATCGGTCAGCGTGTAGCCCTTGCACACTTTATAGATCGACTTTGCTTCTTGCTTAGTCGAACGCCAGTCGGCAGGCGAAAATCTAAAGAGAAGACACACTCTCTCTCTCTCTAGATTTCAAAAACTCAAGCTACTGCACCTCCTGCACATTTGTGTCTCAAATTTTGGAGAAGATGGCACTATGTCAACTTTTGTCTTTATTCTCATTAACATTTGCAAAAATTCCACTTGTGTCCTTTTGTCTTGATTTTGACACTTGGCTTAATCTAAGCTATCTATTTCCATCATCTCTCTAATATTGAAACATGTGTCACAAGAGTACATGTAGTGATTGACTTTTTAATCACATCATGTCTCTCAAACTAGTTTCTGACACCCGACACCCAGATGCCTCGGCGTGAAATTAGACTATTTTAGGAACCGGCCAATTCGACATGTTAACTAGATTTTGCGAGACGATTCCAATGGTGAAGTCTGTTTCGTCATCCGAGATCTAGAAAAATTCCGAATTTTGACCTAAATTAACGTTTTACCCTTTTTCAGAAAATTGGAATTTTCTCGGGTCTTACAACATGTCTCATGATATGAGACACAGATATTTCGTAGGTTGACGGGTGGTCAACAAGACACTCCGGGATTTGGGGCATCACAACACTTGTTCCTTGCGATCTACAATCTGCAAGTGTTTTTCTTCATAAATCGGAGTTACTCACTTTAAGCCTTGTTTGCTCTCGGCTTATGTGAAGGATCTGGGATGTATTTCATAACATCACACATGGAAGGTATCATGAGATCTGGATAACTGCCGGGGTAACTTGACACAGTAAATCTGGCCCCACCTTGCTCCTGATCTCATAGGTCCTATAAATCTTAATTTGTTGCCTCGCCTCCCAAATCTCAAAACACCCTTCCAAGGGGAAATCTTTAGGAAGACCCGGTCACCTATCTCGAACTACAAGTCTTTGCGACGGTTGTCCGCATAACTTCTCTGTCTATCTCTTTCTATCTTCAAGTTATCACGAACAACTTTCACTTTCTTTGAAGTGATCTGCACTAACTCAGGACCTGCAGTCTCGCCTCGCAGCCTCATCCCGGCCTGCTGAGTCCTACATTTCACATACGCCTGGCAGCTTCAAATGGAGCCATCTCTATACTGGCATGATAGTTGTTGTTGTAGGCAAACTCCATCAGTGCCAAATGAGTATCCCAACTCCCCTTGAATCCCATTACACAAGCTCTCAGTATATCCTCTAACGTCTGAATGGTCCTCTCTGACTAGCCATCTTTATGAGATGAAATGTTGTGTTGAAATGTGGGCGAGTACCTAAAGCTACCTGAAAACTAGGCCAAAACCTGGATGTGAACCTAGGGTCTCGATCTGTATGGCTGGGACCCCACTTGATGTCTCCACTGTCTGCGTCCACATCTGACTAAGACACGACTTCGGAGAATCCTCTGACATTTCTTGGTAGAGAAAATGAGTAGACCGTCGATCAAATCGCTATCACCCATATAGTATCGTCTTTGCCTCTGAGGTAGTGGAAGACACGCCATGAAATCCATAGTGATCTTCTCCCATTTCCATCTTGGAATAGGAGTAATTGTATCTTACGGGCCTCGATGTACCTTCATCTGTGACGGGTTAGGCATCACAGGCGAAACATGATCCCTCGTATAGCAAATTATTAGTAATGTTCTTTCAAAGTCCTATTCATCATGGTACTACTTGGATGCATAGCATAAGCAGATGAATGTGCTTCTTCCATAATGTCTTTCTTCAGTTCGCCATACTCTGGCACACATATTCTCTGCCCTTTCACTATCATGCCATCATCCCTGATTTGAAACTTTACTTTCTTTCCTTTTTCGATATCTTCCTTAAGCAATCATACTATTGGATCACCTTAGCGCCCTACGAGATACGATCCACTAGGAGAGGTCTAACATGAAATGTGGCTAACAATGCTCCTGAATCCTCAGCCTCCAATATCAACCCTAAAGCTCTCAGATCTACCAACAGTGGAAGATAACGATCTCATGAGATAAGAAGAACTCTCACAGTCCTTTACTCGAGGCACTCTGCTTTCGAGCATTAACTTTTCTGGATGGTACTCAATAGTACAATCGTAGTCATATCCAACTCAATCCATCTTCTTTGCCTCCAAGTTTGCTCTTTACGGGTGAAAATATATTGAAGACTCCTATGATGCAGTAAAGATCACGCAGGAGCACCATATAGTAATGCCTCCCATCTTCGGGGGAAAACACGCTTGTTGCAAGCTCTAAGTCGTGTGTAGGAGTGAATTCTCCTCATGTTTCTTTAGTGCCTGAGGCATAAGCAATCCTGCAATACATTACGCATCCAAAACACAGAAAGCAAGGCCACTGTGAGACATCCTTGTAAACCACAAGCCCATCTCCCATTGAGCGAAGCTATATTGAAACTAAGTCGTCTGCCCTTCGGCTCCTCGAAACTCTGCAGCAGCATCAAGCCCAATCCGCCATGACATCTTTCCTTGTCGAAGCAGTCGGTGGGCTACTATCCTAAAGAACCCTTCAACAAACTACGTAATACTCAGCTAAACCAAAGGAAGCTTCTGACCTCGACACATTCTGGCGGTTTCGACTTACCACGGCTTATATTTTCCGAGGATCCTGCTCACCCCCCTCGGCTAGATCCATGACCTAGGAATGCCACCCTGTCAAGCCAAAACTAGCACTTGCTCTTCTTGGCATACAAGCTGCTTTGCTCCGTTAAGTGCGCAACACAATCATGGGTATGCCAATGTTCCTTTGGACTACTACCATACACTAGGATATCATCGATAAAGACTATAACAAACCTATCAATCTCAATTTGGAATACTAGGTTCATCAAATCCATAAAGTCACTGGGCATTAGTCAAACCAAAAGGCATCACCGGAAAATCATAATGCTGTAGCGTGTCTGAATGCGATCTTAGAACATATCATCTCCTACACTTTCAAGCATTGATACCAGGCCTCAAATCTATCTTGGAATTTTTCGAGACCCACAGTTTGATCGGAATAACTCATCGATCCTAGGAGTGGATGCGATTGCAGATCAGCAAAACTTGTTCATGTAATCTATACACAGTTGCAAACTCCCACACATCTTTCTTTTTTCATGAAGAGAGGCAGGAGCTCCCCATGGGAGTTATGCTAGGCCGAATGAATCCTTACTCAGCAATCTTCAGTGGGCCTTAGCTCCCTCGACTACAGGAGCCATCCTATAAGGAGGAATGGAAAATGGCTCAGTCCTTGGGATCAAATCAATGGTGAACTCCACTTCTCTATTTGGAGGTAATCCTGCAATATCATCTAGGAACTCTCTAACAACTGGAATCTCCCACTAGAGTCCCCTCCTTCCCTGTCTCACCCACATGCAGCTAGATAACCACGCCGACCCTTACGCGGCATCCTCTTGTCTTTGCCATGGTGGAGATCATCTGGGATAACTCTCTGTGTATTCCACTGAACTTACCTCCAATTTCACGGCCTATGCAACTACTTCCTTTTTATAACAATCCTAATGTGGCCTATGGCGAAGCAGGTCAATCCATATCAAGAACCACATCAAAATCCCTCATATCACAGAGACCGCAGATCGTGGAACTCTTGTCCCCTAATCAGAACTCTACTATCTCTAACTACTCTATCTAAGACTAACGAATCTCCTGCTGGAAGGGAAACTCTCATATGACCATCTAATGGTTGGGTCTCTATTTGGAAGCGATCTAAGAATGGCTTGGATGCAAATGAATGCGTGGCTCTTGGGTCCACTAAGGTATATGCATCATGATCAAGGATAGAAATAATACCAGTAACCACATCTGGAGCTGCATCTGCATCCTGCTGAGTCACAGCATAAACTCTAGCCTAAGTACGGGTCTCTGTCTGTATCCCTGGGGCACTACCTTTGCCTCTACCACGACCGCCTCTACCTGCGGCTACACTGGCCCCTCTACTTGGGAAACCTCTCGCTGAAGACCTCTAAGTTCTCATCTTTAGTCTTCAGGGTAGCTAGGTTAATTTCTTGATGTCCTCTGCACCAATCAACTGAGGACACTCCTTAATAAAATGGCCTTCCTGGCCATAGTGGAAACACCTTGTAATATATCTCTTACACTCCTCATGGTGTCGCTTTCAACACATATGACAGACGGGAGGAATACTCTAGGTGTCATTGCTGGGAACTGGGGGCCTCACTGATCCTTGACTAGAGGCAGCTCCCCGACCTGCACCTTAGTCTTTGTAACCTCTACCCTTGCTTCTCTTTTTGCTGGACTGACTAGAGCTCTGTTGAGAAGTGCCTAGTGCACTCCTCTTACTTTCCTGCCTACTCTGATACATAGTCGTAGTACTTTTCTCGACCACCAAGGCGTCCTCAAAGCTAAATCCCCACCAAATGTTATGAGGAACCATAGACAAATGAACTACGGTCAACCTTAATCCTGCCAAAAATTTAGCACGCCGGGACCTCATCACCTGAATATATGGAACCAATCGACTAGCTGCGAGAACCTCTTCTCATATAAATCTTGACATGTTCTTATAGTATAATCCCGAAGAACTCCTCCCGATCTTTAGTCCCTTGTGACTCTAAGGAAAGAATCTTTCAGTAAACTCTTACTGAAACTGGTCCCATGATATAGCATCAAGATACCTCCTATCCACGACATCCACCAATCCTTAGCCCCGTCTTCCATCAGAAAACTTAGAAGTAGGACCCTCTGATCATCTATGCAGCCCATAACTCCGTAATTCTTGTTTACTCTGTCCAACCATGACCAGGATGACTTTGGATTGCCACTGCCATCATATGGCTTGGCGCCTAACTTCTGCGCTTTCTCTATAGACCTCCCAGGCTCATGAGGAACCTCTCTAGGTAGCAGCGGTAGGGAGAATTTGAGAGTACTTATTGCTAACTTCGTGCTATAGCCACTATCGAGCAATCTCACATGCCACTTCTCTACGGTAAACAATCACACGGAAATTGGGCTCCTGCGGTGGCTCGGGTGGTCCCGACCTAACTTTCTTTGTTGGAGGTTGATTCATGGAGGCGGTAGTAGACCCAACTGCTTTCTCAACTCCCTCGGGTGCTAACGGGGCGGCAGAAAGCCTCTAGAATGGCTCTCCCTAAGGCGAGCCTCGAGACGTCCTCCTACGACAGTGGCACATTCGCAAAAATAAACTATTTAGTACTTTGAAACACTTAATATGTATGTACTTTGAATTTGAAAATGTGTGGTTGCTAGTAGTGTAAAATAGTGTAAAGAAAACTACGAGAACCAATAACACGGGTTTCTAAGACTCGACTCGATACCAACTTGACACACCCCACCCACACTAGCGGGAAGTGTCTTGAGGCCACCCCCGCAGAACCCCAGTAGATTACTTCGGCGACTAGAGAATCCTCACGAAGCGAAAGCCGTATTGCTTGTTGAAAACCTGTATAGATTTTTTTTTCTTTTCTAAACTTATGATTTTATAAAATTTCGGCAGCATAACAACTGCATACAAGACATATCCCAAAACCTATATATACAATTTACACTTTTAAAACATGGCAACCAACAACACTTCTTCAAAAGAGCCTTAGGCTCATAACATATTCATAAACCAAAACTATGTACATACATATACACAACTATACAAGTTTCAAGTATTTTCTTACAAAAGTTAGTTAATACAACACTTATACTATAAGTCAGAAGAATCCTAATATGTCTTAGCGTCGGCGTGCACATGGAAATAGTTTTTAAAGCGGAAAAGAAAATAATGAGATAAGCGAGCTGAGGCGAGTGTATGCTTTATAAAATACTTGCATTTATGAATATCTCAAAGCGCCAAAACTATCTTGTGAAGACATTTCAGAAAACGCCACTTGTTTGCTATAAAAGTTCCTCAAACTTTTCATAAAATTGCTGCTTGCTTTGCTTTAAAAGTTTCTAAAACTTTCATAAATTGCTGCTTGCTTTGCTTTGCTTTAAAAGTTTCTAAAACTTTTCATAAACTACTTGCTTGCTTTTGCTGTAAAAGTTTCTAAAATTTTCTCATAAAATGCTTACTTGCTTACTAGTGGTTGATTTTAAAACTGTATAAAAAATGCTTATGAATTAAGATCAACCACTGGAGGCCTTTCTTGTGTTGGCCTGTAGTAAACACGAGCACACAGACCTGAGCCGGTGCCGACGAAGGACCTTGTGTCACATCATCTTTTCCAGTAAAAATATAGGAATTTAGGAAGGCCTCGTGTCTCACGATCACCATACTCTAGTTAAAGAGCTAACCTATATGCCCCCAATCGTGCCACGACCTCCTCTAATATGCCGCAATGCATGACCTAAGTTCTTAGGCAGAATAAATCTAAATACAATGAAATCATCTAACTTCATCGGTACGTCTGAGAATACCTTTGACTTGTATGCCTTCTTAAACTAGGGATTTTCTTAAGGCCTGATTTATAAAAATATAATTTTTGCTTGAAATATGGTTTAACACTTTAAAACCATTGCTTGCTTAAAATATGGTTTAATAATTTAAAACCATAACATAAACAGTAAAACATTTATAACAATACAATTAGATTTAAAAATAGAGCTTAGAAACACCCATCTTTCCACACAAATAAATTATACCACTTCACAATTCTCCATCCAATTATTAATTACACATTCGATGTATTAACTCACAACACACAACACAAACTAGTTTACCATACAATTTAAAAGAATAATTAAATTTTTCAATATATAACCAAATAAGTATTCATAATATATGACTAGATTCTATACCAAGACCTTCCATAGAATGAAAAACAACTGAAATATTTTTGAAAATTATGTCCAAACTATCCACTACAATCCTAAATTTCAACCTGAAACCGTCTCCAATAGTCCGTAAATTCACTTAATCGTCAAAATAGTGCCAAAATTCCCAAAACTATAAATTCAAATTCAAAATATTGAATTGGAAATTTAATGCATCTCAATGTAGCTCCCACAAATCAAGCAATTACACGAATCTTTAGATAGAAATAATATCAACACTGGGAAGAAAATTCCTACTCCCTTGGTTTGACGAAATGCTGTTTTCTGTGCTCACTGAGCTCTCACACAATCAACTCTATCATTCAAAATCCACTGGTCCATCATAGATCCAGAGGGTCTCTTCAAAATCCCCCACCCACGCCTTCCACGTCCATCATTGTCCCTTCTTCAATTTGGTTTGTTTTTGGTTGTTTTATTGGCATTTATTTGATATAAACCCATTGCCTCCATTCAGCTCACTTCACCCTTCCAAAAAACACCTTATTCTCTAATCATTCTATCATGTCTCATCCATCCCTAGTCAGTCCCCATCCCAGATCTTCAGTGTCCCAGTCCTCAGTCACCCATCACTACACTCAGAAACTGCAAAAATAGTCCTGACCTAATTAAATCAATTTTTATCACTAGATTTACAAGACTAATTAATCTGATGAATCCAAGCTTCACATCTAGATCTAGAGAATTTCAAAGCCCCCAACTGATTCATTGGTCTATTATTATTATTGTTTTTAACCACTGAAAGTTAAAGCATGTCATGTTTCAATCCCACTTCTCCATTCATAAAACAACTATTCTTTTTGAAAACTTTAAAATTATCCAAAACGAACTTCAAAATACTACTATATATTAACCACTAGTTTGGGTCTCATGGAGAGAGGACCCAATGTTACATATACCACAATCTCCAGACTGCAAGTCATAATTTTTAATTTCCTTTAAATGTAAAATATAAATTCTGTTATAGTTTCATTATTATTTTGTGATGTTATTTTATTTTTCCAAAATGGAATCCAAAAGAGCAACTGTTATATTTAATTATGTTAAAATTCGTACTTCAGTGAGAAGAACATATTTTTTAATATTTGATTTGTTTTATAAAATTCTAAAGAAATCAACATAATCACACAGCTGGAACTGTATACTATACCACTGACATATTTGTATTGAAAGTTGTTATCAATGAAATAAATTTGACTAATAAATAAAACAATTTGTTGTCATTGTTTTTCATTTATTCTAAATTTTTCTTTCTGCTTTTCATATATTTCTTCCAAACTATTTTGGGAAACCAATAGTAAGTCATAATATTTTTTTAAATTTTATAAATATGAGGAAGTTATATTACGTTTGAAGTTTGAACAGCTTTTTGAAACCATTCTGTGAATCGGCCCTTTAAAAAATCATAAAAACACAATTTTTATTTTGAACTTTTTTGCCTTACTCTCGTATTTTCTCTGTTACTCACAGTTTTTTCATAATATAAAAATATAATCAAAACCATGTTTTTTTTATGTTTGTTTTCAAACAAAACGCCAAAAAAAAGAAATTCCAAGTTTATAATCTTTATTTTTTGCAGAAAATAGAATAATAAAATAAAATAAATATATCATTAAACCCATAATATAAATTATGAAACTCTTCGAATCCAGATTTATGAGGTAATAGAGAACAGAATTTTAGTCAAAATTGAATTTTTCTAGATCTTAATAATTAAACTGACTCTCATCATGAATGGTGGTCTGCTAAATTAATATCGATCAAATTACAATTTCAAATAGATTCAAAATGCAATTTTTCATATCGGTAGACGGTGAGATCAATAATTGATGGAGTGAACTAACAGGTCACGTAATAAGTAAAGATAGTTTCAAACAAATGCCGTTTTAACCTAAAGACAAACATAATTGGTGGGATGTGAAATCCCAAAGCAGTGATAAGGACGCGGAACCCAAAGAAACACTTAGAAAGTGACACTCAAAAGTGAGAGGTCATCCACTCATCCACCTCAACTGAACCCTGGCCGGGTATGAAAAAGATAGCAAGTTAAGGTTAGAGAGAGAGAGGTCAATTCTCTCTCTGATTCTTCACAATCTGGTCTCAACAAATCCCTACAGACAAGAGGGCAAGAACCCCATTGTGGCACTGATGGTACCAGATCAGAAAGCCACACACCCATATAGGGTCTTCTTCCACTTACAATTTGTCTAAAAGCCAAGAAAATTGTTTGTTTGACAGAGGCCTAAATGGCCATACACTTTATTCAAGGCTAACTGGTCTGACGAGGGGTCGCCCTGATGTACCTAAGCTCAGCTGGACCACCCTGAAATAATTAGTCATTGAATCAATTCATCCATAAATTAGTTTGTAATTCATGTTTAAAGAGTAGCACAAAGTTATTCGTGGAAGACATAAATTGGTTATCGCCATCGATACCAACATGATGCAGAATTCAGGCGGAACACGCTCGTAAGAATTAATATATGAATTGGCACCACGATTCATGCACACACATCTTCACGCACGTGGCACGGTTGTTCCGACTCATTGAACGCATTAGCTCTGATTTGACCATCACCAATAACCATCTACGGTCGTGATGCAATTCCACGTAAAGCGCAAAGAAAGCGTAGTCGTTAACTCTATGAAAGCCTGAAATTAAAAGAGAGACCGCTGTTATTTGAAAGTTCAGAGGATGGACCGCAGATCATTCTAAAGTTTGTAGTGTGTGAGACCCGCGATATGGAGTCAAAAGTCTGCCACCAAAGAAACACACATGGTCGGTTATCACTTAGACTTCAAGTCGGGTGACAGATGATCGACGCTGGACAGCCTACCCACTGAACTCGTATCGGGTGTCGTGATCACAAAGGTCTTGTATATACACAGGTTACTAGTATACTATCAACCCATATGTTCTGCAAGAGTGGAGCTCAAGAGGACTGGAGGTGGAAGAAGACATCTCATAATGATACATAAACATTCCATGTGGTGGCTAAAATTGCATGGAATGGATTATTAATAATATGTATTTAGTGGGGAGTAATCCATGCGATAACGTCCACTAGGTATTTCACCATCGGGAATAACCATTTCAGGCACCAAGGTATGTCTAGGACGGACCAACCAAAGGCCTAGCTAAAAGAAATGGCAGATTCATCTATATTATAAAAATTGTAAAAATACAGAAAACCCATTTTGGTACTTGTAAATTAAAAAACAAATTGTAAATAATTTTTGTGGCAATATATACATTTGGTGATTCCAAGGATTCAAATACTCCTGTGGTAAATAAGGCAAATTGCTGGTTTTAAGAGTTTAACAAAAAAAAAATGCATGACCAAATCAGGGCCACGCCCATTTTTTCAATACAACACAATAGTGGTTGATTAAAAATCAAATATATATTTGCCCCGCTTATAAAGGGTGTTTAAGAACTTTGTAAATTAATCACTTTAATAACCAATTGATACATTGAGGTCCCATTTATAATGATCAAGTATTTTAAAATATTATTAGTTTTCAGGACAAATAATTGGGTCATTCTAATCTGATTCAAACACTATGAACTCGAGTCTAATTCAAGATCCATGATTCAAACAAAGAAAGAAATTTAAGAGTTTCGTAAAATGTTGAGATGTGAAGATCAAGAAAGTTTTTATATACATAAAAATTCATAACCTCAAATTTATGTTTATTTAATTTATGCAAAGTTTGCCAATTTTTCAACTCATAATTTTCGTGACGTTGAGAATTTAACACCGCCTCTGCACCAGTCGTTGATTGCTTTTAACTGTTGTTTGGTTTTAAAGGAACTGTTCTAATGTAATTGGTCTTATACATTTTTGCATTTCCTTATATCGAGCAATCTTATATTCAGGCCTCTAATAAATCAATTAACTTTCACCCATCAATTAATAATAAAATTTAAAATAAGCCTTCCACTAATCGTTTGTGATTTTCTCCCTTCATTTTCTTATTTTGGTAATAAACAATCTCTTGATGATGACAAATCATGATGATCGCTAAAACCCCCCATCCTAAAGGAAGGCCACTCAAAAGTTAGTTTAGATGTTTATGTTCATAAAGTTTGGGTATGTGCTATGGTATTGTGTGTTCTTCACCTGAAGCAACCCCAGTATGCCTCCTAACGGCTTGGCAAGTTTTTGAGTTCATGATATCATCAACAGGGATCCACTGATGTCAATTAGTTATTCCTATTAGTTTTAGAGGTGTTCTCACTGCTGATACTTCTATTTGTGGTTTAGTCTTAAAGTTAAATGAAGATCCCATCGGAAGTGATCATATGTCATGCCTCAACGCGAGAAAGACCCCAGGATGTTCAAGAACTTAACCCAAGCCCAAACTCAGACTTCAAGGAGTTTTCTTTAACTTTATTTTAAATTGTTTATGCTTAAACCTAACCTCACACACCGCTACAAACTAAAAACTAAAGAGTAAACAATTATTTTGAACTAATGACTCTTCACAAAGAAACCCTTCCTCGTGTCTTAATCTTAGAGTCACTCATATTAGCTTAACATTTAGGTAAATCCCAAGATATAAATTTGCTGATTCCAACAACCACTGGGCCAACTGACCAATACGCCATGGCTGGATGGTGCCCCAGTAAGGAAGAGAGTTGAAACTGTGATCCAGTTGACCATGCTGGTGACTCTCATTTCTTTATTTATCAATTTTCTCCCCACTTAAACACCTGTGGAGCTGGAAAATTTCCTACTATGGACCAAGTTTCCCACATTTAAAGAACTTTAAACCTTTGTGTAGTCTTGCTTTGCTGGCTTCTTTGCTTACAGTCTATAAATGATGTGAATGTAAACAATGCTGCATTGAAAGGCTAAGAAGCTTCGAAGCTGAACAAGGTGAACCACTCTACACACTAACCCATGGAGAATCCTCACCAAGATGCAGAGCCAAATAGTTCAAAGGGAGTCTGGTATCGCTACAGTCAATGAGGGACGCATAAGACCCACCACAGGAAAACTTATTATAAATTTCTAGATGTATAGTGAGGGCCTATCTGTTCCATTCTGACTTTTTCACATGAAACAAATCCATGCTGGCCACATCCTGGATTTATAAAGTTTACACAAATTTAAAGATAGGTGCAATCATTATGGAGATGTCGAAGCCTCAAAGCTTCCATTAATCTCAAAGACAAAGCCAAATGGCTAATCACATACAAGGACCATCGTGAATTATGTACGCAGTAATTTTTGAAGAAGTCTTTCAAAATATAATACCAACAATTTGAAGAGGCAATCCAACACCTTTGTTCATGATAAAGAGAAATATCGCGCTGGAAGGTATCTTGAAACCATCAATGGGCGCCCACACCGTTTCATACGGAAAGGTCAACCATTTGGTGATGAACGTCCCCGTCCATTAAAAAACAACTCGAGAACATAAAGATGGTATCTCCTCAGAAGAACCCCATTTAGCCATGAACTCCCAATTATAATAAACTCCAAGGGATGGGATGAGTCGAACCCAAGGGAGGTAGAGAGAATTAAACAGTAAACCCAAGGGGATGCATTTATTCACTGTCAGAGGATGTGGAAATGAAAGCCAAGCTATCTTCGACTAACAAAGAGCTAGAATGCCAAATCAAAGACGTAGATACAAAAAAGAACCCAAACGCCAGACTTCCAACTGCTGCATCTGCCAATCCACTAATACCATAAGAGATCACTATTCAATTGCTCCCCATGGATGGATAAGAGCAAAAACATAGGATCAAAGAAAATCTAACAAACTGGCATGGAATACCATAACCAAATTAGACTATCCTACTTATCATAACAAAACCCCAGCTATACTCCCACAAAGTTCACAAGAAGAACAAACCCCGATTAGCAAATTCCAAAGCATTAACCCATTATTATGTGTTTTTATGCTTTTCAAAACAATCACCCACCAACCCACCACACACAAGTCCCCAGATCTCACCCATCTATTTAGTGCTACATACTAGTTTCTGCAGTTTATCTATTTCTCAATATTATTGACATCCAAACATAAAGAATTGAAACAACTCAATATATAGATCACAGAATCTAGAAAAAGAAGAGCATAAAATAGAAGAATAAGAAAGAAAAGAGATGCTGAATAGTTTGTAGACAGAGGAATGTGAGTTTGACGTAGAATATGACTGCGATACAAGCTGCAGACAACAAAGTTGAATGCAGAGTACAAAAATCAAAATTTCAGTACAACGCTGAATAATAAACTCCTCGCCATACTAGCTAACGCATACAAAAGTTCTTGAATTTCGTTAGGCCTTAGCTTCGTTGAACAATAATCAACTATAAATAAAATCTCCTCAGCTGTAGCTTCGTCAACCATCTCAGAAAGTTTATTTTCACCATTTGTCCTGCTAAAATCATGTTTTAGTAGCTGGCAGTCACACATTTCTACGGGCTATATGTCAAATCTGCGCTTTTTGTGTCCCAATTTCAATTCTTTCTCAAAGAAATATTGTCGCCACATCTTTTCCTTCTTCCGTTTCTCCTTCATTTATGTCAACACCTCTCAGGAAGACAACTCGAGGATAAGTTTGTTAGACCCCTTCCTCCCAAAGAAGAAAATACCCAAGAATGCCAGTTGAAAATATCACCACAGTCATTTAGCATTTATGCTCTTCTAACGCTTCAGATCCATCTTTCTAGTCAATCATCGGATGGCTAGTGGCCAAGAATAAAAAGTTTGATGAACATGGAGCTGATTATCCATCGGCCCATTCATAATGTTGAAGTCCCCAGAACAGATCCTGTAATAGAGCAGCTTTGACCGTTGGAAACATATAAAAGAACAAATGCCAAAGAGTGATAAAGAAACATTTTGGGAAACAGGTTTAATGTCATATAAGAAGATCCAAAACGTGGAAATGATCATGGTATGTCTCAACGCAAGCAGAAAGATCTGATATGATGTTGAGTCAAGTCAAAACCAAATCCCGGTTCAGATTCTATGTCTGAGATTTTTGCCTTTATTTGTTTTCTTCCGCCAGAAACCACTGTCCAATTCACGATCACCAATTTAATCCAAAACAATCCACTGGTTTTGAGTTCAACAAATCATTTATACGTTGAAAAACTGTATCCCAGTTCGGTTCCTGAGGGACCTATCGTTCAGAAGAGTTTCATCACGCAGCAGAGGGAACATAGTTACAATTTCATGATTTCCTGTGATCACCAAAAAAAAAAAACAAAACAAACGTTTGTTTATTTTATTTTATTTTTTTATTTAAAATAGTTTTTTTATATATAAAAAATAAATTTGTCTCAAAAAAAAAAAATTTGTTATTGTTTTTATTTTGATTTTTATTATTATTTTATTATTTTATTTATTAATTATTTTATTTGATTTTTCTCAAAAAAAAAAAAAAACCAAAATTTTCGTTATTAGACATAGCTTGTGTTTTCTCAATAAACATATTTAAATTTTCGCTATGTCACTTTTCGTTTGCTTAGCGAATTTCTCACGGTTAGCTTAAAAATACTTAGCATAGCTTAAAATTATTCGCTAGCCCCATTTTTTGCTCTCCAAATTTTGAGTTTCGCCATAACTTTTTCATCCGAACCCGTTTTGTATGCTTCGTACCGCTGAAAGCTAGAGAGTGTAGAATACAAATATGGCCAGAAAGAACATTTTTAAGATTATTATGAAAGTGTAATTTTAAAAAATGTCTAACTGGTCACTTTTTCCTTTCCTTAACTCATATTTTGAAGCCCAAACGGAGTGAATAAAAGTACAGTCGATGGAAAGTTTGCGAAGTCTCATATCCAGCAATGATCACATCTCATCAGCAGAGGTAACACTTCCTTCTCTAATTTTCAATCCAAGCCCCATTTCGACACCGAGATGTTTCGGGCCTGGGGAGAGCTACTTTAAGGAAGTTTGCTTTTGTATTTATGTTTTGTTATTATTTCAGGTAAAGCCCATTTTGTGATGTTCAAGGGTTTGTCAGGGTTCCTCTATAAAGTCGTTATACCATATAGCTTACTTTTTTCAATTTAACCCGTTTTGCAACCAAAATTTCTTGTGTTTTCGTTTAGCTCCTCATAGTTTGAAAATTGAAAATTTGTCCAATTCCTATTGATGTTAGATCTGCCCATACCAATTGAGTAGATGACGCTGAATTCTACCGCTTCAACATTTTTCTTCCACCTTAGCTAACCACACACGAGCCATTAGGTTTCAATGATGCTGAAAACTGCGCAACCTCCTTTACTTTCGCATAACCTACCCAGTTTCATCGACCGCCTTTTACAAAGTTAAGGACCCATGTGGAAAGAAGGCCACGCGTCGAAAAAAAAAAAAATAAAAGAAAAGAGAAAAGAAAAGAAAAAGAATAAATATTGCAATGTTTTTGCCTTGAAAACCCGAGCACGGTCCGAGGGGTATGGCGTAAAGTTTTAAAGCCCTGCGTTCTAAACCTTTCATCAAGGGGAGCCACCGACTTAGTGTCGCACATGGGTGGATAGGTGGAGTCAGCAAGTTGTGTGTCGGAGTTCGAAATCATTCAACCGGTGAAACCCGGCGAGTTAGCGGTCGGAAGATCTTTCATGACTTGGTGCCCTAAGCCTTAATTGTCGGGAGTCATCTAGATCCCCTCGCACTCCGGACTTTGGTGAGGTCGACCTCAAAGATTGCACCCTACAACACAAAAAGAATTATGGAATAAGAAGTGGGTCCTCGATGATAGGGCCGGTATCATGCTAGGTCGTGGTAGTAGCTAGGTCGCAGGAGAGTGCGCTTGACGCTTATTGTCGAAACATCAAACAAAACATCTTAGACGGTGGAAGTTTCTGGCTGATTCACCAAGAAGGAGGCTCTTTTGATACTCAATTTTCATGGCATTCATTCTCATGACGCTTATCGACACCGCTTGATGATTTTACTTAGGAGTTAGCATTACTCATCCACAACCTTTCGAAATATACTCAGTGGAACGCATTACATCGTTTTTGTACTCACTCTTTTCTTTCATCGCTAAGGGACTAGCAATGTAGGTCGGGGGTGTGATTAGTACCAAAAAGTGCTATTAACCCTATTTATTAAGTAGGTTTGAGTGCTTTTTTTGTATACTAATCATTCTAATTAACCCAATTAATATTAAGGTCCCTGAGTGGATTCTATTTGACGCATTTTGTGGCAATTTTTATAGTTTTCGGGAGCTAATCATGCCAACATTGTTGATTCTATCCAAACATGAAGAATTCGAGTCAAACTCAACATAATGTATCATGAGACCAGAGAAAAGAAGAGCATAAACAGAAGAAATAAGCAGCGTTACAGACGCCGGAAGTGTGTCACAGGATGCAGAACGCAAACTGTGTGACGGGGAACGCGAATTCGATATACGCTGCCGCAGCATGTTGAAGTTACCATAACAGCAAAATTAAAATTTTCTGCTATGCACAAATTTTCTTGCTAGCCACCGCCAGTTTAGCCGAATTACCTGCGGCATAGCTTAAAAAATTTGAATGATGCAGCTTGGTAGTTGGCTATGCTTAATAAATTCACCGCATAAATAAAATCACCCCCTCAGAAAGCTTTTGGTTCAAACGACTGCTTTTGTATTTTTACCATTTTGTCCCTATTGTAATCATGTATTTTAGGTATTTTTGGTATTTCAATATCATTTTTGTTGGCTATATAAGCCAATCCTTATAGCTTTTTGTGCACCCCTTAACTCTTAATCTTCGCATTACTACTGCAGCCTTTTCATTTCAAGTTTCCTCTTCTCTCTCCTCTTTCTTATTTTTTCTGATACAAAACACTCCTCCGAGGATGACAACCGTAGGATGTTTAAGTTTAGGACCTCTTCCTCCTTGAAGAGAGGCCACTGGCAGGAATGCTTGAAGGTAAAAAATACCGTCCTCATGTTTTTCACGCAAAGCATTTGTTCTCTTACCTGCCTCTCAGATCTCACTTTTTAGGTTTGAATCACTCGGGTGGATGTACCCCCGAGTGGCCGCACTCCTGGCAAGTTTTCAAAGGTTCATGGGATGCTTACTATTAGGATCCACCGATGCCCATTTAGTTGTCATTTATGAGCTCCCGTTGTGTTAGATCCCGTTGATGGTTTTAATCTGCTTGAAACATAACAAATGTTATATAGTTAGAAGCAAATGATTTTGGTTTAGCTTTTAATGTCATATGAAGATCCGGTTCGGGAAATGATTATATGTCATGTTCCCCAATGCGAGGAAAAAGACCCGAGGACATGTTAGTTGCCTTAAAACCCTAAACCAGTGGCCCGAGACTTCAAGGGGTTCTATTTTACTTTTTATTTTATTTCTTTCCAGTTTGCAAACCACCAACCCATCAAGTTATCACCACCCTGGGTAACCAAAAACAAAATTTACCATTTTTTGACTTCACTCAAATCATTTGTAAATGAAGAAAACCCATCCCCCTATGTTCGACTTCATTTAGACCAATTATACCGCTAAAGAGTCGACTACCATAGCAGGAGTGAATATAGATACAAATTCTTGTTGATTCCCACCACCCCTATCGTAAGCAATAATCAACAACCCCCACCCACTACTCCTCGTAGAGCAAGCTATCAGGAATTTTGAGCAAGGTAGGTCACTTCATGGAAGAACGTAAGACGCTGAATGCTGGGACCAATAATGCAAAATCTAAACGCCGGAATTCTTAACAAAAAAATAGATGACCTGCAAGATCGCCTAAAAGTTGACTAACCAGGCCAGGTGAAGAAGAGGGAAAATTTTCCTTCTGACACAAACCAAACCCTAGATTACATGAAGCGAGCTCCTCCAAGGACTCGAATTCCAATTGAATGCAGGTCAAGGCAATCATCACACCGAGGAGTGGCAAAGAGCTTATAAAGCCATCACCTGAAGGCACAATCTGGTGGTAAATAGTCACTTGAGACTAACCTGAGAGGAAAGATCAAGGTGATCTGCTGAGAAAACAAGGTCATCCCACCTTTCCTCATATGCATTAAAAACTAAAAAGAAGGTTATTAACTCAGTTGAAATTTTAGAAGTGTTAAGGCAGTAGCGCTCAACATTCCCTACTTATGATCAGCAAGTTCCCACCTATAAAATTTTTAAAGGACTTCAGGCACGCTGAAAGAGGCTAAATGTCAACAGCGAAAGCCTTCTCCGACCGAATAAAGTCGGGCTATTTATCCAATGCAAGTGACCGTGTTGAAATATAAAGATTCGGTCGTCCGACTGGTCTTCGCTAATATAAAGAGGCACTTGCGTGGAGAAAGTTAATCATGGATCTCGTGAAGCGGTGAATCTCCTCCTGTCTTGGACACAGCGTATTAGCTGGGGAAGCAAGCTCACCTCCATCGTGGTTAACTGCCTTCTTCGCCGATAAGTCAATCAAAATACCGAAGGAGACAAGTGGAAGATGTCCTCGCATGGCTAAAGTGGACAAGTTCTACTATCCAAGCAGGATTTTGTTGTAATTTGATGTATTAACCAAAGAACAAAGAGCCACTATGTACTCCATCATTCGGGAAAGACCATTCGCCACCTCTTAATGCGCAATTAGCACAGTAAAAGTAAATGGTGTCATGCAACTCACCTCTAAACATGACCTCAGAGCTCTACATACCTTCCACCTTATAAAAGCACATGCAATCGCGAAAGATGTCCCGTAATAGCATCATTGACACCATCCTCGAGGAACACCAATAGGTATAGATATTATACTAAATGAAGAGTTGACTAAGTGCTGCAAGAGTACAGAAGCTGGGACACAACATGCAGTGAAAATCGAGAAGAAAACATACACTCTTGCCAAGCAGGTAATCAGAGAGAAATCGTTGAGCCCCGTAAAACAGAGCGCCCAAGCCCTTGCCTCTGTGGAGTCAAAGATGCTTATTTGGAAGACCATGAGCTAATGTCCAATGGTCATTTCAAATTTTTGCTCAAGACCCGCACGTAAGTGGTAGCCTCTCGCCGCAAGCCCCCGCCCGTAACAAAGCCAAACCCTGCGTGGAAAATTACTCCCCGACATTTGAAGGGTACAGCCCAATAGTATGCACCTACCACATCTACTTAGGAAAGAGGAGGCAAAGTCGTCAGGCAACCACAAGAAGGTCGAACCCACATATGCAAGAATTGGTTAGAGCAGATGTCTTAAAGTTGGTGCAAGCTGGCATCATATACCCCATATCAAACAACACCTGGGTAAGTCCAACCCGTGTAAGGCCTAAGAAATCGCGGTAACCACAAAGGCACAATGAAAAGCGAGAGATACCCACTGCCTCATCACGATTTTGAGGTATGCATTGATTATTATCGGTTGCTAATGAAGTAACACTCCGAAGATCACTTCCTCTTCCATTCATGGATCAACCGGCTTGAGAGGATTTCGCTACCCTTTTTATTGTTTCTCGGATGCATATTCAGATATTTCCAAATTGAGATTGTCATGGTAACGCGAAAAGATTAACTTCACGATGCCCATTTGGCATGTAATTTATTACGTATGATGCTCCTTGGCCTTTGTAATGCCCCCGCCACATTTCAACGATGTATGCTCTCGCATTTTTAAAGAGAACTGCAGAGCGCATTATGGAGGCCAGTGATCTATATTACGCTTCTTATGGAGGGAGCTTTGAGGAGTGCCTAATCAACCTAAACCTGCCCCGCACAGTACAGAGAAACCCCAGTACCGAACCGGGAGAAATGTCATTTTATGGTCACCAGGCATAAGTATTTGGTCATACCATTCTCAGAGAGCGAAATTGAGCGACAAAGCAAATCGATTTGATTTCAAAACGTTCACCCCTCCCCACAAAATGCTAACACCAGAGGTACCTTTGGCATGCGTTTATAGCGTCATGGCAGACTTCTCAAAATTAAGCTACCTTTATAAGCTTCTAGAAAAAGATGCTAAGTTTCAAATGGGAGATTCTGCACTGCCAACAAAGGCTCAAGAGCTCACAAGGCTTATTTAAACCACTCCGCACCAATAGCAAGGGCCCCTAACCGGCGCTGTCTTTTCGAGATTATGCGATGCAAGTGACTGTTTCCTGAGCAGCCCCACTTAGAGCGTAGGGGAAACATTACAGGCTGATTTTGCTGAAAAACATTGAATGAAGCCAGAGGAATTACACTACCAGAAAGAATTGTTGGCGTGGTTTATGCACCGAATGATTTTGTGCTTATTTGATAGGGGCAGATATAATTATCTTCACAGATCATTCATCTTTGAAATATCTGCTCACTAAGAAAAATGACAAGGCTAGGCTTATCAGGTGGGTCCTCTTGCATAGAATTCAACTTTCTTGATTCGGGATAAGAAAGGGTAGAAAATGTTGTTCTTGATCCTCTCAGAAACTAACCATAGCCATGACACAGTAACCCTCGATCTATAAAATTCCCGGAGTCTCTACTCACTGTGGGCAGTGCTCCCTGGTACGCCCACATTGCCAACTTTTGAATGTGAGGAGTTACCAGCAAAGCGAAGACACGGGACGAAGTTCTTCCATCTGAAGTCACTCCTACCCATTAGGAAGAACCATATTTCTTGAAATATTGTCTTGATCAAATAATCGAGAAAATGTGTGCGGGAAGAGAACAACCAGGAGATACTCAATAACGCCATGACGGTGCTTGTGGATCATTCGCTTCGAGCAATGATAAGAAGATTATTGCGAGGCAGGTTTCTATTGGCCATCTTTGTTTAAGGATGCCTATACCATATCTGGCAGATGACAAGGCGAAGGTTGAGGAAAAATCTCTCGTAGTCATATGAGTACTTGAATCCTAATACGGTTGTTGAGTTATTTGACATTTGGGGCATCGACTTTATGGGACCATTTCCTACTTCCTTCGGATATAATTACATCCTCGTGGGAGTTGGCTGTGTCAAAGTAGGTGGAAACGATTACCATGTAAACGGCGAGACCCGCAGGAGCGTAGAAATTCTTAAAGGAGAACATTTTCTCAGTTCGGATTCAAGCCATAATCAGTGATGGAGTTCACATTTATCTGACAAACCTTTTGAGAATCTATCAAGTATGGTGTATCAAGCACAAGTATTACACCATATCATCCTCAAACTAGTGGCAGTGAGCCTTGGCAATCGAACTATATTGATGAAAGTGGTGAACTCGAATAGGAAGGATTGGTCTCTCTAACTTGGATTCCTTGTGGGCATACAGAACAACATACAAGACCATCCTTGGAATGTCCCCTATCCCTAGTTTATGGCAAAGGCATGCCACTATGAGTGGAAATTGAATATAAGGCGTGGTGGAGTAATTAAAGAATTGAATGATAAGACGTAGGAGTGGCCTTAAAAGACTCCTTGATCTCGATGAGTTAGAGGAGCTTAAGAATGGCCTTTACTTCAATTCAAAAATTGCGAAAGGACAAATTAAAGAATTGGCATGATCGGCTCATAACCGGGAAGGAGGCAGCCCGGGGGACCAAGTCTGCTACATGACTCTAAACTCCACCTTTTTAAGGAAGCTCAAATCGAGATGGATTGGACCATTCATCGTTCATCAAGCATACCCGATGGTTCCAGTGGAACCTGCTCAATCCAAATGATAAAAGAGTGTTAGAGTCAATGGGCCAAAGTGAAATACATGTTGCGTGTTGTAGATAGGGAGGAGATTCTCCTCTTCGACCCTCCATGAGACCCTCAGGCTACAAATTTGGGAGTAGCTTCTGCAGTATCTCAGAAGCCACTAATTTAATTGCTTAGTCTTGTTTAAGTTTAAGTTTTGTTAATAATCTTATTGTGATCAGTCGGTTGACTTGTTTTTCTTTATGTACTAGCGATGTCGACCCTTCCTCGCGAGCTCGGCTATCAGTGAGGATTATTCATCAACCCGGCCCGAGAGAATTGCATTCCTCAGCTAACTCCGACCTACACCCCATTGCAGATGATGGCATACTTGGTTGGGGGAGAGTTAGTATTAGTGAGATTCATCTTGCTAATTAAGTTTTCTTGTACCACATGTCGGCCAAAGCCCATTTTGTATATTTAGGAAACACATTGTTTACTTCTTTTAGAAAAATTTAGAAAATTTTATGAAGTACACCTTTATATATATAATACAACTCTATTTTTTCTACACTTTTTGCAAATCATTTTTGTGGATTACACCCTTTCCGCAAGTTGAAAAGTTGAAGCCTTTGTATGCACCATCAATACTAGAGAATAGTTTCAGCCACGCCCAGTTAGGTTGTTGGTCGATTATGAATACAGTAATCCAACCCTTGTCTTCCACCATTATCTAGCCACACACACGGTGCACATCAACTTTCATCCATAAGTTTGTGAAGGCTATGAACCCCACTTTACTTTGTAAAAGCAGGCCTTGGGCCGTTAAGTAGCCACATAATGGGGTTAGAGTTCCCCGAGAATGAAGGCGATATGTCTTCCAAAGAAGAAGAAAACGAAAAGAAAAAGAAAAGAGTATAGAAAAGTCGTGATGCTTTGCCTTGAAACGACACGGTCCAGAGAGGAGTCTACGATGAAAGCCTTCAAAACTGGTGCCACTAAACCCGGCGGTTGGGAGCCTTGAGCCTAATGCTATTCATGGGTGGATGGGTGGAGTTTTAGCGAGTTGTAGTCTTTGATTCTGAAATCATTTAAAGTCAGGGGTGAAACACCTGTAGAGTTTGTGGTCGAAGAAGATCTTTGAGCAGAAGTCACTAAACCTTAGTTGGTTAGGGAGTCATGTCGGTGGATCCCGATTCTACGGACTTTTGATGAAGTCGAGTTCTACGACGTGCACCTTCTGATACAATAGAAGTGTGAAATAAGAGTGGAGTGGGTCTATTTAAGGTTGGTCGGCAATCTAAGGCCTTGGCATTAAGCTTGGTTTAAGGGGGAGGACGACAGCGACATTGGTAAAAGCGATCCACTAAAACGATTTTGAGTACCAGGTCGGTGATTTCCTTGGAATAGACACTACCACAGAAACATTCTGTGTGGCATTTATTCTCCCAAGCTAGTTTTGTCTGAGTCCCAATTTTCATCTTTTGAAGGTAAGACGGCTTTTATACACACTTTTTGAAAAAAACAATCCCTTTTGCATACCATATAGCTGCGTGATCTTCCTTCTTATCATTGCTAAAGGGACTAGCAGTAATGTCGGTTAAGAGGAGGGTTAGTACCCCTGAATAGTGCTATTTTAAGCCTGTTTATAGCGGGTTTTAAGCACTTTTTGTGTACTGTCAAACTTAATAACTCAATTGATACATTGAGGTCAAACACATCTTGATCATTTGTAGCTCTATTATTGTAGTTTTGCGGAATGAATACCTCATTATCTTCAATCAGATTCAAACCACGATGAACTTGAAGTAGATTCGAAGATGCATGATCAAACTTGGAGAAATTTAGAGCGAGAATGCTGGAGGGCGGGAAGGATCGGTGAAAGTTTTGCGGGGTTGAAAATTGCGGCACTGTAATTCAACGGAGTGCGAGAAATTTATAACACTACTCAGCCTCTTGTGTATTTGCTTTTGACTCGGCTTTTGTTTGAAGCTTTGTACAACACACCTTAATGTAATTTGGTTCCTTTCCGTTTGTAATTTCATATGCGAGCACCTATAAACTCGATCTTGTAAATCAATCAACTTTGCTCGTGATCGGTCGATAAAAGGGTGGCATGAAGCTTCCTGCTCCCTCGGCCCAGGTTTGTGATTTTCTCTCCCTACTCCTTCATTTTCTTGCATTTTTCTTGGTAGCAAACACCTTGATGATGTGATCAAGGGATGATTGAGCTAAAACCCTCATCCTTGAAGAGGAAGGCCCTTTAGGTGTTAGTTTTTTGAGATAGGTATGTTCTCATCTCTTTCATGTATCTGATTATGGGTATTTGTCTGCTTCTCACATGGGTTAAATCTCTTGACATGCTCTCCTGGCGATGTATTTGGCAAGAAGCTTTTGAGTTGATGGATCTTGTCACTATATCCATTGATGCCCTGGCCTAGTTGTCTCCTATTGATTCTTGAAGGGTAGGTTTACAGGAGGTGTGTTCTCTATCGTTTGGGAACATTTATGTCATTAAAATGCCATCTTTAAGAAAACTTTTTAGGGTTTAGGTTTTAAAGGTAAATGAAGATCCCCCAGGTTCGAGAGAGTGACTATGTGTATACAATGCAGAGAAAAGACCAGGGACATGTCGGTTAACTTAGGATGCCAAGCCGATGGCTCGGGAGCCAGGAGTTCTCTTTAACTTTTATTTCAATTTGTTTGATTTTGTAATCTCACACACACACATTTTGCTAAATCAAAATCCAAGAGTAAACACCATTTTCAATCCAACATAAATCTTCTCTCAGAAAAACATCATATTGACCTTAGAGCCACTATCTTTTGTGCTTTTTGCTCGTCAGTAGTAGGAATCCTATGATATAAATTTTGTTGATTCCGAACACTTACTTAGCCTAAACGAATCAGTGGTGTCGTGATAGGGATGGCTGAGTGTGTGTAGAGGTGGAGTGCGCATCTGTAGCAGACGAGGAAACGGCTAACGTGCGTGATGGCTCGGCCTTGCGAATGATATTTGAAACGCGGCGGATTTCACTTTGCGAGCTGCGGCGCAAATTTTGTGTCCGCGACATGGTTGAAGTGGAGCGAGGCTGGTCTGGAAATCGCGACACTGATTTAGATGTCGCTGACCGGGCGCCGTTAAGTGTCGCGACATGGACTTTGTGTTTGCGGCCACGAAGGCGCATGGAGAGCGATGCATTTGCGACCGCGATTTTTGGTGTCATTGCGGCCTTTGGTGTCGCCAACCACGAAAACGCATGGAAATTTGAAGTCTGTTCGCGACCACGAGTTTTGGTGTCGCGACATGAACGAGCATTTCGGTGTCGCGACACAAATTTTAGTGCCGCGACATGGAAGAGTTGTTGGCGGGTGTCGCGACACGAGGAGTTTAGGTGGAGTAGCGGGGCCAGGCAGTGTTCGCGACAAGGTTGGCCGGGTGTAAGCTGCCAGAGTGGGCCATTTGGGTGTGAGACCACGATTTTGGTCCACTGACGGGAAGCGACATAAACATCTCGGAGTTGGGTAGCGACACAGGTTCCTGGTGTCGCGACGGGCACTAGGCTTTTGGCAGTGTTACGACTTGGCACGCTCCTAACGCCCAGTGACCAGTGCTGCGGCCGCAGTAATGCGCGCACTACGCATGCCTCGGCCCCTTTCTGAGTCTGTCCCGACCCGTCGCTACCAGTGCACTATTTGGAGTCCTTTGTTGGGATAGCTGTTCCTTAGTCACTATTCAAAAAAAAAATGACCCCCAGGATTTGGGGCACCATAAAATTAATTCATAAGATGAAAGAAATATTATTATAAATTAAAAATACTTAATGTATGAAATGAAAATAAATTATAGAAATAATGAATAAATGTGTTATGATTAATGACACATTAATGAAATCTGAAACAAAAAAACACGGTGCGTGGAAATTTATAACACCTAAAAAATTCAATTTTTGAAAAAAAGGGAAAATGATATTTTCTATAATAATAGTACAGGTTGAAAATACAGAATTTTCTAGATCTCGGATGACAAAGCGGACTTCTTAGTTGGAATCGTCTCCACTGAAATCTAGTTACTGGTCAATTTAAATGGGACCATGAGATAGTCGGAATTTCATGTTTTTCGAGACACCGGGTATCGAGTGACACATGGAGTGGTGCCACATGGTATGATCATGTGGATGTCACATGACACCCTAGGAGTTGGACACATGACATGATAGTCATGTGGTGTAGCAAGTGACACATGGCACTTGGTGGAATGGCTCATGTAGAGCCATGTGTCAAGTTATGAGGAGAAGGAAGGAAGGTGAGAGGAAGCTTCCTCTCACTTGGGATAAGACAGAAAAAGAAACAAGAGGGGGCAGACAACAATTCGGTGGGATAAAAACCAAAAAGAAAGAAAAGAGAAAAGGAAGAAAAGAGAAAAAGGAAAAAAGGAAGAAAGAAA
The DNA here is from genome assembly GCA_016808115.1 of Tetrastigma voinierianum. Taxonomy (NCBI): domain Eukaryota; kingdom Viridiplantae; phylum Streptophyta; class Magnoliopsida; order Vitales; family Vitaceae; genus Tetrastigma; species Tetrastigma voinierianum. Next base: position 535,934 of record JAEQBH010001687.1, read on the forward strand.
ATCAAAAAAGGGGATTTTGGGGGAGGAAAGAAAAAGGGGACATTCCTGGTTCTACACTCGAGAAGAGAAAAGAGAGAGAGAGAGAGAGATAGAGAGATAGAGAGAGAGAGAGGAGAGAGAGAGAGAGAGAGAGAGAGAGAGAGAGAGAGAGAGAAGAAGGTCTTTCTACACAATCCTACGAGGAGATCGGGTGGTTGGATCTAGAAATCGGGCGAAGTTAAAGAAGCTCATCTGCAGCGGGGGCTAAATGGACACCAAAATCAAGGAGTTTCAACACATTTCAGTTTGGTTTCGAAGTCGAAAGTTTCGGGTTTAGGAAGTGTCCACGGGACTTCCTAGAGCTTCTTCTACGCCTTAAGAGGTAGGGGTTTCTTCCTACTCGGGTTATTTATAGCCTAAAGTCCATTTAATGGCATGAGTTTCTTTGGGGTCGTGCAGATCAGTCCCAAAATTTTGGGACTAAATGTTGGAATGTTTGGGATTGTTTTCGAGACGGAGTCTAGGTTGTGTTGTTGAGGATTTGGTTTGGTCGAGGGATGATGTCTTGAGGTTTTATTTGTGTGTTTTTCTTTGTTTACAGGAGGTTGTTTTGGCCCAAGCTAGAAATGGTAAAGTGGACTGAACTGGGACTGGTTCAAGAGGTGTTGAGGCTATATGATGCCTTGTTAAATTGAGGTCCTAAATCAAGGATCTTTTATGTGTTATTGCTTGTGTGAATAACATGTCGGTTGTGTGAAAAAATCATGTTGATATATGCTTATTTGATGTATTAACATTATATGTAGAAAATATGATTATCCATGATCTATTAATGTTGCATGTAGCTCTCATCATGCATGTAACATGAATTGGCATGAAATGACATTCTGCATTTCATATGCACGGGAACATCGCGTGAAACAGGTGTGAGTCATATAACTTGTGGCTTTTGAACAAAGTGGTTTTATCGGAGAGGGTTGTCCAACAAATCTTAACTTCGGATGTCAATAAATTATATCAGAGGGTTGTCCAAAAAATCTTATAGGAGGATGTCCAATAAATTATATCAGAGGGTTGTCAGCCAGATCTTATCGAAGCATCCAGCCAGTTTATTTTGAGGTTATCCGATGGATTTTGATATCGGAGATTATCAGTGAGTTTTAAAACAAAATCTTTTTGTTTTGAAACCAGTTTTCATACTTGGCATTTCATGTGTGAGGCGGAGTTGGTGAGACTGGGGCGTAGGATAGAGAAGTCACATTTCCACGTCCACGGTATGTAGACATTCGAGTAGGAATGTGCATGTTTTTACTTGAATGTGTGTGTGTTTTCCATTGCATGTGCACTTAGGTGGGGAGTAGCCCTTGTAGGAGAATTCCTCTACTAGCCATTGTGTGGACCTTACTCGATCGACAAGCCTGCGCGACTCGCTTTTAAACGGAAAGAAAATGTAGGTTGATTTTCAAGTTTTGAAAAATCCTTCCCCGAGGAGGAATGGTTTTGCTTTGGAGTCGCCACTTACTTTTTATTTTTATTTTTGTAAAAAATGGGGAAAATGAAGTAAGATCAAAAATCGTCAGGAAAAAGTGGTCTACAAAACAAGATTTTTGGGCCCGAGGATTAGTTTACCCATAGGGAAGGTACCTCATGAGAGATAGCACCCCTCTAGGCCCGGAACTCGATCTTTACTAGTGAATTAGGTATGTGGGAGCATATGGGTCAAAGATCAAATAGCCTCCTAGGCTACATAGATGACTCGAATCACACCAACCTACTCAGTATCTAACATAAACACTCAACCAATCAAAACAATGGGTGCGTACTTGTGGTCCCTAGTGTGTGCATAAAGGAGATGGGTCGACAGAGCTCAGGCTCACCTGAATGTCAAAGTCCAGGCCTCATGCTGCTATGCATGTGAATACAAATACCAACGCCCTAACACGTGCACAGGGTCCTTAATCATGCTGCTTCTTGCGAGAATAGGTAGGGCAAATAATACATCATACATCATGCAATTTAAAACCAAATATGGATCCATACGAAGAAGGAAGCCAATTTGAAATGAGGTAAGTGGTTTGCTTCTTTTGCTTTACATTCCTTTAAAATCCCACAAACCAAACCATACTTACCAATCCACACTGTGCCCACTACCACACTTTGTTCAAGCAGAAACTAAACTCATACCCTAGAGGCAGCCTATAAGTTCCTTGGAGCAAATGGAAGCATGCCATAATTGATTCGGGCTTGAAACACACTAAAATAGGGGACTGCCCATGAGTTGTCTTGCACAACTGGTTGAACCGGTTCTCAACAAGTCCAAATGATTGAGAAAAATTCTGAAACTTAGTAACAAAATTCCTCATGCAGTAAGGAATCTAACAAAATAAACGATGTATGATTCCGAGCTAGAATGAGTGAGAACCAACTGAAACACGGCAAAGTGTTCTAAAACGGGGCTACAACCAAGCCACCCCATTTTATTAAAATGAAGACCATAGGATTCACTAATTTACAAGCAATGCAACCACCTAGATCCCTAGAACCAAACTGAAATTCAGCTACCTAAATCCCATGAACCTAGTATAAAATTCTAACCACATAAAGCCTCCACATATAACCCTTTGTTCTAGAAATTCATGCCATTCACAAAACATCCCTGACATAAATTTAAGGAATGAACCGAAGCCAACCATTCGTGATCTGTGCAAAGGCTCAAACCAATCCCAAGGAACGAGAGACAACCTTGCAATCACACACACATTGAGTTAATAATCGGGGCACGCTCATCGACTCGATACATGACCCGAGGCTGGCACATTTGGAAGCTGAACCTAATGAGCCATTAGTTAGGTTTCCCAGCTAGTTCGTCTGATTGAGAGAAGTTCCCAAGGGATTTTCAAGATCTTCCTCACAGAGTAAGGAAACCAACAAGCAATGGAGTTCGAAGATTCGACTCGAGATGGGTGATAATGAAACCTGTAAGCAAAAGTTCCCAAACGGCCTATTTAAGAAAAGCGAACCTGGCATGAGGCAAAGTTCCAATTCCCATATTAGTCATCATCCTTTGTGTAGACCTTGAAGGTCTCATGAGATAATCAAAATGAAATATGTACAAAATGCCAATAAGCCTTCTTACTAAACTGAAAACTTGGCCCCATGGATCATTGCCTTACCTAACAAACTATGCTTGGGCTAGTCAAGCAAAAATATATATTTTATTCATGGATCAGAGCATAGGGAAGATGTAAAGTAGAGTGGAGGCAAGTGCAGTTCTTACCTCTTCCAGCCAAAACACTGAAAAAATCCAGGCTAAGCATAGAAAAAAACGAAGAAAATGTGCATCAGAGGCACAGAAAAGTGTCAGGTCCTTTACAGCATGATCTCTATCCTTTTATCTTTGATTCCCACCTCGGCCTTTGTAGGCCCACCTCAAACCTCTGAGCCCACAGGTGTTTTCCACCTTCAAACTCTGGAAAAAGCTCCATTAGCCTTGAAACCCACACTCCCCAAATAACTCCTCACCAATTCCCCATGCAAATTGACTCCTTAAGTTTTGACTTGCTTCACCTCAGAAATATCCATGGATTCATGGTGGGCTGTATGTAACTCAAGACAAAGCCCAAAATGGACCCAAAATACTGCCCAAGACCGATCTGGAGAATATGGGCATGATCAATGTGGGATTTGGGCTCTAAAATCACAAAAACCAACGCTCTACATAAGGCGCTGAAGAACCAGGTGGAACCTTGGAGTACTTGATCGGTTGAGGCTAGATTGAGGGAAAAATTATGAAATTTTGACATAATGTTCCCTGAAGAATAAGGAGACAAGCAAAAAAATGGTGCACAATTCCAAGTTCGGATGAAGAAGATATGATCAAAATAAGAAGGAGTGCTTGCTAAAATCAGCCAAAAAACAGTGTTGTATACGTACTGCCCCGACGAACTAGTCAAAATCAATTGGTCAAACGGTTGACAAAAATTATGGTTTTTAAAAATAACCTCCTTGGTGAATAATGAATCGAACAAAACAAACGGCGCACGATTCCAAGTTCGGAGAAGGGAGATACGATCGAAAAAATCTCAAGTGCTCGGGTGACATACTCCAAATAAACTGGAGATTAGGCTAAAGCCTCGAGGGTGTACTTCCTATGTATGATGCCAATAAAAAAAAATTGCCATGACGAAGTGAACTACATATGCACTAAATGGACAACATACAAGCCCACATGAGGTTCGAAAACCGACTAAGGTTAAATGGGGCCCTAACGGTGCCATATGAGAACAATAGGTGAGTGTGACACCCATAGGATAAAATGTAAGTGTTGAGGGACAAAATTGGTCTACAATTGCCTCTTACGTAGATAGATGAGCAGTGGATTGTGAGTACAAAGTGCAGCGATGGAAGAAGTGAAATGAACTCTAGTGAAGAAGCCAAATGACTGATAATTTTGTCCCTTACAGTACGGTAACAAGATAGTCGTCGATTGAAGGACTTAGAGAAACCCAAGCACGATGCAGGAGAAGATGAGTAATCAAGGGCACAATCTTGAAAAGATAATGAAATCCAGTAGCGATGCACGAGAGAAGATGAGGAATCGGGGACATAATCTGGAAAAGATAATGAAATCAGGGACGAGCCTTTGGAGAAGGGTGGGAATCCAGGAGCGAGTCTTGGGAAGAAGTGAATAGGGTGATGTCGAAGAAGGGTCTGGAGTGGTCACCAGGAAGGTTGGATCAGAAAGTATCGAGGAAAGATTATAATCCGGTAGTGCAGGAAAGGTGGGAACTACAGGTGGTACAGGTCCGGGTGAATCTTTGGAAAGGTGGGGTCGGTAGTACCGGAAGGGTAGAATGCAGATTGAATCTGGAAGGTGGAATCAGGCCCAGGTACTAGAAAGGTAGAATCTGGGAGTCTGAGAAAAGGAATTAGAATCAGGGCTGATCTTAGAAAGAAGTAGAAATCAATGATGCGGAGAGGGTGCGGGTGAGTCTACAGAAAAAGGGTTCGGGTGATCTGCAGGAAAGGTAGAGATCCGGGCAAGTCTTTGGAAAAGATAGAATCTAGGCAAGTCTTGGGAAAAGTGAAATCAGCGAGTCTTGGGAGGGTCAGGAATTTAGTGAGAAGAGTCAGGGTAGTGTCGGGAGGCGTAGAATCAGGCGAGTCTGGAAAGTAAATCCCAGGGTGGTGTACGAAGGTGGAGTCCGAGGCGAGTGAGAAGGTGAGATCCGGGCGAGTCTTAGAGAGTGGAAACTAAAGGGGATAGGGGATAGCCAAAACTAAGGCTCACAGAAGCCTAAGTGAATAGAGGATGCCTGGAAATGAAACTTAGAGCAAATGGGGAGACTCGGGATGCAATTGTTGAGATGCGGCCTTGATGAAAAAAGAGGTAGTATACTAGTGCTTGACGTCAGGGCGCAACAAATTACTCTGAAGAAGCCGGAAATCAAACACCTCCCATCAGCCAAAAAAAAAAAGGGGTATGCGATTGTAGCGTCGAAGAGTCTTTGATAAAATGACAAGCGATAAATCATGACACTGCTTAACAAGATGGAAGGAGTGCGCGCCCAGTAGAGACGATCTCTGAAATGTGACGGAAATGTGAAAAGGAAGGGGCTATGCAGTCTAGGTATCCATGGCATGTCAAAATCCCATGCTTGCACATGTGGTCAAAGTTAGAAGAAATGAAAACATCACGATCATTCATTCATGAAAATGTCATTTATTCCACAACATCAATATTCACAAAGCGATATGAGTATGCCCCAGGTGTGCACATTTAGTATACAAGTACCTCACAGTTAAAAAACTACGAGTAAAACTACGGCGAAAATTATGTCGCCAAACATCATGTTATTGATCATAGCAATAACACCTAAAATTAGCTCACATGTTTATGCTGTCGGCTTGATCCATCTTGGAATTTGATGCATCTGCAACAGCACCGCAGTGCGAACAACGGCCTGAGTCACGTAGTGATCCGACCCGCGGTCTCGGGCTGCCCGACCACCTAAGGGATTTCCTCGCCGGTCTAATCTTTAGGCGAAAACCACGACCATCCAGGCCTCAAGATATCCCCATCCATTGAATGGCTCTTAGCCAAAGAATAAATAAAGTAGGAGAAAACACCTACCTCCTGGAGTTGTCAAAACTCCACAAAACCGGTACCCACGTGTAGCCCTTGCCGTGAGGATCAACTTTACCTCTTGTCTCGTCAGAATTTGACAGACCGATCACGTAGGTGACCCAGAGAAGCGAGCTTCTCTCTATAAAGTTCTTCTTCTCCTTCCTTTCGCCTTACTCTCCCTCTCCCAAACCACAACAGCTGCAGCACAAGCACAGAATCATCACCCATGCATCTACCCATCCTCATTATCACTGATTCTGAACCTCTGTCCACCCACTGCAGATCCACCATCTGATCTGAAACCATATCCCAGGTCTGTCCTATGGCTCACCTATTCTCGAGACATGACATGTGGCACGTCTTGAGCTACTCACAATGTGCCAAGTGTCCTGCACCACTTCTGGTGCCTCGAAAAACGTGAAATTCCTACTGTCTCAGAATTTAACGAAATTCTAAGTGGTTGCTAGATTTCGCGAGACGATTCCAACAGTGAAGTCTGTTTCGTCATCCGGGATCTAGAAAAATTCTTAATTTTGACCGAAATTATCGTTTTATCATTTTTCAGAAAATTAGAATTTTCTAGGGTCTCACAAAACCAATTTTATTTCTTATTTTTCCACAAATTTTATTTTCTTCAACATTTTCTCCTCTTACACTTTCCTCGCAACAATACATCACTTCTCAAAGCAAACTTATCATGAATCTTCTCATGAGAACTCTCATTTATATATCATTTAATAAAATTAAGTTTTATGAAAATTATATATAATTATAAAAAGATAATTTACATAGTATATAATAAGATTTAAAAATAAAAATAAAATCAAGTGAAATCATTATACCTTCCCATATAAATAGGGAGAGAATGATAAAAAGGCCTTTCAATATAAATAAGGAGACAGGGATAAAAAAAGAAGTTGGATAATTTTATAGGAGCGTTTAAAAAAATGCTACGATTTGTAGGTTTTTCCCATCAGCTCCCGATTAGCCTTAATCGCCTATCGTGAGCCGACAGGATTAGCGCCAAAAGAGCAATTTCAACCCTATATTAGATAGGTTTCAGTACTTTGATCATTAATCATGTCATATATCCCAATTGAAGTGTTCATGTTATCTTTTTAGCAACACTTATGCCATTTGGAGCATGTTTTTGGTTGTTTTGTAGGTATTTATGCACTTCTAGCCTAACCACAATGCAAAATGATCAATCATGAGGTTGGAAGTTTAGTCTCACCATCAACAAGCCCAAAATCAATGGAAAACAAAGGAAAAGTGGAGGAAATGGTGATGCGCTTGAAGACAGACGAGGCATGCAGAACAGCAAAATGTGAATTTTCGCAATTGTTTCGCAACCACTCGCAACTTAGCGACTTCTCAGAACCGCTTCGCAACAAGCCGTAATCTCACGAAAATTGAAAAATTCGCAGCCAATCCTTAATCGCCTTTAGCGAAATTATAGGAATTATTTCTCACCGAAATTTCGCTTAAGTACGAAATTTCGCTTAGCTAGCTAAATTTCAACCTTGCCACCCGCTAAACACCTTGCCAAATTCATGTGACTTTGCCACTCGTTAGGATCTCTGCCACCTCACAACCTTGCCAAATCTGCTTAATTAGCTAAATTCTCCTCAGAGCGAAATTCATGCCTCGGGCCATGCTTTGTAATTAATGCCGAACCGCCTTCAAACTCGTTTATTACTCCAATTGTCCTATAACTTAGCTCTGTTACTAGGGTTTTTGGTAGAAGTTTCATACCTTGAGGAGGCTTATAAATACCCCTCATGTTTTGTAATAAAGTTGGGGAGGATAGAAGGGAATACAAGTTTTTTTTGGTGATTTGTAAGTTCTTTTCTTTACTGCTTTTGTAAATAAATTGTTTTATTTTCTCTTCTCTCTTCTTTCTTCTTTCTTTCACTTTCCCGGCCGCTAAACACACCTCTGAGGATGACAACTCAAGAGATATTAAGGTTTCCTTCCTTGAAGAGGGAAGGAAGCTTAGCCATGGTGGGGTTAAGCATGTTGCCCTCTTGTACTAAAAAGTCACGTAGTGTATTTATGGCCCTTATTTTCAAAATTGGGCTATATAACATGGGATGTTATTGTCTGGCTAATATCATGCTTTAGGACTCCGTTGTTCTGGTGATGGTCTTACGAGCCTCGAGATAATATTTACATGTTAGGGTTCTTTCAAATTAGTGGTTAAATAACATTGACTTTATTGTTTTGGCCAATACTTCCATGCTTTAGGATCTGAGCTCGTGAGATGCACTCGTGATTCTTAGATGGTCTTTACTAGCCTCTCTAAAAATGATAAAGGAATGTTAGGTTTTAAACAAAAAGGCCATAACTGCATCCCTGTGTCGATCACATAGGAGGATAAACCCGAGGACATGTATGTTTGCCCTAAATTTTGTCAAGTTGGTGACCTAAATCTTCAAAGTTTAATTCTTCACTTTAAATTTCAGTTTTTACCATTTCCAGCTTGCAATTTCCGGGCTTAAACCATTTGCACTGACACAAATCCAAAGTCCAAATAGAAAGCCTTACCTCGTGCACTTATGCAAACCATTTCTAGGATGAAAACCCATCCCCGTGTTCGACCAGACCACTATACCGCAAGAGTCGACTACCAAGCAGGAGGAACTTAGGTATATAAACATCAAGATCCACCCGCCCACCGCGGCACGAATCAAACGACGCTGCCGCCGGGACGGTGCCCGACTACCACGGTGTCAAGAGCATCAGGATCCACACAAGTGAAGGTAACCTTTAATTTTTTGTATATCGCTGCAGGAACCGCCGCTCTAGCACTTCGACAAGAATCGCACCGATTCGGGCCTTCGCTTTTTTTTCATTCACTATTTTATTTATTTTTGTTAGATTACTTAATTTTTCTTTAGCACTTTTTTATTGGTTCTATTTGCTGTCTCTTGCTAATCAGGTAACAACTGCGGTATGCAATAAAGGATAGAGACACATCAGTAGATTAGAGAGGATAAGTACACAACTTGACCTAGCTGGGGTTGAAGCTAGGTGTACAACAGATACCATGGATCCCATACTCCGAGAACAACAGAGTCAACCAGAACCCTATGAATCCAAATGCATATTAACCATGAGGGATCACATCCACCCTCCTAGAGTTAGTGCCCCATCCCGCATCATTCCTCCCGCCGATGATGCAGCGTTGAGGCCATATTTTGCACTCTACGCCCACATATCATGGTATGGAAAATGAAATCCATACACACATCTTAGGATTTTGAGGAGGTATGCACTCACCTTCGGCCAAGGTATGATGGATATGGATTTGCTGAAACTAAAGGCATTTCCATTGACCCTTAAGGACAAGGCCAAGATATGGCTCAATTCATTGAGGCCTAGAACCATAAGAAATTGGGCTGAGCTGCAAGCAGAGTTCCTGAAGAAGTTTTTCAGTGCTCATAAGACAAACAATTTGAAAAGGCAAATTTATACCTTTGCAGCTCAGGATGGTGAGAGATTTTATCGTTGTCAGGGACAGATTTATGGAAACCATCAAGGCATGTCCACACCATGGGTTTGACATGGATGTTGGCAGGAACCACTCTATGGTGGTATGTCTCCTGCCATGAAACAATTGCTGGAAACTATGTGTGGGGGTAACTCTTTGAGTAAACATCCTGATGAAGCTATGGATTTTTTGAACTATGTAGCTGAAACCTCCAAAGCTTGGGATGAACCTAGTCCTAGTGGAAGCTGAAAGACCAAATAATAATCACCAAAGGGGGAGACAAGTATGCATTTCCCGAAGACACACGTAGATGAAAGCTTAAATTGACCATTTTAACTCAAAGATCGATGATCTTGAAATGAAAAATCAGCATGAAATGCAAAATAGCTAACGAAAGTTATCCGTATCCCAACTTTCGGGCTTCAATTTTCAATCAAATAATCACCGAGGAGCACCGGGCTCAGAGTATGCCCATGTCCTAAATCAAAATAAACCACCCATAGATGCTCCATATGGCAACGCCATGCCCCTAATTGAGGCTACCCTAATCCTTTCCCTGAAACCTCAACCTCCTCAGATATGTACCCTGTGAGCACAGCCAGCCAGATTCTACCACCACTTCACAAACTTCAAGAAGCACCCACCTCCTTCCCGCTGAAAGCAAGCCATTGTGAATCCGAGCAAGGTGGTGGGAAATTCTTGTGAGGAGCAAAAGTACAAATGCTCGCCTGACCAAAAAAAATTGAAAATGTAGAAAGCTCCTTGAACAAGAGAATAGATGGATTGGAAAGTAGCCTTAACCGAAGAATTGACAGCTTGCAGGCATCCATAACAAGAATGGAAAATCATCAAAGAAGAGGCGTGGAGGTTCCCTTCTCACCACCGCTAAACTAAGGAGTCCATGAACTGAGCTATTCCAAGAACTCTCCCCAAAAATGGATGAAGTCAAAGTCGCCATTACCTTTAAGAAGTGGAAAAGAGGTTGATCACCCAATACCCAGTTCGTTGGATGAACCAGAAAAGGAAGAATTTGGAGCCGCAACATACTGGGCTGAGGATTCACGAAACACCGCATGCCACCTCCATTTACAGCACTTAGAAGCAAGCTAGCGCATCCCGCCAGAAGGTATCTTAGAAGTCCTAAGACATGTGTGAAGGTCAATACCCTTCGACATCATCAAACAAGTCCCCGCTCTATGCAAAGTTTTCAAAGATCTCTGCATAATCAAAAGTGGGCTGCATTAATAAAGGTATTCTTAACTAACAAGTTAGCTCCATCATCCAATGCAAGACAATGGTGAAATACAAGGATCCAGGACCCAACTATCTCGCTAACATTGGAGGAACCCGCATTGACAAAGCACCGTTAGACTCAGGCGTGTCAACCTAATGCCGTACCTGTATAGGCAAACTAGTTCGGGAGTCAAAACCAACCAACATCACCCCCTATCTCTAGCCGATCGTCGCTGAAAATACCAAAAGGGATAGTGGAGGATGTGTTATAAAAGTAGATAAGTTCTATCATCCTGGTGGATTTCGTGGTTCCCGACGCAGTAACCCGACAAGTGTGGGCACTAATCAAGTGCCCATTATATTGGGAAGGCCATTTCGCCACATCAAATGCCATTATCAATTAAGTCGAATGGGGTCAAGGTACCTCACATTTGGCAACATGATTAATCGGGAGCTCAACATTTTCCACTTGAGCAATAAGCAAACCAAATTGAGGCTGAGGGCAAACTACGTAGCTCGCCTGGAGCGGTACACGGTAGGAAGGTACGATATTAACAGACAAAGAGAAGAATTGATGGAGAACAATGAAGCGCTTAATGTAGAATCCACCATCCTCCGCAATGGGTCACGAATCGCCACCGTAGAGACCGTGATTGTCCAAAACAATGGAGCCGAAAGCATGAAGCGCACTCCGCGAAGACACACCATCAAGATGCGTGGAGGAGCCTCCCGACCCTCCCCGAATCCCACGCCAGGTACCCTGTGGTGGCTACTCGCTGGTTCCGCAGCCACCGCTCTCATTTTTTTAGTTATTTAAACTGGTCGCGGTGTTTAAAAATAGTGATATCGCCAGAGCTAATGATTGATTTTTCAAGCAAAGAATGCGAGTTAGCTGCGGTGCAAGTATGCCCATCTTTATTCCAAGGTGAAGTACTCCAGATTTCCATATCGGGTAATGGTTTTTCTTTCAATTGACAATTGAATTGCTACAATTGGACAATTGAATTGCTTTTTGTTGAAAATTGAATCACTATTTGTCACCTCTATGTTAGAACAAATTCCATGCTTGAAATAATTTTTAGTCACTTACACCCAAGATACCAACTTGAAATTTCTCCTTATGCTAATTCACACACGCACTCCATTATTTCAATAGGGTCATGACTGTTCGCTTCCTTTTCGTTTGCATAGCCACTTTAAGCATGTTGGCACCTAGGATAGGTTTGTGTTAGCCCATACTTGAAGACCAATGCCGTTCTCCAAAAAAAGAAAAAGAAAAGAAAACCAAAAGAAAAAGAAAAGGAGCAAGAAAAGAAAATAAAGTCGTGGAAGTTTTCGCTTGAAACCCGAGCACCTGGCCCGATGTATGGCGAAAGCCTTTGAAACCCGATGCCCTAAGCCTTAATTGGCTGGGAGTCATCATTTAGTGTTCAAGCATGGGTGGATAGGTAGAGTCTAACGATTTGTAGGTGCTTGATTTTCAAGTCATTCCGAGTCCGGGGAAAGTTTTTAGAGCTCAGTATTGAAAGATCCTTTTGCCGATGCCCAAACCTTAATCGGGTTGGGAGTCATCGGTGGACCCGCTACACGGACTTTGTGAGTCGAATTTTAAGCATTGCATCCTACAATATAGTTGGAATACGTAAAGAAAAGGTGAACTATCCTTATCTAGGTTGTTCACCACCTTAAGGCCATGTCGTTGCTAGGTCGGGGGAGGAGACAAATTTTGCAATTTATCGGGCTTAACTGGGTTACATAAAGAACCATTGTAATTTTAGGTGGAAATTCAAGTTGAGAATCATGGAACCAGCTTTTAATTCGAAATTGTTCTCTTATGATTTTGATTCTTCATATAATGGGTTTTCAAATTTGATTTCACTTTTCATTTAAGGCATTGTTTCTTATAGTGTACATAAACCTTTTGAATCATAACCTTTTTGAAAATCACCATGCATCTCTTTTATTTTGCATTGCTAAGGACTAGCAACGTTTTGCCGGGGGTGGATTAAGGCTCAAAAAGTGCAATTTTGAACCCTATTAGATAGGTTTTGAGTACTTTTTGATCATTAATCATGTCATATATCCCAATTGAAGTGTTCATGTTATCTTAGTAACACTTATGCCATTTGGAGCATGTTTTTGGTTGTTTTGTAGGTATTTATGCACTTCTGGGAAGCCAACCATTAATGTAAAATGATCAATCACGAGGTTGGAATTTTAGTCTCACCCATCAACAAGCCTAAAAATCAATGGAAAAACAGCTGGGTGCTGAGAAATGAGATGCGCTTGAAGACAGACGAGAGGCATGCAGAACAGCAAAACAGAATTTTCAACTCGTTCGCAACCACCCGCATCCTAGCGAATTTCGCAAACTGCTCGCAAATGCCTTAATCTTGTGCGAAAAATTGAAAAATTCGCTAGCCAACTTGCACTGTTCCTTAGCGAAATTATAGGAATTCGCTTCTCACTGGAAATTTCGCTAGCTTAGCGAAATTTCGCTAGCTAGCGAAATTTCAACATTGCCAAATTGGCCAAACACTCACACCACAGATTCTTGCCACCTCAAGCAAATCTGCCAAATTCGCTTAATTAGCTAAATTCTCCCCTCAGAGCGAAATTACATGCCTCGGCCATGCTTTGTAATTAATGCCGAATCCGCCTTTCAAACTGGTTTATTACCCAATTGTCCTATAACTTAGCCTAGTTACTAGGGTTTTTGGTAGTTTCATACCTTGAGGAGGCTTATAAATACCCCTCATGTTTTGTAATAAAGTGGGGGAGGATAGAAGGGAATACAAGTTTTTTTTGGTGATTTGTAAGTTCTTTTCTTTTACTGCTTTTGTAAATAAATTGTTTTATTTTCTCTCTTCTCTCTCTTCTTTCTCTCTTCTTTCTTTCACTTTCCCATTGCCAAACACACCCCTGAGGATGACAACTCAAGAGATGTTGCTGCCTCCTTTGAAGAGGAAGGAAGAAGCCGCGCGGGTTAAGTATGTCGCCCTTCGTACTAAAAGTCACGTAGTATTTATGGCCCTTATTTTCAAAATTCACAGTTACATAACATGGGATGTTATTGTCTTAGCCAATACTCCATGCTTTTTAGGACTGTTTGTTCTTAGATGGTCTTTACGAGCCTCCGAGATAATATTTACATGTTAGGTTCTTCAAATTAGTGGTTAAATAACATTGACTTTGCAGTATTGTTTCGCCAATACTTCCATAAAGCTTTTGTAGATTCAAGTGTTCTATGAGATGCACTCATGATTCTTAGATGGTCTTTACTAGCCTCTAAAATGATAAAGGAATGTTAGGTTTTAAACAAAAAAGGGGCCATAACTCGTATCCCTGTTGACTCACATAGGAGGACAAACCCGAGGACATGTAAGGTTTGCCCTAGCTTGTCAAGTCAGACCTAAATTCAAAGTTTAATTTTCACTTTAAATTTCGCTACCATTCAGCTTTGCACCTTTCCAGCTTAAACCATTTACGCCTTTTGACACAAATCCAAAAAGTCCAAATAAAGCCTACCTTCGTGCACTTATGCAACCATTTCTGGGGATGAAAACCCATCCCCGTGTTCGAATTCTAGACCACTATATCGCAAAGAGTTTGACTACTAAGAGGGAGGAACTTAGGTATATAAATATTGTTGATTCAGCTCAGCCTACTGTGGCACGAATCAATTAGGTGTCTTTACTAATTACCATACAAGAACTAATTGAGGGTGAATAAGCTATTAGATCCTGATAGCTACCCAATCAGCTCAACCAAGTAGGGCCATAGTGTTTTTGCCCCCCTCAAATTATTTTATAGGTGTAAAACCTAGAAAAAAATTCATTTTTTCTAAAAAGTGGTTAAACGGTAATTTTGGTTGAAAACCGGAAATTTTCTAGATCTCCAATGACGAAACGGACTTCACCATTGAATTCGTCTCGCGAAATCTAGTTACCCCGTTAAATTTCGTCGGATTCCAAGACAGTCGGAATTTCATGTTTTTCAAGACATCGGGTGTTAGGTGACACATGGCATGACCATGTGGATGCCACTTGGCACCTTGGGAGATGGACACATGGCATAATGGCCATGTGGTGTAGCAAGTGACACATAGCACTTTGATAAGTGGCTCATATTGAGCCATGTGTCAAATGGAGAAATAAAGGAAAGAAAGTCAAATGGAATAATAAAGAAAATTAAAAAAATGAAAATTTAAAAGGAATGGGAGGGGAGCAACAGGGGAGTTCAGTTGGATAAGAACCAAATGAGAAAAAAAAAAGGAGAAAAATGAAAGCAAAATAGAAAATAAAGGGAAAAATAAAAAAGAAAGAAAAAATCAAAAAAGAAAAATGAAGTAAGAAAAGTCAAAAAAGGGAAAAAGGGCTATTTTGGCAAGAAAAAAAAAACGGACAATGAGGGTAAGGGAGGAGAGAAAACGCGAGAAAGAGAGAGAAAGTAGATTGAGAAACTCTAGTTTGTAACGCCCGTCCCGAGAGGGTGTACGATACGTGTAACCGTAGGGACGCATATGTGTACCAAGTGTCATTGTAGTATTTTGGAAGTTGTTATTAAGGATGAAATTGTGAAATGATAAATTGATTGAACCCGGAATTTTGTACTAGAACAAGGGTAAATTTGTAATTGGCCAAAAAGGATATGAAAGTCATAATAGGAGAAGAGGGTATGCCATTATAGAAATAACAAAAGTTGATATGCAAATACTTGAGAGAGGGAGGACCTAATTGAAATAAAAGGAGAATTAAAACTATAAAAAGGGGGATGAGACAAACAAATATCTCATTTGGTTCTATTTTTACTAGGGCAAACCATGGAGTAAAGAGAAGAAGAGAGAAAGGAATATAAAGAAGAAGACGAGGAAGAAGAAGAAGGAGAAGAGAAATAAAGGTATGGATTTTTGGATTCTTGTAATGGTTTTCGTTTGTATGATTGGGTTGTTCCAAACCTAGGGTTTTGTTAGGTGATTATCCTAACCCTAGAATTGTTGAAGCTGTGTGGGTAAACCCTAGTTGGTATATAAGATAAACATGGAGTCCATCATATTTCTATGGTTTTATATGGATTGGTGGACCTATGATGAATTCTTGAGATTTTTACCTAGTATTATTATATGAAGTTCCAAACTACCAATACAAGTGTTGTGGGTGTAGTTTTGCAAATTCTATGTTGGTCTTTGAGGTTGTTTTGTATTGTCTTGATTGGTTGGATTGGTTTTGAGAAATGGTTGTAAAAAAAGGAGAATGTTGGGTTTTCAAAGGAAATACTGTCAAAATTTTGTAAAAAAACCTTGTTCTTGTTTTGGCTATAGATTAAGTTATAATCATCCTAATGAATTGATTCTAATTGGTAAAGAACCATAAGAGATAGGGATACAAATTTATAGAAGGGACCAAGAGAAAATTGTAGCTCTAAGGCTCCTAAATACGGACTTAAAGGTGAGCTCATGTAGCTCACGGGATATGCTCTGTTTTGGGTATTGTTATAGTGTTTTAGCCATAAGTTGCGTTTCATTGATCCAAATTGAATGATTCAAAATTATGGGTAAAATATACTTCTAGGGGAATAATTTACTTGAAGGAAGTGTATGCAAATTGTAACCCCAAAGTACCCAGAAATCTGTCAAAGTGGAGCTATGTGCAGATTCTGTTCTGCCAATTTGAGTAATCTAGATGTAAAATACAATAACCTGAGTTTTGATGATCCAAATTGGGTGATTCAAATTGGAGAAGAAACATTAGAACCATAGCTTCAAATTAGTGAAGAAACCATTTCCAATTTATGGAGTTAAGACCCCAAAAATCAAGAATAATAGTAGGTGATCCAGTGAGCTAACTAATTTGGCATCAAAAATGATGTAAATTTGTTATGTGGTTTGTGCCTTAGATAAGGAATTTTAAATTGGAACATTTAAAGATATGTCATTGGCTATATGTACACGATCTTGGAGAGTTCATAATTTTTTGTGAAGACCGCTTGAATAATATTTGCACAAAGTCCAGAGAGGTTATCGGAGAAAACAAATAAATTGCCAAAAGGAGGTTTTTAAGGGCTTTTTTGCGGCTCAAGGATAATTTGTTCATTTGGATTTATATGAATGTTGTGTGACCCTACGTGACTTATGGTGAAGTTTCGTTAAAATCCAACCGCTTTCAATATAGTCGCGAAGCCTAATGCAAGTTTTTCTGGGTGACATGCTGAAGCGATTAATGTTTTCGTAGTATTCTCGAGTGTGTAGGTAAAAAAGTTTTTTAGGAGGAGAATAGTGAAGTCGTGCTCGAGTTTTGTAATCGGAAATGTGAGTGTTCTAAACTTATTTTTAATTACTAGTATTATTTATAAATCGCTTAATAATCGGGTATGTAATGGTTTTGATTTTAAACCTTATTTTAAAAGCAAGCAAGCAATGGTTTTGATTTTAAACCATATTTGAAAAGCAAGCAAGTAATGGTTTTGATTTTAAACCATATTTGAAAAACAAGGAAGCAATGGTTTTAAAGTATTAAGCCATATTTGAAAAGCAAGCAAGAAATGGTTTGATTGTAAACCATATTTGAAAAGCAAGCAAGCAATGGTTTTGATTTGTAAAACCATATTTCAAAGATCAAGCAAGCAAGCAATGGTTTTTATTTGTAAAACCATAAGTGTGTTTTATAAAAACAGTACAAGAAAATCCCTAGTTTTGGCAAGCATATCTACGGCGTGGTCTCGTAGCACCTGAAGTTAGGGACATCATTTCGCTTATGGATTTGCCTAGTCGGCAAACTTAGTTCATGCATCATGGCATATTAAAGGGGACCGTGGCACGTATTGGAGTATATAGGGTTAGCGCACTAGCTAGTATATGATGACGTAGACCAAGGTATTTCCACCATATTTACCAGAAAAGGTGATGTGGGCCAAGGCCCTTCCACCTAGGTGATGTGACCTGTGTCCTTCCAATCGCACTCCGCTTGAAGCCTGTGCCCCGTGTTTACTAGGGTACAACAAGCAAAAAAGGCCTCCAATGGTTGATCTTTATTCATAAGAATTTTTCATATAGTTTAAAATCAACCACTAGTAAGCAAGCATGCATTTTACGAAAAGTTTTTAGAAACTTTTAAAGCAAAGCAAAGCAAGCAGCAATCTATGAAAGTTTTAGAAACTTTTAAAGCAAAGCAAGCATTTTATGAAAAGTTTTAGAAACTTTTACAGTAAAAATAAGCAAGTAGTTTCTGAAAAGTTTTTAGAAACTTTTAAAGCAAGCAAGCAAGTAGTTTTATGAAAAGTTTTAGAAACTTTTAAAGCAAGCAAGCAAACATAGTATGAAAAGTTTTAGAAACTTTTAAAGCAAGCAAGCAAGTAATTTTATGAAAAGTTTTAGAAACTTTTAAAGCAAAGTAAGCAAGAAGTTATGAAAAGTTTTATAAACTTTTATAACCAAGCAAGCAAGGTTTCGAAATGTCTTGTAAAATATAGTTTGCGCTTTGAGATATTTTCAGAAAAAGCAAGCATTTTATAAAGCATACACTCACTGAGCTCGTTTAGCTCATTATTTTCCTGTTTTAAAAACTATTTTCCAAGTACAGGTACGCCGAACGCTGGAGCATTTTAGTATTCTCCTGACTTCTAGTATAGTGTTGTATTAACTAACTTTTGTAAGGAAATACTTTGAATTATGTACATAGTTTTGGTTTATGAAAATGTGATGAGCCTGAGGCTCTCAGTAAGTGTTGGCCAGTTGCCATGTTTTAAAAGTGTAAATTGTATATATTGTGTTTCTCAGATATGTCCCTATACATTGCTATGTCGAAATTTTATAAAATCACAAGTTTAGAAAAGAAAAAAAAAATTTTTACGTGCTTTTAGCAAGCAACACGGCTTCGCTTCACAAGATTCTCTAGTTGTTGGAAGTAACGGATGGGGGTTCTGTGGGGTGGATGGCACACCGCCTGCTAGTAGGGGTGGGGGTGTGAAATAGCTTCTCTCTAAGATTTACGGAAATCAGACCGTAGGTTTTCGTCGGAGCAAAAGACAAAGTCAATCCACGCATCGTGAGCCAATGCAGGGTACCCAAAATTCGAGTTTCACAACCTCCGCAGGTAGAAAATTTTCCTACTTTGAATATTTTTAAATTTAAAAGCCATGTAATGGCATAGGTTATCTTCAGGCCATGATAGATCAGAGAATTTAGTCCCAAGATTGGGATCAATATTGGAAATTCTCGGGACCGGTTCCCGTAGTACCGATCAAGTTAAGGTTTGGTTTTGATCTTGACTGGGATGTTCGGTTTTCGTGGGAAGTTTTGGCAGGTCACAAGACCGATGACAAACCGTGAAGGGACCAAGAGGTGCCCCGTTTTAGCGGTCCGAGATTTGGTCAATTTTGTGTGTATTGTCGAAACAAATAATATGCTGTTGTGTGTAAAAATCATGTTAATATAAAGCTTGTGTTATGTATTTACATGGAAATTAGATGAATGAAAATTATATGTAGTGGGAAATATACTCACTGAATTTATAACAAGGTACGTAGTACCACATAAAGATGAAATGGCATGATTGCATTTCATATGCATGGTCACATCGCGCCGAGTCATGTGGGTGCATCAGACAGTTATTCACCATTCTTTGGTGAATGTCGTGGTGAGCTCCCTGGAATGGGACCACTTCCAAAATCGAGACCACGGTTGTATAAAACACACAAATATAAATCACGTAAGGTTCGTGGCGTAGCAAGATAGGGTATATCCCCCTCCCTTCCAAGGAGAAAGACCCAAATATATATGCGATAAGACATGATCACCAGCAGTAAAAGCCCGTAAAAATGTTGGAAGGCGACAACGATCCTGCAGTGTGACCTCGAAAAAGACATGGTCCATGAACAACACATAGGATTTGAAAAAAAAAATCAAGTGAATATCGAGGGTCAGTCTAATAGTTTGCCATTCGTGAAACACCAATGACTGGTTTTCACACTTGGCATTGCAGGTGTGAGGGAGTCAGACTCAGTTGTGGGCATGAGGAGTCTCATCTTATGCAAGACACGTAATATTCCATATAGGATTTCATTATTTATATGGAATGCGATTTAACGTTTTCATAGTTGTCATTGCATGTGCATTTTAGGCGGAGTATCTCTGTAGGGAGAAGTTTTCTACTGGTATCAAGCCACTCCCATTGTGGGACCCCTTCGTACAAGGGGTGCATGTGGAGATGACGCTCCGACGCGCCGTGATTATGAAGAAGGTCGATGTGTGGCCTTGATATTACCTTTAAGCAACATTTTGTAAAATATTTTGTATAAAAAAGAACTAAAATTCAATTCTTTTAGACCATCGCCTAAATAACAGGTGTAATTATGGTAAGAGGTGATTCACACAAAGTAGTCGAGCTAAAATCAACAATATTTATACCTAAGTTTTACAATCGCGTAGTCGTTACCGCAGATAGTGGTCTAGGGTCGAACACGGGATGGGTTTTCTTTCATAAAATGGTTTGCATTAGGCATGAAGGTAAGGCTTTATTTGACTTTCTGAATTCATTCAAAAACAGGGAATGGGTTTGAAAAACAGGAAATTGTAAAACCGGAAGTTAAAACTCAAAATTAACAATGAAGAAATTTACTTTGAAGATTTAGGGTCACTAACTTGGCAAGCTAGGCAAACACATGTCCTGTGTTTTATCCTCCTATGAGTCAACACAGATGGTGTTTATGTCCCTTTGCTTAAAACCCTAACATTCTTTATCATTTTGCAGGCTCGTAAAGATCTAAAGAATCAGCGTGCATCTCTCAATCTCGGAGCACTGAACTTAAAGCATGAAGAGTATTGACCTAGGGCTAGTAAAGACCATCTAGAAGAATCACAAGGCATCTCTCACCCGAGCACCGAACCCTAAAGCATGGAGAGTATTGGCCAAAAAACAATAAAAAAGCAAATGTTATTTAACCCTAATTAAGAACCCTTAACATGTGAATATTACCTCATAGGCAAGTAAGGACTATCTAAAGAGCCACAGCATTCTGTCACTAAGTACTGATCTAAAGCATGGAGAGTACGGCCAAGACAATAACATCCCATGTTATGCAACTTAGTTTTGAAGATAAGGGCCATAAATACACTACCCATAACTTTTAGTACATGAGGACAACATGCTTACCCCTACTGCCAAGCTAGCTTCCTTCCTCTTCAAAGGAAGGAGGCTACCAAGCATCTCTTGAATTGTCATCTTCTAAGAGGTGTGCTTGGCAACTGGAAAGTGAAAGAAAGAAGAGAGAAAGAAGAGAGAGAAGAGAGAAAATAATAGCAAAACTAAAATAAAACAATTTATTTTACAAAAGTAAAACTTTCTTACAACTATTATTTTCCCCAACCGATGCTTGAAATTGTTGCTTAGGTTTACAAACAAGAGGGGCTTTATATAGGCCTCTCAAGGTATAAAAATACCAAAAGCCTAACAACCGGGGCTAAGTTATAGGACAAGGATGTAATTCATCAAGTTTGAAGGCGGTTTCACAGACATCATAAAGCATGACGAGGACCAACTTTGCTAGAGTTCGCCAATTTCGCTAACTAGCCAATGCACAAAGATCCTCGCGGCCATCGCTCCATCGCCCCACTCGTTCGCTGCTTCTCTTCCATTTTCTTCCTGCCTTCAACTGCATCAAATTTTCTTCACTTTGCCTTGGTTTTCTCATTGATTCTAGGGCTGGTTGATGGCTGAGACTTGAATTCCAACTTCATGATTCATCCTTTGTATTGAGATTGAATTCTAAAAGTGCACAAACACCTACAAAACAACCAAAACACCCTCTAATGGCATAAGTGTTACTAAGATGACTTGAACACTTCACTGGTATAATGACATGATTAATGATCAAAAGCACTCAAAACCTATCTAATATAGGGTTCATAATTGCACTTTTTGAGCACTAATCACACTCCCTCTAACCGAAACGTTGTTAGTCCCCTATAGGCAATGCAAAATAAAAAATGAGATGCATATGGTGATTTTCAAAAAGGTTGTGATTCAAAAAGGTGGTGAAGAAGTAATGCCTAACCCTAAGTAAGAATTATCAAGGCCGTGTTCAATAACTATCATGAGAGAATGAATACCATACAAAATTGAGTATCAAAAGAGTCTCCCTCTCAATGAATCAACCAGAAACTTCCACCAAAATCTAAGTTTTTATTTTATCTTCAGCTCTCGACAATAAACTGTCAAACTGCACTCTCCCCCCAACCTGGCTACTACCACGACCTAGCACGCTAACCAACCTAAATAGATCAGGACCCACCTCTTATTCCACACTCTTTTAAGGCCAGGGTGCACGCTAAAAACTCGACTTCATCAAAGTCCGTATCGGGTCCACCGACATGACTCCCAACCACCAAAGGCTTGCGGCATCAAGCCAAAAGGATCAATCGACCACAACCTTGCTGCCAGTTTCACCCCGACTTCGAATGACTTCAGAATTAAGCACCTACAACTTGCCTAACTCCACCTATTCACCCATGTAGCTTAACACAAAGTCACACTCCCAAATCCGCTGAAGGTTTAGTAAGTAACTGGTTTTTAGCAGCTTTACTATATACCCTCGAATCGTGCTCTGGTTTCAAGGCAAAGCATTGCAATTTTTATTCTTTTTTCTTTTCTTTTTTCTTTTCTTTTTTCTTTTCCTTTTTTTTTTTTTTTTTTTTTTTCTTTCTTTTTTTTTCACACGGGTCCTAACCTATTAAAGGCGGCCAATGAAACTAGGTAGGTTATGCAAATTAAAGGAGGTTGTACAGTTTTTTAACCTATCATTGAAATCTAATGTGCTTTGTGTGTGGTTAGCTAAAGGTGGAAGAAAAAGGTCGAAATCATTAAGAATTAAACTAATCATTCACTCAACTAAGCATGGAACCAATCTAACATTAATAGAGTTGGACAAAGCTTCAATTTTTCAAACCACAAAGTTAGGCAAACCACAAAAAGTTTTGTTGCAAACGTCTAAATTTTGAAAAAGTAAGTCGGGAAAGTATAATACTTTATAGAAAGGGACCCGAAGAAGCCACTAAACATAACAAAATGGTCTTGCTTATAATAAAAACATAAATATAAAATCCACTTCCTTTACTAATTCTCCCCCCCAACCCAGCATCTCTGTCCGAAATGGGTCTGAATGAAAATTAGATAAGGAAGTGTTACCTCCATGATAAGATGTGATCATTTCGGGATAGGAGACCTCGCAAGCTTTCCATCGACACCTTATTCACTCCGTCTGGGCTTCATATAAACAAGTTAGGAGAAGAAAAGAGAGAAAAAAGGTGACCAGTTGGACCATTTTTAAAATTACACTTTCATAATAATCTCAAAAATGTTCTTTCTGGCCATATTTGATTCTACACTCCTCTAAGCTTCCGTTAACGGTACCAAGAACGCCTAAAACGGAGTTCGGATGAAAAAGTTATGCGCAAAACAAAATCGGAGGGCAAAACAGTGGGGCTTAGCGAAAATATTTCGCTTAAGTTACGAAATTGCAATACTTGCGAAATTATTATCTAATAGCGAAATGGTTGCCAACTTTGCGAATTTCGCCAGGGATTTTGCTACAAAGATGAATTTCGCTAGATTTTCACATAGCATGAATTTCGCTAATTAGCGAATTTGGCAATGGCTTAGCGAAATTGGCAAGGCTTTAGCGAAATTGGCAATGTTGAAATTTCGCTAGCTAGCGAAATTTCGCTAAGCTAGCGAAATTTTCAGTGAGAAGCGAATTTCCATATTTTCGCTAATGAATAGCAAGTGTGTCAAGTAGCGACTCAATGTTTTGTCAGATTGCGAACTCCGCTTATGTATCAATATAAATTCGCTAGATTGCGAATTGGTTGTGAACAAAGCTGCGAAATGCCTCGTTTTGTCGTTCCTCCCGATTTTCAATTCATGCTCCAAAATTTGCAAAAAACTACTAAAATTAATGCAAGAAAATTTACAGAAGAGTAAAAATTAATCTAAAACACAAATTAACTAAAAATCAAAGAAAATTTATAAAGAAAAATTAACAAAATCAAAATAAACTATGATAATATAATATAAGACAGAAAAATTAAACAAAATGGGATGGTTTAGAAATGCCTAGGTCCGGTGTCTAAACCCAACTCCGCATCTCGGCCAACCACTATGCCGCGTAATGTGCATTTGCCATCTTCTTTGATGTAGTGGCAAAGGCATTGTATTGTAAGCCACTAGTCTTCTAATGTTTTGCAACACAAGCAGCCGATGAGGTGGCCTTGGGCGTGTGGATGTTCGAGGTTTCGCCAGCCGCAGTAATGGGCGTGACAAAGACCGAGTCGTGGAGTGTCGCAATGGCCTGACTAGCTGGGAGCCGGTGTCACGGTTTTGATTTTGTTGCGTGGGTCAGGAAAGTGTGTGGAGGTAGAAGCCATATACTCTGATCAACTC
The DNA here is from genome assembly GCA_016808115.1 of Tetrastigma voinierianum. Lineage (NCBI taxonomy): Eukaryota > Viridiplantae > Streptophyta > Magnoliopsida > Vitales > Vitaceae > Tetrastigma > Tetrastigma voinierianum. Next base: position 560,199 of record JAEQBH010001687.1, read on the forward strand.
GAAGGCTACTAGCAGGGTATTTGGTATCTCAAGGGCACTAGGATTTAACTTCACGGGATCGTTGAAGGATAGGTTCCCGGGGCCTTCCCCGTTTCATGTCCACTACTCTCTCGCCATCAAGGCAAAGGTTTTGTTCTTCGTTTGTCCAAGGCAAAAAATTAATTGGGGCATCCTGCAGTTCCTCAGGAGCTTTTAATGATTCCACTTTCACTCCTCGAGGTCGCAGCTGAGCCCGCTTCAACCAAAACCGCTTCGCCAAGCACTCTTCCTCTCGACTCTCTTCCTCGACAACCGACCGTTTTTCAAGTGGTTCACTTCACCGGAGCCGACTTAACTAGCTCGCATCATTGCCTTCAACTCCCTACTACTTCAAGGCCTACAACCGCTTTTACTTCCATCATCGCCTCTAGTAGTTGGGAACCTCCACTAGCCTATTCTATTCACCATATTCTGATATTACTGTCCCTGGAAAAGGCCCTTTTCCTTTTCTGAACTTTGCAGCTGCCGATTGACAATTTTGAAATTTCAGATCGCATATGGGATAGTTTCACATTATGAACTTTGTAATCGGCTTCAATATTTTGATTAGTTCGACATTCGCATCTTATGTTCTTCTCGCTACTGGTGGCTACTTATCTTACTTAGATTCGTAATCATTGCTCGGCTGTGATAAGTGGTGTGCTGGTCAAGGCCGGGCTGGGAAGCTGGGACTAACCGTCGTCGATCTATTGGAGTGTATATAGGGAGATAGTTTTGGCTTCTCCCCGTAGATTAGAGTAGGTTTTCGATTTTGAATATAGAATTGCCAAATGGAACATCTATCATGGTCTACCTTGATTCAAAATTTGACATTCCTTCGACGCTTTCCCCATAGTGACCATGTGACTGATGGTTGTAGCCAGAAGGTTGGGATGGTGACAACTCACTTACTGAGTAATATTATGTTGATTTTTCATTTCCATCTCATCCAATCTCCGAGTCAAAATGATTAATTTTTTCATCAAGGTGTCCTCTCGGGAATCAGATGAATGGGTCTCCTCGGTAACTCGAAAGTACATCGCCCTTCATCCTCCTCGACGAGGTTCATCCCACGCTCTTTGAGGTTTCAAATATATAAGTCAAAAGTCTATAGCCTCGTCGTGGTGTTTATTTAAAAAGTTGCCTCACACATTGTTTCTACAAGTTGTTTCATAGGTGGGGACATCCCATCATAAATGGTTTACTAGCATCCAGTAAGTCAAACCCATGGTGTGGACATGCACATCGGGTTTCCATAAACCTCTCCTAACATCGTAAAACTTCACCTTCATGAGCTGCAAAGGTATAAATTTGTCTTTTTCAAATTGTTTGTCTTATGAGCACTAAAAACTTCGTGAACTCGCTTGCGCCAAAATTCCCACTTTATGGTTCTAGGCCTCAATGAGTTAGCCATATCTCGTCATTCCCGAGGGTCAATGGAAATGCCTTTAGCTTTAGCAACCATGTCCATCATACCTTCCTTGAAGGTAGTGCATACCCTCCTCAAAATCCCTAAGATGTGTGTATGATTTTCATTCCTCTTACACCATGGTACGTGGGAAGTAGGGGTACTAAATATGGCCTCACCGCTACATCATCGCAGAGGAATGATACGATGGGGCACTAACTCTAGGAGGGTGGATGTGATCCTCATGGTTCTATATGCATTTGGATTCATAGGGGTTCCCGTTGGCTCATTTGTCTTCGCAAGGGATCCATGTATCAACAGCACTAACCTCACTAAATAGTCGTTGTACTTAATCCTATTCAAATTCTACCGAAGTGTTCTATCCCATCGTTGCATGCACATTGTTACACAATTGTAGAGACAACAAATTAGAACCAACAAAGAGTGCTAAAAGAAAATTAAAAACTAATTTAACAAAAAGAAGTAAATGACTCGAATGAAAAATCAAGTCAATCGCAAAGCATCGTCAAGAAAATCGCAATAGCCAGAATCGATATGCAAAAAGAGGTAACAGCTACCTTCACTTGTGATGGATCACAAGTACTTCAACTTACCATTAGTAGTCAGCACTATCCCTAACGGGCGCCATTTGATTCGTACAGAGGTCGAAAGCAAAAATCAACAATATTTATATACCTAAGCTCCTACTAACTCGCGTAGTCAAGCTACTCGCAGATAAATGTCTAGGCCGAACACTCGGGGATGGGTTTTCTTCATAAAATGGTTTGCATTAGGCATGAAGGTAAGGCTTTTTATTTGGACTCTTTGGAATTCATTCAAAACAGGGGAATGGTTTGAAAAACAGAAATTGTGAAAAACTGAAGTTAAAAACCTGGAAATTAACAAATTGAAGAAATTTACTTTGGAAGATTTAGGTCACTAACTTGGCAAGCTAGGGCAAACACATGTCCGTAGTTTTATCCTCCTATGAGTCAACAAGCATGTGGAAGTTATGGCCTTTTTGTTTAAACCCTAACATTCCTCTTTTTTATCATTTTTAGGAGGCTCAGAAGATCTAGAAAGAATCACAAGGCATCTCACCCGAGCACCGAACCCCAAAGATGAAGAGTATTGACCTAGGGCTAGTAAAGACCATCTAGAAAGAATCACATCTCACCCGAGCACCGAACCCTAAAGCATGGAGAGTATCGCCAAAACAATAAAAGCAAATGTTATTTAACCCTAATTTGAAGAACCCTAACATGAATATTACCTCATGTGCAAGTGGCGACCATCTAAAGAGCCACAGCACTGGGCTACTAAGCACCGATCTAAAGCATGGAGAGTATGGCCAAGACAATAACATCCTATAAGTGCAACCGAAGTTTTGAAGATAAGGGCCATAAATACACTACCCAGAATTTTTAGTACACGAGATATTAACCCTATCGCTGTTAGCCTTCAAAGGAAGGAGGCTTACAAGCACTTCTTGAATTGTCATCTTCAAGAGGTGTGATCGTAAAGTGAAAGAAAGAAGAGAGAAAGAAGAGAGAGAAGAGAGAAAATAATAGCAAAACTAAAATAAAAACAATTTATTTACAAAAGTAAAAACTTACAACTATTATTTTCCCCAAACTGATGCTTGAAATTGTTTGGGCTAGGGTTTACAAAACAAAGAGGGCTTATATAGCTCCTCAAGGTATGAAAATACCAAAAGCTCTAACAACTGGCTAAGTTATAGACAAGGATGTAATTCACCAAGTTTGAAGGCGGCTCAGACACTACAAAGCATGACGAGGCATCCACTCGCTAGGAGCTGCTAATTTCGCTAACTAGCGGAAATGCACAGATCCTCGCGGCTACTGCTCCATTGCCCACTGCCTCGCCGCTTTCCATTTTCTTCGCTTCAACCGCATCAAATTTTCTTCACTTTGCCTTTGGTTTTCTCATTGATTCTAGGCTGGTTGATGGTCGGTGACTTGAATTCCAATCATGATTCATCCTTTGTATTGAGATTGAATTCTAAAAAGCGCACAAACACCTACAAAACAACCAAAAACACTTTAAAATGGCATAAGTGTTACTAAGATGACTTTGAACACTTCAATTGGTATAAATGACATGATTAATGATCAAAAGCACTCCAAACCTATCTAATATAGGGTCTATAATTGCACTTTGAAAGCACTAATCAAGAGGGTCATGATCGACTTTACGGACTCGTAATTGCTTCTTTTTATTTTCATATTTTGCATTTAAATGTGAATGAATGAGGTCCCAAGAAAGGGATGTATATTGGGGATCCGGGATGGCGGACCCCGTGAGGGTTATTACTGGGCTGGACCCTCGGATGCTATGATTATACCCATATACAGTTGCAGGTCGGGTGCAGCCCTAAATCCATAGAGACTCTGCCCGATTTTTGTGAAAATATGGATCCTGATAAATGTGATACAATAGTGTGGTATCGGGTTACCTAAAATCCACAGGAATTCCTCGGGTTGACAGGTTGTCAACGGGACCCCCGGATTTGGGGCGTCATAGCTTGATATCAGAGCTCAGGTTAACGATTACCTAGGAGCTCAAGTGGGGGTATCCACTAGTGTTTTCGAACATTGTCTTGTTGTAGCTAAGTATCGAGAGTTAGGTGTCCAAAATACCTAGGATTAGTGGGAATAGGTGTAGAACACGACAATGTGTGCATTGATTGCTTTGGTGTTCTAATATGTACTGATTACTACCCAAAAAGTGTTGTTTTATACCTAGCACTAAGCTACACTTTTTTGCAATCACCTAATTAACCCAATTGGTATGTTAAGGACTAAGAAGGCTACTAATCAAAATTTGTGCAAGTTTGGCTGTTTTAGGGCTATATCTCTGGTGACGGGATTCAAGTCAAGGCATGAATAATCCATTTACAATGCAAAGCACCTAAGCCAAAAGAAAAGAGAAGCTGTGCAGAATGAAGCTTGCACCCTAGCAATTGCCCTCCTACGAAATTGCCCTTCCTACCACTATTCCTACTGCTTTTGACTTTTTAACTTTTTTTGTCACTTTTTGGATTTCTTCCCAATTTGTCCCCCTATATTAGTTATTGTTCTTGTTATTTTGGTAATTTGTAATGAGGGTTTGGTTATAAAAGCCCCAAACAAGACATTGTAAAAGAGGGAGTCTTTCGATTATTAACAAAACTTTTGGAGGAAAGCTTTCAGCAATTCCCTCCTTTTCTCAGTTTCCCTCATTTTCTTTCCACTTTCTCACTAGCCAAACAACCTCTGAGGATGAAAACTCTGAGGATGAGTGGCTAGAACCCCTTCATCCTTGAAGAGGAAGGTCACTAGATAAAGGATTTAAGGCAAGCTAAGGGGTTTCATGATTTCCACGTAGGTATTCACTGTTATTACTATTCTCCCTTTCAAACTCTAGGTTAGATCCCTTCGACGCACCTTGAATGATCCGTATTTGATAATATTTTGTGTGGTTCAAAGTGGATGCTTATTTCGATCCAATCGAGATTTTTAGTTACCGCTATTAGTCTTTGAAGTAGTCAGAGGAGACTTGTTTTCCACTGGCCTAAGACCACTAATGCTCAAATGAATACCATTTTCAAAGGATGATTATTGGGTGTTTTTATAGCTAGATGAAGAACCAGTTCGGGAGATGACTATAGGTCATCCTCCCCAACGCGAGGAAAAGGCCCGAGAAACCCTCATTTGCCCTAAGATCCTAAGCCCAGTGACCCAACACTTCAAGGATTTTTATTTTACATTTAACTTATTTTATTTTCAGTTCTCAACCATTACAACCACTGTTTTTATCAAACCCTAACATCCAGAGAGAAATCACTAGTGCAAAGCCTCACTGTAAGTCATTTATGCGAAGAAAACCCATCCCAGTGAACGATCCTAGAGTAACCATAATTGCAGCAGAGTAAATAAAAGCCACTGAATAGGAGGTATTAGTATAAATTTTTATTGATTCAGATACCCCTACAAGACACGAACTGTAAATGGCGCCATTACTGATGGTGTCATGCGATGACAACATACTAAACACTTGTCATCCTCATCACAAGTTCTGGTGATTTTTCTTGTATCATTCTTTTTAATATTTTACTGATAGTTCACTTAGTTTCATTTCATAACGTTATATCTTTACCTAACTTTAACCCTTTTATAGAATTGTTTTTCTTTCGTCTGCTTATGGTTGGCCCTCTTTTTCCGACAAGGGTGCATGTTACGTTGGGTTAGAAACTCGAAGGCAAAAGAAGCCAAAGTCAATTTCCCATAGGAAACCGTATTCGACCGAACTTGAATATCACCAAATGGAACTACTGTATAAGAACAAAGACAAATGCAAGACCAAAGGGAGGAACAACCCTAATGCGTATAGGTCCATGAGGGACCACATACACCCTCCATGGATGAGTGCACCCTCCTGTATTATGCCTCCAATTAATGCACCATATGGCAGTACTTATAACTCTAATTAGGGGAACCACCAAAGAATGCACCTCCTGCTCCTCCACATTATGCTTCAACTCCTCAACCACCACAACCACCATAGTTAACTTCTTCACCGAAAGGCACATCGAACTTGAGCATATTGGTGGGTAATTTTATAGAGGAGCAGAAAGCTATGAATGTCCAAACAAATCAAAGAATTGATACTATGGAGAGCTCTCTGAACCAAAAATTAGATGGGCTTCAAAATGACCTTGATCAGAAAATTGACATCCTACAGTACTCCATTTCAAGGCTCACTAATCAACAACATGATTGACACCACAGTGGAGGAGCATTGTAAACAGCAGCTACAAGAAAAGCTGATAGAGACTTTTACATAATTTTCTGAAGGGTTATCCGAATCCTCAGACATTTGTGCTGCTTTTTGTCCATCAAGAAAGAATGAAGCAATCTCCCCATTGTTGACTGAGGAGGGCAGTGGAAAGGAAGTAGTGAATGAGCCCCAAAAGCTTATTCTTAAACCATTTCCCATAAAATTGAATCCTAGTGCCACGCCTGCTACCAACAAACATCGCAAAGACCTCTCTCCCCATTATTGATTGAGGAGGGCAATAGAAAGGAAGTAGCAGCACTCTCTCTCTCTCTCTCTAAAAAGAATTTATGTGTCTTAAAACAAACAAAATTTTCGTTTTTAAAAAAATTCACAACTTGCAAATTTTGTAGGGAATTTTTGCGCCTTCCCAATTTTTTGCACTCCTAGTTTCTTTTGGCCATAACTTTTTCATCCGAACTCTATTTTGGGTAATCTATGTATCATTGGAAATATTAGAGAGTGTAGAATATAAATATAGCCAGAAATAACAATTTTGAAATTATGATAAAGGCATAATTTTCAAAATGCTTCAATTGGTCACTTTTAACCTCTCTTTTCTTCTTCCAACTTGATCATTTGAAGCCCAAATGGAGTGAATAAGGCCTCTTTGGGAAGCATAGTTTTATCCTTTTGATTTCCATTCTTGTAGCATGATCATATTTTGCACTGTTAATATTTTGGTTTAACACTTTATCTCTCTTTTGTTGCTTGTTTCATGTGGTTCCTCCTCTCCGCAACAGGCTGCATTTCTCCAAGGAGGTATCACTTTCTCCCTTAAATTTCCATTCCATAATCACATTGAGAAAAATGTAGAATTTGGTTGGGGGGAGAGTTAAGGAAGGAAGTGTTGATTTATGTTTTGAGCAAGTCTGTTTTGCTTAGTTGAATGGCTTGCTAGTTAGTTTTTTTTTTTTACAATATAATTCATGTTTTTAGTTCCTAGTTCATGCTTTCAGTTTCTCATTTTTAGAAAATTTTTTTTTGTAATGCCCAGCTTACAATATGAGAAATTGAAATTTTGTTCCAATGTTGTTGATATTAGAATGGTGTTATGCTTAGTTGAGTTGATAACCTGTTGAAATTCTTATTGTATTAAACATTTTTTCTTGAACTTTGAACTAACCACACACTGTGAACATTAGATTTCATTTATAGGCTGAAAAACTGCCTTGCCTCCTAAGCCCCGCGAAAGTCCGGCCTAGTACTTTTAACCACCTTTAATGGGTTGGGACCCTTGAATAAAAGACCAATGAGTCTTTCAAGCAAAGAAAGAAAAGAAAAAGAGAAAAGAGAAAAGAAAAAGAAAAAGAAAAAGAAAAGAAAAGAAAGAAATTGTGACGCTTTGCCTTGAAACCCAAGCACTATCCGAGGGGTATACGGCGAAAGTCTTTAAAGCCCGGTGCCCTAAACCAACTGGTTGGGAGTCACCGACTTTATGCTTGTTACATGGGCGAATAGGCAGAGTTTAGCAAATTGTAGGTGCTTGAGTTTTGAACTCATTAAGAGTCCGGGGTGAAACCTGAAGAGTTAGTGGTCAAAAGATCCATATGACTTGATGCCCTAAACCTTAATTGGTCGGGAGTCATCGGTGGAACCCCGTTCCATGGACACTTGTGAGTTCATTGCACCCCTACAAAAAAAAAAGAGTTATGGAATAAAAATTGGGTCTGATCTATTGAGGTTGGTTATCCGCTAGGGTTTGCATAAGAGCTTCAATGGGGAGGATGCTTGACAGATTATTTTTGAAAACTAATCAAGTTAACACTTAGGTTTTTATGGAAGGTGTTAGGTTGGTTCTCTATGAGTTGACACTATTTTGATACTTGATTTTTGCATTGCACACACTCTTCTTGAGATGGTTATTGATTGTGGCTTTGATAACTTCATACTGTTGTGTCGGGCTTTATCACTTCATTGATTTTGAAAACCATTTTTCAGGTAGATATATTTATAAATTTCATCTTGCCTTTATTTTCTTTCTTCTTCTTTCATTACTAAGGGACTAGCAATGTGTCGGTTGGGGGGAGTGATTACTACCCAAAAAGTGCTGTTTTATACCTTTAGCACTCTATGTTTTAAGCACTTTTTATGTAGTAATCGCCTTAATTAACCTAATTGGCATGTTAAGGACCTAGCAAGGCTACTAATCAAATTTTGTGGCAAGTTTGGTTGTTTTAGGGGCTATATATCTTGAGGACAGGGATTCAAGTCAAGGCATGAAGAATCCAGTTGCAGTGTAGAGCACCCAAGCCAGAAGAAAAGAGAAGCTGTGTAGAATGAAGCTTACACCCTGACAATTTCGCAAGGGTTGCGAAATTTCACAACCCCTGCAAAATTTCGAAATTCGCAGCCCCTGTGAAATTGCCCTCCAATGAAATTGCCTTTCCTGCCAGTATTCCTACTGCTTTTGACTTTTTTTACTTTTTTTGTCACTTTTTGGATTTCTTCCCAATTTGTCCCCTTGTATTAGTTATTGTTCTTGTTATTTTGGTAATTTGTAATGAGGTTTGGCTATAAAAGCCCCAGACAAGACATTTTAAAAGGGGGAGTCTTTCGATTATTAATAAAGCTTTTGGAGGAAACTTTCAGCAGTTCCCGCCTTTTCTCGTTTTCTCTCATTTTCTTTCCACTTTCTCACTAGCCAAATAACCTATGAGGATGAAAACTCCTGAGGACAGAGGATAGAACTCCTTCATCCTGAAGAGAAGGTCACTGGGCAAAATATTTAAGGCAAGTTGAGGGGTTTCATGGTTTTCACGTAGGTATTCACTATCATTACTATTCTCCCTTTCAAACTCTAGGTTAGATCCCTTTAATTCACCTTGAATGATCCGTATTTGATAATCTTATAGGATTCAATGGATGCTTAATGCTACAGCCACTGAGATTCTTTAGTTACCAACTATTAGTCATCGGAAGGTGAGTCAAGGAGACTTGTTTTCCACTGTCTGAGACCACTAATGCTCAGTGAATACCATTTTCAAAGGATGATTATTTTGGGTCAACTTTTATAGCTAGATGAAGAACCGGTTTGGGAGATGACTATAGGTCATCCTTCCTAACGCGAGGAAAATAATTCAGAAACTTCTATTCGCTCTGGGATTCTAAGCTCAAGTGGACCTAACACTTCAAGGATTTATATTTTTTACATTTTAACTTATTTTTTTTATTTTCGCTAACCATTACAACCACCTGCTTTATCAAACCCTAACATCCAGAGAGAAATCACTAGTGCAAAGCCTCACTGTAAGTCATTTATGCGAAGAAAACCCATCCCAGTGAACGATCCTAGAGCCACTATACTGTAGTAGCAATGCTACGACAATAGGAGGTATTAGGTATAAATTTTGTTGATTCAGGATACCCTCATGGGACATGAATCATGTACCACGAGAGATGTATTGTGATTGTGTGATTATATGCATGATAGAATGTGTATAGAAATTGAAGAACACTAGGGTTAGCAAACGCAACTCAGGGTTTTAAAACGACAAGCATGATTACGTAGAAACGTTCATTTATTATGCTCGCATTGGCATCACTAATGCGGATATGAAAAGAGAGAATCTCAAATTTCTATCTTAGGTTGTGCAGATAGCAAGTTTAGGGCGCAGACGTAGAGGTCGTCCATGGGGCAATAGCCGACCATCGCCTGGCTTTGATGAACAGGCCTTTATAGAGGTCATGGGTGTCATGTGTGCTACCATTGCACAAAGCAGGCCGGGGCTAGGAGGCCGGGCAACCTCCAACGGTTTATAGCACATCATCCTCCAAATACTTATAAGGGTGTAGGGATCCCGTGGTAGCCGATCATTGGTTCTCGACAAGTGGAGAGGATTGGAGGCTGGGCTGAGATCACCTCCGGTTACGCTGGATCAAGCTACCACATTTCTGGCCAGAGGGTGAGTCCCATATATGGGCGGGATCACAGAGTCTCGAGGGATCCTGAGACAATGACATAGGTAGAGTTTAGAGAGCTCTTCTATGGGTAAGTTTTTCCCGCATCACTAGACATGCAGTTAGCTCCTGGAGTTCCTTGAGTTGAAGCAAGGAAATATGATTGTGCTCGAATACATAGCCAAGTTCCCTGTTGGCACATTTCGGGATGACTATGTGGCCAGATATGGCTAAGGTGAGTGGAGTTCGAGGATTGCCAAAGTTGTCCATCCGGTGATTATGATTTCTCATATTAAAGACATGGACTCTATGGCCGTGACGACGCGGCATGTGTAGAGAGATATATGTGATGCACTGAGTATCCGAGCTACTGCATAGTAGAGAAGAGGAAGGAGGATCAACCTTCTTCTAGTTTGGGAAATAGGTAGGCACTTCGCCTCGAAAGTGTTTCTGGGTGGACTGGGCACGGCTATCGTGGCAAAGGCCGACTATGGTTAGACTCCAACTAGACGATGATATGTTATTTCTACCATCAGCCTAGACAAATGAAGCGAGATTGCCCTCAAAGGCAAGGATCTCAAGGTATTGGGACGATGTAGTCCCTAGTAACTGCTGGGATGTGTGGACGCAGTTTTTATTCCTTCTCACCCCAAAGAAATGAGGACTAGAATCGGGCCTCAGTGGTGCCAGATAGGCGCTTTGCTACACAGATAGCCGTAGCTAATTGTGTGGTATGGATCGAGGTCGAGGACAGGTCTACGCCAAGACATCATGGTCTGTGGGCGTGTCTACTCCATCACACAACAGACTGAGCCAATTGATCAGTCAGTGATACAGGTTATGTTTCTGTTATTTCACCTATGGGTAAAGATACTATTTGATTATGGTGCATCACATTCTTTTGGTGTTGCATCTAGTGTGGATGTTTTGGGCTTAGAGGTGGAGACCTTAGATGAGCCGCTACACATGAGTTCTTATCTAAGGATTGGGGTGAGGATTGATCAAATATGTCGGGATTATGAGTTAGAGATCTTAGGGATTCTGCTCAAGGTGGACCTTTGGGTAATGGACATATCAAATTTTGATGTCATTCTTGGAATGGATTGGTTGACATCACACCAGGTCGTCATTGATTGTGATAGTAGGAAGATTACTGCCTAGACATGCGATGGTATCCGTGTGACTTTTCAGGGGGAGAAGCATGATGCTTTGCCCCAGACCGTGCATGAATATAGGTGGAGTGGACAGTTGATGGGTTGGCTAGCAAGCCTTACCCTAGAGGATGAAGGGAGACAGGATCTAGGTCTATCTTGGGTGGTGTGCAAGTATGAGGACATTTTTTCGGACGAGCTACCGGGATTACCTTCGCACAGGGATGTGGACTTTGTCATTGAATTACACCTTAGTACGTTGATTCGTGCCACAGTAGGGTGATCCGGAATCAACAAAATTTGTTTCCTATTTTCTTCCTCCCACGCCGTAGTTGCTTACCCGCAAAGATACGGGTCTAGGGCCTAACACGGGATGGTTTTCATCCCACAAATGATTCGTATCATGATTCAAAATGGTGAGGCTTTCATTTGGATTTTTGGATTTGCATTAAAAAGTGAGGGTGTTGTTGTCACTGGGCTAATCGAAACAGCCAAGTGAGGCGCAGGATGGTGTGGAGACCTTGAAGGCTCGGGTCACTAGCTTGATAAATGAGGTTGCATTGGTGTCCTTGCTATTTCCGCATTAGGAAAATGACATATAGTCATAGCCAAAACCGGATCTTTGCTTAGCCTATAAAAACCAACCCTAAAACACTCCTATTCCGAAATAAAACACTAACTAAGCATTTAATGTTCCAAAGAATTTGAAAAATACATCATTTAACCTAATTTCAAAGGCTCATAAATGGCATCTAGAAAAGAATGTCATCTACCATTAAGAATACACCGAACCCTAAAGCATGACAAGTATTGGACTAAAAAGAACATTAAATAGCATTAAACCCTAGTGTGGAAGTTTGAACACTTAAAATGCACTGTTTACTTTAAAGTGTAGGAACACCGTTGGACCCCATTAACCAACCTAGCAACCCTCCTCTTCTGCCTTAGTTTAATAAACATCCCTGAGTTGTCATCCTCAAAGGGGGTGCTTGGGAGCCAAGAAAATGAGAGAAAGAAGAGAGAGAAGAGAGAAAAATCAGAACCCAAAGCAAAGTCGCATCGAAAGCTTTATGAAAGTTGTGGTTACAAATGTCATAAGGTGGTTTATATAGCCATACAAGATGTGTGAAATACCAAAATAAATCCACAATATAATAAGATTACATTGAGGATAAAAACGAATTACACAAAACGGGTCGTGCTTGGATCAAAATCGTAGGGCAACCACTCGCTTATGCATAGCGCAAATTTCGCTATCATAGCTTAAAAATCAGGCATAGCTTAAAATTCAAATTTTCTCTATGCATGCGTACTCGCTATGATAGCGAATTTTTGCTATGATAGCGAAATTCGCTATCATAGCGAAAATCGCGGCATAAGGAATAATAGGATTTAAATTTTCGCTATGGTTGCTAAATTCACACAATCCTTGCTAAATTTTCGCTATGCCATGCTGAAAACTCAAGTCCAAAGATTCCTTCCCGCATCATTCCAAATTCTCCATTTCTTCATTTCCCACTTGACATTTCTTCATCCCGGCTTGATGAAATCGCCGAGAATTCGCAAAATTCAGCACCAATACGAAGCCAAGCTTGAAATGATGGCTAAAGTTCCCAAAACCTGCAAAACTACCAAAAACAACCTCGAAACAAAATCAGTAGTACTAAACGGACCTGCACATGTCAATCGGCTTATTAATATGATTAGTACGCAAAAAGCCCTCAAAACCTATATTAAATAGGACTCAAAATAGCACTTTGGGTACTAATCACACCCTGAATCGACACGTTGCTGGGGCCAGTCCCTTAGCAATGCTAAAAACAATCAAGGGTATTTGATCTGTACAGAAAAGTGTATGTCGTCTAAAAAGTGTGTGTACAAATAAGGCCTTACCTTCAAAAGATGAACAATTTTGCACTCGCATAAAAACCATCATGAGAGAACAATACCATATAAGAACAAGTTTTAGGGCAACACGGGCCCAAAGAAGTCGACCCGAACTTCCACCAAAATCTAAGTTTAAGGTAACCAACCAATAAGTTGTAAAGCTATTCCCTCCCCTAATCAAGCCATCGCTGTGGCCTTAAACCTGTCGACTCACCCCAACAGAATCGCTGGAGCACTTTTATTTCTTTCTTTGATTGTAATGTGGTGCAATGCTAAAACTCGACTTCACCAAAGTCCGTAACAACCACCGATGACTTCTAACAAATTAAGGCTTGCGCATCAAGTCAAAAGGATCACGACCACAAACTCTTCCTGCTTCACCCGACTCCTTTGGAATGACTTAGAGAATTGGCACCAACAACTCGCTAAACTCTACCTAATCCACCCATGTAATCGAATGACTAAGTCGATGACTCCTAACCATCATGTTTAGGGTAACGCTTTAAAGGTTTTCACTCATATACCCCTCGGATCAGAAATTGTTTCAAGGAAAAGTGTCACTGCATTCATAACTTCTTTTCTTTCTTTCTTTTTCTTTTGCTTTTTCTTTCTTTTTCATTTGGAAGACTTCATCGGGTCTTCTTTTCGTAACAAAACCTACATATCATCAACAGATCTAAGGCCGGTTTTGCAAAGTAAAAAGTGGTATATAGCTTCTCAACCTATTGATAAAAACTGATGTGCACTGTGTGTGATTAGCTAAAGGCGGATGCAAAAGGTTGAATACGTTGGAACTTCAATCGACCAAAAACTTAATCATGCATGGAATTGTTCTAACATTATAGCATACAGGGCTTCAATTCTTCAACTCAAGGTAAGAGTAGACACAAAATATAAGCACATAAATGATTTGCAAAAGTGTAGAAAAATGTAAATAATGCTATAAAGTTTTTGATATAACCAAAGTGGCTAGTACAAGCTTAACATGGCTAAACACACAAAAGTATCACTGCCTACTATCGACTAATACATGTATCCTATACAATCCTATACAAAATGAGTAGGCAGTTGATAAAGCTAAAAACAAGACAAAATATGATAGAAGATACTCCCAACTTTAACTTTTCCTCCCAACCAAAGTATAAACATGTCTCCAATTGGTAGGGATCGGAAAGCTAAAGAAGGGAGTGCGACCACCTCACTATCGTGGCGGTGTAGATGCCGGTGGATCTGAAGTCGCCACACAAGGGCCACAAGATATCCAAGGAGGTCGCGCATCGTAGATCGATCTCGAGCTGGCTGCGGTGTGTTTCCGGGAGTGAGACCGAGGTGGCTCATGATCCGAAGAAGCATGGCGTGATTCTGCGTGATAGTGACCTCGGCTCGGGCCATCCGCTAGTCTAATGACGCCTGTGTAGTAGCAAGCGCGCAAACAACATCCATAACAGCAGCTAGCTCCCGTGAACTGATATGTACATGATCTGGAGACTGGCCGCACAAAGATAGAAGGGCCAGCAGCGTCGGGTGAGGGGCAGGCGCAGGAGGTGGAGCCGCGGAGATGAATCAAACTAGCCTCTTCACCACCTTCATCTCCGAATAGGATGCTCCTCTACGGCCCTTCTCTACCATTATCATCCGCCGCCTCTCCCGCCGCCGATGATAATGAGACCGGCATGTATAATGATCGCTCGCTGGATAAGACCCAAGCGCATTAACCTGATCCTCCGCTCGACAAGGCACTCTCGTGGAACCGGCAGATGCTCCAAGACCTCGTCCCGCAACCCCATCAATAAAGGTAAACTTTCGCTCGAGCGGCCCGCTGGGTGGACCTTCTCCTCAAAATGCAGCAAGGAAGTCATGACAAGCTCAGAGGGACTAAACTAGAATCCCTTTGAGATCCTCAGATAGACATTCCTCGAGTATAGCTCCCCAAGGCCAGACATAGGTCAGAATGGGAATAAATCGTCCGGAGCACGTGGTCCACTAGAGCATCTAGAGGAAGTCATCATGGAAGAGTATAGCCCTGGTCAGAGTATCTCGAGCAAGACAAATGGACTATATCTCTATGTGATGGCCGACCACGCCTATAATCTCTGCGGAATCAAAGGCCACATCGCAGCCCAAGGCAACTGTAATATCCGCTACGGAAAGTACCCGGGCGACCTTCAATGCTAAACCGGAGCTCCAAAGGACTCGACACTCCCTGGGATGTCATAGTGTGGTAGAACTCAAGCACAACCCGGGGATAAAAGAATCACAAGGCCATGAAGGAAGCACGAATACTACCGTGATCAACTCTCATCGAGTCTCGAAACGCCGATCCGCGGCCAACACCCCAGATATCATAGTACGCTCCCATGGAAGTTCGCGCAGATCCATGTTCCCCGTAATCGGATCGCAGTGAACACAGGGGCGCCCGATCCCGAGGGGCCTGATATTCGGGGGGCAATGAACCCGATCACCGAGATGAGGCACCCGCCGGGCCGAGATCTCGAAGACTCCCTGTGCCTCGATGTCCGAGTTCGCCAGAGGGCGGGCCCTCTTGGCGTTGTCCTAATGTAATCGAGAAGGCTCGAGGTCCCACCCGGTTTGATATACGGACGGGGTCTGTATTCATGTTCCGGTATAAGTACCGGGGATAATGGGAGTCCCCAGCCTGGTCCGAGAGCGAGCCTCCGTATCCAGGCGCTCGCGATCGCTCTCTCTGTGTACTAACCTCGACCGGCCAGCCGATGACCTCCACGGTACGAACTATGGATGTGGTCCGGCCGTGCCGCAGGCAGAGCAAGGCTCGGGAGTGCAGTGGCCGATGAGCACAGGATCAAGGCAGCGCTAGGGTCTCGTGGACCGTGGCCTAAGGGCCAAGAAGGAGTCAGCGGCAAGAGTAAATGCGCCGCACCGTAGGGCCGGGCTCGACCAGCAGGAATAGAAATGGACGCCGCATGCCGATGTCAGGCACCAGTGCACGACACCGGCGGGGGCTCACGCCGGCGGTGGGCACGGTCCTCGTGGAGCCAGGCCTTGCTGCAAACGGAGCCGTGGCACTGGAAGGCGCGGGGCAAACGTGTCATCAGAGCTCGCACAGAGGAAGGCTCACAAACAGTAATGGATGAGTGGAATGAAATGAGCGGGGCCCTTTAGTAAAACTGCTTGCAAATGGGTGTCCAGAATAAGAGCCACCGCTTATTATTACAAATTCAAGCCCAATTTCAACTCAGAGAATAGCAAACTAAAATTTGATTTGTAAATTAAAAATAAAAATAAATTAAAAGTAAATATATATATATATATATAAATATAAATATAAAAATAAAAATAAAGATAAAAATAAAATAGATTACTTAAAAATTAAAATTTTTATATTTAGCTAAAATTAAGGTAAAGAAAATTACTAAAAATAAAATAAATCGAAATTGAACAAAATAATTCAAAACTAAAAATTGAATAGTCAGAAGCTCGTCTCGCTGAGACCAAACTACCTCATTTTCACTGTCTATTCATGAGGATCAAAGAGGAGGAGCTCCGACCCTCTCAGCGATGCGCCTGCAAATTCTCTCTGCGCTAGCTCCTTGTTTTGAGCTTCTTTTCACTTGGTGGTGTTGCAGAAAACATTAGTTCGCGAGTAACTGACAAAACAATTCCCATCAACCGCTTCACTTTCCTTCACCAATTATGCTTCGCACCAGGCATTCGGGTTTCCCGCACTCGGGACCAATTGAGTAGACTTCATCAAATTCCCGCCTCACCCTCTCAGCTTGTGCTTGTTGCTCGTGGGAGGGATCAAGCCGAGTCTGAATGTCATGTCACAAATGAATAAGATGACTCATTTCAAGAATTGATTATCGCCATCAAAGGCCAAAATGGTCTTCTCAAAGGCCGAAAACGCCGTGTATAAAATGAATGCCTGGCGCGTAAGTGCACGCCAGAAAGCCCTAAGTAATATAGTGTACTTAAACGATGTGATATCGATCCATTGCAGCGCAAATTGACTACAAGAGATTCGCTGTGACAATATCCGCTAATGACTTTAAAAGGAGTTCAATGATAAAACTAACTTAACTCGTTGATTTAATTAAAGTGTTGTTTAGAGCCTTAGGTTATCTCCCCGTCACGCTCAATGGATTGTTTTTCTAAAGAGATTGTTATTCCAATACATTTATAATCGCCTATGGTGAGGTGATCTTGCCTACGAGATATCCTCTCTCGAGGTATATCCGCCTATCTCGCAAATAGAATCGAGTATATCTCTATCTCGACTCGGTATTCCGAAATGCTTAAATGTTCTACCCCTAGATACCACCTTCAGGTCCGGAATATCTCTATTGACCGAATCAGCTGAAGGCTACTCTACCCAGATCCCTGAATACCCTCATCTCGAATCTCGGATCTTCAAGCAAGGCGCATGCTAATGTCGTCAAACATTATCATATAATTTAAATACAGGTATAGAGTAGATTCGACAATTTATAAACAATTGAATAACATAAAAGATCAATCCTTAATCCATATCGTATGACAGGGTTTGATGTAACCCTAGAAAAAGATCTAGAACATAATGGAAGAAAAGATGAAACTGTTTAATAATGAAAACATTGTTCTAAAACCGAAATATACGAAAAGTCAAAAGCTGCTACATTCCCAGGGAGCACTTCCTCAAGCCGTTGTCACTTCGCTTCCTCAAACCCAGGCCTCCGTCTCAGGTGCCTCCGATCTCTCGATTTCGCCCTAATGTGCTTTAATGATGAGAGCAGATTGGCCGACGCGCGACGCAGGACGTCGCGACGTGGGTGATCGCCGCTGATTTGCGATCGCCGCGACGCGGTGGTGTCGCGACGCGGACGCCGCGACGCGGCGACATCGCGACGCTGACGCCGCAACGCGACGTACACTCCCATCGCTTATGTTCCCATTTGCCCAAGATCCGCTTCTCGCTGTCGCTTCTTTTCACCCCAATGCTCCTACATTCACAAAAGACATCAATTCAGTATTCTAGTCGCAAAAACTATAAAATTACTCTAAAATAAAACAAGAAAATGTATACTGACGCGAGTATAATATGAGTGTTTTAGGCACTCATCACACCCCTCAACTTAGCTTCTCTGCTTGTCCTCAAGCAAGAACCGACTCTAGACAGACACACACCAATATACTATAAACACAATAAAATACATTAATTACTAAACCAAAACTTAATAAACAAAAACACAAAAACAGACACCTAATCATCACACCCCTCCCAACAAAATATCCAAAGGTCCTCACCGCAAAACGAGGGTAAGGGAACTCCCCTGAATATCACTGCGGTGGCGGTGGTGGTGGATGGTGAAAAGCCAAGAGCTGGGCGAAATGGTCGCATAGACCGCCGCCGTCAGAATGATGGCCTGACGCTGTAACGGTCCGTGATATCGGGCCACGCAACGCCCACGCCCGTAACGAGACTCGGTGCCCCCCGGGTCTCATCCCGTATAGCGCCAAAACGCCTGAGCGCGAGCACCGGGTCCTCAAGATCTGGTGAAGGACTAGGAGGAGTGGCCGCATGTGGCTGCTGGGTAGGTGGTGGAGCTGGCTGGGATAGGGATGGAGGTGGCTGGGACAAGCGAGCATGGGCCGACGAGATCGCCAAGGTCTCCCCTGGGATCGCCTGTGGATCCATAACGAGCCCGACACTCATAAAGCTCTTGCCCGGGCCCCGAGGGCTCGGACTCCGAATCATATAGGTCTCCTCGTGCCAGCGGGACACCAGTGTGTCCCGCTGATGAGGCGATGGCTTTTATCAGGAGCTGGCTGTCAGCGGTCACCCAGTGTGAGGCACTCATTGCTTCGGGCACAAGCCAACATCGTAGCGGGGTGTCCCAGTCTGGCTTCGCATCTCGTAGCTGTGGAGGGATCAAGATCTTCATAACTTGCCCTACATCACGGTATATTCCTGATAACGGCAGTTAAGCAGGAACACTGGCGTCACCTCACACACATTCGTCAGCCGGATAAGACGGCTGATGAAACGGTGCCAAACCTGGAATGCAGCCAAATGCTCGGGCTCAAATTGACCTGCATGGCCCGCACTATTGATCTCCACTAGCCTGGCCCTTGGTCAATACGCCGATGACCATGGTAGTCGGGATGCCCGCGGAGCCGACAAAGGAAACTTATGGGACATGCTCAGCCATAGAAACTATTGATCGACTACCGGCAGATCATCACACCTCGTGACTCCCCAATTTTTCGGTGACATGGGAAGCGAGGTTGGCGTAAAATTCTCGAACTACGCTCATCGCCGCCGGACGAGGGGGTTGGCATAAAGCACGCCACCCCTTAGCCGCAATTGTCTTTCGAAAGAAATCATCGGGGTGATGAAACCCCTTCTCTTTAATGAATGAGCTGCTTGCAATCAGGCTAAACCGTCTACAGACTCACATTTACAAACCGCGAGGCGTCGAATGTGGGAGTCGGGTCCTCGCTTGGCCGACTCCGCTGGCAGGCAATTTTTGCCTCTTGCCAGACATATTAACTTAGGCAAAAATTCGAGCACCTACTGTGTACCACAACCAATCAACTAATACTACCTAAGGATTCAAAAACACCTAAATGAGACTCAAAACCCTAATGGAACCTAGCTAACCCAAAATGAGGGCCTACTGTTCCCAAAACTAGAATCCTAGTCTACGCACAAGCAACAACTGAACCCTGTGACCACCGCATCTGCTAGAATCGTACACAAGGGTAGGATGCCACTATGACCCAAACTCCGGCGACGAGGGTGACTTACAAAGCGGGTCGGCGAGCAAACAAAGTGATCTCCGACGGCAGTGGTGAGCTCCCACCAGTCCGGTGAAGGTCGGGATGCGGGAGCTAGGGTTTCAAGAGTGAAGGCGCAGGAGGTGAAGAGCCAAACCGCATTATTCGCGGGCTAAAACAGGTCGCGCCGCGACGCATGGACCACGCCGCGACGCGCGGGCGTAGGACAACACCAAATGACGCCGCGACGCGGAGAAATCCACGCCGCCGCGACGCGGGACGCAGGGCTTCATAAATTGACGTCGCGACGTGAGAATACACGTCGCGACGTGACAGAGGAGTGTTAAACTGACGTCGCGACGTGAAAAAATCCACGTCGCGACGTGGCAGAGAGATGAAATTTTGACGTCAGCGATCGCGGAAACTCACGCCGCGACGCGCGAGCTTAAAAATGACGTCGCTGACGCGGAAACTCACGCCGCGACGCGGCGCAGAGCTTCAAAACATCGCCGCTGACGTGAAATCTCACGCCGCGACGCGGGCGCAGAAGGTCCCCAAGAGAATTTATATATTAAACCTCAATTTTTCGAGAACTTCACTTGTAAACTTCCCTTTCTCGGCCTGAACATTCTCAAGAAGCCTCGTGACCTACACCTCCGCCTCCCGAAATTAAACCAACAAATGTAACACCGATCATGGATACAACTTAGAAATCAAGAATTGCTGAAACAATAATAGAATCAAAACTTAAAAACAAAAGTTTTAGAACACTGGGTTGCCTCCCAAGAAGCGCTTATGTTTAATGTCGTTAGCTCGACGATCCCCGAATCTCACTCGTGCACGACACTTGGGGGATAAACCGGGAAATGCTGGCGGCAGATCCTTGTAGTGCTCACACCCAATGCTCAAGGTGATGAAACATTTTCCGTACATGCCCTTGCCCTTCTCGCTGTCCTTCCAGGCGGTCATAGGCTTTTCCCCTGCTTTTCGCCGCCTGGCAAACTCGTAATGAAGTCATAAATATCGCTATTCGATCGCCATCTCGTGCTTCAACGGTTGGAAAACATGGAAAGTGATCTCGCCTTTGACTCTAAGTTTGAGTTCACCTTCGCACATTGATCTCGAAGCTCGTGGCTAGAAAGGTTCACCAAAGTATGATGGGACCCAGTCGTCTTCTTTCCATGTCCGTATCGACAAAGTCTCGCCGGGAAGGACGAATTTAACAACTTTTACTTGTTAACATTTTCGACTATACCCTCGAGGGTGTCGTACGACCCATCCGCAAGTTGTAGACTGATTGTGGTTGATTCTTGCCTCTCCCAACTTTAGCCTTTTAAACATCGAGTGGCATCAAGTTGATGCTCGCTCCTGTCACATAAGGTTTTTCCGATACCCGATTCCCTATAGAGAACTGCAGATAGAAAAGTCGCCAGATCTTCAAGTTTTCGTGGGGAAGCTTCTTGGCAGATGGCACCGCATTCTCGCTTAAGGCAATGGTCCCATATTCCTCCACTTACTTGCCAAGATCTTTTTCATGAATTTCACATAACTTGGCATATTCTCTAATGCTTCCAAAAATGGTATATTAATATGTAGTTTCTTGAAGATGTCAAGAAACTTTGCGAACTGCTTCTCCAATTTACCTTTCTTCAACCTCTGAGGGTACGGGATTGGCATGATGCTCTTCCTCGCTTTTGTCCTGCTTCTATTTCTTTCCCTCGCGATTATCCTCGTCGCCTCACATCTCGTGGTTGCTCATTTTGCATCTCGTCCTTTGGGATGCTTTCTGTCTTCATTCCTTAATTTCTGGGGCTCGACACCGGTCAGGGCCCCAAGTTCTCTTAATTCCTCTTCCACTCCTGTAGTGATGGCTCCTGCAAGATTCTTTCCCTTCTCCTCTAGGGTTTGGCCTCCTCAATTGCTTGGTAGTGAACCTTGTTGCCTTTCACAATAAATTGGCCATTCGACCCATCCGTATCTTAAATTTCAGAATCAGGCCGCTTGATTGTTCAATCGAAGGTTCTGGGTCGCCGCATATCTACCTCGTCTCATTCATGAAGGCGGTGTGAGGTGAGCATCCGGCGGGCGGCTTGTTCTAAGTCCACTTTTTCTCGTGTGGTGGCTCACTAACTCGATTAGATGGCATATTGTTCTGATTGTTCCTCCATCCATACCATTGCTCGACCGCTCGATTCGATTAGTACGCCACCCTCGCCTTACTCTGATTCTCGTAGTTGTTTCCATACTGGGCCCTTGCCGCCGTGGTTGGATTCTCGACAACCTAGACGGCCATATCGGGCTTGCTCCACCGTAAGGTTTCCTCGACCGACATTCCACACTACTATGTCAGTCTCCTCCACACTACATAACTCCATGGATGGTCCTCAGATAGTACAGGTCGCTCTCGCCTATTTAGCTGCTTAGTCACCGAGCCACACATGATTTTACCAGATTGGCAGGAGGATCAGATTATTCAGGCACTCCACCGCGGTTTACCGGTGTAGCCTTCTAGGCCACCGACAGTGCTGGCCGCAGATCTTCCATCTCATACGCTCGTCCGTGGTTTTCTTCATCAATGATCTCCAACCGAGGCATCTATCATCGCTCGGTTTTATTTCCTCGCACCATTGTAGAAGGTGGACTTGCATCCATCCGGTTAGTCGAACATGGTGAGGACACTCAGCACAGTTCATGGAACCCCGTCCCATGCTTCTCGCCGTGTTCTCCCCTAATCGACCGAACGATGCCGACCTCAGACTACCAGGCACCGGAAGGTGGAAAGAACTCGCCTAAACTTTTGTACCAACTCGTTCCATGTAGTAATGGAGTCTGGTGGTTGACTGTCGCCCAATGTTTGGCCTCATCCCGAGTGAGAGTGGAAATAATCTCAATCTTAGGGCTTCTTCAAGACTCGCATTTAATGAACGCAAACTTCGAGGAAGTTCACAAATGCATGTTCGGTTCTCACGGGTGGGGCCCATGGAACAAATGTTCTCGAGTGACCAGACCGTGGACCTACTTCAATTCAAAATTGCTCGCTTGAATTCCAAGGGTCAGCTCGATCGTTCGAACAATCATGGTGGTAAAACAAACTCATCTAATAGCATAAGGATCGCTCGTCAGATAAATGGCCCGCGCTGATTCTATTTCGCTTCTCTGCGTTCGCTGATCAACGCCAAAATCTTGTTCTTCAGTGTTTTCCATGACTATTGAAGTTCTACTCGCTCGCTTTTCTCGTTTCTCGGCGCATCCGTGCGTAAGTCTTTCGCTCGGGATCACAATAAGGTTGATTAATTCGGTTTTATTGCCGCGATGTACTCACCGAACCCGTGTGATCGCAATAACACACAAACTAACAAAACCCAATTACCAACACTTGTAAAAATAACAAAAGTAAAGAAAATTCAGAATATTATCTATGTGCTCACTTTCATATCAATTTAAACCTTCGCAATCTACGCCAAAACTCGATGCGTCAAACGCTTGCATAAAATTAATGCCTATGCGCAAGTGCACGCTGCAGTCTCAAGTAATATAGTACTTTAACGCATGTGATATCGATCCGGAAAGGCAATCTGACTACGAGATTCTCGCTGCATAACATTCAAGAATGACTTTAAAAGGGAGTTCAATTATGTAAAAACTAACTTAATCTTGATTTAATTAAAGTGTCAGCTTTAAAGCTCTGTGGTTATATCTCCCCTCGTCACGCTCAATGGATTGTTTTTCTAAAGAGATTGTTATCTAACACATTTATAATCTGCCTATGGTGAGGATCTTGCCTACGAGATATCCTCTCGAGGTATATCCGCCTATCTCGCAAATAGAATCGAGCATATCTCATTTCGACTTCTGCATTCGAAATGCTTAAATTGTTCTACTCCCCAGATACCACCTTCAGGTCCGGAATATCTCTATTGACCGAATCAGCCGAAGGCTACTCTACCCAGATCCCTCGAATACCTCATCTCGAATCCTGGATCTTCGAAGGCGCTATGCTAATGTCACAAACATTATCATATATAATTTAAATACAGGTATAGAGTAGATTCGACAATTTATAAACAATTGAATAACATAAAAGATCAATCCTTAATCCATATCGTATGACAGGGTTTGATGTAACCCTAGAAAAAGATCTAGAACATAATGGAAGAAAAGATGAAACTGTTTAATAATGAAAACATTGTTCTAAAATCCGAAATATATGAAAAGTCAAAAGCGTTACAATTCCCGAGCACTTCCTCGGGTCGTTGTCACTGGGCTCGAACCTCAGGCCTCCGCTCTCAGGCCTCCGATCTCCTCGATTTCGAAACCCTAATGTGCTTTAATGATGAGAGCAGATTTTTCAGGCCGACGCCGCTACGACGTGGTGGTGTCGCTGACGTGGGGATTCGCCGCGACGGCGATACATCGCGACGTGGGACGCCGCGCGACGTGACGTACACCCACGCTTTGTTCCCATTTGCTCCAAGATCTCGCTTCTTGTCGCCTTTCACCCCAATGCTCCTACATTCACAAAAGACATCACCAAAGATTCTAGTCGCAAAACTAGTAAAATTACTCTAAAATAAACAAGAAAATGTATACCGACGAGCATAATATGAGTGTTTTAGGCACTCATCATCTTCCCAGATAATCGTACATGATTAGGCCCACTACTGGGTTCGGTATCGCTAATGCCAAAATCCACTGGGTAGTAGAATTTGTCCACCTTTACCAACACATCTTCAACTATTCCCTTAGGAATTTTTACCGATCGATCCGCTAATGATAGAGTAATGTTGGTAGGTTTAAGCTCTCTTAAACCCAACTGCTTATACACTAAATATGGCAGTAGGTTTACACTGGCCCCCAAGTCCAACAATGCTTTTTCTATGCAAGTCCCTCCAACGTTAACCGATATTGTGGGGGATCCTAGATCCTTGTATTTCACTGGGGTCTTGCCTCTAATGATGGCAATCGACTGCTCTCAAGAAGGCTTTCTTTTCATCGCCCAACCCTCTCTCTCGACTCATGCAATGTGTCCTTCAAGAATTTTGCATATGTTTGGGACCTCGCTTAATCATGTCAAGGGAAGGATATTTACCTTTACTGCTTTAGTACTCCCAAATTTCGCCTGATTTGGGATTTTTCTTGCTCTTAGTGCTTGAGGAAATGGAGGCATGTTTTTCTTCATCGGTCTTCGATTATTAGCCTCTCGTGCGCCTTCCTTTCTCTCGCTTCTGAGCGTACCATGGGCACCGGTTGCTCAATTTCTTTTCCACTTTCAAAGTGATGATAGCCTTTAGTTCATCCACCCTCGAGTTGTCGGAAGAACCTATTTTATGAACTCCTTGATTTGGCGCGTTCGGGAAGGAATCTTTCCTTTCTTCCCCGTACTTCCGTGAAATTGGTAATCCTCGGTGACCGAATACCGTAGGATTATCAATCTTCCGATTAAGGTCGTTTCAAGCCCATCTATTCTTGTTCAGTACTTCCACAGTATCAATTCTTCAAGCCAATTGTACATTGATTCCTTGCCTCTACTAAATCGCTTACCACCGCTTCAAATTTAAAATAATTGCTCTAACAAGGAAGAGCATGGTGACGGGTTGTGGAGCCGAGATGAACCAAACTGTTGTTTGGCACCAGAGGCACATGTTGTGGGGATTAGGTTTCCAAGAGAGATTGGGGTGATTCTTCCAATTGGAATTATGTATTACCATATGGGGCATTAGGTCATGCTTGTATCGCTCACGACATTGGCATGCTCGACATCAAATCTCTCAGCATCGAGGGAGCACTGGACAGTTGTCTATCCGGTGGATAAGGGATTGGCAAATGATGGCGGGCTGGCCTCGTGCGCTTTCTGGCCACGCTCGCACTTCATGGAGCCTTTTTCCTTCTAGCTCTTCCACCTTCCTAGCCATGCTGATATCCTCGCTTCATCTCCATATCTTCTTTAAAGTGCAAAAATTCCTCCCTTTCGTGGATGAAGGCCCCATATTCTCCACCTCCCTCGGGTTTGGCCTATCCCATCCCTGGAAGTTTCAACACATAATTTAAAAATCCATGGCTTTATCTCGGTGCTTGCTCGTAAGTCCCTCCACACATTAGTTTCACAATTTTCACGGCCGAGACATACCACCATAGAAGTGGACTGCCAAGCATCCATGTGTCGAAACCATGATGCTGGGCAAGCACCGATGGTCTCCATGAACCTTTCCCAAAGATCGGAGAACTCTTCATTGTCATGGGCAAGAAAGTGTAGATTTGCCCTTCAAATTGTTGGTCTTATGGAGCAATCGGCAATTGTTTTAAGAATTCCCGCCTCGCAGCCTCCGCCTGTACCCCACTCTGGTGGTCCTTGGTCTCAGTGAATCTGGGCTTCACATTTCGGCTTTGTCCTCGAGGGTCGTTCTGAAATGCCTCTTCAACTTCAACAAACCATTAATTAAAATTCTCCTTAAAAGTTATAACACTCTCAAAATCCCGTATGTGGTGATTAGTGACTCCAAAAGTGCTGTCGGTTCTATTCAAGATAGGTTTTGAGTGCTTTTTACAAGACTAATCATATATCAATTAAGCCAATTGATGTGTGCAGTCCACTTAGTTTCACTAATTCCATTTCGAGATTGTTTTGGATAGTTTGATTGTTTGGATAGTTTTGAGATTTTGAACTGTCGACAAGCTGCGACTGTGGTGTTGAATGCGGGGTATCTCCTCTGATCAGTTTCAAGTCGGCGAGTAAATATCAAAGATTCGATGCTTGAAGAATTGAAGGCAAAGTGATGAATAAGAAGTGCAGAGAGGATGCAGTTGAGCAAACAGAAGCGTATAATCCTGTGATTTTCGCTTAGATTGCGGTGGCTGCTGGATTGCGAAAATTTCGCAATCCTAGCGAAAATTTCGCAATCCTAGCGAAATTGGGAATTTTCGGCTAGAAAATTCTCAGTAGCTAGCGAATTTACTGCGGCCTAGCAAAATTTTCCAATTCGCTATCTCAATAAAAATTCGCTTAGGCTATCAAATTTCGCCTACCTAGCGAAATTCATCAAGGTTAGCGAAATTTCCCATTGGCTATCTCCGTAGAATTTCGCTAGGCCAGCGAAATTTCACTACATAAGGAATTTTCGCTATGCTAGCGAAATTTCGCTATGCTAGCGAAATTTCGCATACGAAATCTCAAATTTTTGTTTTTTGGTATACTTGATCCCAAACGACCATATTTGAGATGTATTACCATTTTGACCTTATAATTTCATATTTTTAGGTATTTTGTATTTTCACACTTCAGTTGACTATATAAACCCCCAATTCCTTGTAACCCTAAGCAACTTCATTTTATAAAGTTTTCCCCAAGTAGCCTTTCATTTTTAGGTCTCATTTTGTCTTCTCTCCTCTTTCTCTCATTTTCTGGCCGCTAAACACCCCTCGAGGATGAGACAACTCAAGGGATGCTTGGCTAAGCCCCTTCCTTTGAAGCGGGAGGGCCACTGGTGGAGGTTTGGAGGTAAGTTTTCATGCCCTCTCATTTATCACACTGCATTTATGAGCATTTAAGCTCCCTGTATCTCACTCTAGGTTGAAACCTCCTAGATCCAACCTCGCCAATGTGTATTTAGCAAGCTTTGTGGTTACAGTGGATGCTTAATCTTAGATCCACTGTCATCCACTTAGTTGTCTCCTATTAGTTGTCAGAAGCCTCTTTCGAGGCCATATGCACACCGTAAGGGACTTGAATGCTCACTCGAATGCCATATCTCATGAGGAGTAATTTAGGTTTAGGCTTTAGTGCTAAATCAAGGTCCGGTTTGGGAAAAAAGACTATAGGTCATTATCCCCAACGCGAGGAAACAAACCTGAGGGCATGAATACATCTTTAAAAATCCAACTAAAGGGACTCCAAGACTTCAAGGGAGTCTTCTTTCTAATTTCCTTTAATTTATTTGCAACTTACAACCATCCAATCTCATCGTTTTTTGAACAAACCTAAAATCCAAAAGAGAAATACCATTTTCTAACTCAACCCGCACTTCCTTACTCACGAAGAAAACCCATCCCCGTGTTCGACCCTTAGACCACTATACCGCAGCAGCCTCGCTACTAGCAGGACACCTAGGATACAAATTGTTGATTCTTATAGCCCCCATCAGGGCATTTAATCAAATGACGCTGCTAAGTTTGGGATGGTGCTCCTAGTGAGATAAGAGTTGTTGAACTTGTGATTCATATCACAAGTTTTGCAAAATCTCATTCCCTTTTGATTTTATCATTCTTTTTTTCCACTAAGTGTGCTCACCTAGGATTTTAAATTTTTCCAAAGACATTCAGCTTTTTCTTTGCTTTAATTTTTAGCTAACCTTAACCCTTTGTTAGTTTTGTTTTGGTCAAGTTTCCCGTTGATTGTGAAGTGTGCAGATAATATGCGTGGGATAGGAACACTGCAGGTGCTTGGAGAGGTGACTCGCACGCAATGTATTTCGAAATTGATCCTCACAGTGCTCAAATGGATCCTCCACAGGAGGAACAGCAAAGCCAACAGGTGCTTAGGGAGCCCAATGCATATCGATCCATGAGGGATCACATACACCCACCTAGGGTGAGTACACCCTCATGCATAACTCCCCACGAGGAGTGGCAAAGAGACCCTATTCGTGCCCCTACTCTACATTCCATGGCATGGAGAATGAAACCCTTACAATCACATAAGGGAGTTTGAGGAAGTATGCACCACTCTTCAAAGAAGGTGCAAGGGACATGGAGCTCCTCGTTGAAAGCCTAATCGACCCTAAAGGACAAGGCAAAATTCGCTAAACGATTAAGGCTAAGAACCATATGAATCGGGAGCCGCAGTGTATCGTCTAAAAATTCTTCGCTCACAAGACAAACAACTTGGAAGAGGCAAATTTACACATTTGGTACTCATGATGGTGAGAGGTTCTACCAGTGCTGGAGAGATTTATGGAGACTATCAGTGCATGCCCACACCATGGGTTTGATACATGGATGCTGGTGAACCATTTTTATGATGGAATGTCCCCTTCCATGAAACAATTATTGGAAACTATGTGTGGAGGAGATTTCTTGAGTAAAAATCTTGATGTGGCAATGGACTTCCTCAATTATGCGGCCGAGACCTCCAAGGGCTGGGATGAGCCAAACCCAAGAGAAGGCATGATTCAAGCCACCAAGGAACCAAAGAGGTGAGTGCATGTATGCCCTCCGAAGATACATGGAGCCGAAAGCCAAGGTATCTACCTGGCTAGAAGATTGGAGGAATTAGAAATAAAAGAGTCCATGAGGTGCGTGCAAAGGATCAAAGCCATGCAATGTGTCAAAATTGCTCTAACTTCCACCCATCGACCACCTAGAGAACCATGTCCAAACTCCCCATTTTGGAGGGATGCAAATGGTGGGCCAAACAAGCCACAAAACAAATGCCCATATGGCAACACTTACAACCCTAATTGAGGGGTCACCCTAACCTTTCCCCGGAAACCTCAACCTCCTCAGATATGTACCCCTGTGCACAAGAAGAAGATTCTACCACCACTTCACGCTTCAAAGAAGCACCCACCTCTCTTCCCGCTGAAAAGCCATTGTGAACTGAGCAAGGTGGTGGGAAATTTTGTGGAGGAGCAAAAGGCATCAATGCTCAAGAACAAAAAATTTGAAATGTAGAAAGCTCCTTTAAATAAGAGAATAGATGGGCTGGAAAGTAGCCTTAACCGAAGAATTGACAACCTGTAGGCATCCATAACAAGAATGGAAAATCATCAGCAAGAGGCAAGGAGGTTCCCTTCTCAGCCACTGCAAAATCCAAGGGGAGTCCATGAACCGAGCTTATTCCAAAGGAACCTCCCCAAAAATGGATGAAGCCGTGCTGTCATTACCTTAAGATGTAAAAGAGGTTGATCACCAATGCCCAAGCCCGTTGGAGGAACCAAAAGGGAAGAATTGGAGCCATAACACATTTTCTTAAAGGAGGACTCAATGAAGCACTGCATGCCACCTTCATTTCCCCAAGCACTAAGAAGCAAGAAGAAGGCATCCCAGCAAGCAGGCATCCTAGAAGTCCTAAGGCAGGTGAAGGTCAACATACCCCTTTTGGACATCATCAAACAAGTCCCTGCCTATGCAAAGTTTTGAAGATCTCTCGTACAATCAAAAAGTGGTCATATCGACAAAAAAGACATTCTTAACTGAACAAGTTAGCTCCATCATCCAATGCAAGACAATGGTGAAATACAAGGATCCAAGGACCCCAACTATCTCAAGCACATTGGAGGAACCTGACAACAAAGCAATCGTTAGACTTGGGTGCCAGCAGAAACAACCCACGCCATACTCAGCCAGACAGCAAACTTAGGCTCGGGAGAAGCCAAACCAACCAACATCACCCTATCTTTAGCCGATCGCTCTGAAAATACCAAAAGGATAGTGGAGGATGTGTTGGTAAAAGTAGATAAGTCTTTACTATCCGTGGATTTCGTGGTTCTCGCCGTAATCAGAGGCGTGGGCACTCAATCAAGTGCCCATTATATCGGGAAGGCCATTTTTGGCCATACCAAATGCCATTATCAATTGCCGAATGGGGTCATGCAACACATTTGGCAACATGACACTGAGCTCAACATTTTCCACTTGACAATAAGCAAAACCAATCGAGGATGAGGGGAGCAAACTGATGAAGTTTGCCTCGAGTGGTACACGTAGGAAGGCATGATATTAACAAAACAAAGCAGAAGAATCGATGGGGAACAATTACAAGTAATGTAGAATCCACCATTCCTCTTGCAGAAACAAATACCCCACCGCTACTGCAGACCATTGCCCAAACAATGGAGCTGAGCATGAAGGCACCTCGCAAAGACACACTATCGCATGCGTGAGGAGCTCCCTGACCCTCCGATCCAATGGCTACACACCTGAGTGGTCTCCTAGAACCTAGAGACCACTCCAAATTTTTGTTGAAATTTTTACTTTATATTATTTTAAGTCTTAATTTGGGTTTTTAGGTGCCACTCATTTCTTTACCTATTTTTCTTTCAAATATTTTCGCATTTACGTTTCTTATCTTATCACAATTTTTTGTTTCAAATGTCATAGAGTTGCAAGGCGGTGGAAAATCTCATTTTCCTCTGCATTGCAAAGGCAAAGATAAGTGCACTGCTCAGCCATGCCATTCCCTCCCCGGTTCAAACCGCTCGTTTCATCTTCTATTGAGGTACTAATACGCTTTTGAAAAAGCTGATAATTTTGTGAAATATAATGACATAGAATATAATGATAGCAGCTACATTTTTCTTGCTACACTTTGCAAATCATTCTCACCTATATTTTGGTATTTCTACTCTTGCCTTTAGTTGAAAAATTGAAGCCCTGTATGTTACATTAATGATAGAACAATTCCATGCATTATTTAGTTTTTGGTCAATGGAAGTTCCAGTTTATTCAACCTTGAACATTCCCCCTTTAGCTAATTCACACACTGCACACCAGATTGTACCAATAGGTTGAGAAGCTTTGTACCTCTTTCCACTTTGCAAAGCCGGCCTTAAATTTGTTGACGACCCATAATAGGTTTGTGTTACCCATGTATGAAGACCAATGTAGTCTTCCAAATGAAAAAGAAAAGAAAAAGCAAAAAGAAAAAGAAAAGAAGAAAAAGAGAAATAAAAGTCGCGGACGCTACTAAACCCGGTAACACGGGTCCGAGGGGTATATGGTATTTCAAAGCCCGATGCCCTAAACTCTTAATTGGTTGGGAGTCATAGACTTAGTGTTCAAGCATACTGTGTGGATGGGTAGAGTTTAGCGTGTTGTAGGTGCTTAATTCTGACCACTGGAGTCCGGGTGAAGCCTCGCAGCTCAGGGTCACTGATCCTTCGCTCGATGCCCTAAACCTTATTTAGTTGGGAGTCATCGGTGGACCCCCGTTATACGGACTTTGGTGAAGTCGAGTTTTTAGCATTACACCCTACATCGCTGCATCATGAAGAAATAAGAGTGTAGCTAGTCCTATTTAAGTTGGTAAACAAGCTTTAAGGCCATGGCAAGAGGCTAGTTGGGGGAGGGAATAACTTTGCAATTTATTGGTTCAAACTGGTTACCTTTAGGAACACTCCGATTTTGGTGGAAATTTGCTGATTTCCTTGAATTGGCATTGCCCTAAACTAATTCTTATATGGTTTTTGTTCTCTCATGACCGCCATACGGTGTAAATTATTCATGCAAAGGTAAAGCTAATCCACATACACTTCTTGACCTAAATACACTTTTTCAGAAAGCACAAAGATGCATCCAATTTTTTTAACATTGCATGGGACTAGCAACGGTCGGTTGGGGTGTGGATTAGTACCCAAAAGTGCTATTTTGAGCCCTATTCAAGATAGGTTTTGAGTGCTTTGCGCACTTTAATCATATCAATTAAGCCAATCGATGTGTGCGTGTCCAATTTTTAGTTTCACTAATTCCATTTCGAGATTGTTTTGATAGTTTTCGCAGATTTGAGAACTTCAATCGTAAAGCTCTAGCTTCTTATTGGTGTTGAATGCGAGAATCTCGATGATTTCACCGAGCGAGGCGATGGTAAATATCAAGATCTGCCAAGAATCGAAGGCAGAGCATGAATAAGAAGTGCAAGAGAGGATGCAAGAAGCAAACAGAAGCGTGAGCAACTCAGATTTTCGCTATGATTATGGTAATTACTAGGATTACAAAATTTCGCAATCATATATTTAAAATTTCGCGAATCGTAGCTTAAATCGGGAATTTTCGCTAGGCCAGAAAATTTTCGATAGCTAGCAAAATTTA
The DNA here is from genome assembly GCA_016808115.1 of Tetrastigma voinierianum. Lineage (NCBI taxonomy): Eukaryota > Viridiplantae > Streptophyta > Magnoliopsida > Vitales > Vitaceae > Tetrastigma > Tetrastigma voinierianum. Next base: position 592,935 of record JAEQBH010001687.1, read on the forward strand.
TCGTGCCTAGCTAAATTTCCAATTTCACTATCTCACAAAATTCGAAGGCGAAATTTCGCTAGCCAGCGAACCAGCGAAATTTCCCATTTTCGCTATCTCTGTAGAATTTCGCTAGCATAGCGAAATTTTCGCTATGCTAGCGAAATTTCCTGCATAGCGAAATCTCAGCCCCTGTGTTTTTGGTATACTTGATCCCAAACGACCACGTTTTGATGTATTACCATTTTGACCTCCTACAAATTTCAAGGCCAGGCATGTATTACCAATAATCATATAAACCTCACCTTTGTAACCCAGCAACTTCATTTACAAAGCCTTTCCCTACAGCCATTTCTAGGCCCATTTCACTTTCTCCTCCTTCTTCTCATTTTCTACACAAACATCTTCCTTGAGGATGACAACTGGTTAAGATGTTGGCTGCCTTTCCTGAAGGTGAGGTCACTGTGGATGCTGAGGTAAAGTTTCAAAGTCTTCTATCATCACACCATTATGATACTTGGCTCCCAGATCATCCAGCTGAACCTCCAGATCCAAACTCCCACGTGGCTTGGTGCAAAGCCATGTCATGTGATTTAATCTGATCCACTGGCCATCCACTTAGTTGTCTCCTATTAGTTGTCATAGGTTGCCTCTTTGAGGCCATATGCACACCTGTAGGCGGAATTGGAATGCTCAATGAATGCCATATCTCATGAGGAGTAATTTAGTGGTTTAGGTTTTAGTGCTAAATCAAGGTCCGGTTTGGGAAAAGGCTATGTGTCATTATCCCTAACGCGAGGAAACAAACCCGAGGGCATGAATACACCTTAAAAATCCAATCCAAAGGGACTCCAAGACTTCAAGGAGTCTTCTTTCTAAATTTTCCTTTAATTTATTTTGCGCTTGCCAACCATCCAACTCACTGTGCTTTCAACAAAACCTTAAAATCCAAAGAGAAATACTATTTTCAACCTCGATCCCGCATTCTCATTTCACTAAGAAAACCTATCCCGTGTTCGAATCTCTAGACCACTATACCGCAGAGGCCTCGCCACAAGCAGCAGGGACACCTAGGATACAAATTTGTTGATTCCTATACCATCAGGTCTCGAATCATGTGGGTGTATGGATTTTCATTCTCCATACCGTGAAATGTGGGAAGCAGGGGCACTAGGTAAGGTCTCACTACTACATCCTCAGCAGGTGGTATGATGCAGGAAGGTGCACTCACTCTAGGAGGGTGTATGTGGTTCCTCATTGATCTCAGATGCCGTTGGATTCATCGTACCTTGGTCGACTTTGGCTGCTCCTCGTGTAGGATCCATTTGATCATCGTAATAATCGATTTCACGTTCTTGCTCAATCGGTGTACGTATTATTTCCAGCTTCAATTAACCGCCTGGATCCTAGTGATGCATAAACACTTATTACACAAAATGAGACAAAACAAAGAAACAAACAAGGTTTACAAAAGGATCAAGAAGCAATAAAACTGATCAGAAATAAAAAACAAAATTCAAGAGAGACCGCCGAGTAAAAATCCTGATATTCTAAAATAATCAAAATCAAAAAAGGATCGGGAAGGTCACCAACACTTGTAATGTGGATTACAAGTTCATATCAACTCATCATCCGTAGTTTGGCACCATCCCCGACAACGGCGCCATTTGATTCGTGACACAGTAGGGTGATCCGGAATCAACAAAATTTGTATCCTATTTTTCCCATCACGTAGTCAAGCTACCGCAAAGATAGCGGCTCAGTATCAACACGGATTGAGCCATCCCACAAATGATCTGTGCTAGATTGGCGATTTCAAATGATGAGGCTTTTACTTGATTTTTGGATTTGCATTAAAAGTGAGGGTGTTGTTACACGCTTAATCAACAAATTTTTGAAGTGAGGTGTGATAGGAGACTCTGAAGGCTTGGGTCACTAGCTTGATAAATGAAGCTGCATCAGTCCACGGGTTATCGCATTGGGGCAAATGACATATAGTCATAGCCAAACCGATCTTTGTTTAGCTATAAAACCAACTCCTAAAACACTTATTTGAGTCAAACACTTACTACATGAATGTCCTGAAGCCAGCTTGAAAAACACATCATTTAACCTAATTTCAAAGGGCTCGTAGCTCTGGCATCTTAAAAAAATGTCACAGTATCTACCATTAAGAATACACCGAACCCTAAAGCATGACAAGTATTGACCAAAAGAAACACATTAAATAGCATTAACCTAGTGTGGAAAGTTTGGAACACTTAAATGCAAGACTGCTCATTTAAAGTGTAGGAACACTCCAAGTGACCCCATTAACCAACCTTAGCAACCCTCCTCTTCAAGGTTTTAGTTTAGCCAAACATCCTTTGAGTCATTACTCCCAAAGGGTGTTTCGGGAGCCAAGAAAATGAAGAGAAAGAAGAGAGAAGAGAGAAAATCTAACCCAAAGCAAAGTCACAAAGTTTTTATGAAAGTTAACAAATGTCATGGTGTTTATAATACAAGAGTGCTAAATATCAAAATAAAATCATTATAATAAATATATTAAAATAATACAAAGGTGGCTTTAGATTCAAAATCAGGCAAATCATCATATGTAGACTTAATATATAAAACTGGTGGGCATAAAATTGGCCTTATGGCATGTGGTTTTACATGATATAAATTCTTCTAAGATGACAATTTACATCATAATTAAATCACAGAGCAATTTCAGGATTACAATTTTTTATATTATAAAATTTTCATATATTATAGCGAAATTAAGTCCAAGATTCCTTCATGCATCATTTCAAATTCTCCATTTCTTTCATTTCCACTTGACATTTCTTCATCACAAATTGATGAAATCGCCGAATTCGCAGAAAATTCAAAGACTAATACGGCTGCTTGAAAATGATGGTCAAGTTCCCAAACCTGCAAAACTACCAAAAAACAACTCCTAAACAAAATCGTGATACTAAACACCTGCACATGTCAATCGGCTTATTAATATGATTAGTACGCAAAAAGCACTCAAAACCTATCTTAAATAGGACTCAAAATAGCACTTTTTGGGTACTAATCATACGTCACCCATTCCTATGACTCCTCATAGGATGGCACTAGTTGAGTTGCATGAACTCAAGGTCCAACTGTTGGAATTGTTGGACAAGGGTTTTATTACACCGAGCATTTCACCATGGGGCGCTCCGGTTTTGTTTTCTAAGAAGAAGGACAAGACTCTTCGACTATGCATTGACTACCAACAGTTGCATAGGGTTACGATCAAGAATCGGTATCCCTTACCGAGGATTGATGATTTGTTTGATCAGCTGAGAGGGGTGCGAGTCTACTCTAAGATAGACCTTCGCACCGGTTACCATCAGTTGAGAGTTATGGAGGCTAATATCTCTAAGACAACGTTTAGGAAGCAGTATGGGCATTTCAGCCCATGATGCCCTTCAGTCATTAAATGCGCTGCCGATATCACTGATCTCATGCACAGGTATTCTAGCCTCATTTTGGATCACTTTATTGTGGTCTTTGTTGACACATCTTTATCTACTCCTGGGCCTATGGAGGAGCTTGAGATCATTTACAGATTGTTCTTCAGGCACTCAGGGACTATCATTTGTATCTGCCCGTATGCGAAGCCGCTACCGAGGTGAGTAGATTCTAGACACGTTGTGCTCCAGCCTTCAGGCCAAGAGACCCTAGAAGGTAAAGGCCATATGAGTTAGAGAGGTCAAGTCGGGCTGAGACATGCGCTGGGATTGGCAGGGTATTACAGGAGGTTTATTGAGGATTTCTCCCAGCTAGCAGCACTTATGACTATATTGACCCAAAATGGGGTCAAGTTTGAGTGGGATGACCTATGTGAGAAGGTATTCCAAGAGTTGAAAATGAGGCTTACTTCAACTTCTATTTTGATAGTCCCAGAATAGGGAAAGAGGTACACGGTGTACTATGATGCCTTTAGGGACGAACTGGGATGTGTCTTGATGTAGTCCGAGAGGTTAGAAGCTATGGTTCTATATTAACCAAAGAACTCATGAGCACTACCCTACACATGATCCGGAGTTGGTGTCCATTGTTCGCCTTAAATATTTTGCTCACTACTTGTATGGTGAAACAGCTTGAGGTATTTTCATACACAAGAGCTCAAGTATATTTTCACACAATGAACATCAACATGAGGCAACGTTGTGGCGGATGGAGTATCCGAGGACTATGACTTCACTTTGCATTACCATCCCTAGTAAGGCAAATGCAGGAACGGCGCTTAGTCAAAAGTCACGGGAGTACCATTGTGTGTAGTTCCCAAGAGTGGCAGATGTGCTTTAAGACCATGACGCTTTATGTTGTAGTACAAAGAATGCACTTAGGAGCTAGGAGTTTGGTAACTACGCCATCCCTAATGAAAGGTGGCATTGAGTCCTAAGGGGCAGACGCGAGATATCATCCATCAAGGACCGGTATAGTCGTGCACAGTATCAAGGTCAGCATCCACACGATTGTAGTCTTGGTGATAGGACTCGCCGGGTTCCCAATCACCTGGATGGAGAGAGAGACCTTAGAGTTCCATTACCTCTTTGAATTTGTTGTACACATCCAGCGGTATGAAGATGTACCGTGATCTTCGGTCATGCAGACATCGAGCGAAATGATGGCACGTTGAGATTTTAATCAATGGTGTCTCAAGCATGTTAAGGTCAAGGTTGAGCATCGTGTTATCGCCAGGCTACCAGGGGCCGGAGTTGAGTGGAAGTGAGAACACGTCACGATGGATTTTGTAACCAACTTGCAACGTACATATCGGAGGCATGACGCGGTATGGGTGATAGTGGATTAGATCACTAAGTCTACACATTTTCTAGCAATGCGGATGACCTTCACACTGGAGGAATTCTGTCGAATGTACATTGCAGGAGATCATTCCATATATGGAGGCTGATCTCTATTATATCGCATAAGGATATTTCAGGTTTAATACACACTTGGAGGAGTTTCCAAAGGCCACTATATATACTGGGACGCATGAGCCTTGCATTTCCATCCATAGACAAGATGGGTAGTTAAAGAGGACCACAGATTTAGAGGACATGATGAAAGCATGCGCCCCGGATCTTGGCAGAAGCTGGGAGGAGCATTTACCCTTAGTGGAATTCGCCTATAAATAAATGTGCTTATCGTGAGATTATATGATGAACTTATGGTTGGCATGATGCCATGCCGATCCCCGATTTGTTGGATAGAGGTGGGAGAGCGTTCCATCACTAGTCCAGATTAGAGACACTCAAGAAGGATTTTGATACTCAAGCTGCCTTCTCACTGGCCTCAGAGCATTTAAGAGCTACACGTATAGACAGATCGACCTCAGAGTTTGAGGTGGGTGATCACGCCTTCAAGGTGGCCCAAGAGAGGAGTGGTTAGATTCAGAAGTTTGTGAGTTAGCCGAGGCATATCGCATCCCCGAGATACTCAAGAGGGTGGGTACAATTGCTTATCAGTTGGCACTACCACTATTTATCAGTGTCCACATGAGGTGTTCCACAGATCTCCATGTCTGGAAAATATACCCGCATCCAACTCACATAGTGGATCGGGGGAGATTACATTGACACCGATGGGACCTCTGAAGAGGGACTACGCGTATCTTGATAGATGGAACTGAGGTTTTGGTACGGTGAAAGACTGTGCGGCAGTAGTACCAAAGGACAACACATTGGTAGAGAGAGTAACGTGGGAACGCGATGACACAATGCGGGCCACCTATCTTTTCCTATTTGAGGACGAAGGTGTGTGGTCTAATATTTGGCATTAGAATATTACTGCATATGCATGTGTTTGTGTGTGCTAGTATGTGTGAATTTGTATCAAATGTCATAAAGAATGTAAAACCCGGAAAAAATTCAATTTTTTTGAAAATGGGTAAAACAGTCATTTCGGTTAAAAACCAGAAATTTTCTACATCTATGATGACGAAACGGACTTCACCGTTGAATTCGTTTTGCGAAATCTAGTTACCCCGCCGAATTTCGTCAAATTCCAAGACAGTCGGAATTTCACATTTTTCGAGACACTAGGTGTCGAGTGACACATGGCATGACCATATGGATGCCACTTGGCACCTTAGGAGATGGATACATGGCATGATGCTCATGTGGTGTAGCAAGTGACATATAGCACTTGGAGGCAGGTCATATTGAGCCATGTGTCCCCAGCGAAGAAATAAAGCGAAATAAAGCCGCTGAAATACAAAGAAAAATAAAAAATGAAAATTTAAAAGGAATAGAAGTGGAGCAATCAGGGAGTTGGTTGGACACGAACTAAATGAGGAAAAAAAGGAGAAAATTGAGAAAGAGAAAAAGAAAATCAAAAGAAAAAAATATGAAGAAAAGTCAAAAAGGGAAAAGGCCTATTTGGCAAGAAAAAAAAGGGACAGTGAGGGTGAGGGAGGAGAAAAAACACTAGAAAGAGAGCGAAAGTAGAGTGAGAAACTCTAGTTTCTCTCTAAGATTTACGGAAATTAGACCGTAGTTTTTCGTCGGAGCAAAAGGCAAAATCGATCCACACATCGCGATCTACGCTTGGGTACCAAAATCTTGAAGTTTCACAACTCATGTAACGCCCGTTCGAGAGTGTACGGTACGTGTCACCGTAGGTTTGATATGCACCAAGGGCTTCCTTAATTAGTTAAGTGCCATAGTAGTATTTTTGAAAGTTGTTTTTAAGGATGAAATTGTAAAGTTTTCAAAGAATGGTGACACTTTTGCAATTAAGGAAAGTGGAGGGGTGAAAGTACAAATCATGGAAACTTTAATTAGTTAAAGGATAATAATAATCATAAATTACTAAAGTGGTTCAGGGAAGCCTAAAAAATTCTCTAGATCTCAGATGACGAAATGGACTATGCCTTTAAATTCGTCTCACGAAATCTAGTGACCCAGAAAAGTTTCGTTGAATTGAGACTAGCTGAATATTTTTACGATTTTCTGGGTGATAAGCCGTCGTTGACTTTTGCGGACTTAGATTTTTACGAAAATCTCTTAAGTCGAAATTAAGACAGCTAGGTTCATTTATAATAAATTAAATGAAAATTTTCCAGAATTTAAATGCTCGGAATGAAAAAAATATATATACCCCGGAAATTTTACTGCAGAGTCACGAATTTAGTAAAATAATAAATGGGGACCCAAGGGTCCTAAATGAGAAGTGTATGCAAATGTAAACGAAGGAAATGAAATGAAAATGAAATTGAAATGAAGTATTAAAGTGAGAAAAATGAGAAATGGGGATTTGTGTGTAGCCAAACAAGGCCTTATGAGACATGGGATTAAGACCACATTTTGTTCCTTGAGAGACAAAACCTCATTCGGGGCATTTTCTGGGGAGAGCTAGTGGCATCATCCGGTTGAGTGTTGAGGGAGAAAATTGGTGATTTCTCCATGTGAACAAGAGATTTGATGATTAAGAACAAGAAGGAACCTTGGTATTGAAGAATCCAAAGATTTGAGGTAAGAGAGAACCTAAACTCTTATTTTCTTATGTTTAGTTTGGGAAAACCCTACCTTGTGTAAAAATGTTCGGGATGGTTTTAGTTCGTCTGAGATTTTTTTGCATTGTCGGGCTGAGATTAATGAGTGGGAGTGGGATTGTAAAAGAGAAATGTTTGGTTTCTTTGTCAATTTTTGTCAAAACCCCTGTTCTTGTTTTGGCTATAGGTTAAGTTATAATCATTCAAATGAAGTGATTCTAATTGATAAAGAACCATAAGATATATTTCTACAAATGTATAGAAGGGACCAGAAGCAAATTGTAGCTCTAAACCTCCCAAATATGAGCTTAAAGGTGAGCTCGAGTAGCTCATGGGTATGCTCTATTTTGGGTATTGTTATGGTGTTTAGGCCATAAGTTGAGTTTCACTCATCCAAATTGAGTGATTCAAAATTAGGAGTAAAATATACTTCTAGGGGAATAATTTACTTGAAGTAAGTGTATGCACATTGTAACCCCAAAGTGCCCTGAAATCTGTCAAAGTGGAGCTATGTGCAGATTCTGTTTTGCAAATTTGAGTAATCTGAATGTTAAAGTTAAAAACTGTACCAATTGGTTTATAATCGGATTTTGGGTGCTTGGGTTTGGTTAGACCTTGGTCTAAGCTAAAAAAATCAATGTTTGAATTTAATTTTTGACAACATTAGGATTGGTTTTGGTGAATCGTCTTAAAGGTACTACTGTTTGAAAAAAAAATAAAGATGTTTTGCCTTGTTTGTGCTTATGTTGAAGGCCTTAGAGAAGGAATTTTAAATTGAAAATAAAGAGATGCCTGGCTGGATATATAAGAGACTAAACTAGAGAGTTTCATAATTTTTTAAGACCTTTGGAATAATTTTTGAGTAATAAAGTCCTGAGAGTACTATTGGAAAATGTTTGCCAAAATGAATGGTTTTTTTTAGGGGCTTTTTTTGCTCAAGGGTAATTTGGTCATTTGGATTTATATGAATGCTGTGTGACCCTAATGTGACTAGCGTGTGAAGTTTCATTAAAATCCGAATCTGTTTCAATATAGTCTCTTTGTAATTGCTAAGTTTTACGCGACACGTTGTGCAATTAATGTTTTCGCCATATTTTCTTGAGTGTGTAGGGTAAAAGTGGAGGCGGAGAAATTGTGAAGTCATGCTTAATTATTGTAATCGGAAATGTGAGTGTTCTAAACTTTATTTTCAATGCTAGTGTATTATTTTATAAATCGTTTTACGATTTGGATGTTATGGTTTTAATTGTTAAACCATATTTTATAAAGCAAGCAATATGCTTTATTAAGCAAGAAAGTAAGCAAGAAAACTTATATTTTAAAGTTTATGGTTTTGATTTGTTAAAAAATATTTACAGGACTAGGTGATGTGGACATGAGGTCCTTCCACCGACACTGTAGAGACATGTTTCCCCTGTTTACTAGGAAAGATCAAAGTGATGCTGACACGGTGTCCTTCCACCAAGATCAGAGAGACATAGGTTTCACAACTAAGGTACTGGGTGATGTGGATACGAGGTCCTTCCATCGACACGGTAGAGACACAGGTTTCTTGGGTTTACTAGGGTATAACAGGTGATGTGGACACGAGGTCCTTCCACCGATACGGTAGAGACACAGGTTTCCCGTGTTTACTAGGGTACAACAAGCAAGAAAGGCCTCCAATGGTTTATCATAATATTTATAAGCATTTTACATACAGCTTAAAATCGACCATTGATAAGCAAGCAAACATTTTAAAGAAAAGTTTTAGAAACTTTTATAGAAAAGCAAGAAAGGTTTTCTGAAAGTGTTTTGTAAAAGATCATTTTTATAGTTTTGAGACATTTTCAGAAAAGCAAGCATTTTATAAAGCATACACTCACTGATATCTTTTAGCTCATTATTTTCTTGTTTTTAAAAATTATCTTCCGTACAAAGACATGGACGGGACATATCGTGGTCCTCCCCTACAATGTGCACTAGATATATTTTGTTAGAAAATACTTTGAACTTGTATAGTTGTGCATATGTATGTACATGGTTTTGTTTTATGAAAATGTGATGAGCCTGAGACTCTTTTGAAGAAGTGTTGTTGATTGCCATATTTTAAAAGTGTAAATTGTATTTACAGGTTTTGGGACATGTCCTATATACAGTTGTTATGCTGCTGAAATTTTATAAAATCACAAGTGTAGAAAAGAAAAAAAAATTATACAAGTTTTCGTGAAGCAAACACGCAGTTTCAATTCACAAGATTCTCTAGTCTGCAGCGCATCGGGCCGTGAGCCTCAGGGCCACGACACATCTCCCCTCAGTAGGGGTGGGGGGAAAATAAGTTGGTATCGTGAGCAGGTCTTGTGAAACCCAAGGTTGGCATCATAGTTTTCTTATACACTATTGGCAACCAATCATTTTCTAAATTCAAAGTACATACATATTAAGGTTTCTGTGTTATTTTTTAATAGCACCATGTCGTCATCTCCACAGGAGTGGTAGTTCCAAAAACATCCTTAAGGCTATTCTCTAAGAATGTATATTTAAAAGTAAATTACGGGGTTTGTAGTTGGTTGATTGAGTAACTTATTAAGTTGACTATTTTAAAACAGAAAGGTGATTGATAGGGTTCTTAGGTTTCCACTCATTGTTGATCAAGTAATTCCCACCTCTTCTTCACAATCTCATCTAGGAACCATTGATGAATGGTCTTTGATGGAAGATTTTACATTAAAAGCTCTTTAGAATGAAAACGATCGAATGATGTTAAACACTTGTTCAATTCTAATCACTCTTAGCTCGCATTTGACCAAGCACAACGCAGGCCCGAGGATCTCTCTCGCTCACACGTTGTCAAGAAGATGCTCAACTAAGGTTTTATAAGATTTTTCCACAAGTACTTACACATCATACAATCCCGCTGAGGTATAAAAGAGGAATCAGGTTATACTTTATCTAAAGTAGAGTTTCACCTCGTTAGAACTCATCATAAGAGCTTAGGAACTACATTGAAATTATAAAGCAAATCATATTTGATGAGAAACTTTTATCTATAAAAGAAACTCTGAGGTAAATCACACTTCAATTGCAAAACCAAAGAATCAAAACACAAAATAATAAAGAGAAAGCTGTTGTGTAACCTTAACCAGATTACAGAAATTGAAATTCAGGACCGTTAAAAGAATCTTCAACCCTACTCTATGAATCCTAACCAAAACTATGAGAAAAACACTCTCTTTTTTATGAAACCAAAGCCCTAGGATCAAAAGCTGCTCTCTCCACCTTTTCTTTGGCTTTATACCCTTTTCCATTGTAATCTCGAATTGGTGGTCAAAGGACAAATGTACCCTTGCATTAGAATCGGAATTCTGCTCAATTCCCGCAATTATTACATGTCGATACCGGTACCAGTAAATGTGGTACCGGTACCACTTTTCTTCTGGTGACTTTTTACTTGGGGGTACCGGTACCGGTGAGAGTGGTATCGGTACCACTTCACACCGTTAATTTTCGTTTGGGGTACCGTACCCTGGCTGTTTCAGACTCAGCATCACCGCTCCGCACTTCTGTCTCCCAACATCTTTGCACTTCCCAAGACTTCACCACAGCGGTTTCCATCATCCTCAATGATCCATATTCGCTCTTTGGACCCGAACACTTGTAACAATTATGCATGAAACCCAAAAAACCTGCACAAGTCCAATAAACACGAGAACGATCAAAGGTACCTATTCTTACTAAAAATGTGAGCAAAATATGACCTGAAGGTACTAAAATCCGATATAATTGTTGCTCTTTTGTGTATTCAACACACAGCATACAAATTCGCCCGAAAATTGGGGATTTAAACTAATAGGCTATTTGACATGGTCTCTAAAGGTAAATAATCCAGAGTAGAGGAAACTTTACCTCTTGTAACGCAGCTTCGGTTCTTTCCGTCTAAGTCTCAAGCCATCAAGAACACCTGCCTTTTCCTTCCTTTCCCTCTCTTCCTTTCTTTCTTCCTCCTTTTTCTTCTCTTTTCTTCTTTCCTTTTCTCTTCTTTCCTCTATTTCTCTTTATTTTTTTCTCCCTTTTCTCTTTTCCCTTCCTTCCTTTATCTTTTCCCTTCCTCCCTTTCTCTCTGCCCTTTCTCCCTTTTCTTCTTGCTGCTCTCTACGAACTGAATTGGAACTCCCATATATATAGCCTTCAAAAGTGGCATGCATGTTGACACATGGCATGCCATGTGTCACACATGCATAGGCTTTTGCCATGCATTGTGACACATGGCTTGCCATGTGTCACCCACATGGTTCACCACGTGTCATCCACATGGCCTCCCATGTGTCGCTCGACACCCGTTGTCTCGAAATACGTGAAATTCAGACTATCTATAAATCCAACGAAATTCGACTGGGTAGCTAGATTTCGAGAAACGATTCCAACGATGCAATTTGTTTCGTCATCCGAGATCTAGAAAAATCCCAACTTTTCTCCGAATTATTCCAGTAAATTATCGTTTTGCCCCTTTTTTTTTTTCTTTTTTTTTAAATTTAAAATTTAAAATTTTCATGGGTTAAACAATATACATTTTTTGTTTTGAACTCACAGGAACAAAGTTGGGAAAGAAGCCTACATACTATGAGCTATTTATTCACAATCATACTAAAAGGAGTGATGACTCATTCGTTAATGAGAAGGTCAAAGCTTGAATGTTAGCATCTTAATTAAAATTTAATGTTTTATTATATTAATAGTTAATTTTCATTACTAAATTTATAAATTCTAATGTGTGTTGTTTGAAAGTGAAGATCATCCGACTACGGAGGAGATGTCCCAAACTAAAGGAGGGGTCGCCCAAACCTCGTCTGGGCTTGATGACAATGAAATTTTGTTAAAATTTCGAAGGAGTTGGAGAAATCGACCATGGTATTGGTCTGAAATATCAACATATCAGAAGCATTCCTCTTTTAGTGGCACTTCACCTACGACTCGGTCAAGTGTTTCGCGTGACGCCCCCAAAACAGAGGTGTCCGTTGACCACCCGTCAACCCGCGGAAAATCTATGCGTCTCGTATCACATGAGTAAAATTGGCCACCTTGGCCTACACATCATCCTCATCAAAATACAACCAACCAATTATATTACATGGTTCAAGAGTTAATTACACTCTTAATACAAACATATATAATATTGAGAATCCTAATACATGTTTTACAAAAAGATAACAAAGCCACAATCCGGCTTTCTTCTCAAAACGGCCTCTAATGAGGCGCTTCCGATCAAGCCCCAGACCAATAATATTCCTCCACTGTGGTGAGCACTGCCCAAGAGGGAATTACCCTGAATGGGTTACTCCCCACCTAAGTGCACATTCAAGGATTCACTGTAAACACACACTCAAGTAAATACGTGATCCTTCTTGAATGTCTACATGCCCAATCCCATGTCTCGAGTCTTCACCGACTCCCTCACACTTGTCTAAGCCATGTATGAGAAAACAAAAGCTTTTTGTTTTCGAAAACACAGTACCGAGTTTCAGTAAAAATATTGGACTACCCTCTGAGTCGAACTGGTTGAAGAACTTTCCAAAACAGTCATGGTCCTCATCCGAAGTGATTTGTTGGACCATCTCCCAACCCAATTCTCCGCAAAATCTTCCATAGAAATTCCTTTCACAATCATGTTCCATTTTTCATTTCTTTTATGTCATGCACTCGCACCTAATTTCCTAGGTTACCCCGGTGCACATGGAATGCATTATGCCATTTCCAAACTACTCATGCTAATATATTTACATGCATATATTAACATAAATTGAATCACCACATCATGTTAACACATCAAATTCCATGCATTAACGTATTAAATTCCACACATGCAATTAACACATGGACGTTTTGATCCAACCAATGCAAACCGGGACTATTTTTAACAGTCCCTAAACAAGCAGTAGGCTGTCCGTGGGCAGCCCACTCACCAAGCATCGGTTCCACTTTATGGAACCGAAAACCATGGCCATTTCCGGCCTCACCAATTCATAAATTACACCACAAGCCGCCTAAATAGTCCCTAAACTATCCAAAACGGGCTCAAAATATTCCAACAATTCGGTCCCAAGTTTTGGGACCGATCAAACAGCCACTCACGGCCTCAAATCAACATAAGCATTAACAAAACACTTAAATAAGGGGTAAATCAAGTAGGAGAAAACTCTACCTTTCCGTGAGTTTTTCAAACTCCCAAAACCCGCACTCCACGCAGAGCCCTTGGTCGCGGGAGCAACTTTGCTTCTTGCCTCACTGGAAACCAACGGTCCGATCGTTGGGAATTCTAAAGAGAAGGTAGAGCTTCTCTCTCTAAAAACCCTCCATTTTTGAAAACTTGCTCCCCCTTCTCCCCACTGCCTGTCCAGCCAAATGAGAGAAGAAGATGTCTCCTTTTTGTCCCCTCACACGCCACTTGTCACCTTCTAATCAAGCCGAGAGGATTTCCTTATCCACTATCAACTCACTTTGAGATTTCCTCCAATTGGGAGTTGGCCACATATCACCCATGGCCCTCACACTTGAGCTCATGTTTAACGCATTCTCGCCCAAGACATGTGGAACCTCTTGCTTCACTCATAAAGTGCCAAGTGTCCCGCACTCCTCTATGTGCCTCGAAAACGGAAATTCGACGAAATTCGACATGGTAGCTAGATTTCGCGTAGACGACCTAACGCGTTCGCTTGCCTTCTCGAGATCTAGAAAAATTCCGGATTTTAACCAAAATTACCATTTTGCCATTTTCCAGAAAATTGGATTTTCTCGGGATTTCACAAGCCATGAGTTAGAGAATCAATTGCAGCTTGTACAGGAAGAAAATAAGTTGTTACGTGATCAATTTAAGGATTTGCAAGACCAGCACCAAAAAATAAAAGAGCAAAACGAAAAAATATAGGAGCAAAACCAAAATGCGGTGATGAGATGGCAAACAAATGCAGGAGATGGGTAAAGATAGATGCGCAGTGGAGTGCATGAAATCACGTTTGACCGCTTTTATAATTTCTTGTAAATGCATCAGACAAATGACCAGTGAGCTATATTTGACTAATATTACCATTTTGTTATTTACAATACTATTAATTTTATAATTAATTAAAGTATTGTGTATTTCAACTTATTTAATGATATCTATTAATTTAATTATTAAGCTACATCTTAATGATTTCATATAATTGACTTTTAATTTTAACAAGATCGGTATGAAAAGTCAAGACATGTCAGCAAAAAATATTAGTATCTATAGACATAATAGAAACAAAATTTTCCATCTCTGATTAGAAATAGGGACATTATTTTTCCGTCTCAGATCTGAGACGACTTTAGAGACGGAAAATTTCGGTCTCTAATCAGAGACGGAATGAATTTGTCTCTTATCAGAGACGGAATCAATCCGTCTTTGATCAAGGACGAAATTTGAGACCGAAAATTCCGTGTGTGATTAGAGACGGATTATTTCTATCTCTGATCAGAGACAAAACAAATACGTCTCTAATTTAGAGACGAAAAAACCCGTTTCTAATCTGTGTCTGATTAGAGATGAAACTTTCCGTCTCTAATCAGAGACGAATTAGAGATGGTAGAAATCACGTACCAGCGTTTTTAATACCGAAAATTCCGTCTCTAAATGAAGGTTTTTTTTTTTGTAGTGGGATGTTTTTTGATTAAGGTCATTATGACATAATATAACACTTAAGAAATCAACTAGTGACATAATATAACACATAAGAAATCAACTATTACTATTTATTATTTATGTTATCATTCAAAATTCAAATGTCCTGATATTTTCTTATGTTAATATCATTAACATTAACTTTATTTTCAATTCTCTAATAGATAACAATAGAAATTAATGAGTTTGTAGCTTGTATAAAAGTTGTATTTTTCCAAAATTTGTAAGAAAGATTCTATCAATATATTATTATGATTTTAACTAAATCTCTCAAAAGTATATTCTTTCTACTTATTGTTTTAAATTATTATCATTATCATTATTTATTTTCAATTTGATTAATTAGTTTTTCAGATTTATAATTCATTATAAGATTCTTTTTCCAAAAGTTTGTTTCTAAAAAACTTAAGAATTGAAGTAAAAAAACATTAAGAATTAAAAAATGGAAGTTATCCTCTAAGATTCTTTCAACATTACCACACACAATAATAATAATAATAATATTATTATTATTATTATTATTATTATTATTATTATATTAGATATATAGATAATAGGGTTAATAATAATTATAAAATAATATACTATTGATAATAAGAATGAGCTCAAAAATTGATCATCGGAATGATGATTATAATATAAATAAGCATAAATAATAATAATGATAATAATAATAGTAATAATAATAAAGTGAAGTTAAATGAGAATAAAAGAAAAAGGCGAGAAAACGGTAGAATTGGAATTCAAATTATGACAAAAAAATTTAAAATATGATTATCTTCGTGGGGAAGTTACTATTAATTGGCATGGTTCAAGTGGTAAGGAATGGGATGGGATGGGAAACGGAATATATGCAAAGTTTATATATATATATATATATATATATATATATATATTAGTATTAATCAGTTATCAGTGCGGATTGCGTTTCTCTCGCGTGTAGGCTTGCTTGAACTGCCAGCGAGGGCATTGGCCTCATTTCCTTCACTCAATAACCGGGTGGCCTCTATTTATTGTCTTCGGTTGAAAAGACTCTCTTTTAGGACAAAATAATTAGGAGGACAAAAAACATATACTTAATTATTTTTATACGATAATGTCATCCAATGATTAAAGCTCGGTAGAAGCCAACAAATCATGAAGGGAAAAGTAGGGTTTTTTTTTCGTTCATACAAAATATTTCTACATTAGTGGTTAAATAAATAAAATAGGGGATTAGTATATGATCTTAAAAAATAATTGTGAGTTGGTCAAAAGTTAAATACAAAAAAATCTCTAAACTGCCTCTCTATTATAATAGCAAATGGAACAGTTATGATAATAGCTATAGTATATTATGGTATAAGTTTCCATAATATATTATATCTATAACCATAATATATTGTAATTACTCTTATAACTGTTTCATTTACTTTCATGATAGATGACAATTTGATAATTTTTTTTACTTTTAATCTAAACAATAATTATTTTTGGGATTGATGGTGTTTTTTTTTTTACCGTTACTGGGTTGGAACCTCTTGAGGCCGTTGGGCCGTTCTGATGGATCGAATCGTCGGGCAACTTGCAACCTGCACAAAAAGGGTGATCCGGTGGGGGTGTGCCAGCCATCGCTCTGATGGCTAAGTCAGTTTCTTCCTTATGAAAAAGAATTCAACTGTGTTCTATGACGTAATTGATGCGTACCTTTTTGTGGTGGAATAGGTCGGTATTGCAGGAAATAGTGCTTACTTTCCGATGGTGATATGGCATCTTCTCATTAGGTGAGGAGTTTCCTTCCCTTATCATGGATCGACTCTTAAGGATAATGGAGGAATCGTGGATAACGACGATCTTTCTTTCCTAATCCGTGGATGCGGACTCTGAGATTGGGCACTTTTCCTTTACATGAGTTTTCGGGCCGCCTATATCACTTTGATTTTTCTCTAAGATGGTGACTTTAACTCTCGGACTCCGCCCAAGTGTCGTGGCACGGGCAGTGGTCTCAGCCAGGGCCAAGCTTCTAATTTGGGAGGGGGTGTCTCCAACCCCTTTATGCAGAGGAGGTTCAGCCCGCGCCCGGGTCGGCGCCCAGGCCTATGTATATGCTGTTCCCTGCCCCCATCAAGAGGCCCCCGCTCGACTAAAGCATGCTTAGGCAAGGGCTGAAGCGTTTCTTGGATTGGTTGCGGCTTCCACGTGGCTTGTAGAGGATGGTTTGATCTGAGCTTTGTCGTCGTCAAACGCCTTGTGATAATGATTGTGCTCTTTTGATTTTCGTGTTTATTCGACTGCCTCTCCTCATGTCTTTCTTGTAACATTCCTTGATCGCACTTTTCCACTTCTTTGCTACTGAAGTGGTCTTGACGTGTTCGACCGCTTGTGGTGCTTTGCCTTCCTAGGGTCGTTTTCCTTATTTTCCTCGCCCTATGCCTTTCCTTTTTCCTCTCTCCTTTTCTTTCCTTGTTTTTGAATTTTGTGTTGTTGCATGGTTGGGTCAGTCCCGCCTCTTTCATAGCTTTGTTCATTCTCCCTTTTTGTCGTTTAGTCATGCGTGCTTCTATTAGCTTGCAACAGAGGAAGGCCTACTGAGGAGCCTGCGCCAGTGGCAATGGCGGCGAACCCCGGTGGTCTCATGCCCGATTGCCGTGGTCCTCCAGTGTTCATCTCTCTCCTCCTCCCGGTAAGGGCAAGGGGAAGATTAGTGAGATTAGGTATCCCGGTGGCTCTAAATATTTGAGTGCTGTTGTGAGGTATGCGAACACTATAGGCCCTAGCCGGGTCGAGCCTTCGTTCGCTAAAAATTTTTCTACTCATTATGGGCCCCCTTCTGGTGTCCGAATCTGGTGTCCTGATATCCTCTATCATTTTATGTGGTCCGTTCCTAAGATGGTCCGCTTCGAGCGCCAGAATGGCCTTCGATTTCCTTTACACCCCTTCATAAAATGTGTTTTACAACATTTTAATGTGTACCCGTTCCAGCTCTCTCCCAATTTTTTGGGTGTCTTGGTCGGCCTTTTGGTTTTCTTCGATAAGTAATTCTGGGTCCCTGTATTGCTCGTTGGCCGATCTCTTCAACGTGAAAGAGGCTCGAAGTCTTCTTGTATATTTCAACTTGGCCACCGTGCCTATTATTTAACTCTTCTTCCCACAAGCACTGAAAGAACTTTATTTTTGCCTGGGCCGATATTGGGAATACAACCTGGCAACCAAGATGACACATCGGGATTACAAAGATGGACTCCGCCCCGAGAACCTCAAGGTGAGTTTTCTGTCTATGCTAGTAAGGGTCAATTTTTCAAAGGTTAGGTTATGTTTTTTGTCTTTATCATGGTTGTGTTGCCTTCAAGTATCTCATCTCTAACCTTACCTGGTGACGTGGAAATGAAGTGGCAACTGCAAGTGTCGTCCCTGAGTATCTGATCCGATCAGCCTGACCTTCCTGGCTCTTCAGGAGTGAGCCCTTCTAGTTCTCCTCGTTCCAAATCTCCTCCGCTCCTTGCTATGGAAACCTCTCTTGGGGGGCCTCTTGTTGTGAAGGCTTCAACTCGAGAACTTCGGTCCTTGTCGAGTCAAGAAGAAGAAAAAGGATGCGTGAAGCGTAAGGCTTAGGATCCTCCTAGGGCAGCCTCTAGGCTCGGGGTAAGGTCCCGAAGCTGGGAGTATCTGATCCCCACTCGCTGGCCCAGGCTCAGGTGAGGGGGTAGGAGTGGTCCTCTTCGACCGAGGTGTCCGAGGTGTCGAGCACGCAACGTCTCTCGTCCTCCAAGCAGCAGGAGTCATGGTTCTTACAATCCACACGAGCCTTTCTTTAAAAAAAAAGTCCTTCCTATCTTTGTTTGGAGCCCTTTGGTGCAAAACGCCTCACCTTCCCCCCCGACATGGGGAGATGCGGGAGATGATCACTTTAGTCGATAGCGAGGACTCGCACCACCAATGCGGCTCGCCGGATGTTTCGCCTATTCTTCAGACTTTGATCTCAGGGGAAAGTGTAGACCCTACGCGCGAGGAGGTTTCTAGCCCCGTCCTCAAGGGGACCACAAGGCTCGCATGTCCGAGTGCCTCTTTATTCGGTCTTGCTCTGTGTTGATGTTGTTCGCTAACTCCATCTTGTTCCCAGAGATTCACCACTATATAAAGAACCTGGCAAGGAGGGCTAGTTCGTCCGAGAGCTCTACTAAGGTGGTGAGAGCATACAAGGCTAAGGTCGCCTCCTTGACTTTCGAGATGGCCGAGCTGCGAGCTCGGATACAAAGCTTGACTGATGACGTTTTGGGGTAAAAATCTGATCTAAAGCATACCTCGACTTCGGGCGAGAGCCAAGACAGGAGAAGAAGGCTAAGGAGGGCCTAAGGTCTGCTTCGAGTGATGAGTCGCGGCGGTCAAGGCAAATGAGTTGGATCAGGCTCGCCAAGAGGCTTTAGTTGAGAGCTCCTGAGGAGCGCTTTGGCTCAGAGTGCAAAGATGTTACTGGGACCTCCAGCGCGAGGCTATGATCGCCAAAGGGATGGAGTAATAGCGGCTTAAGGGACAAGCCAGACCCATGGGCCTCCTTGGCTCGCTGACGAGAGCCGCTTAAGGTTTTTATGGGTTTGGACTCAACTGCCCTGATGAAGAAGAGGTGGAAGAACTGTTTCGAAGGACGGCTGCACTCGAGGTTCCTGATGCTCCCAAATTTCTGCCTCCTTTCCCTGGAGAAGCTGAGGTTCCTATCGAGGCTGGTTCTTCCCCCTCGCTTGTTGGGGTTTTGCCTTCTAATTTACACGGCTTGGAGGCTCACACTGCTGAGGCTACTCGTAGCTCCCCCTCAAACACTTAGGCCCTTTTGTATAACCTTTACGTCGAGCTCTAAGCTCTAGACATCTGTAATGGCAACATTGGTTTTGTTATTTTATGGATATTTGTCCTTCTACCTCTTTAGTTTTCCCGTCTTCTTCTTTGACCCATGTTGAAAAGGTTTTCTGGTAACCCAATCTTTTGATGGTCGGCTCTATCGAGCTTTGGCGCACCACACCAATTAGGCTATAAGGCTCTTGCTGCCAGCAACAAGGCTCTTTGAAACCGAGTCGCAAGACTCCTCAAACTGAGCCGCATTGCCCCTTGAAATTGAGCTTATAAGGCTTCGAGCTACCACTACTTCGAGCTACATGGCTTGAAACTCGAGCTACCACATGTCTCCTTTTGGCTACGTGGGCCTCAAGCTCGAGTTGTACGACCCTTTTGAATCTGACTTACAAGGCTCTCTTGAGACTGAGATACAAGGCTCGTTGAAATTGAGCTACTACATGGCTCCTGAGCTACATGGCTCCTTGGCTGCTTGGCCTTCTGGGCTATCGGGTTCTTTATGAACCAAGTTGTACGTGCCTATTGAATCGAAATATAAGGCCTTTGAGATCGAGCTACAAGCCCTCTTGGCTAATTGGCCTTCGCCGCCAGTTCTTTATGAACCGAGTCAGATGAATTCGAAATGTGCAGTCAAGGCCTCTTGAGATCGAACTATAAGGTCATGAAACCGAAGCACACATGGCTCCCAGCTACATGGCTCCTTGGCCACGGCCTTCTAGGCCATCGTGTCTTTTATGAACCTAGCCGCATCACCTTGTCAATCCGAGCCGCAAGGTCGTTTCGAATGAGCTACAAGGCCTCGCTACTTAGCCTTCGCTATCTGTTCTTATGAACCGAGCTGTACGACCCTGTTGAATATGAGCTGCAAGGCTCTCTTGAGACTGAGCTACAAGCCTCCTTGGCTACTTGACCTTCTAAAGCATCGTGTTCTTTATGAACCGAGTCACACAAATTTCTTCGAATTCGAGCCGCAAGGCTCTCTCGAGATCACATACAAGGCTCGTTGAAACTGAGCTACTACATGGCTCATGAGCTACATGGCTCCTTGTCTATTTGACCTTCTAGGCTATCGGGTTCTTTATGAACTGAGTTGTACGACCCTGTTGAATCTAAGCTGCAAGGCTCTCTTGAGACTAAGCTACAAGCCTCCTTGGATACTTGGCCTTCTGGGCGGTTATGTTCTTTATGAACCGAGCTATACGATCCTTTAGAATATATGAGCGTAAGGTTTCTTGAGGCTGAGCTAAGGCCTGCTGGAAACTAAGCTACTACATGGCCCCGAGCCACATGGCCCTGGGCTACTCGCCTTCGAGCCATCGAAGTTCTTTATGAACCGAGTTGTACCACTCCCCGTTGAACTGAAAGCTGTAAAGGCCTCGAGACCGAGATATAAGGCCTCGCTACTTAGCCTTCTCTCGGGCTATCGGGTTCTTGCGAATCGAGTTAAAATGACCGCTGAATCCGAAGCAGGCTCTCTTTGATAATCGAGCTACGCCTCGCTATTTAGCTCGTCTATCGGGTTTTATGAACCGAGTCAGACGACCCTATTGAATCTAAGCTGCAAAGGGGCTCTTCGGAGGACCGAGCTACAAGGTTCTTGGCTACTGGGCCTCTGGCCACGGGTTCTTGTGAACCGAAACAGACGACCCTATTGATCCGAAATCGCAAGGCCTCTTGAGACTAAGCTATAAGGCCTCGCTACTGCCCTTCTCTGCCTTCTCTTTCTCCTAGTATAAAGCGTGATTTTAATGCAGATCTTACTGAGAATCTAATATACGTGGCTCTGCTGTCTGGTTTTTATAAATTGATGCTTCTTTCTTGACGAACGTTTATACTTCGCCCGTAATCCTTCTTTTCTCTCTTTGATGTGTTGTTGAGTTCGTTTGTGACGGTTGTCATCGCCACGCACGGGTTCTGCTTCGTGACCGTTGTGTCGACTTTGTTTCGGCTCGTTTCACCTTTATAAGAGTTGTGTTTTTCTCTAGTTCCTCCCTTGTGGGAGCTGTGTTATTCCTTAGTCCTGCACATTGATGGAGCTGGACCGGGGGACGTATTCGGAGGGGGCGGTAGGCTCAGAGGGATATTTTTAAGTCCCACTTCCTCCATTATACCTGTCCTCTTTTCTTTCCCTTTTGCTTCCTTCCCTCTTTCTCCTTCTCCTTCCTTTTCTCTTTCTCTTTCTCCTTCCTTTTCCTTTTCTCTTTCTCCTTCTCTTTCTCTTTCTCTTTCCCTTTCTCTTTCCCTTTCTTGTGGTTTTCACCTTGACTAGGTGTTAGCCAATGTGAAGAACGGCCTTGCTGATTATAGTTTCCTAAGATGTAGAGAACGACTTTGCTAATTGTAATCGTCTAGGATAACTAAAATAAAGTATAATCCTTTGGAAAAGTGTGTACTTGTATTATGTTTGTTTCTTTTTTTTTTTTTATTGATTTGCGGGAATATTAATCAGCCCGAAAATGAACAACGACTGTTATTATAATAAAACTGTGAATTCCTTATTAAAACCTACAATCCGAGGTCTATTGGTAGAAACGCCTGAGGTGCTCAGCATTCCAAGAGTGTGGCAAGGTTTTTCCTCCTCCGTTTGCTTATAGTTGCCACGCCTGAATTATCTCGTGTGATACCACGTGAGGGTTCTTCCCACCAGTCCTAGCTTCCTGTGTGGTCTTTCTCACGAAGGAGTTTCTTTATAACTAAGTCGCCAGGCCTAAAACTCCTTGGCCTAACCCTTATGTCGTAATATTTTGCTTTCTTTTTCCCTAAGGATAGGTCTCGCACGCTTAGGGTCTGCCTCGCTCTTTCTTCTAGGAGGTCAAGGTTCAGTGAGAATTCCTGCCAGGTTTCTGTGATTTAGAACCAACCCTTTGAGATTTAGCCTAATCCCGACGGGAGCACGCTTGCAGCTAAACAATGTAAATGGTTTCTTGGTTGGTCAGATATGCAGTAGTTTATATAGGCCCATAACACCAAGAGGTATTCTACCCGATTTTCCCGCATTTTCCAATAGTCTTTAGCGCGCCTCGAGAGTCCTTATAAGGATCATGTCAATCACTGAACTGATTTGAGCCGGGTATGAGTAGTAATTTTAATCTCGAGTTCTGCCATAAATCTCCAAACTAGGATTTTCGAACTGTTTCCATTGTCGATACTGTACCTAGGGATTCCGAACCTACATATTATGGAACTCTGCCAAAGTTACACCTTTAAGCTTGATCGTCATATTAGCCTTGCCTCGGCCCACTTGGTGAAGTAATCCACTCTTACCGCGATGAACCTGCATTGACCCTTGCCAACGGGTAGGGGTCCCAATAAGTCTAGCCCCCATTGTTGGAAGGGCTAAGGGTCTGTGGATTGAGGCCAAACACCGGCGAGACGATCCGGTACGCTGGATTAGATCTCGCATTTTTCATCAGCCTGCGAGCGTTTTCCAGTATTAGCCAATAATATCCCTCGTTTTAATGTCTTTGCCGCCAAGGACCCGTCTGATATGGTTGCCACGTATAATTTCTATGCACTTCTACACGAGTCGGGCGCTCTTCCTTTCCTACGCATTTAAGGACGGGTGTTGGAAAATCCCGCTATATGTGGTCTCCGATGAATGGTGAACGAATGACCATCCCGAGCTTGGAAGCCTCCTTTGAATCGATTGTCAAGGTTCCGTCTACCAAGTAATCCCAGATGGGGTCTATCCAACTCGGCTCAAACATTACCGGGGACACCTCTTCACCGTCGATGTTCACCGAGGGTTCGGGAGGTGCCTGACCCAGATCGCTCATGTAGATCCTCCAGCTGGTGTTA